>JAVKLA010000005.1:15618159-15640911 GCA_034782735.1 Sagittarius serpentarius | reverse complement strand
GAGCATAGACTGGAACAAAGGGTTCAATAATATTTAACGGCATTTTTTTGCTTTTGTCTTCACTGAGGCTTTCAGCTGGGATCCGAACACTACCACGGTTAACATGGATAACTATGGTAAAAGCTGAAGCCTGAATAGGCAAAGAATAAGTTGCAGAATACACAGAAAAGGAGGTATTTTTGATTCTTCTGGGCTTGCAGTTCATCCTAGAGTTGTTAGAAGCCAGCAGAAGCAACTGCAGTCCCAGTAGTCACTGTCTTTGGTCACTCAAGGAGGATGGTGATGTTTCAAAGGACTGGAAAAAATATACACACACATTTAAATATATTCACAAAGGGGGAAAAGAAGCTCTCAGTGAATTACAGACCAGTCTGCCAAGCTTCAGTTCTCAGAAACATACTGGGAAAAATAAGAACATAGAAAAAAAAAAAGATGAGCAATAGACAGCACATATTTGTCAAGAACATGTAATGTCAGACGCATTTAATCTGTTTCTGAAAAACAGCAAGTGACCTTGTTGATAAGAAAAAAGCAGCTGACTTCACATTTCTTGTAGCGATTGTCCACAGATCCATTCGAACTGAACAGGCACCACATCTTATGGCCATAGTCTTTTCTAGCCTAATCATCATCAAGCAAGCACATGCCTTGCCTCTACCCTGTCAGGCCAAGACCATGCATAATGTATAGTTTGGTCATTGCCCATGTGCCCTCAGATCCCCTTGCACACCTAGATGGAGCTCTTTTTATGACTGAAGCCTTCTTTGATCTACCCTTAGATCTTCAACTTGGATGTTAGCTTGACTTACCCCTTTCATTCATTCTCCCGCCTTTGACATCTTTCTCCATGAAAAAGGAGAGGCATTTTTATTTAATCTTTGATATTCAGACCTCTGGAGCTGCTGAGCTTCCAGTCTGCCCTGAGCCCTGGTGCATATGGGCATGGTCTCTTTTTTGAAGTTTCCTTTGAAGTCCAGACTTGGTGACCACACCCAGTGCAGGAGGGTGTACAGGCATCCTCTGGGTTGCACGGTTTAGACATACAACCCATTTGCTGTAGGTAAACCTCCAACACTGTCAGGAGTTTAACCCTGGGATTCAAAACCAGTATGTAACAGAAAACTCTGAAGAGGAAAGTCTGCAGAAACTTCTCCTCATTAAAATTTTCTGGGTCTTAACAGAGCCCTGGGCTTTGCATTTCCAGCCCAGTCCATGTCAGCACCAAAGATGACATCTATACCAGTGAACTAAACAGGGTCTGGGTACAGGCTTGAGCACTTGCCTGCAGCCATCCCAGCCGTTTAACTGCTGGCATACTGTCTGGCATGGTTTTGACTTGTGTCAATTGGCAGTCCCCAGATAGTTCCTCAGGCTCAGTCTGAAACTGTTCCCTATAGGAAGTAAGGGTGGGAATGAAGGAGTTTAGCCCAATGGATGAGAACTGTGCCACACCATCTGTCCTTAAGGCAAAAGAACAAGTCCTGACCCAGTTTTATTTAGGAGTATTAGCAAAGAGACTGCCTTTTAGGATGGTACAAGGACTTGCCCATTGGCCAAACGGTAATGGGATAAGAGGTCTTTGAGTTTAACTCTGGCACGGTACAGCCCCGCTCCGGATTTCCTGGCCCCAAATGGCCACTAGTGAAGCTCATCATCAGTATTCCAATTCTCAGAGGTGCTCAGAGAGCCAAAAACTTTGGCTCAAGGAACCAAGCTAAAGCTTAAGGGTGAGTAACCCCCTACAACATTAGAACACGGGGAATGCAGGCAAAATAGATCGTGATGAAGAGCATGTTCCCCATGCCTCTTGCCAATGTCAACTAAAACAGCTGCTTGGGTGCAGCAGGGTGGTATCCCTCTGCAGGGTCATTGTGGAGCTCTCCAACTCCTCAGATCTCTTGGAGAACAGACAGAAAGCTAAAGACAGTCTAGCCCCTGGAATTCACAGGGGCAAATCTGAATGTCATTCTGGTCAGGACTTGTCTTCCCTGAGCTGCCAGGCACAGATGTACTCTACAGCTCACCTGGGATCCAGTTCAAGTATGGGTCTGCCTGTCTCTTGCTGGCATGTGTATTTTGACTCTGCAAATAATACTGCACTATGCCAATTTCTCAGGAATACATCCCCTTCATACAACAGAGTCTGCTCTTCTGTAGTGGCAAATTGATTGGCATGCCATGCTAGTCTTCTTCACATTTCTTCCTGTCATGATTTATTTTTCTTTCTCTGTTGGAGTGGGGGCCCTTACTCATAAGACCTACAGGCCCAGAGCCTTTGGTGGCCCTAGGAAACGGCTAGCCTGCAAATTTCAGTGTTTTAGCCCCCAGAGCAGTGAGGAAGGTCTCTTGATGCTGCCATGTCCAAGTGTTGACCAGCCTTATGATACTTTGGATGAAGAAGCTGAGGATGCTCAGTTTCCTCTGTTGTGCAGAGAAGACATTTATTTTGGGGTTGTGCATGACACACCAGATTTTCCTTGCAGTACTGTAACAACCAGATACTGAATACACTGCCAGTTACTCAGTCTGTTCTGCCCAGAGTTTCAGCAACAGCTATATTCGTTTTCCAAGATACTCAAAGCTCATCTGTTTGCTTGGACTTCTACAGAAAATTAACCTGGGCCTTCTAATGAATGCTTTTTGGGTACTTTTTCCAGGACACCTCTTCAACCTCCAATACTCTGAAAGGTAAAGGTAGCTGTAATTGTGGTCAGTACAATCTCATGGATGCAGTTATCATCCCAGGGTGTAAAGATGCTGTTGTTAAGGGACCACCTTCTCTGTGGAGAGAGACTATAAACTATATTTCATAGCAGGAAGACCTATTTTTTGATTCACCTGGATCAGGAGACAAGTTTGGCCTGGTAGTTTGGATAGGTCTGGTTCACCTTGGTAGGAACTGACTCTGCTCATCTGAGGTGAACTGCCTGGACTGAAGGACACAAGGTTGCCCCTTAGTTTGGCTAAAGCCAAATCCGGCAACTTGGAGCTCCTTTCAAGCCTTCACAGAGCCCTGTGTCCTTTCAGAGCATTCAAAAATGACTTTTCCTTGGGCAAGGATGTGCTGAGATCCCTGTTCACCTGAAGCAACCTGAAAAAAACCACCATGCACTTGTGAATACCTGGGGCACTGTCTGTTGTCACCAAGGAAAGAGTTGACAAGTGGGTGATCTTCTTCAGGACGTATGATCCACGTATAAATTCACTTTTTTTTCTCCTTTTCCTCTTCACAGCAGTCCAGTAAGTGTCTCCATGAACTCGGAATGAAACAGCTTGTGGTCTTATGAATGCACAGTAGCCTTTACCTTGGCTTGGCTTGGAGTACCCCAGTAGATACTGCTAATACTAATAAAGTTCCCAGTCTCAAGTGCTTACAAGGCACATCTATCCAGAGACTGGATATGCATATGTACGGCATTCTTACAGGAACACCAATGAATCAGAGAAACGACCTACCAGTGACTTCAGCAAGGCTTTGTTATTGCTCCACAGAACTCTCTCATGAGCAAGCTAAGGATATGTGGACTAAATAAGTAGTAAATCTGCTGGGAAACTGTGCTCAAAGGGCAGTTATCAGGGGTCTGTGATCAGACTTGAAGGCCTTATTGAATAGATTCCTTATGGACCAGTCCCAGGCCAAGCAGAAGCCAATGTATCCATTAATGGTCCTGACACAGGAATAGACAATGCTCTCAGTGGTGTTGTGGATGATCAAAGCTGGGGGAAAAGAGAAATGCAAACCCTTTGAAAGGCAGGATTAGAATTGAAAAGTTCACAACCAATTACAGCAAGAACCCAAAATAAATAACCATAACCCCTTAAGGATAAGGGCAAAGTATGATATATGGGTAGTAATAGGCAACCACACAGATACAAATTGGGTAACTGCCTAAACAGCAGTTCTGCAGAGATGGAGCTGGTGATTAAAGATGAATATGAGTCATAGGCTTGGTGCTGCTGTGAAAGTAGGCAGATGCCACACTCAGATACAGGATGAGGAGTTATAAGTAAGATGCAGTCAGTATTTCTTTCTCCACTTTATTCATCCCATCAAAACTTCTGAAATTTTGTACATTTTCGAGTACCACACTTTACAACTCCAACTAGACAGTGCCCTGAGGAAGGCAGGGAGGAATGTTTTGCCTGGAGACAAAAAAATCTGGCCTGGGAAGAAGAGAAAGTATTTGGTTTGGTTTGTCTAGAGAAGATAGGGCTGAAGGGGGGGCGGGGCGGGGGGAAGTATGCTAATACTCTTTGGGTCATGATAAAAGATTGCTACACAGAGAAAGAGGCCAAACTAGCTGTGTGTGTACCAAGTGCAGGGCAGCAAGTCATGCAGAAAGACATTAGGACAAACTCAAGGATAAGTAAGCTCTGGAACAGATGGCCCAGGAGACCTACGGTATTTTAGAAACAGGTTGTAAAATACTAGTAAAGACTGATTTAGATATAATCAGTCCTGTGCTGGGGTTATGAGATGGGACAAGATGGCCTCTCTACTTCCTGTCACTCCTGTCATATATTATTCTGCAATCCTGTAATTACTTTTTAATCCAGTACCATATCAATGTCATTACATGCTCTACCTGATTTGTTAACGTATTTAGCTTTTCTCCAGCATTTCTTCTGCTGGTATCATCCCTCTCTTCCCTCTCCTGCTCTCTGATAGCCTTATCTCAGTGTCTTTGTTGCCCATCTCTCTTTCTCCCTGAAAAGCAACCTCTTTCATATCATTAGTTTTTCTCATAACACCACCTCATAAACAGCAATTTTCTTCAGTTACACATTCAAAGTAGATGTTTTTACCTTCAGATGTTTAAGCACACAAAGCTGAATCACTGGTTTTTGTTGCTTCTTCTTCTTTACATTCTCAGAAGGGTGATGGCTGTGCCCTCACAGTGACATGCAGCTTTCTCTCACACCCATGGGCCAAAATCTCTGCATCAAGGATTTAGATAAAAGTGTGGTCTACAAGCTTAGAAACAAAGGGAAGGGTGAGAAAAAAGCTATTACAAGCTGAGAGTCTTACAGATGCCTCTTTTCATCCCATGTTAGATATTTAAACAAGAGACTTAAGTGGCAAGCCTACTTGGCTCCATGCACAGTCAACAGAGAGAGAGAGAGAGAAGCATTTCTGGTGGGTCATTCATCCTGACTAGCTCCCGAGTTGCCTGCTCACATTGCCAACAGTAGGACGCAAGGGAGACTTGGCTTCTGGCTGGGGGCCTCAGACAGCCGGCCAGGAGGCAGGAGGCACTTGGGTGCTGCCGAAGGCACTGTCGTGAGCAGGAACAAACAAGCCTGCCTAGCTAAAGGAAGGGGACAGCAAATTGTTAGAGTGGTAATTGCAATAAGTAATATTGTCCTGGGATAGTGAGAAAATGTTTGCAGCAACCAAGTTTCTTCAGTGCTACACAAGGCTGTAATATGCTCTGGCAACCTTGTTTTGAGAACTCTGTTGTCCTTAATTGGATTGATGTTTAAGCTTTGCAGGTGTTGTCCTTTTTAAAAATTTGTTTTATCTGAGGAAAAGAAAAACTTGGTGAAGCTGTGGGCAAATCCTGCCATTTTGCTGAGCTGAAAGTGATGGGGAGTGGTGCTTTGACTCATCTCTGCTTCTTGTAAATCCTTGGTTTGACCCTTAGCTGTAACTTCTGCCTCCAGGTGATCTGGATTGGTTGGAATACTCCTTCCTGCCTGGCTCAGGAGACTGGACAATTTAAATTTTCTACTAGATACCTAAGGGATTCAAAGCAGGAGTCTCATTGACTCAGCTCTCAACTTCGTGTCAGGCTTATTGTTTGATCCCCCAAGAAAGTGGAGGTTCATTCATCCATCCAAGGAAAGGGCTCCATGTCCTGTCTGAACTGAGAGAGCCCTCTGATCATCATCCAGGAGCAAAGAAATAATTTTCCAGCTTTCTGAGCTGTGTTTCTAGCACCTTTCCGTTGCCCCCTTCTTTTCTGTTTCATAAACCTTGCCTTCCCTTGCAAGCCCTTCCTCAAGACCAGTGCTTCTAATCATCTCCTGTCTGGCCCGGAAGATGTCCACCATCCACCATCCACCATCCACCATCCACCATCCTGTTGTCACATCTTCCAGCAAACACTTTTGAGTATCAGCCCACGACCGGCACTGCCGAGTGGAGCTCCCCAAAGCCACCTCCATGAGTCCCTCTGGAAGCCATCCTTTGGTAACAGCCACAGCAGGCATTGAGTGTGGAGGACTGCTTGTCCTTGTACTCCTCCATTAGTCAACACTTGCCTGTTGTCTGTGGTGCTATATTTAAATGGTGAACTACTTGGAGCATACCCTGTCCTTTCCATTTATGATTGCACAGTGCCTCATATAATGGGATATTGCTTCATGACTTGTGCTGTTAGGCACGGACACAAAGCAAATAAATAATATTAATGCTAATAAGAGCCTTTCCTTACTTCCTGCTTTTGTCTTTCTTTTCTTCGTTTCTTTTATCATCACTGTTATAGCTATGCTTAGTTCAGTTAAATGTAAGAACCACTCAAATACAGCTTGGTTTTATTCTTCCCAGAGAATGTTCACTTTTTAGTCCAAAGTTAAAAATACTGAATACTGAATCAAGCAACATGGAGGTTTTTTAAAATCAAATAATTTATCTTGGTGGGCACTGCTGCTGTTTGGGAAAACAATCCATTTCTGTCTCAGCAGAAGCCTGTGCATACTACTAAAGCTGCTCCTTAGTTCATTTGATTTTCTGTTTAGTTTGATCAGTACCTCAAAGAACAGCTCTTTTGTATTAAAAAAATAAAGTAGCTTACTCCTTTCTTTTTGATGACTTTAAGAATTGCTACTGAATAATTAACTTTGTTCCTAGAAAACATCCTCACTGCCCCACAGATGCATCACTAAATGTAGCATGCAAAACATAGGGCATTTACAGCTGCAGCTGGGTAAATTGCTATTTTTTATTTTTACTGCAAATAGAAAATTTGTCCCCAAATGTTGTTTTAGTTATTCCCAAACTATTTGTATATCTGAGAAAAATGCGCCAAGTAGTTTTGGCTAGAAGCTAGATCCTGAAGCCTATCACAAAGAAGATATCCACAATTTATGCAACACTCTATGGTCAAGTGATATCTGGGCAGTAGAAGACTCACACGTAATCCTCATTTCTGCTTCCCCAGAGAGTCCTCTGAGCAGCAGCCGGAGGGGTATTCATGGAAAAGGGCTGACCACAAAGTTTGGAAGTCCTACTCAGGATGGGATATTGCAACATCCTCTACTAATTTTGCTGTTGTTCTCCTTAAGGGATAGAAAAGACAGACCCTGATACTATAGCAAGATATGCATTGTTAATAAAATTCAAATTTTTGTGTGCTCTCTTTTTTCCTAACAAAGACAGTTACTAGAAGCTTGTACTTAGGTAAGCAAGAGAAAAGACATAAAGTTTAAGGTATAAAATACCAGATTGTCGTTAAACTATAGGAAAGTTCAGCTTCTGGTGTGCTTGGGCAGCAGCCTGATGGAAAAGTAGACAAAGGCCAGGACTGGATTTTTTAGTATGAGCAACCTGGTCTCCATTGGTATGTTCACTGCATCCCAGAGAATTAATGGCTCTGTAAATGAGCCCCTGAAATGGTAAAAGTTATCTATATATTCCATTTATTTTATAATAGCTGTATAATAATCTTACACAGCCTGATTTGATAAAACAGATCATCAGATCTTGATTTTTGTGTGCTTAATTTAAACTGTAATTAACTGTGCATTATACATTTAAATTGCAATGCAGAAGTCTCTAAAAGTAAATGAGGATGGGGCTACAGTCCAAAAACAAGTGTACAAAGGTATTGCTGAATTCCTGCCCGAGTGTGAAAAAGGGACTGGTTGGTGTTGAAGAACAGAATAGCTGCTCTGTTACAAGCCAACCCATGCCAGTGGGCTCCTGAATACACGGTGAGGAGGAAAGGGAGGTAAGAACCTGACGGGCCACATCCATCAGAGCCCAGCATGTTGCTTTTGGGCAAGTCCTGCTCTGATAAAGTTTGGCCGCTTTCATGGCTCAAAGTGCAGAGAAGAGACCCAAGAAGCTGAAGCAGGGATGTAAATATCAATGTTTCCTCTCGGGGAGGCCATGATGTTGCATGGACTAGCTATCATGTTAATGAAAGAAATAGATATCTGAAAGGTCAAGTGTAAGTTGCAAGTACACACTGAACTCAGGCTGACAAAATTTGGCATATTGACCCTTGGTCCAGACCTGTGATTTAACTCTGAAGCTGAGTGGAACTGGACATCTAAATAAGGCCTTCTGCGTGCTGAAGTTTGCTGACAAATCAGATCTATAATGAAAACAGAAACCTTTAATTACAATGACTGCAATGCCTTAACACCAATTTACACTCTTGTTCCATGGTCATGTTAAGTTAGCTCAAATCCTGATGCCGATCAAGTCCCGCTCCCCCTGGCTCCCAGACAACATGCCACCTCTCCTTCTCTGATCCTTCCCTTCTGCCACCACACACACGTGCGTGGCCAGGCAATAAACTAGCTCTGGGAACATACCTGGCTTGCAACAAACTCTCTGTCCTCCAAAAAGGGTTGCCCCCAAAGCCCCACAGGACTGCCTTTGGGCTGAGCCACCGACAGCAAAACCTGGGGTGAGGTGGCTGCAGCCTCCTCTCACTCTCTCTGCTGTTAGGGACACTAACTCCTCAGGGTCAAAAGTGATCAGAAAGAGAAAAGTATCCCGAAACATTCTAAGATTTATGGGAGGCATTTTAAAAAATCGGCTAGTCCAAACCTCTGTACTAAGGCAATTAAGTTGTCTTTGTTCTTTGCCTGAGATACGCTTTTTTCTCCGCTGTTGTTAAAAACCTTCAATGAAGGATGTACTTCTGGATTCAAGATAAAAAAAGAGAAAATTCCTCTCTTCTGTCACGTGCCACCATCTGTTCCTTTTTCCTTCCTTTTGTCTTAGCTTTACTTATGTATTTATTAAGCTGTGAAAGAGATTTGAGTGATGTGTTCTCCAAAATTGCCTACAATCTTCAGTGTAGCTATGGAAAACCATACATTAATATACCTTAGGAGGTGAAGGGACAAATACCTCAGCATGCACACACCTTTAGCAGGTATTTATTTTTGAAAATAGACATGTAAACAGCCATGCTGGAACTTGCAAAACTTCTTGGTATAATTATTACTGCCCTATGACTGTATCCCTGTGTGAAGAACACTCTTTTAACTTAGTTCAATGCAAATATTTGATGAGGTAAGAAAAAGATCTCCTGTTTGCTGGAAATGGACTCCATTGGGTAACAGTACTAAGACACCTCAGTTCCTTGACACGTTTGAGGAATAAGTTTTTTATGTTGCTAAAATTCATCTAAAAAGATTATTTGGCCTAGGTGGTTAGGGTAACCACACTGAAGTCTCCCTCTTGTTTTAAATGTAGTCCATATCAGTGCATAATTGGCAATAAACAAGTATTTTAAATCCTGGTTCTGTGAGGGGAGAGCACAAAAGGTACTACTGCTGTTGGTGATGTGTAGTGAATTTCTTGGCCCATTCAGTGGAAAGCAAAAAACTGGCTGAATGGATTGTACCTGAAAATGTTTTCTGGTAAGCACACTGGGTTTGCGTGGCAAGGTTTTGGTAGTGGGGGAGCTGCAGGGGTGGCTTCTGTGAGAAGATGCTGGAAGCTTCCTGTATATCCGATAGAGCCAATGCCAGCCCGCTCCAAGACAAACCTGCCACTGGCCAAAGCTGAGCCCATCAGCGACAGTGGTAGCACCGCTGGGATAACATATTTAAGAAGCGGGAAGAACTCCTGTGCAGCTGCAGCTGGAGAAGAGAGGAGTGAGAACACGTGAGAGAAACAGCCCCGCAGACCCCCAGGTCAGTGCAGAAGGAGGGGCAGGAGGTGCTCCCGGCGCCGGAGCAGAGATTCCCCGGCAGCCCCTGGGGAAGACCCCGGTGAGGCAGGCTGTGCCCCTGCAGCCCGGGGAGGACCCCACGCCGGAGCGGGTGGTTGTGCCCAGAGTAGGCTGTGACCCTGTGGAGAGTCAGTCCATGCTGAAGCAGGCTCCTGGCAGGACCTGTGGCCCTGGGGGGACCCTGGAGTCCATTCCTGAAGGGCTGCACCCCATGGAAAGGACATGTGGAAAGGACCCACACTGGAGCAGTTAATGAAGAACTGCAGCTCATGGGAAGGACTCATGTTGGAGAAGTTTGTGGAGGACTGTCTCCTGTCGGAGAGATCCCACACTGCAGCAGGGGAAGAGCAAGAGGAAGAAAGAACAGCAGAGACAACCTGATGAATTGACCGCAACCCTCATTCCCCATTACCCTGTGCCACTCAGGGGGAGGAGGTAGAGAAATTGGGAGTGAAGCTGTGCCCGGAAGAAGGGAGGGGTAGGAGGAAGGTGGTTTATAGTTTGGTTTTATTTCTGTTTGTCCTACTCTGATCTGATTGGTAATAAATTAAATTAATTTCCCCAAGACGAGTCTGTTTTGCCCATGGTGGTAATTGCTGAGTGATCTCCCTGTTCTTCTCTCGACCTCCAAGACTTTCATCATATTTTTTCTTCCCCTGTCCAGCTGAGGAGGGGGAGTGACAGAGCGGCTTGGTGGGCACCTGGCATCTAGCCAAGGTCAACTCACCACACAGGGTTATGCTGGAAGTGAGATGACCAAAGCAACCATTGGCAGGTTTAAAGGCTTGCAATGTGTAAAGTAGGGAAAACTGGTCATGGGAGAAAACTCCAGGCTGCCTACGGTAGACAGCATGAGCATAGCCATTGTCTTGACAAGGTGGGAAGACCATATACCTGGTTTCTATACAAAGAAAACTTCAGCATACAAGGGTGTTCTAAAGCAATCCACCCCTCACATGTGCTGGGACATAAGGCTGAGGTCATTTGCCTCTGACTAATCCTATCATAAAGCAATACTTCTAATTTGGTCCATCTGCTAAGCTGCAAGGTCTCTTCTTCAGTCCTTCACATCCTGCAAAGTCATTCCTTAAGTCAACATCTTCTCCTCTGGCCCCTGGGTCACTAAGTCTGTTGCTCAGTATTGTCAGGTTATGGCCAACATATTCTACATTCATATCTACTTTTGGTCAGCTATTGGCAATTGTATACACCTCACATTGTCATTGTTCTTTATCCCATAATTTTATTATGAGTATCTGATACAGATCTCCGACTGAAAATTGTTTAAACAGTGCTTGATAAACTTACTGCTTCTCCCTGATCCTTAGTTTAGTGAAGACATCATTTATGTCAGACTCTGCTCTCACCAGCAGTGCTCCCCTTGTCCATCTGAGCCCTGCGCAACAGATAGAGTCACAGGGGCTGTGAGATATACTGCCTGGGTAAATAAATGTGACAACAATGCTTGCAGTTACTCCTTCTAGAACAGCGGTGCCATGTAAGGTCATATTTATTTTCATAGTCTTTGTTTTTTGGCTTGTTGATTATAAGACCTTATTGTTTTGCTGTTCTGACTAAGCTGTTTGTCTTTTGTTGTATCTCATCTGCTGATGAATAGATATCCCCAGCAAACTGAGACTGCCAAACACCCCTGGGGACTCCAGTCTCTGTGCCAGATATTTGCTATACAGCAGTACGAGACATTGCAGGGAGATGATGTACCTTAGCCTATGCCAGCAGTGACATCAAAACAATCATTTGATTACCAGAGTACTGAGGAAGATTTTGGAAAATATAAATGATTTTACAAAGAAATCTGTAAATTTTCAGTGTCTTGCTATACCAGCATCATTGTCAAATGCTTTCCTGCAATCACTGAGATGTAAGAGTACTAGTTGCCATTAATTTCTTTGTTTGTTAATATTTTGTAGTGTGCAGGTATGGTATATGAATGAAGAACTAGGAAGGAAACCAGCCAGCTCTACTTAGTGGCACTGTGGCTTCTCTTCAGAATAATTGTACAAAGCCCTTTTTTGGACAGGAGCATTATTTACCTCCAGTTGTTTCAATCAGTTAAATTTTTCTTAGGCAATTCTGTCATGGTGCATTTCCTCCTTTCCTTTGAGGTGAATTTTAGACCCTGTTCCCTGCTGTAGTTTCATTCTTCATATCATTTGCTTTGTGTGGATGGGCACTTATTTTCCTTGCTGTCAATCTTTATAGCTCTGTAGTTTGCTGTTGGAAGCTTTCAGTTCAGCTTAGGTAATCTGTGTGAATATCCAGATCTTTTATCTTACATTACCAGGTTCAGTCTTGTTTCAGCTGGGTGTCTATTTAGTGCACAATAGAAGTAGTTCATGATCCACATTGACATAACCTGTCTTTCCCTTCGGTTTTCTGTGCTTGCAGTGATTCACTGCTCCTTCCTTCCTTTGGAAAGTCCCGACACATTCTCAGCCGTATCAGTGCATGTGCTTCTGATGGGTCTCCAGGTCTAGTCTACGTGATTGGAAAAGGATTCCAAGTCCTTCCAGATAAAAAGCTCATCTGAAGGAGAAGAAGTTGGCAACCATCCCGTGATGCTTCCTATTACATGACTGAGCCATTGACTTTGGGTCACCACTTCTAATCAGAAAAGCAATCATTTCAATAGCCTATGAGACCATATCATTAAATCCATGACTACACTACAAATCCTGCAGTTAAGATTGAAGTGATTTATTTTGCTCTAAATGTGTAATACTTGAAATGTAGAAAATACTGCTATTCTTGTTCTTCCAGAGAGCCACATGGAAGACTCTTGATCAAAGATCATTATTTTTTTTTCTTGCTTCTGCAAACTACCATCAGAAGTGCTGATCAGTTTTACATGTAAAATATAAACTCAGGGACCCTGCTCAAGCAACATAGTTTATGCAATTTTATACTTTTGTGAATAAAACAAGTGATATTACTGTGATGGACATTTGTAAATCACCAAGTGCAGAATGCTCACTGACTAATGTTTTACTAATATTAAAACACTACAACCTATCTGAGCAGTTTTAATAGATATTAAACTATACGAGCTATGAAAACTATTGATAATGCTGAAGAATAACTGTTTCTGTGGACACTTTTGGAAGGCTAACAATGCCAAACAACTAAAAAAGCTTGGGTAGACTAGAAAGTGCTCTACATAACTGATCTTTGCCTCATGTCACAGGATAATGATGGCTTTCTTCTTTCTGTGATTAGCTCATGACTTTTTTACTTATAGCCAGAATCTTTTTTGTCATTATTTGCCAGCCACAGACACTAGTTCTTAGGCTGGCATCTGCCCTTTACTGAAAACCTCCATGCAAGGACTGAGATTCTTGTCAGGACACCATCAAGAAAATTACCATACTGATCCCAGCTAGTGCAAGTCAAAGTTGGCTTGAAAGCCTCTTGGAGAGCATGGTGGAGAGCAGTGCCTTTGCAACAGGCTCCTGGAAAAGCTACCCCATCCCTCCCAAGAGCAGAGTGCTCTACAAATAGTATGCGCCTACTCCTAAACCCTTGGATAGCTACAGAAGTCAGTAAGACCATAGTAAGTGTTGAGTTTTCGACACTAAGACACAGAATGTGGAAGCTCCTCCATTTGTTATGTGCTGTGACCCAACAGGCTAAGAAGCTGCTGCCAGTAATTCCAAATGCTGCCATCGAAGCAGCTGCTCAGGAGCACAGAGGTATGGGTTAATAGGTACTATTAAAGTCAAGCTCATAAATAACTTCATCAAAATACATCAGTGTGTCAGATATCCTTTTGCTTTTAGTATTAAAGATTAATAAAGGCTTCATTGTCACCAAATCACAAAAGGTTCCTGGACTTGAGGCTATTTTTTGCCAAGTTCCTCAAGAACTGGAGAATAGCTGGCAATTTCATTTACAAATATTTGCATTCCTAGTCAGGCAGTGGAAGCGTGGAAGGCTGGGAAAGCAATGGCTCTTCTGTGTCTGGGGAGAAAGCAAATGAGCTCTAAAGCTATAATCCCTTGTTAGGAAACCTTCTCTTGGGTTGATGCACGGAGCTGGAAACTTCTATTAAAACGTGTGTTTGGGAGCTGGCTCTGACTTCTGGACCAGGATCTAGCACAGTCTATCTAGAAACTGGCTACCAAAGGTAGCAGCTGTGCTGACTGACCTCTCTGGGTGCTCCGGGGGAGTGTCTGCTGTGTCTAGCAGTCCCAGTCATTTTCTCATCATTCAAAAGCTCAGCGACAGCAATCTGCATGCCTTGCTTGGCAGCCATCCCAGTAGCACAAGAGCACTCTGCAATGGACTCTTTGAGTTTCTAGGCTTGTGTGGCTACTTCTTAGACCTTATAACAGCAACAATTCACTCTGTCTTCCACAGTTTAGGGATACAATGGCACTGCAAGTGAAATATTAGGCATAGTCTCTTCAAGGGACTAAGCAAACCCTTAGAGATGATCAGAGATTTTGAGCTTGCCTTCTTTAAGATATACGGACACCCTCCCCCGAAGAAGAATGGATTTTGAACCTCTGCTTTTAGACAGATCCCATTCTCGCATGTGGAATTCCAAGAGCAATGACAGATTAGAAACTCATGCCAAAGTCGCTGAAGCGTTTAATAGAGTCTGAGGAAGCCAGTGTCAATCTTTCCTTTGTCCAGAATTACTTTAGCAGAAGTATGCAGGCTCTTCACATTCTCTGCATGGTTCATGTGAAGCAAAATCTCATCTAAGTGTGGTAATCTCGGGGCATTAAATTGCATTTAACCTAAATTGTTAACAGTTGTTGATTCTCCATGTTATAATTATATTGGCTACAAACGGGATCAAGTCAACAGCGTGGAGGAGACGTCAGTGGGGTGACTGTGAAATGACAGGCAGCCGCACCAGTCGTGTCGAACCATCCCCCCCGCCCCGCCTTAGCTTGTGTGCGCTCGCAGCTCCAGGCTGGGAGGGCTCAGGGGAGGGGGGGCTCCGCACACATGTCCAGAAATTGCTGCAGTGGATGGCTCGGCTCGGCTCTCCCTGCTATTTAAAGGCACATGAGCTGCATGTTAAATTGGGCATTAGTATTTGCCTGGCTCTCCGACATCCAGCTGGTTTGACTGTGCTGTGCAGCAGTCCCGTTGGGGAATTGAGGACAAAATGCAGGCAGAGCCTATAAGCACAGTAATTATGGGACATTAGGGGCTGACTCCTGCTTCTGCTCTTCAGATGACAGTTTCATGAGGGCAACTCCCTAAACCAGAACAGTATTAGCAAATTAAGATCATGGCTTGCCACTGTGCTTCGGGTTGCCAAGAAATGCCTGGTTTCTTCCACAAAGTGCCAGCTCAGGTAAACCTGTGGACTTTTAGTGCAAGGTAAGGAGCATTTGCAAACAGAGGATTTGCCTCCTGCCTAACCTAAACATTCAGCTTGGGTGCCTGTTGCTAGCAGTTATCCCAGCTCGGCAAGGAGGTGGCTGTAAAGCCTCAGGACACCTGAATATTTACAGTGGAGTCATTCTAGGAACATGAAACAATGGATTCTGCTAAGTCCATAAATTACTGTCTAAAATACCTATCAGCTCATAAGCAAACTATTACCAAAAAGGTTTTAAAGCACAAGTGAATGAGAGAGGAACCAAAGCACAAAGAATCCGACCGAAGCTGTGTCTATACTAGCAAATCAAATGTGCCTGGGGCCATTCCCTGGCACTGAGGCCAGTTGGCAAGCAGCAGCCTGCATCCATAACGTTAAACTGTCTTACTCCCAAAACCGGGTGGCCACATGGAAACTGGTGCTGGGAGCAGTCCCTGGCCCATGGTGCTCCTGAACCCTACCCAGAAACTGTGTGGGAGAGAGCTACTTGGCACAGGTCAAAACGTGCCAAGACCCGTGCTAAAAATTCTGTGGTGCAGAGGATGGGGAGTGCTGAGGGATGTTCCTGGTGCTGTTAAACGTAGTGGCATTGATGTAGCCTGAAAATTTCAACCTGTGCTGTGGACAAGAAGAAAAATCTCAGAAAGAATGGGAGCAACTCCACCCTCTTATGCTCCTGGTTGGGATCACGAGAACACGTAAGATGCGTACTTTGCCCTGAAAGCCCTGCTGGCAGGAGTCTCAGCCCTGGTGCCATGGGTGGGTGCACACCTCCTCTGCAGGGCAGTCATGCATAGTTTTGCCAAAGACAAGCTATTTAATTTTGGTGGTTTTTTTAAGTATAGATTTTCCTATGACTTTGGTGGGTTTGTAAGGCTTTGTTTTGCTGTAATTGGAACTTTCCTTAATGTTTTGCACTCTGCAACTGCTGATAGGTAGTTTCACCTCTCAGCCATCTCTAACACCGTTTTCCATCTTTGAATTTCATTTTCATGACAAAGGATGAAAAACATGAGCACTGAATAAGACAGCCATAATATTTGTTGTGACTGGAAGACATCAGTACTCAGTTATTTAACACAAAACAAATTAAAAAAAATCCCAGGAAAGAGGACTCCCTGCTTCTACTGGAAGATTCTTTTGTAAATCAGAACAATGCAGGGCAGCCCAGCCAGGCTGGCTGTGGAGCTGGGGCTGTGATTTCCTAATGCAAGGTGTTCAGTGGCAATGTTGGTTTCAATTATTCTCACAATTGCTCGTTCCCATCACAGAACTGACATTTCTTGGCAGGATTTTTTTTTTTTAATAGGATCAGGTGCCTAATCCAGTTCAAAATACAGTCCTGCGAACAGTTGGGCTGTCACAACTGAATGGGCTGAAGACCAGCAGATAGGACACAGGAGACGGAGAGTGGGAGGCAGGGAAGGTACCAGATACTGAGTTTGCATTGAGTTTATAGCTGCTTTCTCTTTCTAACACCTGCTGCTTTTTGCTTTCTGCTCCACTTATGGGTGAAAGCATAATCTGAGGAGACAGTAAGCTCAGGAATTCATGGCTGTCCATTGCTTGTTTTCTTTGCACCCTCCTTCCTTCTCAGACTTCAGTGATGGTTTGCGCAGATAGTCCCATGCTCCTATTCTGCTTTGGCAAAGTGATGCTTAGGCTTCCCCTTTCCAAGAATGAATCACTCAGAAGGCAGGATGCATTTTCACAGCAAATATGAGCTTACTTTTGCCTGTATAAAGACTGGTAGATCTGGCCAATGCAGCCACCCCTTTGAGAGTGAGTCCCCATTCCAGCAGGACTTCCATGATCACTCAAGTTACTTAATTTTTTTTTCCTGCATCCACCTTCACCAAAAAGATTAACTGCTGTCAGTTGTTTAAAGCAATTAACAGCAGCGTCACAGGGGGAAGAACTTGGACTAGAAGAGAAGGAACAGATTAGGGAGTACTCCTTCAGTGAGATGTTTTCAGCTTGGTCAGGTCTGCTGAAAATCACCCTAGAGTACTTAGGGATATGGCTGAAGCAATCACAGAGACATTTGCAGCTAAAACCAGCTCTCAGGCATCTGTGGTTGAATTATCCAGTTTGGAGATTATCTGTGCCACAGATGCAGATAGCTAGAGTCTGACATGGCTCATTAGCATGAGCACCACATGGATAAAGCGTTGCATATTCCAGGGTCAGGTTGGGTCTGGAAATAGTCCAACACCTTCCACTCAGGACAAAGCTAAGGCCTTCTCTCAGAAAGCCTGGCTGGACATGAACTGACTGTGTATACCTGTATCGTATTCCCTGCCGAGCTCCAGGAGGCTCATCAGCTTAGGCACAGTGTGAGGAAAGTGGTATGGGTCATTTCAAGCCCACTTGCTATGCCCATCTAAAAAGCCCCATCTAACATGAGTCCAAAATAAGTCCAAGTGAATCCAAGTTAAGTCTGTAAAAATATCTTGGACCGTCTCCGCATTGTGTTCCCACAGACCTGTAAGGTTCCCTGTATCCATGACCTGGAGTGTCTCAGCCCTCCTGAGGCTCCAGTGAGGAGCTGATGGTATCTTGGAGGATTTGCAAAGCTGCAGAAGACTGGAAAAGAGACAAACATTAAAAGTAAGGAAAGGAAGAGCCAGTATGAGTCAGATCAAAGTCATTAAAAGCCTGATTAAAAAACTGCCTGTTGGACTGTGCTGGGGAGAAGAAACTCAGATGTGAAGTAGTAGCCCACAGGGGTTGGCCAAGAATACATCACATTGAAATAAGCTAACTTCTTTCTATGCCTTGTTCCAGCCCTGCCTGTGTCTGTGGCTTTTCCTGCTCCTGTGTACTGGTGTTTCCAGCATTTCCCAAGGACGTGGGTGATGTTGCCATCCCCAGTGCTGGGGTGGTCCTCATTGCAGCCCTGTTCCTAGGAAATGCAGGGGCTCGATGGCACAACTCCTGCCTGATACACCAGGTCCATGCTTTAGTGGTAGCCTTTTCTGATGAGCCTTTCCCAAATAAAGGGTCATTTAACTGCTCCTTCTTCCTGACTGAGTGAATGTCAGATGTTGCTCCAAGTATCAAACGGGTTTTACCCAAATCACAACAATGTATGAGAGGACAGAAATGTTTAAATAAGGTAGCTAAACAACCTTGCATCTTTCCATTAATTATACTAGAATAACAAAGAAAACTAAATACCCCCCTTAAAGCATCTTTAAGTAGCAGTTTAATTCTGAACTGGATTTATGCAGACATTAGAGTTCCTCTATTACAACTGTACTCCACTTGTACACTAATTATATGGTACCTGGTTGGGAAAGGTTGTGCAGGTATTGTAAACATGTGCTTCCTTACCCTGAGATATTTTGATATCTGTTTAGAAGAAGAAAATCTGCAACTCCATACACTGTCAGGAAGAATCCACTTAGAAGTAGCAGGGATGTAATAAGAGACACGCTTATCTTTCTGCAAAAAACACTGTGAAAGATCAAGCACTAATATGCTGCCCCACACAATTTTCATACCACATAATCTCTATATGCCACATCCAAGAAACTTCATTGTCTGATTCACCGATACCGAACAGTGATGATTTCAGTATTTTCCAGTCCTTCAAATGATTAACACCTTCGGTGTCACATATCTGAAGAGAGGCTGAATTACACCTGTGACTCAGATTTTTCTTTTACTGTAATTATACACCTTCAGCAGAAACAGAGGTTTCATGACTTTGTCACCGCGGCTAATGGATGTGTCTGTGTGCTGACAGTGATGTGAGTTACCCATCCACCCATGTCCCAGCTATCGGAGGAAGGTGGGAGTGACTCAGCTCTTGGGTACCAACTCACACTAGCAAGGAAACAGTTCCTTCTTGTTTCTTTCCTCTTTGAATTTTGGTCTGTATGAATAGGAAAACCTGAGACAATCAATCCCACGGTTACATTTTAAGGCAGATTAAATGACTCAGTTGCAGGATCTCACCTCGCTGCAGATGCCAATAGCGCAGCCATCTGTGTCAGAGCTGGTTGCTCTAGGCTCCCCTTTAGTCAATGGAGGGAAATAGGCACTTGTAGGGCCTGACTCATCTTGACTAGGTTAAGTATCAGCATTTGCCCGGGTGAGTCATGTTATAAAAGTGGATGTTGCCCTGCTGACTCTGGAGACAGCCTGCACCACGTGCTCTGGCATCGATGGCTACGCTGCAGATAACCTGCAGTGATGGGTGATGAATCCTGCCCCAGGTGAATCAGATAAAAGTGCACATGCCTTCAGAGATCTGATGAAATAACCTGCTTTGTCATCTAGACGTGGTCTCCCACCCCTCTCTACCTGACTTACTGCTCTCCCCAGGGATGTGGGACACCCGTCATTAGATGGCAGGGGCTGCTGCCCGCTGTGGCGGCAGGAGATAGCACAGGGTGGTGGCAGGACCTTTGGAAACTGTCCTGTAAACTGACTGGAGACTGATTTGACTTTTTGCTTTGCTGTGTCTTCCACTTTGGCGCAGCAGCCCGGCACTGCAGGCAGCGCACCTGGGAGCCCACGTGCTGAGTTGGGCGCCCACCAGCACTGATTCTGGCTTTTAAAAAAATCATTACTAATTTGCCAAACTACGGGTTTACAGACCTAGTTTCAAAAGAGGCAATATGATAAGTTCTTTTCAGGATTTGAAATGCTCCTTTGGATGGTTTCCCAGGGGCTTTTAAATTTATTTATTTTGATTTATACATCCAGTGAAAAGGATCATATCTAATCCCAACTCTAATGCCATTGGCTACTTTTTAAGTGTAACTGTAGCATTAAACACTTTTGCTAAACACTCCTTCTGGGAAGAAAGAGAGGGAAAAAGAAGGGCCTAGCAACAAGAAAAAAATCCATAACATTTTAACAATAAATTTTTATCGAATCACATATAAGCCCTTTCAGGATTAGAGTGAATTTCAGAACAAAGAGATTTAAAGAAGGATTAAGGCAATTTAAATACAGTTATAAAAAGTGCAGCCTAGATAGGTAGGTAAAAAAGAGAGAATAAAAGTCCTACAGAGTTCAGAATAACTTTGTTGTGATGCCTTGGACCAAACTGAATAATAAGTATATTCACTGAGGAACACCCAGAAAACCTCACCTGATGTAATTCCCGAAACAGACCACCCTGAGTGTGGTGAACCCCGACGGACGCTGCCGTGCAGAGCAGAACAGCCAGATTCACACTCAGCAACCCCCTTTTCTGAAATGCACCAATTTATGGCCATGCTGGTTCTGAGCAAGAGGGTGTCAGAAGGGTGTTATGCACAACTACTCTTACATCTTGGTTAACTGGGGTGAATTTTCTTGAGTGCCATTTTACAAACATATTTTATGCAGGCTTCCTTCCTCCTAGGTCATTAAAAGCCCCATCCAGAACAAGGTGATCCATAACCCAGCCTTCTCCCCTTCTTTTTCCAGCTTCATTCTCTGAAATAGAACCTTTTTTCTTGTCTTCCTCACCATTTGACACAGTCCCTAAGGATAAGATACCCAGGAACTCGAGTTTTCTTCCTGATGATAATGAAAACTCCCAGCTCCAGCTGGCACGGGGGGCCGGGGATGCCCTCCTCCCTGCTCCCAGCTCCACTACACCGTGCCAAGAGCCGCAGCTCTGCCTGCTAACAGTGCACTTTCCAACAGCATCAAAATAACACATATTGCACAATGCGATAAGACTCGCAAAACGTTTTGGCTGGCTGAGGCTGCGCGTGAGAAACACTGAGGTGTCAGGCGGGAGCCAAGCGGCGCAGGAGGCCCCCAAATCCTTTTTGGCCCCTGAAATGATGCCCTGCAGGGCCCCATCCTGACAGAAAAGGCAGGAGCCTGTGCATGAGATTTTTCAGGATTGTTTCCATTATTTCTAATAACCAGGCATAATTGCAGCACAGATTTTGAACCAGGAACCTGGAAAGTTCTGACAAGCTCTATTAAAACTTTTGCAGTTCATCTCAAGGACTAGCTTTACAATTAATGTCATTCTCTAGTTTATAGTCATAATCCTGGAGCAAGAGCTGATGATTGTTAATTTTATGCTTTCTTTCTTTCTGCTTACCCGTTATGTCAGCGTATTTCATTTATGCTAGGCTTTCTGAAATCAATCTTCATTTTAATGTATAGTACCCTATTGCCTTTTTTTCAGTAAACAGCAGAAGATTTAGTGTTGGCTTCTAACACACTGAATCCATTTATGGTAGTTTACATAATCAGATTGTCAGTGCACTGTAAATCTGTCTTTAAATGCTTGCATTGCTCCAGGACTAAACTGGTTAACTTTCTGAACTGTTTTTCATAATTTGTGTACATTTCACCATTTTAAGCAACAGTTAAGATGCTATTTGGTAGGGCTTTAGCACCTTCCATGTGTCATTGTTTTTTTTTTCCCCGATGGGAAATTTCTACAAATGAATGTTGTATTTCAGAAGAAGAACTGCTTCCATCATAAATACCTTCTAAGCTACTAAATGGCAAACATTCTTGTGGCAGTAGGGTAATTCATCTCTTGAATATAGTGGTTGACTTTCGCAATTAAACGAAGTGATGAAATTTCACGGGGAAGAACGAGCAAAACTAACCGTAATGTTAACATGCAGATGGGTGGTGAACCTATGAAGCAGCTCTGATGGGAAGCAGGAATGTGTTCCCAGAGGCTGCTTGTGGATTTTCCTCCTGTGTACAGCATCCTGATTTAAGCTCTGAGGAGCGTCAGGGCTAACGGGAGCAGGACAGACACAAGCCCCGGTGTACAGCACCACAACGGGGGCTCTAAAGTTGTTCCTTCCCCGGTGGAGGACCAGACTTCTTCAAGCAAAGCAGTTTGCTCTGCTGTATCCTTTGGCAGCGGGACACAAAAGCAACGTGTAAACCAAATGGCAGGGCCTGGCAGCCGCTGGACAGGCCACCAAAGGAAGCCTGCCCGGGTTACCCTGGGATGTGTTTCTTCACTGCCATGGGTTTTAGGAGGCTTCAGCTGAGTCATTGCTCAATATACACACAAGTCACCTTCCCATGAAGAAACTTGAGGGTGAAGACCCTGAGCAGCTGCCAGCCAGGCTGGAACATAGACTCACAGCTGGGGCTTGCCCATGTTTGCAAGGGTGGGTTTGACCAGTAGCTGATCCTTCCCTGAAGCCTGATGTTTCTTCCTCTCCAGCATGAGGACAGCTCTACAGAAACGCAACCCATTTCACAAGCTCGGTTGCTAAACTGATTGCATTAAATCAGCAAAATTTTCTCATGAGGAAACGCACTGACTTTGCTTCATACTTTCTCACATAAATATATAGACTCAATACCAAGCACTTTGAACTTGGTTTATAATTGTGGACGCTGGGGTATTATTAAATCCTCTTAGAAGGTGAACTGGTGTAGAGAGTTGTCCTGGTTTTGGCTGGGATAGAGTTAATTGTCTTACTACTAGCTGGTACAGCGCTGTGGTTTGGGTTAGTGTAAGAATGTTGATAACACCCT
>JAVKLA010000005.1:15566345-15616908 GCA_034782735.1 Sagittarius serpentarius | reverse complement strand
CAATAATAATAAAAGGATTGGAATACACAAGACAAGTGATGCACAGTGCAATTGCTCACCACTCGCCGACCGATGCCTGAGCCACGCTCCTCCCCCCCCAACCAAACTGGGCATGATGTCCCATGGTATGGAATACCCCTGTGGCCAGTTTGCGTAAACTGTCCCAGCTGTCTCCCCTCCCAACTTCCCTGTGCCCCTCCAGCCTCCTTGCTGGCTGGGCCTAAGAAGCTGAAAAGTCCTTGAATTAGTCTAAATACGATTTAGCAACAACTGAAAACATCAGGGTGTTATCAACTTTCTTCTCATACAAACCCAAAACACAGCACAGTACCAGCTAATAGTAAGACAATTAACTCTATCCCAGACGAAACCAGGACAACCCCGTAATTCTGGGCTGTGGCACTCTCTGCTGAGCTCAGTAGTGCTGGCAGGCAGGAAAATTGTCCAGGAAACACACGATTAATTCATGGTGCCTTTAGGGCTGGATGGCCCCTGAGCTGTTGGGTGCTAGATTGCTCTGTTAGATACAGATGAAAATTCTGCCTAAACCCTTGAGTAGTTTCTTGTGCTGCTGTCCTGGACCTTGCCCCTAGAACTAAAAAACTGCAACACATTGCTTAATTGAGCACATATAATCCTTATCACCCAGGAGGAGCAACAACATGAAGCAAAGGAGAGGGTCAGCACCCAGCAGCTCCTGTGCTGCCCTCTGTTACGTACGTTAAGCCATAACTTTGCCCTTACAGAGCAACATCTGAACTTCTCCCTTGCGTTGGTTCAAGCTGGATGCAACTTGGTTCGCTATCTGTGGGACGTGAGTTGTGGGAAGGCATAGCCCTGCACATTGCCGTAAGGGTGCTGCCCGTAGGTGGGGTCCAAGTGGAAATTTTGATTGCTCACTCTGGACTGTTTGCTGAAGTTTTTAACCATCTGCTCTTGTAAGGGAATTGTATGTCATGTGAGGGGGTCTCTGGAGGACTTTTCAGTGATAGGAGGGTAACAGCTGGAAAAGACCATCTACCCGCAGAATAATTATTTGTTCCAGAAGGGAGATCAGAGGAACTCAGATCTTTTTTACTACCTGTTCATATCAGGAGTGTTTCTAATCAGATATGGATCTGAGCTAGATTCCCAAATTCACGTACACGCGAACTTGAAAGTAATCTAAATCAGGCTGCATGTTCAGGGACCAGATCCACAGGGCTGAATATTCAAGTTTCTTGAATCAAGGAAGAAGAGAGATGGGCTGGGATAAAAGCACGTGTATGTGCAAGAGAGAAAGAATCATTGATGGAGATGGAAACTGCGTTGTGCAGCTCCCAGTTCATCCCTGTTTCCAGCTCCAGCATACACAGAAAGGCTGTTCCCAGCTTTCCAGATCAGGCAGACACAGATAGTGTATTCATGGATCTGAATCAAGCTACTGTGTGCAGAGCACTCCAGCAGAACATCAGCAGACTCAGGCTCCTTCTGCAGAGTACTTTGATATGAGGGGACCGGCTGTCTTGGGGGATCTGTAGTCAGTTACGGTTACCATGAGGCTGCTGGTTGCAATCTCATCTGCACAGATTTGTAATGGAGCTGTTGCATGAGCGATTGTGGGATTCGCATTTTTTGCAGATACGGAAAGATGGAGCGCACATTGCTATGCAAGGCTAACCTTGTAAATCAGAGCTGGAGGGAAGGAATGTGGGAAGGAATTAGCTCTGAAGAGAGAAATGTGGATTTTGATAAGGGAAGCACCATCACTTATCGCCTAATGAGCATCAAATGTATTCCTCATACTGCATAAACGTAAAAGGCTCTCTGGTAGACGATCACAAAGTGATGGTACCCGGACCTGTTCTCTGAAGCGCTGGAAAGGACCGAGGCTGCAGCTGCACAGGATGCTAAGCCCCTTGAGCAGCTTGCTGCCTGGGAAGGGGAGCCCTCGAGCCATGCGCTGGGGCCCACAGCTTAAATGATCTGCCCCAAACAGAGGGGGAGGGAGTCAGTGCTGAGCAAGGGATGCGCTGCTGGCAGACTGGGTTTGGAGCTCTTTCCACTTTGTGCACGCTGAAACACCGTGTGCATGTCTTGAAGAGAGCCCGTTCTACTTTAAAAAAAAAAAGAGGAAAGAAAAGGTGTAAAATGGATGTCCTCCACGCACACTCTATTAAATTATCTGATCAAATAACATAGTGGTCAGCAACAGACTCCCTGCTTCTCTACAATATCCAAGACTTAAATCAGCTACTATTGGGCTATAAATTTTAAGGTAGACCACTGAGGTAGAGTCAGGATTGGCAAAGCAGCCCTCGGAGCTACTCAGTCAAAAATACATCTAACAACAAACGCATAGCATGGATCTCAAAAGCATGAGATAAAAGACAGCCAGTGTGACGGGTTTGTGCTTTTTCTGTTTCCTGAGCCTTCAGGTTTCATCTTTTCTCCCCAGCCAGGAGATTTTCAAATTCAACATTTAAAATGAAAGTGGAACTGCTCCTTTAATTTCTTGACACTTGTAAATGCCTGTGTAAATGTGATTTCTTAATTAACTATGAAGCTGAGCGGTTTGTTGAAGATGTCTCAGTAGAAACTTCTTTAAGACACATTCATAAACAAATTGCAAATCTCTTCAAATCCATAATTATCTATCACAACTGATGAGCACTGAAAATATCTTCCAAGATATTGTTAACCCTTTAAAGCTGTTTAAACTCTGAGTTGTTATACCATTGTAACTTTGAACAGGCAATTAAACTTCAATATGAAGTTTATACTCACCACTTGACTCTGTGAACTGGATTTAAGGGAAAGAGCAAATACTGTGAAACTGTGACAAAATCTGGAGAACTGGCAAAAGCATGCTTGCACAGAGAGCAGAGAGCCAAGTGTGAGACACCCTGTACACTCCTATGGGTTGTTCTTTAACATGAACGGCAAGCTGCAAAAGTTGGTTGGCTGCCTCAAATGCCAGCCGTGCCCACGGGTTTGTCTCTCAGCACTTCCCTTGCTACCTCTGAGGTCTCCAAAATATGCTGAATAAGCTGTGGGCATCACCCCTTCTAGCGCTAGCAGGTAAGCTGGGAGGCGGGAAGACGGCTGCATTGTACCCAGCTCCTCCATATGTAGGTTGTGCCTGGGGCAGCCCAGTGCAAACCCTGCGTGCCCCCTGCCGCCCACCTCCACAAGGATCAGTTAAAGAGTTATCAGAGCTGTGAGACCATTTCTTTACATTTTAAAATTATGATTAGTGTAAAGGGCAAAAAGATTGTCCCAACTACTCTTGGATTTTTGACTGACATGAGGATTGTGAGAAGGGTGGGTGCAGCTGTTCCTGGTGTCCTGCCTCAGTGCCCCTCGGCAGAGATCCCGTTTGTCTCTTCTTTCAGGATGGATATTTGGAAGATACCCATCTCTCGGTTTCATCTGATCTGGATAACATCACGCCTCTGACACCGTAGCCACCCACAGATATTCTGAGCAACTGGCCAGACACGTGTCCCGATAAGTGTGCTATGCCTGTCACAGCAGAGTTCGCTTATACCCTTAATGGGAAGTGGGTGGAAATCTGGCTGGTGGTTCAGCAGCGACAGCGGGAAATATGGAGAAGGGGTATGGTGTGGGTCGATCCCTACCCCTGAGCCTGGTATGGCCCTGGACAGAGCTGGGATCTGAGCATCCGTCCTGCAGGAACATTGTTTCAGGAGCTTTTACATAGCTCACACTGGTCACATGTCCTTGTGCAATATGGGACACTCCAATCTATCCCTTTGAAGACCGCTGAAAACAGACCCTGAAATGTATTGCTGTGTATTTAAGAAGCCTGATACAAAAGCTTCAAGAATGGACTTTACAGAAATAAATTGCACTTTAACAAGGATATTTCCTACAGATATATTTCTTGATTAATGCTATTTGGACATGTGGTAATAAAGTGAAAATGTCAGCGTAGTCTCCTTCTACAACTTCAGTCTTAAGACTTTTGATAGTGCAATAATGTAACATTTCAAGAGAATCCTGCTGCGTCCCCCAGCTAATCCTTGGCCTCGAGTGTGCTGCAAAGCGCATTACAGCGTGTCCAAAGAATGAGAATTACTGCTGGCAGTACAAGGAGGAGCTCAGCATCAAGGACAACATCTAGTTTTATCATGCTCCCACGTAGCCCGTTGAAGATAACAAAAAGAGACTATTCCTACCAGAAAGTTTTGCGCATATCTAGTGTTTAAAATAACACTGTAAAAAAGGATCCTGAAGGCTCATGGATGGCAAAGACCTTTGCATACAGTATATATTTTAATAGCTCATTTTCCAAATTTATTCCTGGCAGACAATACTTACATTTTTTTCCTAAGTTTGTTTTGAACCCTGGCTGTATTTATTTTGGGATGAGGAGAACTGCATGATGCTTCTTCTCCATTCTTGAGACTACAGTCTGACAAAGCTGCTGAAGTATTTTAACATTAACAGTAGAGGCACTCTTTGTTCATCCTTTAGTTCATCTCCTGTGCTAGGCTGAGCAGTATAGTCTTGCCCTTAAGCCTTCCAGGTAGCAACCAACACGTGGAGCCCCTGATTTCTCAAGCTGAGCCCACAGCCTTCCCCAGCTCCTGCCGTAGGAGGGATGCTGTGGCACACCCAGCCCTGCGCAACTCGGTGCACAATGGCAGGAGGAGGAAAAGCAAGGTCTTTGCAGTGCCAGAGCATAAGGCATTTCTTCCATGAGGCATATGTGGTTTTGTGGTTCGGGAAAGTTTTCAGGACCTGGCTTTCTATTCCCTGGACCTTTTACTTGTAACCCAAAAAGTCATACTCAGAATTGCTTGGAGAAAAGGAGTAAGAGTCTTAATTTTAGAGTGAAAAATGCATTTCCAGATAGAGTTTGCACATTTGTGCCTAAAGCCATGGTGTGTACTAACACCCCCAAAGTGGTGGCACAAGCTTGTTTTGCAGAGTTGACAAAGCAAGGCTGAAGCGAGCCCTCGCTGAAGGCAACAGCACAGCTCCCATGGGCCTTGAGGGAACGAGGATTTTCTTTAGGAATGGAGGCGGGTGAAGTTCTCAGTTGTGTTTCTAGTGCAACACAGCTCCCGCTGGGCTAATCCCAGAGCTAGTGCCACATCTCTTGCAAAGGCAGCCCTGCCTGAAAACTCCTACCCCTGCCTGCCTCATCCATTTTCCCTCCCCTGGGGATGAGCTGACGGATGCTGCCCAAAGCGGGACCCCAGAGGCGGACGGAGAGGGAAGGGGCAGAGAGCAACTCCCAGCACCTCTGCCTTTCCTACCTGCAAAGCTCGGCTCTCTCAGCTCACCTCACCCCTCCAGGCATGTGTGGAAGCAGGGGGGAGTCTCGCCAATCACCCCCATGTCCGGCTGGCAAGGCAGGGGTCCCTCAGGCTGTCGGGAGGCAGGGAAGGGAGCTGGATCCCAGGCAATGCCACGGGGCAAATGAGGGAGGAGCATTTATGTAGGTCATGGAGGTTCATAAATAATTGCTGGAGGACAGGAGAGTATGTGAGGAGGGGGAAGGGCACGAATAAATTAATTTGAGTAACTGCGCTTTGGAGAGGGGCTGGATGTGCCACGTTATCAGGCAATTGGCAAGGGCAAGAGTGAGCCTGTGGCTTCACCTTCACCAGCAACGCTCAGAAAAACAGCAGCGTGGCCACTGCCACCTCCCTTCCATCGCTCTTTGCTGCTCCTGCATCTTCTCCTTGTGCCAGAGCCACTGCTCTGTGTGCGGCGAGTCAGATGAGAGGACTAGACTCCTGGGGAAATAACTCAGCAAAAGTTTTTTTCAAAAAAAATCGTGGGCTATTTTTCAACCAGATCAACCACCTGAGCAGGTTTGCTTTAAAGCTGTGCTAGCAGAGCGCAAACGATGGCACGGGGGCAGAATGAAGGAGGGGAGGGCAATGAGCTCGGCTGAGCCTGCAGTGCACCCACAGAGGAAACCCTGGGGTGCCTCAGCCACAGAATGAAAGCCAGTTCCTTTGGGAAGCTAATGCTTCTCTCATGCACACGGGAACGAAGTTCAAAGCTGACCATCAGACAAAATCTTTATTTTCTCAAATTTTGAATAATGATTCCCGATCTTTTGAGACTGGCAATGCTGCGGTTTGCAGGCCTTCCACCCGTACCTTTCCCAGCTCTTGCAAGGAGACAATATCCGCAAAGCTGAGTAAAGAATGAGGAAATTCACAGCAAAACAACCACGAGTGAATGAAAGGCAGCAAATTCACTGCAAGTGAATGAAATGCAGCAGGGACAGGTTAGCAAACAGAAACAGGACGACTCACTACAGGGCAGATCTGGCCCTGAGGATGGTGGGGTCCATCCCCACCACGACTTTATTGCTGTTGGCAAAATTATGCCAAGCCGTATTTCGCCCTCATGCACAGTGCGGCCGGTGGTGTGCTGACCCAGCACGATGCAGCAGGAAGCGCTCACTGGCACACCAGCCCCGTGGGGATTTCCCCCACTGTCCCCAGGCTTGTCTTGTTAGCGTTACCCGGACATTCAGGACTAAGGGTACAGCTCTGTCTCCCCATTTCCTTCTCCTTGCTTGTGTGTCCTCTGCCTATTGCACATGTGGATCCCAGCCCATGCCCCAGATTTGGCATTTGCAGCTTGTTATGTCTCTGCAAATTTCCATGATGGGGATGCAACATCGACTGCCCATGCACTTTGATACCCAAGATAAAAGTTGCCATTGTCTGCTGATTTTTTTTCAAACCTGTAAGATTTTAAATGTTCCTTTGGTCCGTAGGGAGTGCTGGCCCATTGCTTTAAGTGGTCTCTGTGACTGCACCTTCAGCCTGCTGCTGGCCCGCAGCCACTGGAAGTAGAAATGCTGTAAAGGCGGGTCCACAACCGGACAGCTGCACTCAGCCCATCAACGCAAGGGTGCGCAAGCACACACCAAAGGATGTGCATGGAGCTGAGTTTGGGGAGATGCCCCCTCCCTTCCTGTCTCAAGGCTCCTCAGCACCTGTGTGCTGCCCTGAGGATGTGGGGGGCGGCCCAGGGAGCAGAGGGGATAGGTAGGGAGAAGCCCCGGGATGGGGGCAAGAAGGACACGGGGCAAGGCCTGGGGCTGGGGCAAGGGCCAGGAAGGAAGAGTGTGGTTTGGGGCACGATGGGGGGGAGAAGGGGCTTCAGGGAAGGGCCAAGAAGCCCAGGGAGGGAGGCCGGAGGCTGCAACGTTGGTGTAGGATGGGTGAGAAAGTTCAGTGGGTCAGTGGCAGTTTGAGGGGTGTGAGTGGTGGAAGGGGCTCCTTGTGCCCCACTGTGTTAAAAAACGAGGTCTGTCACAGAATCACCCAGGACAAGAAGAAAACTTCCCAGCCTCAGTTCAAGCTGCAGGGCGGTTTCAATGCATCACGCTGCTTTTTCTTTACCAGGAGTTACCACCTCAAACGCTGCAAGGCCCCCTGGCACCTGTGTGTGCTCTGCAAACGGAAAACTGTCTGGTCTGTGCCCAAGCCTCGAGCTTGTTGCCTGCAGGCAGAGGGCAGAGGGCGGGGAGAGACCCTGCCAGAGGTCGGGATGGTGTGATTGCAGCCATCGGCCCTGCGTCATGCGACCGTGGGATGCCGGTCCCAGGCAGAAGCTGAGCACACAGTGAGGGCAGTGGTGGGGCTACTGCCACGGTGGGGACCGAGCTCCAGGCGCGAGGACAGTGCAGCATGGGGCTGACCTCTGCCGTCACCTCCTGGCACCAATCCCTCCTCCTTGGGCTGATTTCTGGACCCGATCCAGTGTTTTGTGTGTCTTGCAGGAACTGGCAGGCTTTGAAACTGCGGGTTCCTTACTTGGATGGGTGATGAGGTGATGAGAATGAAAGCTGTGCTAGAGGGAGGGATTTGACGCACCCTCGCAGTACCTCCCAGTGCTGCATTAGTCACAAAGGTCACATCTATTAACAGACAGAGCTGCAGTGTGTGGCAAGCTGGTCACATGTTACCAGCCTCTTGTTTCCACCCAGTAATATGTGCTAAAAGGAAAGTAATATACTGTCAAACAATTTCTCTGGGACCCAGAGGTCTCAAGGCAGGGGAGAATGCTGCTTCCATCTGCTGGTTGACAAAAATAGGGAGTGCAGGGGTAAAACTATTGAAAGAATTTGCCTATATAAACTATTTACTTCAGTTCTCCAAGGGGGCACAAGAACAAGAAGTGAAGCAAGAAGGACTCAGCGAAATGCTTCTCCTACTGCCTTTGCACTTACAAGGAGAGAGCACCGGCAGACCCTGCCCCATGTGAGCTTTCTAACAAGACCTCCTCAAACGACACACTGGGCATCTGCACACAAGCCAGAATCGCCTGAGTAGTGGAAATGAAAGGAGAAAACCTGATTCCTGCTATGGAGCACGTCCATGGGGCAAAGGCTTGGGTTGCTGCTTGAGGAAGAGTTGGCAGCTGTCAGCACAGCTGCGGGAGGAGGTTACTACCCTGGTGCTGGTACAACTGTTAGTGCTGCCTTGTGGTAAATAAGATCAGAGAACTGAGCTGGTTGGAAAATAACTTTTTTTTCTTTTTTTTTTTTTTCCCTTTCAGCTGAGTGAGTTTTCAGCCAGATCAGTTCCCCACGCCAGTGCATGGTGCAGCTGCTTGTTGGCTTGTGATGGCATGATATGAAGACGGCACAAAAATACACTGAAGGCACAGATGGGAGAGACTGCTTTCAAAGGGAAGTGCTCACCCAAATACAGCCTGAATGAGCTCTAAATCTCCTCCTTCCTAACTGTTAACAAAAGCTCTGTTAGGCAATGTCCTCAGTGATTGTGAGGCTTTGCACTGGGGTAGGTCTGCTCTTCTTCCAAACATCTGTCTTCACATGCCATCTTGCCCTCCCCGCTGTACATGTGCAAGAGGAGCAGATGTGATAAAGAAGACAAACAGAAGGACAGATACTGAAATACTGGGTGAGACCCACCACTGCAACTGCCTGCTGCCAAAATGCATCCTTGAATAGCGGGGATCGAGGTGTGATCCGTGTGGGGCTGCCCGGCCTTGCAAAGTGGGTATGTGAGCATGATGCAGGGGAACAAACATGATACAGAGGTACACAGAGAGATGTCAAACTGCAATGCCAGAGCCAAATTACTGCAAAGTAGTTCTTCCTTTTTTTATCTTAATAATGGAAAGAAGAAACAACCTGAGTTGCTGAAGGGTAGTGGCATCAGGCTGAATAACAGGGCCAGGTGGGCTCAATGGGGCAGATGCCTGAAAGCTCTTCAGGAGGATGCTGTCCATCCATCTGTGTGTGCTGTCCTAGGTACACCAGAAGAAAACAGAGAAATCCTAATAAATTGTGTGAGAAATGACATTACTCTTACTCGGGTCCGAGAGGATGATTTCCTCCCAAGCAATGTTTTACAGGAATCTTTTTGAGCCCTAAGCTGAAGGACATTTTTCAGCAAGCCGCTTCCCTTGTGCATTTCCCAGTGCACAGCTGACGTGAACAGACATTGCACGTCACAGCCTGGAACAATTTCCAGCCTCGGTGCAGGTCAGCGGCTATGCCATGTCTGCAGAGCAATCTGGCACATTTCTAGTTTAACCCAGTAAATCAGATCAGCTTCCTAAAATGATTCTGTTTCCAGCACTCCAAGAAAAGCAGTCTACTTTAACTGAAAGAATAGAAGACTCTTCTCTCAAAATACTGACCATAATGTGAGGATTTATTGAGAAACTGCATGTGGGAGTCGTAAACCAAACAAACCAAGATCAGTCCTACAGAAAAACACTACCACAGAACAGGAAAGGCTAATTTCAAGGTCATGACCCTAAATGATTGTTGTCTGTATGAGAGAGGATCGTGATATTTAGGAATGTTCACTGGAATGTGAAGCATTCTTCAGTTCTGGGAAGAAACATACTTATTTTGCTGATAGATGCAATAATCAGTGCTTTGAGTAACTAATGAATAGTGGTTCCTTCCATTTAAAAGGAACGCTTGGAGGCCATGGTTCTTAAACCCACATACCCTTAAGGAAAATTGAAACTATTGGCCTTTTGGGGGGCTTTGCACTTTGCTTTGAGGCCATGACTCTGTAACTTCTCACTACTGGATTATATCACATTTGGAGTGAAGTAGAGGCAACACTGCTTATTTCAAAATGCCTACTAAAAAGGCTGAAAAAATAACTGTGCTGTGGGCAATACCTACAGGGTAGTTATTATTTGGGATCATGCAGACTCTGCAAAGGAATATCTTTAAATTCTAAATTTACTTGGATCTGATGAGGAGTGAAACCATTTGGATCTGGCAGATAGATAACAAACACAGATAAATTGCAAATTCTGCCTGTACAGACTCACCTGTGCTGTGTCTCCTGATATCTTGGAGATATTCTTTGACCCTGAAACTCCTCACTTGCCTGTTTGCCTTTATGTCTCTAGGGCTTGATCTGCTGGAGTCAGTGGAAGCTTTTCTCCTGATTACAGTGGGGCATGTCTGGGCTCAGCCTGAGCATCGATGGAGTTGAAACTGCAGCTTTTCTTCTGCCTCCTTATCTACACCTTTGGATGGCAGTTTAACTGTGCCACTTTCACCCGAACCCCTGACTTCACCTCCTGCTTTGCTGCATGCTGCCACCCTTGCTCCCTTTGGGATCCCGTTCTTTACTTGAGTCCTATCTTATCTGTTTTCGCTACAGGTAAGAACAACTGTGCTGGTTTGGACCATCTAACCCATCCATCTACTCTGCCTCCAACAGTGGCCATAAGCAGACTCCTACAAATAACTAATAACAGACTAACGTATCGATCATTTCTCCCTTAATACTATCGCAGCTTCCAGCCATTTTCAGCTCAGAGGATTTCCTGAAACTGCTGTGGTTTGCCTGTGGCATGGGCCCTTCCAAATACTTGGGAGAGCATGTAAGCTCCTTGCAATCCCAGGGTGCTTTGGAAAGGACCTCCTTGGCAGGTCCACTGCCTGCTGCATGACAAACTTCTTCCTTTTGTTTGCTTTGAACTTAGCTCCTACCAGCTTCATTAGCTGGTCCCTCATTGTCCTGGAGACACAATCAACACGTGATCCTTATACACTCTCTGTGTTATTAATGATTCAACAGCTTTCCGTGTGCAGTGTCCTCCATCTCACCTCTTTTCCAACTTGAGAAGCCCCACTTTCCTGCGCTCTTCCTTGTACAGGAGTTGTGTCACACCTTTGCTCATCCTGTTACTCTTCTCTGAACCTTTTCCAGCTCTTCTCTATCCTTCTTGAGGGCCCAGAACTGCACAGAGTATTCAAGGTGTGGGTGCAAGATGGATTTATACAGCACCACTGCGATGTTTGCTACTTTATTGGCTTTTCCTTTCCTAATTCCAAACATTTATTTGTTCTTTGACTGTTACTGAGCAGTGATTTGATACTTTCAATAAAGTGTCTACAGTCGTTCTACCAAGGCCTCCCTCCTGAGTAGCAGTGGTGAGCACAGAAACCATGATTTATAAGTGAAGCTGGAGCTGCTTCTCCCTAAATGCATTCGTTGCTTTACATCTGCCTCGACTGAATTTCATTTGCCTTCATTTGCATTCATTTCTATGGGCTGGCCACTCTATCTCTTAAGGTCCTCCTTGAGTTCTTCACCATCCGCCCTCATATTCGCTGCCGATAACTCTGTATTATCATTAAAGTTTGTGACCTCCCTGCTCACCTCCTCTTGCAGCGCTCTGCTCTGGTTTTCCTCTGCCGCTAACCTCTCTGCCCTTTCCTTGCGTTCCCCACTCCGAGGACTCACATTATCCTTCGGATTTCTCCACTTGGACCCATCATCCTTCACATTTGTCATCTGCAGCCTACACCATCCAGAAAAGCCATACTCTTTCTTTGTACTTTCTGACACTACCAGCACTCTGCTTTGCCAAATGGTTGTAATCGTGGCAAAGAGAGAGCACCAAACCTGCTGCAAGGCCTGGTGTGAGAGAGAAGGGATAGGACAGGATGCTCCTGCCAGGCAACTGAAGTAACATTTAGAAATTTTCAAAATTACTCATGATGTCATTTTTATTTTTTGAAGGCTTTAGAAAATAAAGTTGTGGCTTTTGTTAACAGGAAAAAGATGATTTATTATCCTTTTTTGACCCTAGTGGTTAGCCAAAGTTTGTATTGTTACAGTTAATTCTTTAGTGTCAGGGTTGTTTCAAAACCAAGCTGTTTATTTACAAAGACCAGGCACTGCCTTCTTTGCTTAACATGAGGAAACATTTTGCTCGCAGCTCCAAGCTCTTTTCCAGCTAGTGGTTCATGCAGTTTGTATTACCAATGCTTTTGCCGGCATAGCTCATCTCCCTCAGAAGACTTGAGTCATGTGCCTGCATTTTGGATGGTGGCTCCTATTGTTCTGGATAGTTGATTCCATAAAGGACATTAATTGTTCCCTTTTGCTTAATGGGAATGAATAGGGCTGCAATACCTTCCGTTTCCAAGAAGCTTTAACACAATCTATGATAGCGGGAACTTCATAAGGAGTCAGTGGTCTTCCAGATGTGTTGATTTTTCAGGAAGCATACTCAGTCTGGAAACTCTTATTTTCTCTACTACTTTCTTTCACCAGTAAAGCACAGTTCATTCATGCAGTGTCTTCATCCTATAGACATCCCATCTCTGTGGAAGCCCTGGCAAAGTCAAGCCTTGCAGTAGTAATAACATGGAATTCCACCACGGGAAGCAATTTTAACCAGGCTCAAGACTTCTAGAGATTAACCTGCTGGTTGGGCTTCCCAGTTGAAAAGTATAAAGTAGTACATTGTACCTTTTCTTGTTTTCAAGGATTTATAAGTGAACTGTCTCTAATGAAAAGGTTAGGGAGACAAGGAGTTGATTTGGAAACTAGAGTTGGCTTCACCAACATTCAGAAATTGCCACATCCTTTTTGCATGACATACAAAATTTTCAATAGGTCTGTGCAATTCCAAAAAATGCATGGGGCAACCACTGACTCCAGCTCCTGGCTCCAGACCTTTACTTCTCCTCCATGTGGGAGCATCTCATGGTCTTTTCCAGTGATTTTTCTCATGGGGACGGTGTGATTTTTTTCTCCCTCCCTTCAGACTGGTCTCTGAGCACCTGAGGTAAGTGACACAGGTCTGAGCAGACCTCCCGTAGCCTGCTCACATTTTTTATTATGTTGCCCAACTTCCCTGCTCATAACCACGTTCAGACGCAGCCGTGCCTCACAGACCAGCCAGGCACTATCACTGTAATTCTCCACTTGCAACTCTTTTATCTCTGCATGGCGTAACACAACTCATTGCACTGATGCTAGTCTGCACAGCAGGAGGGGATAGCATTGCTCCTGCAATCCAGGGATGTTTTGTTCAGTGGTGAGGCTCCTTCTCAGTTATGTGCTAGCAAGACACGGTCTCTGCTCTGCTTCAGAGGGGAGAGGACAGAGAACTCGCTAACTGCCACCTCCTGCTGCCCACTTGCCACTGCAGAGGACACAAATGCTTTTTCTCAAGAGACAACGCTGCTTTGTGTTACTAGTAGGATCAGAAGAGAATGGGATCCGTTGCCTGTAGAAAATGCACTCTCTGCAGAAGGTGTTTATGGCTGCTGTCCTCGCTCTCTCACAGAGCACTCGTGTGGCAGGAAAAGCCTGGTACCTGCTAGATCACTTCTGCCTAAGGAGCTCTGGCAGCGTCATCCAGGGCTGCACCCATTGAATAATTCTTCCCTAGCACAGCCCTGATGTTTTTAACAGCTGAGCACTGAATTTAGGTATTTTTGCACAGGGCACAAGCAGATAGGGATGGGACCCTGGACAGACAGTGTTTTTTGAGAATACACTGGCCAGCTCTACATCCAGGCAGGGAAGGAGGCAGTGGTGTTGCCTCCTGCTGTTAAACTCCCACCGCCGAGAGAAGAAGGGTGTCAATGGACATGAGACATCCTGATCTGGGAACAAGTGACCGATTTTATTCAGGCCCATGTGAGATGGCTCTGCAACAGAAAGACGGACAAGGGCTGGTGTTGCAATGACTTCCGCTAGCAACCATCAGCAGTTACTGCTGCACCAGAGTTTCTGTAGTAATCTCAGGCTTTCAAGCATTTATTAACTACTCAAAAATCCTTTCTTTGGCTAAAATTTGGCACATGAAACGGGAATTTATTAGGAATACCTTTGCACCTTTTTTTCTCCCGAAGAAGTCTCATGGTTTTCTGTTCTTGTTTTGGGGATTCCTGTTCTCATTTTGGGGATTCCTTCTGGCTATTGCAAATGTGAGAGCAATTCAAATCATATTAATATTTTCCTGTGTTTTCCCATCTCTAAGAGCATTATTAATGGACTTGGAGAGCTTGTCACTTGTTAATCTCTATGTGTCATACAAAAAAGAGATCATTACATGTAGTCTGGTTTCTGTTTTCATTTCTTGCTGACTTATGTCCTCTTGAGTACGGGCTTGCAACAGCTGCTGTTGCAGGTTCATTACCTGTAACCCACATCTGCATTTGCACAACAAACTGGAACGAAAGCAGTGGATTGAACATATCTTTCTGGATAAAAGTGGACTTAATTCTCTGTTGCTTTTTACTTGGTTGGAACAAGCACAATGACATCATGTCATTGTATGTCATGTCACTGTATGTCATGTAAGCAGCTCTACAAAATGCAAAACAGTGGAAAGGAGTGCCTGACAGCATTATACAGCTCGAGAGTCCTTTGACTCTTTGTGGTCCAAGAGTCATTCAGGTCCATCTCTCACCTGAGTGGTATTATCTTTTCTTTAAAGTTTTGTAATAATGAAGAGACACTACACTAAAAAGATAAAAAAAACTTTGACTGACTTGAACTGGTACGGGCCAATGAGTTACGATGAAACCATTCTTTTTATTGGGTAAGTCTCATGATCCTTACTGCAAATAGGAAAATGCAGCGTGGCTTGTTATGTGTTAAGTTTGTAAAGTATTTTGTTAGAAACTAGTGATCTCGCCTCTCAGATGCAGTTAATAGACATCTCCTACAGCATATATGATGTAAGTAATTGCATTTCCCCAAACAATAAAGCAATAATGCTCTATACATTTATTATTAATTTCATTGCTGGTTAGTTGTCTTTAATCCAATAAGAAACCTTTAGTTGTTCAGCTCTGAGAAAATCTTATTAGTATCAAAAAGCTGAGAAAATTCATAGAGTTTGTGAGTGGGGAAGTAGCTCTGCGTTTGTAGATTCAGACTCCACTGATGATTAGCTCTTAGTACACAATAACTTAGAGCTTGTACAAACAGCAGTTTTTGCAAAATTTGGCTTTGCATTTGCAATGCTCTAAGTCATTTGCACCACTAAATCCATAAATAGCCACTCTTAGGCCAAAAAATATATACATATATATGTTTTCCTTAGGATTTATTTCAACCAGACAAATCTTCTGATGCAGTTTTAGCAGCAGCTTAACCTGAAGTGGAGGCCAGGAGCCCGCAGTGGAGAGCAGGAAGGGTGACGGACTGCATCACCCACTGGAGTTAAACAAAATGCTTGTTAATCTTTGCCCTTAGTGTGCAACAAGCGTGAGGGAATGAGCTTTCATCTGGAAGAGTATTTGGAGAGAAGTAGCAAATATGCTATAAATTAACACCCTTGCTGACTTAATGGAAACCTTCCTGCCTTAACAACCTGCTAGACAGGGGTGTGATTGATCCTGCTACCCGGCAGTGCTCCCTACCACAGAGGAAATCTGTATATGCTGTGACGGACGGGTGGAAATGAGTGCAGCGAGAGCAGCTGTCCCAGCCAAAGACCTGGCCACGTCCACAGCATTCCCTGCAGCACTGGGATCGCTGGGTGCTATGCCTCTGTGTGCGCTGCAGCTGAGTTTTATTAAAAGGAGCTGTGATTTAAACAAATTGTAAACAGCCTGAGCGCACAGGGGTTCAGCTGGACTCAGCTCGCTCTTTGCCTCTGAAGCTGCTTATTACCAGGAACCTGACTACAAAGATGTAGTTCCTTTCATGTGACGTCCTGCCAGGCTGGGTCACAAATGCATTACTGAGAGCATGGGTCTACTCCTGTATCTACCACCAGGTCCTCCTCTGCATCTCTGTGGGAGACATCAGTCCCTCTTCTTTACCATAAGGAATTCTGTGCAGTGAATTGCTAAACCAGCCAGCCTCTCAGCCATCTGGGAGATGACTATAAAGGCAATTGCTCCGTCAGCTCTTTCTCATGCCTCTTCTGTGGATGTGGATGCATAATCCCACCGAGGGCTCTAGGCTAGCAGATTGTTTTGTTATAAACAATGACAAGTTTGCTAAAAATTACTGTCTTGCTGTTGTCATTTTATATGTATTTTTGAGGGCTGCTGTCTGAGAGGTTGGGAGTGGAGAGTTGGGGAACACCATGCAGTGGGATCAGATGAGGAGGCACCAGGAGGCTTTGGGTCTCCTTTAATACTGGTCTGAATCTGCCTTGGCTAATCCTGACAAAAAGTTTTTTCCAGCAGCTTGGCTTGCAGGAATGAACTGGGAGGATCAGTCCAAAGCTGGCCTTTGCTGTCAGGAGGAGGTATTTTATATACAAGCCTTCTGCTGGTGCAAATAGTAGAGGAAGGGTCTTTCCTTCAGCTGGAGCTGAGCAAAGTGAGAAGGAGCTGGGGGAGGTGGTGGAGCTCACCTTGCTGACGTGCCCTACAGCAAGTTGCAGCTGGGACCTCGTCTTTGCATGGGATTTTATACTGCAAATAGCTATTGCATGTTTGCTCGTTGCTGAGGAAACAAGACCTTTTTAAATAGCGAAGCTTAGGGAGCAGTTTCTAGTGCCCATGGGCTGGGTACTCCTGGTGCCACTTCTGGTGGGCGTTAAGGGCAGACTGGGTTGTGGAGGCACAAATAAACTCGCATGTAGGTAGCTGGCCTTTTGGGGGCTGCTTTAAAGCATTTTGACAACATGCTTTCCTCTCTCCCTTGTACCTCTCCTGCCCTTAAACAGCAGATTTCATCACGCGCAGCTTCTGGGCTTGGACCTTGTACATTTAGAGCAAGTGAATTTTCTGCTGTGGTTTTGCAGTCACTCTGGGTTGATAATTTCTGCTGCTGCCAGCGTTGCTCCCTGGCTCCCCCCGCCGCTTTCTGCAGATGGTGGGGAGCTGGGGGGGAGGCAGCCCAACCCTGTTTGCCCGTGACCAGCTGCGCAGGGCAGGGGACAACCCCAGGATGGACTGGCAGGAGGGATCCCCGCAAAGGAGGGTGTTTCATGGAGATCAGGTGGTGTAGAAGAGAGAAATGAGAGGGACCAACAGGCAGGTGCATTGGGTTTGGTGGTGTTCTGCTATGTTAGATGTATTTCTGGTAGAAAGAAGTTACATCATTAAGTGGAGAACACATAGCAGAAACTTCAGCCACGGACCTGTCTCTCTAACCTTGTCTCGGTGTCCCTGGCGCGAATGGCCATGCCAGCCTGCCAGCAAGGGCTTCCTGTGCACGAGAGAGGCTGCGAATGAAGGAGCAAGGCGCTCGAGTCAAGAGAGATTTTGGTAAATGTGTCAAAAGGAAGAAGCTGCCGCAGGGTTTCCTCTCTTGAGCAAGAGGCAGCTCAGCTCCCCGTGCAGCTGAACCCTGTGCGGGTCCTGGAGCCAGTATCAAGCATCAAGCAAAGGTGCTGGTGCTGGGAGCTCACCTCCCTGGCCAGTTCTCCTTTTTTTCCACCCTTTAAGAAAAATATTGTTTGTTTCTCATCAGGTTCATATTTGGGAGTACGGAAAATTTGTTCACTGAGCACCTAGTGTAATTGTCCTGTGTTTCTAGGTGGGGGCTTGGATCAAAGCTATTTATAATGACAGTGTTAAATCTGAGGTCAGGCCTTGTTGCTGGCTGTGATGGCTGGCAGGTTTGCCCTCTAATCCTACTTCTGCTTTTGCATCTCTTTCATCTTCACAATTTAGGATGAAATATTCCCGTTCTGTTCATGGTTTGGTTTTATACTTTTGCTAAACAAGAAAAATAAATGTCCTATGTGATGGTGCTTGCTTGTTCTTCATCAGACATGACCTTACACATGTAGAAAGTGCTTTATGCCCCCCTTGAAAAAAAAAAAAAGGCCAAAAGCAATTTGGAGCCATACCAACCTAGAGGCAAAAGCTACCAGGAAGATAAAATGTCATCCAAACACAGCAGTGACTGAGCCACAGGACGGGTCCAGAAGCAGCTCTCCAGCAGCAGCAGCCTGCCAAGAAATCAGGTGCTGCTGCGGCTGCTGCCATCATGTTTTTGTTTTTTTTTTTAACTGTGTCACTTGAAACATAGCTGTGAGCATAATCTGAAGAGAAAGGCAGGGCAGAGGAGGGCAGCGGGCAGCCCTCCCACCAGGCTGTCTCCTCGCAGCTCCACCTCCGCCTGCCCTCTCCCAGCTGCCTGCATTGACACATAGCTGTATTTAAACACTACTCTTTCCTCCTGTCTTCTGCTGGTGCTTTCTCACAGAAACTTCTGCCTTTTTGCTGGTGAACAGGGAGAAGGAGAGCACTTCTCATGGCTTTCTCCGTTCCCAGGGACGGAGGCTCTCCAGACCTCTAATGGCATCTCAAATACCCAAATCCAAATTTCGTTGAAGCCTTTCTCTATTGAAAACAGTAATACCTCATGCATCAGATGTCCATGCTAGAGCCACAAGGATTTGGCATTTGCAGATACGCAGGAAGAAATGCGATGAAAGGAACCATTTTCTCGGTAACTGTATCTAAGGAAGACTGTATTTATGTTAAGCCTGGCTATCACATTTCAGCCTGGTGCAGCATGCCACCCATGCACGACTGTGTTTTTCAACGGGTAGATTGTACCTCTGGGGACTTTCCTGATTTCTGGCTGTTGCTGGGCTCACAAAAGTGCCCCGGTCCTGACCAAGCCTTGCTTCTCTGGTGGGTTTCCCCCCATGTTGCTGCCCATCAAGGGTGCCCACAAGGCTGTGTTGATCAGGGGGTGCAACAACTGCTGCAAGATGGGGAAAAAACCTGCAATGCCTCCAAACATCTGTTTGCTTTTTAAGCTTCTGCCTGCTGTTTTGGCGGGTAGCTGGTGTGTGCCGGGAGCATTCAAATCCTTCCCCTGCTTAACATGGCATTACCTCCGCTGTCCACACCAGGCTGGCACTGCCTCGCGTTTCTGCCAACACGAACACCTGTGTTGGTGGAACTCCCATAATTGTGTTAAATTTTGGGCACCGCTTGTAGTGTTACTTCGCCTAGTCCTTAACTGCATGAACAGTGACACTAGACAGTGTAATAGTCTCCCCTTGTACTTCAATAAGGACATTTCCACTGCAAAGGTAATACCATGACAGGTGATTTTTCAATGGCTCTTTGAAGAAGCAACAAAGAGAAGGAGAATTTGCCTTTAAAGAAATAAAACTGCCTGTCTGAGTGGGTGCACGGCGGTGCGGCAGCTCCTGGCCCAGCAGCCTTGCACCCAGCAGCACTAGGCAGGCACCTGGATAGCTGTGCTTGCCGCCACGGGCTGAGCTTCCAGGTCTTATGGCCACAGAAAATAATGGAAAATTTTGTGTTATGGAGTACGTAACTCACTTGAGACCGAGCTCTGCAGAGACTGCTTAGCTTGTTTCGCATGTTCCCTCATCTTGCAAGTCCTTTTCTGAATGGGAAGCAAAAAAACACAACCCAAAATAGGAAGTTATTCCTCTGTAGTGCTTTGATAAGTGTTATTTATAAACCCTTTAAATTAGTTTTTCCCATCATGGAAGCCTGGGAGGCCAATATGTGCTCTTTGTAGGGTGTTTGCAATGAGACATGGCCACATCTGTGGAGTATTCCCGTCTTGAACATGATTCCTGCCCGTCCGCCATGTCAGAAATAGGCCCGGCTGGCAGAAGCCAAGCCTTTCAAAACAACCATCAGTTTTGTATGTCTGTGATTCTGTTTTGGGGGGTTTGGGTAAACCCCCTTCCCCCCCCATTTAATACACAGAACACTTCTCCAATTAGCCCTGAGGGACTTTACAGCTTAGTCACTTCTGTTGAATACTCTGGGAGTCACTGCAGCAGCAAGGAAGTGTTTACCAAGTTTTAAAGGAAAAATGAGCCTGCCCTCTAGCTGCTGAGCGCACACACATCCCCAGTTCCTTGGCTTTCCTACAGCAGGCAGGAGTTAAAATCAGTTTTGCTTCCTCCCCTCATGCTTCCCGGGCTCTGCTGTTTCTTGCCCTGCTCAGGGGCTCCAGCCGGGTTTGCTACCGCGTTCCTCTGCATGGACATGACCACCTGGATGTCCATTAACTGATAAAATACAACTGCATGACTTCTGCACAGTAAAGCTTATTCTTCAAGCCACAGGGCAGCAGTTCGTGGCATAAGTTCACCTGCATTGCCTTCGTGACGTTGGGGAACCAGTTCTTGAAGGGCAGGACCATTTCTTGCAGCCCTCAGGGTCTGGTGATGCATAGCGCCTAAGGTCAGCATCTGAATTTAAACCAGGTGTAAGACAAGGACCACAGCAAAAAAGGGTTTGAGTGCCAGTTCAAATATGTATAAAGATATTATTTAGATAAAACAATCTTGAAAAATGCAGGAGAAAACAAGCGGTCACCTGTGTGCTGGGGGACTGATGCTCTAAAAGCATAATGCTGCTGAAATGCCAGAAAAGTTCAGCATTTTTGAGTTTTAAATGATGAGAAGACAAACTGATGCTTATACTTGCTTATATATACTGGCACAAAGACACATGGCACCGTACAAACAGATTGCTGTACAAACCAGAAGCAGGGACCGTGGATTAAGAAGCTAATGGCTTGAGGCACGTGTTGCTTCAAGAAGCAGGGCGCACCTTGAAGATCTGAATTTCAGGACTGAGTAATTAAATTGACTTCGAGGAGACAGTAACTCAAAGTGTGGCTGGGTAGAGAAGTAGTTTAGAAAAAGTAGGGAAAAGACGGAAGGTTGCACCATAAGGATCTTTCCACAGTGTTTCCTCATTTTCTGTCTATTGTTCTGGAGTTCATCTAAAAGTCCCAGAATACAAGATCAGGCCCTTAGCTAATGTTGGAAATAAAAGGAGGACAAAACATGAATGGAGACGATGAGAAAAAGGAGCACATTCCACCTCTCACACTGCTGTATATATTCTGCTTGGCTACGCTGGTGAAGGAAGGAATGATTTTAGGGGTGTCAGCATGGTTTTTGTTTGTTGTCTGTAGTGAAGCCTGGCAGTGGCCATTCACAAACACAAAGTAATTTCCCCAAATGGTCTGAAAGGAAAAAAAAATGGTAAACCATTTCAGAAATGTTGAAAGAGTTGCTTTGGTTTTGGTTTTGTTTTTGTTTTTTTTTCCAAAAAGTCAAAGCGTTTGTTGCAGAAAAAGGAAACATCTGGCACTTTCAACATGGGGTATTCTGTTCTCAGGCATTTTAAATGAAAGACAAAAAACGACTGTTTGGGGAAAATGGCTTGTTTTTTGTTGCTGCCTCTGCCTAATGCAAGTGCTAGAGATAACATGGATCTGGTCTGGATCCTTCCTTTGCCCAGCGTGACTTGGACACCCATTGTCCAGATTTAATGACGATGAGGTTCTTTCTTTCATTAACTGTAAATATGCGCAGTTGTGTCCTGCGGCAAGGCATCCTGGCTGGAGCTGGGCTCATCCCGAGTGACCGCAGTGCTGGCAGTCCTTGAGGGGTTTCCCTTGACCTCTTCTGCAGACACCGTCTCAATTTGCCAGCAGCACTTTGGGGCTGGCCGCGGCACAGAGGTGTTTATTAACACAGTGGTTAGGCCACCGTGAAGAGAAGGGAGCAAGACTAATCAAATTAACTTTTTTTGAGACAAAACGTAGTTGCTAACCAAAACTTCCTGTTTCTTGCAGAAATGGCCTAACTGCAAGGCTACGGTGTTACACCTTTTGTCTGACTGAAAATGGCCGTAGCGCACTCAAAAAGTAGCTGCTGAGCTGAGCGATAAAATCCTCCCTGACCCTTATAAGAAGCTAGGAGGAGGGAAAGGGGAAGACCACTATACACCTTTCTGGTTTAATTTCCTCTTGGAAAACTTGGATTTTAACTAACCTGTGAATTTTGTGGCAAGTGTCCGCCATCACCAAATCCTTAAAAGTAAAATGTACAGCCTCCTCTCCACCAGACATTCGGTTAAGGCGGGGGAGCAGAAGGGTAAGGGGGGCAGTCAAAGGGGTTCGGGCTCCAGGCAGGCTTTGAACATGATAGGCAAACAGGAGAGAGGTGTAAGCGAAGCCCAAGGTGGTGGAAATTTCTTGGGGGGGGCGCCTCTGAGGACGCATTGAGCAGCGAGAACTTGCTGGGGCTGAGGAGAGGCAGCTTTTGGGATGGGCCGTTGGCGGGGGGGTCTGCAGTGGTGCGGGGCGTACCTTGCAGTGCCCTGCACCTCAGCCAGCTTCTGCAATAGCAAGCTGGAGACACACGGACCAACTGGCAGAGGCGGCGTGTCTGACAGTCGCGTTTAATACGGAATTCCCCACTCCGGGAGCCACTAGGTGGCAGGGGAGGTGTAGCAGAAACGACGCACGGTAGCCGGAGGCAGGACAAGCTCCTCCGTGGTCGGGCAGGGCTGGAGGGGCCATCACCCAGCCCGCGGAATCGCCCCGCAGCAGCCAGCTCGTGCCAGTAGCTCCGTATTCTAACAGGTCACAAATGTGTGGGTGTTGTGGGGTTTTTTTTTTTTCTTCGAAAAAAGAAAAAAGAGTTGGGTTTTGGTGGGACAGGGTATGCTAACAGGCAGGAACCAGCCCGCGGGCCACCCAGCATCCCTCTGCCCCCCTGGGGGGGCAACGCAGGGAACATAGCCACCCACCCCCTTGGAAGGCCACGTCTGAGCCTTTGTAGCGGTTACCAGTTACCTCCTGCTGTGTTTTCACTTTGAATTTAAACAGAGTGTTATTTTACATGAACATTCACCAGCATGGAATTTATTTCTGGCCAAATGTATTTTATAAAGGTCACTGAACAGCCGCCATTAGTCTCTACATACTATTGCAGGGGACAGTGTTGAAGCAGCTGTCCAGCTCTATCACCTCTGTCTTGCATTGAACCGTTTGGTCATTTTCTTGTGGGTTTTTCTTTTGTTTGTTTGCTTGTTTGTTTTTAATGCTCAAGTTGAACAAACTCCAACAAAGATCCCATGCAAACCCAGCTGACTAATCGAGGCTACTTATTTCTAGCGATGTGTCACAAATACATCTTTGTTTCAGTAGCTAAAAGCATCTTCTACAACATGCTTTTGATTCATTCCTCCAGTGGTATGTGCAAGTAATGTCACAGAGGTCTCTTAAATTCCCCCAGTGCAGCTTTGGCATACACCCGCTCGGAAACAACCCTCTGAATCCTGGCCCTCTGAATCACTCGGTCACGGCACAGAATGATATTTTCTCCCAGCTATTCAGCTTGCAGGAATTTTGTCATTTGGAAGAGCAAACTTAGTTAATCAACTGATAAAATAGCCTGTTGAAATATATGAAAAATAAAGGGTACCTCTACAAAAATGTGGAAGCTTAAGTAGCCCTGGCTATACATGGGAGGATACAGGTTCCACCTACTAATGAGTCCTGGTCTCTAGGAAGAGAGAGGCAGAGAAGTGTTTTGAAAGGCAAAGATGGAGATCGGGCACCTCACTTCTGCACTGGGCATGGCTTGTACAACTGCCACCAACCACCCATGAAAGCTGTAGGCTGAATGCATGAAAGGTGAGGGCAGGGACATGTTCTCACTCTATTGCTTGCAATGCGAACCCAGCCCCTAATTTGATTATGAATTACAGGGGCCCATCATTAGCCCTGGAGATGGCTTGATGCCTTCCTCTTTCTGTGCCAGCCAGTATGTGGGTAGTATTGGCTGGATGGTCTCCATCTGAGTTCTGCACAGCTATCAAGGACTGTTGAGACATCTATATGTTGACACATATATGCTTTCCACTACTTGAAGTCTTGAGTGGATTTATAATTAAAGCAACAATTTAGAAATTTGAGGAAAGACTTGCTGGTTTGACTACATGCGCTTTTTCAGCATAAACACCAGTTAGGGCTTTACCAAGCAAACTGAAGTGGCTGCTGCTGTAATTTCAGCATTAGCTGTCAAAACACCCCTCTTGGTGGCTCTCTTCTTCCTGTGGCACATGGGCCTGCGTGGCTGGCTTTTGGCTCTGCAGTTCAGAAGAATCCGTAGAACTGAGCAAAGAGATTAAAGGAATCAAGCCACTTTAAAAAACAAAACGAAACTCTAACAAAACAAGCTATTTAGTAATTTCTGGCTGAATTTCTCCTTTTGTCTAAGGATTCAGGCTGTAAAAATTGGGCATGGGTGCTCTATATGTTTTTCCTAGTTCAAAGTAAATAGCTCTGTTTTGTGGGAGCAGTGGTAGATTCTGCTATTTAGATTAGCAGTAAGAAAACATGCATTAAAATGTTGAGGTAGCATTGGATTTACTGTGAAGAGAGAAGGTGCTAAAGGAGCCCAAACTGCCTGTCTCCAATAATCGTTGTCTCCTGCGCTCTACTTACTTCTGGCATGTTGCCCTCTCCCTCCCTTCTGCAGAGTGCTTCAGCTTATTTCCAGCTCTGCCAGCAAGTGCTTCCCCAGCTGAGGACACAGCTACTGCTCCAACCCTGTCAGATAATGAGCGTGCCCTTGGCATTTCAGTTCATGTAAATTAAAGGACAACTAACTCACCAACTGGTGTCCCAGACCATGCAGTAAGAAGCAGGTAAACTCTCTATTGCCTGAAGTAGAAGAAGATTTACTCTTAAATGCATTTACTTTTGACGTGCTGATGCTGCATGCTGTAGCCACACAGGCATAGAGACCTTCTTGTAGCAGGAACAGGTCTTGGAGCAGAAACCCCCATGAGGAACACCCAGATGGAGATGGTTTTGCTCTCACAGATGTCTGAGACATTAGAAACGTCCACTGTCCACTTTAGGATGAACCCAAATTCCTGGGGCCTTTGCTATTTAACAGAAAGGTCACAGAGATCTTTCTTATCTCCATAATAGCCTAGAGGTCACCAGAAAGGCATTTACTGGGCAATGACAAACCAAAAATCAGTCCCTCGTCATGCCTGGTTTCAGGCTGGAGCTCTGCACTGTCTTATCCACACCCAGCAGGACGGGATAAGACATGCCAAAAAGGCTCCTCTTCCTTGAGGAGAGTGGTTCCACCTTGTTCTGGTTAAAGTTTATTTGCAGAAAGCTCAACCCTTGCTTTGCTACAGCCTGGCTGCTCTACTCCCTGCAGGCTGTCTGCTCGCCCAGAACTGGGGGGTGGTCTCTCTTGCCTGGAGCAGAGATTGTGTGCCCCCATTTTTGTAGCACCGTGGCCTTAGGTTGGTTGCCTGGACTGGTGCCTTCAAGTTGTTGACATTTGTCCTCTCATGATGAGCTTAATCAGTTCCCAGTAGTGTCACCTTCAGCTGGGTTTTGACAGCAAAACAGGCTACTGGCTGGGTGCTAGTAGGTGAAGTTAAAGAAACACAAAGTGGACTAGAGGAGGAGAACCCACGTTGGTCATAAGGAAGGATGCTACAAAGGACTGGCCAGGACCCCAGGTCTGGGCTGTGGCCATATCACATCTGACCTGCTCTGCAGGGTCTTGGCTACATGATCTGGGGTTCCGAAACCCCAGCACGTATGAGCAGGGTTTTTTTCTGCTGCTATTGCAACACCGATTCCCCCAAGAATTTTAGCTGAGCTCACCACTGTTCCACCCAGACTTCTTGAAAAAAGATCGTTCTAGCCCCACTTCTGAAAAGAGGCATGAGCCAACCTCAGTGACGTAAGGCACAGATAGGGAGGGGCCCTGGTCTTTGGCCTCAGGCCACACCAGCAATGAGGATGTGCCTGCAGCACTCTGTCAGCAGGGATGGTTTTTTTCTACAATTACGACAATTTTTTTTCTAAAAATTTTCTGCAGTGTTGACTGAGAGAATTGTCTTGCCCTACACTCTTAGCTAAAACAGCTAATCTGGTAAAACTTTGCGAAGTAGAGGCTGATCCAGGGTTTGCACTTTGATACCGCAGGAGAAATGTTTCTTAGGACTGTGGGCGAAGGATAAGGTTCCTCAGGCAGTGCTAGGTTTGGGTGGCATTTCAGCGAAGCAGCTCATGGTCACATGTTTAATTTTCCATTCAAAGCTTTTAGCCCATGTTCCTAGCTAAAGGGTCAACTTTGGATTTCCAGGCACTGTAATGAGCTTTGTGGTACAAACCAGAGGCAGGTCACTTGCAGAACATGGAGCAAGAATCTACAGGTCTTCTTCACGGGAAGGTCCACAATTTAAAGAATCAGAATGAGATCACAATTTTAAAAAGATTTGGATGCATTCAAATTTTGCATGTTGAATGCTGGAATGTTTTGAATGTTGAAATATTTTTATTAGACTCTGTAATAAAAATGTTCTGTTCTGGCAGTGCCAAAATAGAACTTCCAGCCTTATCCAAATGGGTGTTTACATTTTTTTTCCTACGAAATGTCACTGAAATCATCCTGTTTCCTGGGGATTCTGGGTTTTGACACAACTGTGTTTTTACATGCATGCCATTCTGTTAGAAAATTTTCAGCCCTTTCTGGCTATGGCTATTAGCTAATATAGAATCAGTCCACCTACTGCTGTACAGTTTTGCTCTAAGAAATTCCCTGAACCACAGCATTTTAATAAAAGCTGCACTCATGCATGTATGTTTGAAATCTGGTTAGAAATGTCTTACCTGCAGTGTGCCATGTTCTGAAAGAGCATTATCATTACAATAAAACCTCTCTTCTCTTTCATCTGTGACCTACTTTACAGTAACTTCTATCAAAAAGTATAAATTTCTGCTGAATAAAACTCTATACGTTGCACCTTTTATCTTAATTTTTTTGTTAACCTTAATGAATTAACCTCTCAGAAGTCCAGCTGGCACCTAAGGTGATGCTCATGGCATGTTTTGGGCAACTGAGGAACTGGGGAGGTCAGGGTCTGACACACTGGGTGCGTTACCGTGTGAGCCTGTCGCAGAGCCTATGAGACCATCATCATCAGCCTAATTTCCCAGAAGCTCGGGACAGTTTCATTTCACTGTCAGGTCCCTTCTCCTGAACTTCGTCATAAAATAACTGTGGGGGAAAAAACAACTCTTCTGGCATGAAGACTGTGGAAAACCTTAAGATGTTTTGCCCTTCCTCAGTTCCCATACAATCTATTAGTATGTGTGATGCAATGTTTTACTGTAAAATTTAGGAGATTCAAATTGCAATGTGCCAGGAAGTGAAGGAGTAAAGAGGAAAAGGAGGGAAGTCAAAGTAGTTCCAGATCCTCTGCTTGTCCTTGAGTTCCTCTGCCTAAATTTGGTGCTCGCACTGCCCTGTATTTTTAGTTTCCATTATCATGAGACAGAAGAACCGGACAGGTACCAGGAAAAGTAATAGACTGACTGACTATGCAGGGGCATAGTAAATGGGAATAGTCTTTATGTCCTGACAGCTGTACCAATACGCAAGGTGAAGGAGGGAAAGACTCTTCTGAGTAATTGTTCTGTAACCACACATGCAAGAAGTGACAGAAGACAAAACATTTTTCCACTTGGAAATGTTATTCTTTCAGGAGGCCTTATTTTCCTCCTGCAATGATGCGGCGACAACCTGTTCTAAACATGAACAGCACAATGAGTAATATGTCCTAGTTAGAGGGTCAGAAACAAACCTCCTTAAGCCACAGAACAGAAACGCCTTTTGAGTGTTTATACCATCTCAGTGTAGTGATTAGATTTGCTGAAAAAAATTCTCAAGGGGCTTTCATTCCATTTTGGTTTGGTTTGGTTTAGTTTATTTTATTTATTTTATTTCTTGCATTCTAGCAGTTGAAGTTGATAGTAATGGTAGCAGCCGTAGAGTGTAATTATTACAGTTGCTGTTCTGATTTTGGTTTAAGTTCCTTGAAGGCAAGGCTTTTATGAGCTGCAAACCAAGGGCACTCTGGTGAGTGCTTTCCTGGCTTCCAGAGAGTGATCAGCAGTGACAGCTAAAGATCCCATCTATTATTTATCAGCTTTATCATAGTTTTGAGTTTTGACCTTTATATCACGCAGGCAGTGGAGTGGAGTAATAAAACACCTCTGCGTGGGAAATGATTTAACATGACATGGACTGGTCCAAAAATAAACCTGACCAGCAGCCGGGTACAGGGGAACATGGACACTGGAAGCTTTATGGAAGAGGTGGATTGCCAAATGCTAGGGTTTCTTTATTGATGGCTCCCCATGATATCTTTCATTTTTTAAAACCTGGAACATTCATCCATGCTGAAAATCAGAAAAGGCACTTTCATTGCCCATTTCTGCAGAGGATGGTGGGCAAGCATGTGCCAGACACTACTGTTACTACCAGAAGTGCTATGCCAGCTTGGAAAAATGACCTTTCTAGGACTCATCCTGGGTTAAACTTCCATGGAAAAGCCTGGCTCCTCCCCTGTCACTTCAGGACACCCCGTCTGTGGGAGCAGCATGCCTCCTCCCTGGCTGGCCCCCAGTGCCTGATACGCTGCATCAGGAGGAGCTGGTCCATGGTGGTCCCCATAAGAAAGGCACTCAAACTCTGTAAAGTATAATTTAAAATGCTGTTCATTAGAGCTAACACTATAAAGATAAAATAGCACAGATAATCTCACATCCCTTTAGATGCCAGGAACCCCAAGACGTGCACCCACACGCAGCATTACATGAAGACTCCTCCACACAGAGGATTACCCCAGTTTGGTCATTTGAGCTCTTACAGGATTTTCTTACAAGATAACAACTCTGCTCATCATTTCTACTGTCAAACTGAAAGGATGTTTGCATCACAACTTCATGCTGCGCTTTTGGGCAAAGGCAAGGCCACACTGGCAGCGTAATTGCTGGTACCAAGTGGGAGCTGCCCGCAGGCTCCGGCGTTACAATATGATGGTGAAATTTGTCCTGCAGCCGCAGGTACACCAGCACAGGGACGCAGTGCACACACGGGCCAATTGTCCCGCAGGGCACTAGCTCCTCTATGCACGGTGCTCCTCCAGTCAGGATCACTGCGCCGAGGCTTCCCCGCACCCTGGTCTCTTACAGAAGCTGCCCCGGGCAGCAGCGCTGCACGCGGGGGGCTCCCGAGGAGGACCTACAGCAGCACCGCCGCGCTGCAGACCCGCTCCACACCATGACGTTATGTGCCAGTTATCCCGCATTCATACAGCAGGCTGCCAGCGGTGGTAATTATGGCTCAGGCATATGGGCTAATCCGTGGCCTCTTGCTGTGAGATCACCGTCCTCACAGCCCATCTTTCAACAAACCTCGCCAGGGAGGTTTAAGACACCTGTAAAAGGCCCTTAGCGAGCGAAAACTGAACCTCAATTCGGTGTTGTCAAACTGCTGCATGTCACTAAGCAGATGTTCTTTAAACAATGTACATTTAAGCTTAATTGACGTGAGTGACCATGAGTACGTTTGTGTGTGCACCAGCTGATTCACACCAGCATGTTTTTGGTTCTGCAGCAATTGTAGAAAAATAGGGTCCTGATCCCCTGTCAGCCCACCCCACCACTGTCATTGCTCAGGCCCTGCCAAGGGGTAGAAAATGCTACCAAACCGGAAGGACAGCCCTGCTGCTCCTCGGCACTCGGGAGGCACCAGTGCAAGCAGGCACAGGGTGCGCACAGGCTGAGCCCTCCTGCCAACAACAAATATTTAAGCACTGACAACAAACCCATGGCGAATACACAGCGAGGCTAAGGCGGTGACCTCCCTGAGCACCCAGTGGGTGCTGGAGGGTTTTTCTTGCTCCCTTCAGCACAAGTCAGGGAGAAAACAGGAATGTGTAAGGAGGCGTACAAAGGTGCATGGGGACCCTGACCTTTGGTGCTGTGGGGTGCGTGGTGGCTGGGGGGCAGCGGGGGCTGCCAGGGCTACCCCTGGCTCGCTGTGTTTGATGGGTTGGTGCTCGCAAATCGTCAGACCCTCACCTCACAGTGCTGCGCAATGGCTCTGCTGCAGGGAGAATCACTTTGGCCTTCCTCGCTCAGGGCTTTCACATCTGTTTGGCCAGGGTAATTTTATTTTTCTCACCCTGAAAGAAATATCTTTAAATGGAGTTGCCTTAACCTCCGCAGAGGGTTATTACAAGTTACTTGGCCATGTCTGGAGCATACAGTGTGGCTGCTCAGGCTTCAAAAATCAGATTATACTTTCCTTTTAAAACCTAGAGGAATGTGTTCTTGAGCTGTGAGTCACCTTAACTGTGACATAATCTGGACTGTTTCTGCTTAAAAAAGAAGCCCTGAGCATCAAACAACACTGGCAGCTGGCAAGGGATGGACGAAAGCCTCCACGCGCTTCACCCCAGCACAGAGGGTGCCTGGCCCCAGCAGCAAGGACCTGCGTCTCCGTATCTTGCAGGTGCACCCGGGTGGGCTCCTGCCCCGCAGCGTGTGGCACAGCACGGAAGGAAGCTCTCCAGCGTCCCGGAAACCTGCGCTGATGTGACATGAAAGCAAACACTGTTTTGAATCTCTCCCTGCAAAAAGGGCTTTCCCTTGAAGCTGTCAGACGAACCCTTGCGCTGCAGTGCTTGCAGCCCGAGCAGGGCAGTGGTTTGGGAGCCGGCGGCTTCTCCTGTGCACCCACCACTGCGCCCATCGCTTCTGCCTCCAGCCCTGCAAGTGCCCAGCGTGCTGCTGGCATGGCCCGACCTGTCCCTGTGCCCTGCAGCAGGGCTCAGTGCCATGGCCTTAGCCCTGGTCTGCAATGGGGTGGTGAGGGCTGCGTTGCTGTCCAGGCTGTCCCCCAAATGCCCCTTCCTGCAGCCAGGCCCTGCCCTCGGCAAACAGTGGAGCAAAACAACGGCCCAGCAAAATGAAACCCTGAAAACCTCTCCTTGCTTTTCTAACACGACTGAAATACAGCCTGTGGTGAGGGGAAGAGGAAAGTGCCAGTTTGGCAGCTCTTTTTAATAAGTCAGAGAGTAAGCAAGGTCCAGCAATAATCTGGTGAATGTCCCATTATTGCTAGTGGTGTCCCCTGACTTACAAGTCCCCCATTTGACTTCAGCAGAGCATTTTGCACTGTGTAATGCTGCTGTTATACCACTAACTCCAGCCACATGTTTTCTGGTATCACTTGTGATTCATACCACGCAGGAGCCGAAACATGCTCACGAACAAAAGTCACACTGCATTATTTAGGTTAAGGTTCATAGTACTTGGATCCTTGAGCAGCAACAGGCATATCAAACAAATTGACAGCAGTTAATATTTACAGGACCAAAGATCAGAGAAAATCAGTAAAGTCTGTGAGATGACTGTGAGCAAAAACTTCAAAACCATAGGTAAAACTTCCCAAACTAAAGGGCCAGCAAAAGACCCATCAGTGTCCAACAATGTGGTCTGCTTCTTTCCCTTGTACACCCTCTTGTGCAATGCCGCATGTACAGCTTAGACTGAAAGCTTCTGACCCTAAAATCAGGCTTTGTATCACATGCTTCAAAGAAAGGACTTGTAATAGGCAAAGGGAGCACCAGGCTAATCCCAAAGGTATCTAGTTCATGGCGCACTTTCCTGGAATTTGTGCAACAACCAAATATTGCAGGCTGGTTCTTCCTAAGCTGCCTTATGGTCTGTAGGACGTGGGTCCATGGGCAGATTTTTTCAGGACACAACTCCCACTTGCAGACTGATAACTTTGTGCAGTCCCAAATTCTTGTGTCATGCAATTTAGGACTCTAGAAAATATGTCATGCAAAAAAAGTTGCAGGAACGGGGAGATAAGACACAGAGAACAGCAGCCAAAAGCATCAGGCCTCCCCTCCAGCTCTTTAGCTGTAATACACGTTTTTGACTAGAGGCCAGGGAAGGTCTCTCCTGAAGTTGCTCCCATGCTGCACCCTTGTGCCAAAGCCCATGAGCTCTCACTGGACATTCATGTTGCACCTCCTGCTTGGCTGCCCCAGCATAAATCCAGCTGGAGAGTAGGACAATGATCCCACTTTTAGGGACAAGGACTCCATTTGATTTAGCTCCTTTCTGGACAGCATCCTCATGTGCAGGGCATGTCCCTGGCCAGGCATCTCACCTGTTACTTACCTCAAAGTTACAGCACAGGCCAAGAGTGTACAAAAGCTGGGAGGTGAGGGTGGAGGGGTGGTGCACAGCACACCACATTTGCAGTCCCAGATGATGCTCTAACTGCAGGCTTGTTTGTGGAGCCAGAGTTAAGCTGGGACTAGGTGCAGGCTGGGGCCGAGTCCCCTTGCACTGGGCCAGGGGAAAAGTGCCCAGGACAAAGGCAGGCAAAGCAGCCAACCGACGAGGCAACGTCACAAGCGAGGTGCTGAGGTGGCCAGTCATGGCCGGAATGATGCTGGTCAAAAGGGGACCTGGGAATTGCACCTGTGGCCACAGAGCTCAGGTGTAATCCCAGAAAGGAAGAAGACTTAATGCAAAGGGGTTGTTCTGGAGCTGGGGCGGCCCAGTCCTGTCCCCACTGAATACTTCTCTGGTCTTATGTTCCCTCAGCCCTGCATCCCAGAAGATCCCTGAAACAAAAAAATCCTGGAAAGGAGCCTCCCATAACCACCCCATAACTACCCAAGTTAATCCACCACTGCCCCACTCCCTGCAGCCTGGACTGGCTGAGCTCTTTCTCTTGCAGCATGACAAATGCAAAGAAATCCTTCTGCAGAATTAAGTTGATTGATATTTAAATCAGCAGCTTTCAACCTGCAGCCCGTGAAATCCCACGGGTACAAGGTAAGTAACCGACAAATGGGAAGCCTATTGTCAGAAGACTTAAATTTGTCACAGGGAGATCCCACATCTGTCGGGGAAAATATCTGGACCCATAAATGTAAAATGGTCCACAGTCTCCCAGATGTGTGTTTGCCCATAAAACATCCAATATTCCGGTGGAACAGCATTCTTATGGAGTTATAGTTTAGCCATGAGATAAAAATAGTCAGGGTTAACATTTGAAAAAGTTGTCTGTGTTTTCCAAATTTGTAAAAAGCCATTATGCTAAAACAGTGGTGTCATGCCTGTGTCATTTAATATCACAGGGATTTAAATCTTGGCTAACCCAATGGGCCAGTCCAGTTCTTTTCCAAACCTGAAGAAAAAAAATGCAAAGTCGTGTATATTCTGTGTGGGTCTTTATTTCTTGCAGGCTTCTAGCTCTTTCTCCGTTGCTGAACTGCTTGCATAATACGTTGCAATTTTAATTCAGGGAGAAAAGCATTTTGTGGCTGCCAGTGACCTAGGCAGTAGGAAATGTTCTACCAGTAAAATTGGGCGGGTATTTTTATTGGTGACTGAGGAAGAGGAGGAGGTTAAACCATGTGAAGCTGTTTCTGTGTTCTGGCATTTATTAACAAGACAAGGCAGGGCGTATGTTTGCTCTCAGAGTGACTGGTGGTTGATGCTGCAACATGATCTCATGCCGCACAAGGAAAGCTCTGCTTAAACCCTTTGAAGGGTGAGAGTGAGTTAAGCAGAGACTGCTGTTTCACCTGGTCCCATTACACAGGGCATTCGGCATATAAAAACGATTTTTGGCTGCGAGCGCATCTTGCCACATCCATATTTATTGAAGATAACACAGAATTAGACAGCACTAATGACACTAAATGACACTTAGCTTTTTGCAGTCTGACAGCAAACGGTCTTATTGAAGTAGGCACATGCTATTTGCCTTGGTTTGCAGATGTGAAAACTGAAGTGCAGAGGTGAGCTGCTCGAGGTGACAAATACTAACTGGCAGGACTGCGACTAGGACCCAGTCTTGTTTTTTTCTGGAGTGCCCTTGTGTGACATGTTCCCAGACTTTGTACTATGGACTAGCTCCAGCCCCGCCTCTGCACTGCCGAACTTCTGACCTGTCATGTGTGGCTGTAGGTCGGCAACTGGGACATCCTTGGGGGCTCAAATGGTTGATCTCCTCTTGGCCCTGGGCATGAATTGGCCACGCTCCTGACCTCTCGCCCTCTGCAGCACTTCAAACACTTTGCCCCACACTGAGCTTCCTACAGAAGGGTCTTCATCCTTAGAAGTTATTTAAGAAAATGTTCAGTAGCTGTCGTTCAGAAGTGCTATAAGGGCAGATGGGCAGGAGGCTGGATTAGCTGATCTCCTGAGATCAGCTCCAGTCCTAACTTTATCTGAAAAACTAAAAAACATTGACGCCCTCTTTTCTGGCAGGGGTTGTGTTGAGGGGCCTCAGTTGTTTATCACCTGCCATCTCGTGAGAGTGGTGGTGGCCCCTGTCCTCGTCCTCTAGAGCCACCGCTGCTGGAGGCCTGAGCCCACCGGCGCCTTGGGATGCATGTACCGGGGCTGCTGTCTAACCATTGGCTGATGCTTTGGCTCTTGAAGCTGCTGGGCATGTGTCACCAGCAGGATCCTCTCAAATTAAATCGCAGCTGTCCAGGGAACACTTGGTTTTCACACAACTGACTTTCCCGGCAGCTTAGCCAAGGTGGAAACCACCAAGGAGTGAAGATAGGCCCCTGCCTGTGGCATAACACTTTTCCTGAGCTTGGAAGATGCTAATCCCACTCAGCTATTAAAATACAAATTTTCCTTATAGGACTGGGCAAACAAATAACTTGATTTGATTTATCAAAGCCTTTTGACTAAGCTGTTACAAGCACTTCAGCAACCTCTGAAAAATTGCTTAAGTCACCACTACCTTGGGATCTCCCACATTTTCATGCCCGGGCCATACATACACATGCATATAGAATGTGTAGTATGTTCAACATGTATGTATGGAATTTTGCTCCCATTGTCACTGTATCTGAGCACCTGCTATTGTACTTTTGAGAAGGGAAACAATATTATCCCTGTTTACAAAACAGTAAACTGAGGCACAAGGAGGCCAATGCCCAGATGAGGAGTGCCTGACCCCTCCCTGTCTCTCACTGGAAGTCTGATGGGAGTTAGGTAAGCAAACACTTTTTGGGTTGTGCAGCTTAATCACTTGTCTGGGGGCACAGAGGACAGCTACAAAGAATTGAACCTAGATTTCAAACTGGCACTTTATGCACCAGCCATCCCTCTTCCCCCTCCCACAGAGGTAGAATTAGAATGTTCACATAAAAGACAAACAAGTTGTTGTCCTTGGCAAGTACTGATATACTTGGCTGAGCAGTTTCTCTGGTTTCATAGTTTAATTCAAATCTAAATATGAATCCAATTATTTCTCAGCATCTTAGGAATGTGATTTTTCTGCTACTGTGAGTTTTGAGTTGTCACTGCTTTGAAATTTTTTAAGTTAGATTTCTTAGACATTACACACTTTTATATCCGTCACGTCGCATTCTCCCGCTTGCTTTTGAAAAGAAGGAATCATTAATGTGTTTTTTTTCTCACAGGAAAATATATTTTCTCTTTCTAAAGTTACGTTGAAACAGAGAATCAAAATTGAGCCTTCATGCTTTTTTTCAGTAAATTGAACTATTGTACACTATTTTTCTCTCAATACTTTGTGTTGACTTATATTGAATGCATGCCATTGTCATTTCCAAAGCTTTCATTTTGCAGGGAATTTAGATGCACATCCTTGGTCCTTTGAATGTAACGCATCATATTTCTACAGACCTTGGTTTGCTTTCTCTTAATTCCTCTGTTCTTTGGAGGCGTCCTTTTCTGTACTTGAGAATACTCATTACTGCATGGATTCCAAATTAAAATTATGTTTCTTTGCAATACCAGCTGCTTCATCAGTTCCCTTTGAAATGTGAGCCTGTATGCAGGGGTATGAATGACATGCGACAGGTAAAATGCATTCTCCTTGGGGCCAACTCTTACTAAGAATTTGACTGCTACAGGTGAGGCATTCGCCCTTTGAGGGCGAAATGCAGAACCCTGCACCCTGTTGGGTGTTCATGGACCCCTCTCCAGTGCACACGAGAGCCCACAGTCTCAGGATGGGACCCAAAATGGTCAGTGCTCCAGGCAGAAAGCTGCAATGCTGCGGGCAAGGCAAGACCTAAGCATCAGGCACTTCAGCTACGGCTGTGGGCAGGCACCTCCAGAGAGGGCTCATCAGGGTGGATGCTCAAAGACTTTTCTTTCACAGAACCAAGCAGGACTCACTCCTTTAAAACTGGGCTGGAGGAAAAGATGGCCCATGTGCCCCCCTTCCCCTTGCATGATTCATTGAGTTTTTCTAAATACAACAAATTAGCAATTTCTAACTGTACTGCAGGGCAAATTTGATGGCACTAATCATCTGTGAACAGATAAAAACTTTTGCATTTTTGGTTGAAAGCAAGTAGCTCTTAGGGATATGCTGGCATTTCTTCTAGGTATTTTACTAAATGGTTACTTATCAGTTTTTGCTCTGTATATTCCTACCTAACCCTTCCAATATTGCATGCAGTCTGTCTCCATTTCCTTGTCTTTCCATTTATGCCACCTTTTCAGAATTCCTCAGTCATCTGTTGAAATTGTGATCTATTATCCACACCTATGATTTCTAAAACAAATGGACGAACAAGTCAAGAATAGAAAGATTTGCAAACTAGTGACTTACTGTTACAATCTCTCTAATTTCGTATCAGACAAGGTGATTCAGGAGCTGTGGTTCAGAGAGCAACTTGTGCTTTGGTAGTAAACATCTGTCTTCTGGCTTGGGCTTTTTGTTTGCTTGTTTGTTCTTAGATTTGCTATATGAGGTTTAAATGGTGCTACCTGATAGGCTTTTCAGGTGCAAATCTGCAATGTCATCACATAAACAAGATGACTGCAGAAATTTCAGACTGTCCCAGTTTAACCCCAGCTGGCAACTAAGCCCCATGCAGCCGCTCGCTCACTCCCCCTGCGGCGGGACAGGGGAGAGAATCAGAAGGGTAAAAGTGAGAAAACTCGTGGGTTGAGATGAAGAGAGTTTAATGGGTAAAGCAAAAGCCGTGCATGCAAGCAAAGCAAAACAAGGAATTCATGCACCACTTCCCATCGGCAGGCAGGTGTTCAGCCATCCCCAGGAAAGCCGGGCTCCATCACGCGTAACCGTTACTTGGGAAGACAAACGCCATTGCTCCAAATGTCCTCCCACCTCCTTCTTCCCCCAGCTTGATATACTAAGCATGACGACATACGGTCTGGGATGTCCCTTGGGTCAGTTGGGGTCAGCTGTCCCAGCTGTGTCCCCTCCCAACTTCTTGTGCACTCTGAGCCTCCTCGCTGGTGGGGTGGGGTGAGGAGCAGCAAAGGCCTTGGCTCTGTGCAAGCACTGCTCAGCATGGAAAACATCCCTGTATCATACACACTGTTTTCAGCACAAATCCCAAACATAGCCTCATACTAGATACTATGAAGAAAATTAACTCTATCCCAGCCAAAACCAGCACACAGACCTGTCAGCCTGACTCTGGGAATGTTTCTAGGAAGATCCCTGCCAAGGTAGACTTCCAAAGGGGAGTTGAGGTACTTGTGTCCACAACTGCAAAAATGACTCCCCCCCAAACCTACCTTGGGAGGCACCAGAGATACCTCTGTCCCTGACCTGCAAGCTCTATCTGCATGGAGAGTAGCAGGTCCGTGCAACTCCCTGTCTCAGTGCCTAGACGTTGCACCTACCCAGGGAGGGTTTGCCCATATTTTTGGGCAGTCCATTCTGGCTGGCATTTCTGAGGCTAAATCCTCCTTACCCTGGCCCTCCTGGTGATGCTTCACCCCTGTCCATGAAAATACTTGGAAGTCACTTAGCAGCCAGGTGCTTAAAGCGCTGGGCTGGGTTGACCCAGCCAGCAGCCAAGCACCCACACAGCTGCTTGTTCTTTCCTCCTTCCCCAAGAGAGATGGGGGAGAGAACAGGAAGAACAAAAGCAAGAAAACTTGTGGGTTGAGATAAAGGCAGTTTAACAGGTGAAGGAACGAGGGAAAAACCCCACAGGTCATGCAAAGGAAATCACTCACCACCTCCCACAAGCAAACCGGTGCCCAGCCAGTCTCTGAGCAACAGCCCACTTAGAAGCCCCAGACCTCCCCTTCTTCTTCCTCTCCCGTTTTTTTTGCTGACATGACGTTATACAGTATGGAATATTCCTTTGGCCAGTTCAGGTCAGCTGTCCTGGCTGTGTCCCCTCCCAGTCTCTTGCCTGCTGCCAACCTACTCGCTGGGGGAAAGCAGAGCAGGGAAAAGAGAAAGCATTGATGCTGTGCAAACACTGTTCAGCAATAGCTAAAACACTGGCGTGCTATCAACACCGGTTTAGCCACAAATCCAAAATGCAGCACCGTACAGGCTCTTGTGAAGAAAGCTGACTCCATCCCAGCCAGACCCAGTCCAAGCGCCTGCCCAGGAGAGAGAAGGGGGGTCAAGTCCTGCTCCCCATGCTTGCTCCTGCACTTTATCCCAAGACTTGGCAGGCTACCACACAGGGCCAGCCTGGGCAACAAGGAGAAGAAACTGGTGCTCCCCTGCCTGGGTGAGCGCAAGGACCACCAGATCAGTGCCAGCAACTTGTGTCCTTGGTCCTCTGACATCCCTGGGATGTCTGATACCCATTTTTATGCCATCAGACAGCTTCAGCGCAAGGGTACGTCCATGACCTACCAGCAGGCTCCCTGGCACCTGGAAGATGTGCTTTCAAATCCTCTTCTGGCACAGGAGGGAACTCAATTTACCATGTTTTCCTTAGGGAAAAGAGGCTGGTATTCAACATTTCTGCATTTAATGAGACATCGGATGCTGTTGGTGTGTGCTAGCTGCGTTATGAGGGTACGGGATAGAGTCAGCCCCCAGGCTGCCCAGGTTGGAGCCATGTCTGCATCTTGTCTGGGACATGGGCACTGAGCAGCTCCTCAGGACAGCCTGAGGCAGCTCCAGCCTCGTATGAGGGTGCAGCTGGAGGCCCCGAGAAATTTAAAAACCAGTATTTGTGTGCCTCAGCGTGGTGCTGAGCAGAGGTTTTCAGACTCACAGATATGAATGGAGGTGGAGTTTCAGCTCATAGCTCCTCCAGCTGACTTGGTCTGTGATGACACTTCTCTACTCCCTTTCCAGTGCCACAGCACATCACCCATGCTCACAAGCACTCCTTCAGAAAATGTCTGAAAAAACAGCGGTCCATTTCTTTGTATTCTTTCTTTAAATATCCACCATGATCTCCAAGCTTTAAGCAGCTAGTGCCCTAAAAACATATATGTTCATCTGTGTGCTCTATTAAAGACAATAAGCAAGACATAGGGAAGTTTTCAACTTGAAATAAATGTGTAGTTATAATTGCCTTAGTTCTTTTCTGGGTCTCTTGGTGCTTCAGAATGAATCTGAGCATCCTATATCCACAAGGATAAAAAAGGCAATCCACACGCACCTTAAATGTTGCCAACAGTAATATGATCTGACTGTCATGGAATCAAGACTCAAATAAAAATCCTAATGTCAGAAAATCAGCTCCGTTGTTTATAATACCTTCTGTTAGAGCCATAATGAGGCAGAGAGGTGAGGAGGAGGTCTGAAGCCGTAGGTATTTCATAGACTTTCAAATCGCAACATGGAGCCAGATCCGTCCACATAAATATTTATATTAGAGACACAAAGCTACAGCAAATTCTTGGCTGATGTGAAGAGTCTTCGGCTGATGTGAAGAGTCTTCAGCTGATGTGAATTTTTATGGCTTGTGCTTTCCAGCAGGGCTGTGACAATTCACATTAGCAGAGGAGCTACTACTCTATAATTAGCCAAATCCTTGCAACAGGGACTGCTGTCACCTTCCCATCAACCCTGCTCTCCGCGCACGGTTGCTATTTAACCAGTCACAGAAACGTCGCTTATCAGAGCATCTCGACAGCACACCAAACAAGAGAATATCTGGAACTCAGGCTTGCAGTCAGACAGGCAGAGCCAAAGATGACAACAGCATTAATTCAAGTTCTTTAGTTATATTAGAAGATCAAAGATCAGCAGATCAAAGGAGACAGTTTCGCAAAATGCCGGATGCAGAAGTAGGACTGAAGTTGCTCCTGAGCCATTGCCTCTGGGTTATGGCAAGGGAGGCAGCGCGGGAGGGAGGCAGCCGAGCTCGCCCGCGGGGAAGAGGGGAGAGCACGAGCATCTGCTTCTGCGTGCAGCCTGGGTTGCTCCCGCACATGTCAGGGTCTGTGGAATTGGCTTTTACCCTGAGCACTACATCTAGCAAAGCTGCCTGTTAATACAGAAAAAATAACAGAAGGATTACTGGGGTGACAAGGTCTTGGCCAAATGCCCTCCGTCGCATTTTTCCCAGGGCAGCGGGGGGAAAGGACAAGCTTTCCTGGCCTCGCTGCAACGCAGAATAGCTTGGGTTGATCTGCACGGCTCTGAGAGGTGCAGCGGTTGCAGGTTCCCTGGCGGGCCGGCAGCCCTGTCCTGTCTGCTGGAGGAGGCCTGGTGGAAAAATAGGCCAGGAGGGGCTTTCCTGGGGGTTGCACAGCCCCGTCAAATGCCCAGGCAAAGCCAGAGCTTAGCTGGAGGAAAGTGCCTACAGTATTAGAAAAGGACATGGACAAGGCAAGTAATTAGAAACTGGAAACCAAAAAGATCGTGACATTTCATTGCATAAAGTGAACATAAAGCCCATTCCCAACGCAGGCGCAGCTCTCATTATTCAAGCAAAACCAGGGACTCACCATAGGCCAAGGAGTGGCCTTCGCTGGGGATGGCCCTCCAGCTCACCTCCCAAATCGCAAACCCACGTGTGGGCTCGCAGCAGCTCCTGTGGCTGCTCCACAAGGGTTTCCCTGCTCCAGTGACATCCATACCGAGAGCGTGGCTGGGCACCGTGGACAGGAGCTGGGCTCTGCACGACATCCCCGAGCTCAGCTTCAGGTGTGCGCTTGCTGAGGCTGTGGTCTGCCGGTGCCGGCACCCTGTTCAGACTGTTCAGGCAAGGACCACGGCACCCTGCTCCAGCATTTCTGCGCCAATCTGTGTTGTGTAGGCTTGGTGCGGCCCCGCGCAGGCCTTACGCAGACAGGGGGTTTAGCTGCTCACCTCAGTCTCCTTGCCAGGCTGTTTCTTTGGGAGATGCGTGCTATTTCAAAGAGATGTCACCCTTCAGCAAAATCACGAGTGGGTGTTTTGTTTCCAGGAGTGACTTTTTCCGAGGCTTTTGCAGCAGCGCTGCCTGCGTGGACTCCCACGACAGCCTGCTCCCTGGAACAACCTGGCTGATGCTTTTTTTGGCAGCTCAGACAGAATTTGATTGCATTTGCTCTGGTCTGTGACTGTATATATCTACTTCTGGGCCAGAGGATTTGCAGAGTCAGGGCATCCCCTGGGACACTCTGTCCTGAGGGATGTCTGCATAAAGCATCCAGCCCTTCTACCTAGAAGCTGCCCTGGCCACCTCTCCAGTTAAATGCATGAACTCTCCAAAGAAGAGGACCTCAGGGTGCCTTCACGCACTACTACAGATCATAGAAGTATTATCTGAGCACTAGCAACTTCTTAAAAACAGAGTAAAGGCAATGGGGTAGGAAGCATTCCCCTTGCCATCACAGCAAGGTGAAGAGGGGCATCGCCCATTACTGTCCTCTCTGACTCCACCTTCTCACAACACTTCTGCAACTGGTTCTTTGGCAAATAGGTATTAACTGACCCTTAAGTGAACACTACTCAGTTTATCAGAGTAGTTGAAAAGGTAAACTGCTTTCTGATTATAGCTTTACACCACCCCCTTCCTCTGTGATTTGATTGTGGAAGCTCCAGAAAACTGCGAACAGAATTTCCAGACTATTCTTAACAGGGATATATATGTGTATGTGGGTGTATTTGTTTATATATACAAATATATGCATGTTTTGCTTATTGTCTTTTGTGTATGTATGTCTACATTTGTTGATATATATGAATATATGTATGTTTTGCTTCTTGTCTTTTGTGTATGTATGTCTACAGACAGACAGACAGCAAAACGGGTGGGGATTGACTTTCATCAGCCCTGTCCATGCAGCGAGCTGTGTCCTTGCTTCCCTTGCCTCCGTGCCCACGTGCAGTGCTGCTGCAGGCTGCTGCCGCACACGTAGTGCTCGCGCTTGATGGTGGGATGCAGATGTTGCGGCAGCCTCAGCTCATGCCACCACTCCTCCACATGCCCTCAGACGTGCTATGCAGCCCAGCGCAGCCTGGGCAGCAGACGGAGCCTGCCGAGGGATCTCCTCCTTTGCCAGGGAGACACGCAGACCCAGAGTGCAGCTGACGTGGGGCTTTACTCAGCCCCTTTGCTCTCTGCCATGGGGACGGGAGGGAGCATTATTGCGCATGCTGTGCCTCTCATCCCCATGGGACCAATCCTCTCGCACACAAGGCATCCACATCTTCCCACCATTGCTACTATATTTCCACACCCATTCTGAGTATGAACAAGCAACTGCTAGGCAAATACAGAATCTCAGTTGCTCTGGGGCTCTCAGCACTTGGCTGCAGTCATTGACATTGCCAAAGCATCAATGCCCACCGTGAGGATATCACCACAATCCCCACCTGCAGCCCACTCTGGCCACCCCTCTGCCAAGCAACAGCTTTGAATGTGCGAGGCCAGTGCCAGGCCCTGCCTGGGTGCACTGCCAGGATGTCTCATCCCAGCCTTTGGTACCCCGCTGGGCTTGCTCCTGGGTGCAGCGGTAACTGCTTGGGGCAGCTCCTGTCCGGGTGACAGGAAGAAAGACTCCCGTGGGTCACAGCCATGATGGCTGTGCATCTGGCCTACACCATTCCTCTTCCCTGCAAGGTCCACCAGGCTGGGATGGGGATATGGGGATCATCACAGGCTGCCCGCAATGGCAGGGAACTGCCGGGAGTTCCTCGGGCTTCAAAGCTCCACCACATCCATCCTGAGTGGTCTTCTGTTGGACATCATCAAGGACCCTGCCCTGCTGGGCACTGTTCTGCGACCCTGCCCAGACCCTGTTGTGAAAGCAGGGTGCTCACAAGCTGGGGAGACCACCAGGACGTGGCTGGAGCATGTGTGCCTGTTTGCTGGGGTACATGGAAGGCTAGGAGCTCATTTTGTGCCTACAGCTTTAGTGGAGGCTGCTGTGTGGAGACCTGTGGGAAGAAAGAGGGAATGGCTGTGGTGGCCATGGCCAGCCGCACCACCAGGCTGACCAGCAGGCTGGCCAGAACGGCTGCCAGTGAGAAAGCCCTAGGACCACTGGATGTAACCAGGGATTTTGGCAGCCCCAGGCCATTGGATCCTTGGTTTGGGTGTCTGCAGGGCAGGGCCAGGCTGCATTTCATGGTGATGGGGGCTGGAATGGGGTCCTGGGCTGTGGGCAGGGCAGGTGGGCAGAGGCATTTGTAGTTCTGCCCCCCTGTATCAGACAAGGTCTGTCAGACATTAAAAAGTTCAGACTTTTCTACTTGATCTGATTACTTTAGGCTTGCCACATACGATGTGGGTTGTGCTGCTCCTCAAGTCTCAGCAGTGCCTTGTCTGAGCTTTGGATGGGAGCTCAGTTCAGCAGATGCTTGGTGCTTCAGGTCCCCTTAATTACCGACCTATCGGTCTCGAATAATATTGGAAGAACTGGCACAGCGATCCACTAATAAATAACTAAAGGAAGGTAATAGGACCAGTGTTGCATAACCTAGATTTATGAAAGATACTACCTTCTCATTTTAAAAGTAATGTTAAATTAGTTTGAGAAGTTTAGTTGATAAACATGATGTAATTACAGCAATACGCTTAGACTTGTGTAAGGAAGCTTGCTTAATCTTAACTTGTATTCTGACTGAGATAAAAGATAAGAGAAAATGACACTGGATCTTTGTCTTTTTCAGGAGAGATCCAGAAGAAAACAATCATTATTGACAATGTTGGGGAACTTGTATAAATACTGGCACAAGCAAATAATGTGTATTTCAGTTTGGTAAAATACAATATACTATCTCTAGGAACAAAAAAATTCAGGTCATGTTTGCCTAATAAGGAGTTCTCGCAGAGCAGTAATTCTGGAAGAGATTAGGGCTAACTGATAGATAATCAGTTGTAATGAAATTGCAATACGATGTTGGGACCTTCAGAGCCAATGCTGTTCTTGAATGTAGTCCCCAGCTTGTCATTGAGCAGGAGCTCACTAAAGTTTGTTGCCTCCACATTTGGCACAGATGCAGCTGGAATATGGTGTCCAGTCCTGGACTTCACACTCCAAGAGGGATATAAAAAAATCAGAGAAGGTTCAGCACAGACCAATACTGTCTCAGGGCCTGAAGAACCTCTTACAGGAGACACAAAGTCTACTTATCTTCTCTAAATGGTCTGCAAAAACCTGCCAAAAGGTTTTGATGTTACAGATAAAGATACAACAGCCATCTGCATTTAGAGTTGATAGATAAGTTTAAGCAAGAGATACGATATATAATTATTTTCACTAATGAGGGTGATAATTGTCATAGATTTGCCGTCCCTGGAGAAGTCTTCAGTTAATGTTTCTCTGAAGGATATCCTCAAATTCAACTGTAGTTACTGGAATTGAATCAAGGACTAATTTGCGGGAACTAGGTAAGGATTCAGACAAACCATCTCAGTTGTTCTTTCTGGCCTGATGGTTAGAGGTGATTACACAGCTCAGCCCTACACAAACCTGAAAATCTGAAAAGTTTGAGTTCAGTATCTTTTCATGCCCGGCTGTACAATGTTCAACATCTTGGCAAATGCCAGGGAGGAAGAAAATTTGTGCTAGTGACTGCAGGGCAGCCAATACACTCCTTCCCTTTGGGGAGATCCAGTGCTCGTGGTACCTGCTGTGTCCCAGCTGCTGGCTCTGCGGCTCTCAGTAGGTACCTGAGCAGCAGAACAGACTTTTATGGCATATTTAAGACATACCAGATGTAAACTATAGAATCTCATTCCTTTTTGACCTTTGTAAACCTTATTCTGATCTCCAAGCCTATGTAGTAGCATAGCAGAGTGAATCATGACTGGTAAGTTTGCACGAAGCCACCTGTGTGAATACCTGTCTCGCTGTGCTGTGAAGCCATGACGAAGGGATGCCTGGAACCTGCAGTCCTGATCCTCCTCCTCCAGCACCTTAAGCTGGCACGAGGGGCATCTCCACTCATTCAGGGGGAACTCTGCCAACTGCGATTCTCTGATGGAAGGCTGGACAGGAGACCAGATCTATCAGCCAGTGACAACGCCTAGGGCTAGCTGACAAATCTGGCTATTTGTGCTAAGCTCGTTGCTCCAGCACATTGCATCGGCTACCGGTGCAGTCCCCGTAGCCAGTAGCCGATGAACGCCCACACTTTTACTTCATCCCTTGTCAGTGTGGGTTGTATCATGCTCCCATCTGATTGCCTTAAGAGCAAATGGATGCAAAGCTCTAATCTTTGAAGCTTCTCATGGGTTAGGAGTGGCTTTAAGGCAAAGCTTTGTGATCGTCACCTGGTTCAGCCCTGGGCTGCCAAATCACCGCCAGTGTCTGTTGGTACTTGCAGCCTTGTATGTAACAGTTTACCTGACAGACTGTAAACAAACATTTCTCACGAAGATGGTGTGTGCCTCTGCACAGCACGCACAGACAGTCTGGCCGCATTACTGTGTCCCTCTCACGAGTCCCTGGAAACTCCAGTACCACTGGAATTCAAAATAACGCTGTGATTGTGTGTGTATACACAGACAGATACCCATATGCATATAAGGAGAGCTGCAGATATAAAATATATATACTACAGACTACTACATATAATATATATAACATGTAAATAATGTACCTATGAAGCAATACAGTGTATTTATATGTGCACACATATATATATATGTGTGTCTGTATGGAGAAAGTCTGTGAGTATGAGTGTACAACCACTGCATGCATGCCTATCACTTTTTCTTAGCACCTTCAGCCTGGTGTGAATCCAGAGCTGATAAAGGGCACCCAGCCAATAGCTCAGGCATGGAAGCTTCTGATTCTGCCCAGTTCAATGCTGTCAGTGGCCCTGTGAGCTGCTTAATCCTGTCCTTTCCATGCACAGCAATTTAACCTGGATGGACCCATCTCTGGCATGATAAGATACTCAGGTCGGCTGACACTAAAAACTAACTTGGGGCTAGATTTGCACAAGCAGTCTAGACATAGGAACTTTCTCCTTTGCAAGGAGTGTCTCTGCAAGCACTACAACCCCCTTTTTTTTTCCTTTTAATTATTCTTTTGAGAAGACTATGGCTTTGAAGAATTTTTAGAATGAGGAGCAAAAACTAAAAATCTGCCACTTTGTGTGACTGTGTTTAACAAAATTCTCTATTTTGACTTGGAATGCTAATTTAAAAGCAAGCAGCCAAGAGTGCAAAGCATTTCTGATTACTCTGTGCTGTTACAGGCAAGAAGGTTCAGGAATGAGAACAACAAACCAGGTGTCATCACTATTACTTGAAACTCTTCTTTCAAAGGTTACAGATGTTAGGAGTCTGGATCAGTGAGAAATGCTAGTTGCTTCTACAGGTTTCTTGCTTCCTTATTCTTTCATTAGGACTGTGTATTCAAATACAGCAGTATCTCCTTTCCCAGCTCAGACCATTAAAGCTTTGTAAATATATATGTTCATCCCATTTCGTGTTTTGGATTTCATCGCCACTTCTAGAAAGGTGCAAAGGTACTTCTGCAGTGCAGTACTATGAAATCCAAGAGTTATTCCTCCAAGGCTTTTTATCCTGAGTTTGGAAAAAAAAAAGCAGCTATTAGATATTAACTGCTTCAGTAACATGGCTTGGTTTATTGACTGTATGATAGCAATAAAGTAGGCAAAGCTTTACTTGGCAAACTATAAAATCTCTACTGTCTCATTCTCCACATTGCGGTAAAGATCAGATCCTACCTTAGCAGCAGAGTTAAAAATCAGGTCTTTGGGGGACATCTGACGCTTTATTTTGCATCGTACACCACACTACAAATTATGTCTTCAAATCACTTCTTGACTTGTATAAACAAGGAAAATCAAGGTATACACCGCTGCACGTGTAAAAAGGCACCTGAGATGGTTTTGTAAGTCCTCCTTGACTTGTCTTAAGACACTTGTGTAGTACAAGCTATTTTTAACAGTCTCTTACTGTGTAAGGATGAACAGCGTCTTCTCTGCAAGACCTGTGCCTGCTGTGTAGCTGCACCTGCTGGAGCTGTCCTTTTGTCAGGCAGGCACAAGGGATGCAGAGATATTTTTAGTCTTTGTACATATATATTTTTCTCTTTTAATGCATAAAGGACAGCATTTTGGGACAAGGACTAAGTCATACAATGAGTCACAAGAACTACTTGTAGGAAGTTCATTGTTTCCAGCCAGCACGCAGCTTGCCAGAAGCACAGACATGCTTTGCTTCCCGTCAGTTCTCAGCAGCTCAGCCCTCGGCTCACCGTGAACACTCTCCGCCGGTATTTCATCAGCAATAGTCCTCAGACACGCTTTCTTTCACTGTCGTTTCCCAAGATTCTCTTCAGTTCTTGCGCCAGGGATTCAACCTTCCTGTTACAAGTATCGCCAAAGTGGTATTTCTGTGATATTCCGATTCCCCTACGTCTCCCCCGGCTCAGGGCAGGAGTCACCCTGCAGTTACAGCAGGCGTTCAGCACGAGCCTCGCTGCTCAGCATTTCCCAGGATGCAGACCAGGTTTGCTTGTTTATACTTTGGTGCTGTGCTCAAGGCTTTCTCCCCGGGCCAGCTCAGGCTCTGGAGAAGGAGCACGTCACACAGAAAGCTGTCCCTAATAGCTACCCCATCATCCTTGCCTCTGCAGCCAGGTTGGTGCTGGACTGCCAGTGCACACAAGGGCCAGAGGAGGGTCTTACACAGTGTCCCAGTGCCCAATAACTGGCTTAAGCAGGGCAGTTATCCCTCCACCCATGGTACTCCTACAACTGTTGTCTTTATTCCCTCCAGTCCCTGTCTCCTCCAGCCAACATTTTTCACTCAGCCCATCAAATCTCTCCAGTGGGTGCATAATCCCCCTTTTTTTTGTTTATCCACATCTCAGACTATGTTACTGTGGGTGGAAAATGATCTTTTACCTCCCCTTCTGCCCTCCCCAGTTGGATTTCTTTCCATTTTCTCCTTTTGGTGGCCAAGTTGCAATCCAGGGCTTACTAGCTCCCTCTCCTCTCCTCTTCTTGCACCCATCTGCAAAAGTACTTCATCTGATTTAAGCCATTCTTGAAAGAACTGATTTTGCCTGCAAGGAAGATGCCAAGTGAGACTTCTGCACAGCTTATGTCAGAATGTGATTTAAATAATGACTGTCTGTCCTTGGCACCAGGTGATGCTTCATGGGACTGAGCTTTCAAATGCAGAGCTTGGAAGATGAAATATAGCGCTAACCGTTAAGGCTTCTCCAGAAACTCAAAACGTGGCACTGATCAAATGTCAAGAGCAGTGCTCTTAGATATTTTATCTGGGCTATATGAATTGAAAACCCAAGAACTTTGCTACATGTGTTAATCGACAATGTATCACCGAATCAAATCATTACGTAATGATTATGACTTATGCATTATTCTCCCAGTTCTCCATATGCATACTTTTAGGTGTTATAATTTTAAAATGAATTACATTTATTTGAAAATATGATGAGTGATATGTGCATGCCTGTAGTATATGGCTTTGGACTCAGCCATTTGAGTGCGCATAAACAGAAAAATGGCAAAGCTTGATTTAAAAGTACTTTGAAACATTTCCCTTCTGAGAAACCCTGAATCACTCAAAGCAATTGAAGGGATCAGGAGCTGTGTTCAGGAGCTGCTTCAGGAACTCCTCAAGACCAGGGTTGAAAGACCGAACTCCTTTGGCACCAAGCTATACTGAGCTTGGTAAGGTCAGGGAAGAGATCGTATGACATGCTGCTACTCCGGGAAAAATGAGCTTGATGATCAGAAGGTGTCTGTGTTCCTGAATGTTTGTATCAAGTATGAGTGCATAATCAGATTATCAGCCCTTGTATGGTCCTAAACTAGCAGATCATGTGTGTATATGCTGATATGAAGCCTAGGCAATTCTTTTGGCTTTAAGGGGCTTTTTAGGCGCATGAAGTTAAGCAAACACATGATTATAGTATTCACAGGAGTTTTGCAAGGCCTTCATTCCAAAATTGCGTTAAAGCAAGTGGGTCCTTGAGCCCCATTGGAATTGGATCTTCAACTGCTTCTGCATGTTCACATTTCTGTTGTACAACTTCTGCTACTGCAGTAGGTAAGACCACTGTTCACATGAGCGAAGTTAGGGACAGATTTCACCTGGGAGAGTGGCAGAAACTGAAAAATGTGTTTACCTTGATAACACCATCTTCAAATCAATAGCAGCTGAGAATGACACATTTTCTAAAAGGGTTCACTGTTGAATTTCTAGGATATTTGCAAAACTGTGTTTTGGTCAACTCCTGGATTCAATGGTCAACCTAGACTGCTGTGTAGCAGGCTGCTGTAATTCCTGCCCTCCTCTTTTGGTCTTATTCTTGGACTTTGTAGGTCCATTACATCCAACAGCTCAAACTACAAGCACTGACTGTACCCTTTCTGGGGGTAGCACTGAGGCTCTTGGTGATCGCCTTCGGACCAAAAAGATGGCAAGGCTTTATCAGAAGTGAGCTGGGTTTATACTAATTATAAAAGATTTCCCAAGACAGCTTACAAAATACCTAAATTTCAGTGCATGTGCTTTATAGACATCCTGATAGGCCTTTAAAGCTCATCAGTTCAATATCAATAATGGGGTGGTAAACAACTTGTATCAAGGAACTGATGGTAAAACTGCTACAGTGCAGCTTTGAAGGAAGGCATCCAGCTGACAGGTCAACAGAGGAAAGGTAATTTGAAAGAAGTTCACTACTGCCTTTTTCATCAACAGAAGTTCATGTATTCAACCTGTGAAAATACCAGCTCCTTTCAGACCGGCTGCTTCTCCCAAGAGTGCAGAGACAGCAAAAGTAGATAGCCATATTACATAGCAGAAAGACAACAAGCAACAGTGTGTGTGTGTACATGTATCTATATGTCTGTGTATGTGTGTGTGTGAATGCATTGTATATATAAAAAATGTATATAATGCATATGTAAACATAACAGATTTGGAAACACTGGAATGCAGCAAGCATTCTATTAGAGCCTTACCACGTGTCATTCATGCATGTGCTAAGCTTTATTTACACACCTGGGTTGTTTACTGAATAGATGCTAGAATAAGTTGCCCAACCTGTTTGCTCAGCTCCTCGGACTAGGACTGAAATCCTGCTCTACTCCTTTAGAGTAAGGGATACCTATGACTCTGCAGTTCTTGAAGCAGAATTGGAATTGACAGAGGTAAAAAGTGGTGCTCCTAAAATATTCATGTAAACATTTTGCTTAAAACATTTGGAGGTCAGTCAGGCTTCTAAAAATAAAAGCAGAACAAAATCCCAAAAGAAACTAGTGTGGTTTTCTTTTGTCCTTTATGGCTGTGGGTTTTTTCCCTTTCTAACTGCAGGGAAGAAAATACCAGGAAATGTTTCTAAACCCCAAGATTCTCCTTCCATGTGGATGAATCAATCTGATCACAGTATGTTGTTTGAAAAGCCATTCCTGAGATTGGTCTTTGTGGTGGGTTGACCCTGGCTGGATGCCAGGTGCCCACCAAAGCCGCTCTATCACTCCCCCTCCTCAACTGGACAGG
>JAVKLA010000005.1:15527854-15560505 GCA_034782735.1 Sagittarius serpentarius | reverse complement strand
GCACTCTGAGCCTCCTCGCTGGTGGGGTGGGGTGAGGAGCAGCAAAGGCCTTGGCTCTGTGCAAGCACTGCTCAGCAATAAGGAAAACATCCCTGAATCATACACACTGTTTTCAGCACAATTCCAAAACATAGCCCCATAGTAGCTACTATGACGAAAATTAACTGTCCCAGCCAAAACCAGCACATTGCTCTTCCCATAAGCTCATTTTAATAAATACAAATAGTCTCTGTGTACAGCTACAGTTAGTACCATCTAAAGAGACATAGGATAAAATGTTCTTGTACCAGTAACTAGGAATACTGAATTATAATCCCATCTATCACTAGCCTCCCTCCTTCCCCTTCAAAAATCCCAAATTTACATTTATTCTGTTGGCATCCATGCCCATCACTGGAGAAGCTGTACTACAATCAGAGCTGCCAAAGCCACGCCCAAGACCCAGCCAGAGACTCCCATGGCACACACCACTTTTTTGGGGGAGAAAAAAGAAATACAAGGGCACAGGAAGGGATGTTCCCAAATACATTGCTTGCTCTGAAATGCTAGATATTTTGCAGTCGCCTTGACCGTTTGTGGAGTGCTCTCCATTAAACATTCATCATTTGGTATCCCATTAATCACGGCAACTGAATCAGTAAATAGCTGTGATGAATGTAAGATATGTGTCAGCAAACACTGACAATTTTTTTCTAAACAAAACTCTGTCTAGCTCTCGAGGAAACTCTCCAAAAAAAAGTCTGCTTGCTCACAGATCTAAGCAAAATGTGCACGAGAATCCAGGACTTGGCTGGTTCTTCCATGTCTGGGAATTTGGGTGATTTGCAATGCTTCACTCTTTTAATTTCAAGTAGCAATGTGAGTTTGCTTGTTCTGTAGCAGAGTGTATTGGCGGTGTTATTTCCCTTGTATAGCCCTTTCGTCTGAAATGCAGCTCATGTTCCCTTCAGCATGACAAATAACACACTTCATCTCCCCCTGGAGCCTGGAAAATCTGAGATGAGATTGGCACTGCAATATGAAGAGAGATACCCTCAAAAGAGAGGCAATGGAAGCAAAACTATTTGGCCTGAGTGGAAATAATCACTAGCACTTCCAGCCACAAAGAGTCCTCTGATTTCAAGCTGTATTTCAATGTAAAATGGCTTTCTCTCATCACGTTTGTACAGCACGTAGCACAACTGCATCCTAATCTTGACTGTGGTTTTCCGGCACTGCAGTAAAACAGACATTAGGCTTATAAAAAAATACACAATCATCACATGCGTTCTTGCATGAGCCATCCATGCCCTCAGCATAAATTAAATCCAGGTGTGGGTCTTTGTACCACTTCAACTTTGGACATTAGAAACATAACGTTGTGTCCAGAAGAAAACTTTTCTCAACTAATCCTGCATTTCAGAGTCAGTCAAGTTGGGAGTTTCTTTTAAAAAGATAAAACATGCAGGTGGTCTGCCATTTGCTGTACGTACATAAAAGGAGTATTACACAGATAGCGAAGGAGAAATGGATGGATCTGGCAGATGGCATCATGTTCAGGGTTAGCGAAATCCCCTCTCAGGCACAGGAGCCCAGATGGCCAAGCAGAAACACTTTCTGCCACAAACCGTTTGTGTGCCATTGTGGCATCTCTGCGCTGGGAGGGTAAGTATGTCAGTTTAACAATCTTGCTGCGATAAAACAAAACTGGATGGATTTTGGCAAATATGATCATTCTCAGGCCCTTCTTGGACTCAAAACTTTCCTCCACTCATCTGAGCCTCTGCCTGGTTGGAGTGCTAATCACATCTCCTGCGCACAGTAAAAGGTGGTTATCACTGACTTTGAAAGCCAGGTGCGCAAAAAGGCGCAAAACCTCCCTCCTGGCAGGTTTCTGCCCATGCACGTCTAAAATCAGTAAGGTCTCTCTGAGAAGCTGGGAGAGCGGGGCCTGGGTGGATGCAGCTGCTAAAGGAACCCAGCAAGGGTGAGTGCCACTGATGGAAGTGATTTGCAAGATGCTCAACACTTCCCACTTGTCTTGATATTGCTCTTTAGCTTGTGGGATTTAAAAAAATCTGCTTTGCTCAAACCCACTGCAGGTCTGAAGCACGCAGTTATCCAATAAATTCTCACTGCTTGCCTCACAAATGACATCGCAGGACATCCGAGGTGTCGAGACCTTGCAACTGACTCCTACCTGCTGCTTTTCCTGCTCAGCCCAACTTGCCACACACTTGTCTCCACAAACTTGAAGGCACTCCAGGAAATCCCGACTGGGGGCAATTGCACAGGCACCGTGACCTTCCAGTCCTGTGTGTCCTCTTCCAGGGCATTGTGGTGTCGTGTCCAGTGCTGGCACGCGCACTGGCCATGATTTGCTCGACAGTGAAATAAGGCTTGGGGAGATTTTAGTGCGGGCTAGAGACTCCATTCTTGCCAACGTATCCCCAAGCTGCCCTTACCTGGTGCATTTGGTAAATTCTCAAAGCATGCAGAGAGAGTGCATAGGGACTGGATGGGGGACGAGGGAGAGGAGGAAGAAAAGTAAAAAATGGGAGAAAGAAGTAGGGCAGGACAGGAGGAGGAGGAGCAGGGCTTGGCACAGAGATGAGGGGAGGAAGCATCATATAGCTTGGATAGGGAGAGAGGATTAATTAGTAATTACATTTAATCTCCCCTTCTCTTTTGCCTCATCTGAAACCTGACATTGCCTCCATCCCATCCCATCCTGCTCCAGACTCATGTACAGACACCCTCAACACCTTGTGCAAGCCTGCTCCCTCGCGCAGGCTTTCCTTTTCTCCTCCTCTTGTCTCCAGGCCTCCCTCCTGACGGCCGGAGCCTGTGGCTGCTCCCTTGGTGCCTGCTCCATCCCCAGCTGAAGGAGTCCGGCTGTGCAGTCACTTGAGCTGGGATATTGCCATCATCATGCCTTCCTCTACACATGCGTCCTCTCGTGATTCCCTGTAATGCCTGTAAAAATCCGACAGTTCCTGTTCAGGACAATTCCTCCTTTACCATGAAAGCCCTCAGCTCCAGCACATCCTTCCTCAAAAACCTCTCCTATCATAAATCATTTCCCTTGTGCGCATATTTGTGCCAGGAAACAGCCCCTCTGCCACCCCTGCTGTGGTTTATGGGCAGCGATGATGCTCCTAAGCCAGTTTTCCCCCGGATGTCAGGCCCCCCCAGCCTGCACAGCTGAGCATGGGGAGGGTAGCCCACCCCGTGGCACCCCGCAGCTCACGCCGCCTCCTTTCAAGCCAGAGCAGGCTTCTCCATGCGACACCTGAGGCTTTAGTCTACAGCAAAGAGCAAAAGGGAGCCAGAACCAAGGCCTGAGCATCAGATCACGATCAGCAACTAAATCACCAGAAAGGTCCTTGGCGTGGGTGAGATCTGGGCAGCCCACACCATGTCCGGCCAAGTTGCAGGCTGGCATGGGCCTGGGTCCTTGCAGACTGTTTGGATGCAGCCATCTGTTTTGGCCGTGAGAGCGTTAGGCTGTACGGACACAAGCTGAACCATGCCAGGGGGCCTCCAGGCCAGAACACAGGGATTTATTTCCTAGCACAAACATAGCCTCAGCGTCAGGAAAGCCTTCAGTGTAGCCTACAAATGCCTGGAAGCAAGAAACACTGAACAGCCTCTTCAGTAAAGTGCAATGGATACAGTATGACTTTACTTTTTGCAGATTACAAGCACCTTTATTCCAGGATTGAGTCAAGGTAGTCTAAATGCTCTCCCAAAAACTCAGTGAGTGATTGTTGCATCCCCAGGTTTCATATTCAGGATTTTATTACTTTGGGATAAGCATCTTGATGCCACGGAAGGGAATTCTGCATCTCCGTAATGCCCAGCAATGACTTTGCTCACATCATCTGTCAAACTACTGTTGCTGCTCCTTCTTCTGCCACCTCCATTTCTGCATCTCTTCCCATCATGTACACAGTCCCAGGTGAGACTGTCAGACTCTGGCAGATCCTAACAGATCCCGACTGCCAGACATGTCAGAATTAAGTCTAACTTCAGGGTTCAGGTCGCTGAGACAGTAAAATCCTGAATGGAAAGTTCATTGTGTCTCTGAGAGGGCAGACTTTGCAAGGGCATCTCTCAGGACATGGAGTGCAAGCCAGACGGATTCACACTGATGTGCTGAGCTCAGCATGGGGGGATTTCTTGAACAACAGGAGGCACTCGGAAACTTGGTGTGGCTAAACCCAATGCCTGTGCTTGAAATGGAACCCAGACAAGGAAACAGGATTAAAGTAAGTCAACTTTTTTTTGGCATATTATCTGAAGCCAAATATTAATTCTCACTTAAAAGTTGTCTGCCTACATGTATATAGTGCAGAAAAAAATAATTTTGGACTACAGGTGGGAAAATCCCCCTTTGTATGATATTTATTCTGTAACAACAAGCTTGTCTTTCCCCTTCAGAGCACAGCCCACTGCGTCTGAGCAGAGCTGCAAAGCAGGGAACACTCTTTTACTTCCCAGTTGGAACATGCGGCAGCTACACCACTTCAGCTTGGTTTGGTGGAGGACGCTAGGAATGGCGAAGTGGCAAAGGCTGCTCGTGGCCACCGGCTCTGTGGCCAGGTGGTTCAGGCAGCCTGGGCAGGCTCTAGCCAGCCAGAAGCACATGTGAGGAAGAGGACGGCAGCTCACACACCTCTGTTTCCTAGCTGATGGCAGGAGCAATACTAGCTTGAAGATTGCGTATCTGGGAGGGTCAGGGAACAAGCCTGGAGCTTGCTCTTGTGCAAGGACGTGTATTAAAAAGAAACACCCCTATTTTACTCTCGAAGTACCTAACTGAGCAGGTGGAGCATGAACCTCAACAGGGTGTTGAGAAACGGTGAGTTGTTGTAAAGGAGAGGTAGTAAGTGTTCGCTAGCTTGATGAGATGAATAAAAACAATTCTTAATTTATTTCTATCTTTGAGACTCAAGGGCCTGAAAAGTTGGGCGTTAACCTTTATGACCTCTTAAAACTGACTGTGATTTCCCAGGGCTCTGGGAGAGGACACGGCATTGCTCACTGGCAGTCTAACGAGCAGCCACGAAATCCCACCAAGCCGGCACGGTGCCTGGCTGCTCTCCCCTAAGCCCCTTCGTGACCCTGCCTCCTATCAGGGCAGGTCAGCCCATGCTGAGCTCCGTGCTGCCCATACCCATTGACCACAAGCCCACCCCTCAGCACCACACTGCCACCATCACTTCTCTGCCACTACAGCGCGGGTTGGCCCTGACTCCTGTTTACTTGTAAGCATGAGAAAGGGAGAGGGTACGGCTATATTTGAAAAATAAGAAATTGGTTTCTTTCACACCATTTCATTGTTTCAGCTCCTGATTCGGTTCCAGGAGCTTGTCACCCCTCAGCAAGGATGGCCCTGTGACAGAACCAAAATCTCTTTGTTTGCTGTGGGTCCCCGGGCCCTTCTAGGGCCCATCTCCTACTGAACTGCGTCAAATGTTTTTTCCTGCAGCAAGCTTTGAGGTGGTTCCATTTCATCCCACTTCCTCATGGAGTTATCCTGCATAAAAATGCTGTAGCTCTTTCCCTGACAGGTCCTTAAGATATATTATAACTATATTTCATACAGATGCAAAGAGGCTGGCAGCATTAAATTCAGATGGAGTCATTCGTCACCAGAGGTTAGCAAGGGTGAACATAATTTAATAGCATGATGAAATTCTTGTTCTGTTTTTGCTGGAACCCCAAAGCTGTGGGTGAGAACATTTCAGGCCTGAGATCCAGACCTTGTCACTCCTGAGTAATGGTGGTCACAGCTCCGGGGGCATTGCTGGAAAGACAGACTGACATACAATGCTAGTCTGACAGTTCTGGGGGTAGCTGTTATTTTCTGAAACTTTTGCATCTATTTTATTTTATGCTGATCAGGAAAGCTCTGAGCTGAGACCAGCTGGTACTGATTTGCTCAGGGTTACTGCTGGTCGAAACTAAACAGTGCTGCGCTCCATTCCCACAGACAGCTATTAAACTGGAGATGGTTATTATTTATTCATTGGTATTTCCGTGGTGTTCATCTGGGAGTGAAGCCACACTCAGCTGGGCACTATTCACTTACGCATGCAGGGAGTAACAGTTCTTCGTCCCCAGAAACCTAAACCTGAAGTGAAAGCCCCAGATGCAGAGTGCCTTGACCTCAGGCTGTTATCAAATACTTCTCTCTGCTATTTCAAAACCCATTTCTCAGCAATGCCATTTCTGCTTTTTTCCTCCCCAGCTTGAGGAGACTAGATGTCATATTACAGCAACTGCTGACCAGACTGGCTGAGAAGACGCCCTTCAAGGCACCGCTGAGGCTGCGGCAGCTCTACTGCTGGGGATGCTGGGAGTGGCTGCTTCTCTCCTCTGCATCAAAACATCCCCTGCTGTGTTTTCATCCAGTCTAGACCTCCTGCACCCATTTGAGAGCTGTTTGATTTGGTAAAACATAGGCTAAACTGCTTGTGGACGCTTTCTTGGTGCTGTGGCCCTTGGGCACCTTTATTCTCCTTATTGAGGGCAAGACAGACTGTATGAGGTAGTGTTGGTATCAGAAACATTTCCCTGAAGCAATTCTTGACAAATCCACTACCCGTCTCAAAGTCTGTGTTAAAACTACTGATTCTGAACACTACGGTCTAGCAAAGCTCAGAGGACCTCAGCAGCTCAGCGTCCCGCGTGGCAGGTCTGGGGAAGGCCTGGCCAATTCTTGGGGATGGAGGAAAACAGCACTTCCAAAAGACAAAGTGTCTCTGGGGACCTGCAGAGCAGAAGAAATAGAGCCATAATGCAACCTCCATTTACCTTTGCAAAAGAGACCAGCAGAGTGTAATCGCAAGAGGTTTTGTGAAGCCACCTTGCTTTCTCTGTTAGGCTTGACTGCTTGGTGAAGGTACCTGTTGTGCTCCAGTGCATGACAACATGCAAATAGTGAAATCCACTGATGGTAAATATCAAGACAAAGAAAAGCTTGAAGTTAATGTAATGGTTGCTGCAATAATTTACACCCAATTACAACTCATTATAAGGTTGCCTTGCTACAAATGTGACAGAGGCCAGTAATTCCCTTAAAATAGTAGAGCTAAGTCATAGGTTTGGATAAATAAAAGCTTATCTGCAACACTGATTGAATGCTTTGGACAATATTACAATTTATCCTGGGAAGTTTTATGATCCAGAATGAATTGGAAGTGTGTTCAATTTGAATAAATTCTTTCAATCAGTAATCCAAGAACAGAGATTTCCAAATTCTGAAGATCAGGAAAATATCTTGAAGCGGCAGGAGCTATCAGACTTAAGTTCTAAGTACGAAACTCAACTCTGTCCCATAGTTATAACTGTGGCAAAGCTGAGTATCAGGGCTGTGCCTGTCTGAAGTCATTAATTCCCTGGGTGGTCCAGGAACACTCAGCTTGTCATCAGCACAGATGAGATAGTAGGGCTGGTTTCAGACAACAGACTGCCTTGAAAGCAGGTCTGAACTCCTTGCCACCTCCATAATTAAGTAATTGACACACAGGAGCTCTCCAGGTGGGAATTTTGGACAGTTCTACATGTTTCCCCAGGTAGCTCCTGCTGTAGCTCATCTCCTTTGTATGCCTAAATGTGTATGTGTTGATCAACATCCTAGGAGGAGCGCCCCCAAGATTCTCACGCAGTTCTGCTGCTTCAGCAGTTGCAGAAGGGATCAAGTTGTACGTAGATAACTTTTGCACGCAGTCAGTACAAACTGTTCCTGCAGATGCAAAAATACTCATGTAGGACAGTCTTTTGTACACAGTTAAGACATTTAAACCAGTTTTGTACGTAGCTATCACAGACAAAACAGTCCAGAGTTGGGAAATTTTACTTGAGTTAATTTATTGCCAAGCCACACAAGCTTCTGATCCCTGATTTGGATATCAAGGGAAAGAAGAACAGAAACAGGTAGACACTTACATGGAACTCCATCCTCCCTCCTTCCCAGCCTCAACTTCCCTTATATTTGACGCAGTTACAACCAGTCTGTCAAAACTCCTCTGGCAAAGGGATGGACAGCATAGGAAGTGGAAGTGGTGCATGTGATGGCTTTCTGCTGCCCTGCCTGTAACTTTTTCTGCTGGGCTGCACTTTGTGATTCCCGACACTCTTTGTGTAATGGTTTCTGCTGTGCTGCAAGTCATGGCCTCTGCTGCTCTCTTCCTCCGTGTCCCTGCTCTGGCATCAGTCGCCCACAGGTGTGTTTTTTCACCATATGGTTTTCACTTATGGCAGGGCAGGCTGGAACCATTTTGGCAGATGGCAGGTCATGGGCTCACCCCAGGCAGGTCACCACTGCAAACCACTGCTACATACAGCCTGCAACATCTATCCACTGCAGCAGGTACGGTGACAGGGACGGATTATGCCTGGTCATGCAGGATGGCTTGCAACCACAAACTCGTATGACCATTGCAGTGGGGACTCCTGTTGGAATGGACAGTGAGCAACCATTCTGAGAGATTTGATTCCCCATGTCAGAGTTACCTTATGATAAGATGAAAAAAAAGGTTTTATTTTAAACAAACACTGTCATTGAGTGTCTATGCAACAGTGGGCTGCATGAGAAATGGTTATTAAAATAACTTTATAGCACTCCCTCTGAAAGACGCACAGCTCAGCAGCTCAGTATATCTCCAAAAGCATGAACATGAGGGTTAACTCTACCTATCAGCAGTTGGCTCACTTCAATTAGAAACTGTAGTAAGTATCTTAGAACTAGAGCCAAAGATTATCAGAGCTGAGTTTTTTGTTTATGCTGCCACATGAAGGGAGTCTGAAAAGTGGCTGTCTGTCCATCTCTCAGAAAGCATTGCAAGGGAGCAAACCTGACAGCCTCATGTCTGCCGAGTTTAACAGGAATCTGCTGAGATTGCAGAATGGAAGTCAAAGCCCTACCTACAGTCAGACTGCAAGTAGCTACCACCCTCTGTACGCTTTAAATAGAGATCTGGGACCACTGAAGCTTACATAAAGTGTCTCAAACAATTCCTCTGTGTACTTATACTCTGAGCTGGGGAAACAGTCTCCTCATATCACGTAAGAGCTGTACAGGCCTGCTCCAGCTATGCCCACTTTGGGAAAGGATTAAGAGAGGTTGAAAAGTGTGGGGGCAGCCTGCAGAGCTGGTGCATTTGGGTGGACTCCATCCTTCTCACTTCTGCTGTCTGACTTGGAGTTTTCATGCTTGATTGTTTTTCACACCAATGTTGCTATATCTGAAGGTACAACGATTGCTATAATTCAATCACTTCATTGATCTAAATAATTTCTGACAGCTTTATTTGTACTCATCTAAATTTATAAAGAACAATGTCAAGTCTGGTAGCAGTTATAAAGTCCTCAAATACCCTCAGATATTGCTGTCCATAATAAGTGCACTTTGAAATCTAAAGATTCTCTTCAGAATGTGCTTTTAAATGAAGAAAGCCATGGCAGCTTCTCAGGGAATGCTGTTTGCAGTGTCCAGGCACTTAATTTTAATGCTGATCCCTAATCCTACTTCGAGTAAATCAAAAGTGGAAATAAAATTGTACTATTACACAATTGCCAAGGCAGTCAATTCTGCTGTCAGCAGATGCGGTGGCTAAAGATCCCCTTAATCACAGATGCAGGATGTCTGAGTGATACACCTCTGGATAAAAGAACAAATACCCATGTGAAAGCGAAACACTGGAAAACATTTCACATAAAACCTAAGTTATGTAGTGTGCAAGAAGGTCTGAGTCATAGATACATTATACTGTAATATTAGATGTTGAAGACTGTGAAAATGTCACCATTAGTACATGTTCTGCCCCTTCATCAGGCAGAAATAATGTACATAGGTCAGTTAACCTGCCATATACTGCATTTTTTTACTATTATGGCAATACTATCTCCATTGAATTCTTATGTGTAATTTATCTCAGGAATGGATATTTATTTTTCTTTAAATTTAAAAATCTATATTTAAAAATATATAACAATATATATATATTTTATATGGATCTCACTACTCTGGACAGTTGCAAACTTCTACAATCACACCACAAAGTTTTCTCAGAGGGAGTCACAAATTATTGATGTTTACCCCAGGGTGATTACTGTCACTCCTTGTGTATCTTTCATCTGTCAGGTATAGTCTGCCAAATGATGAATGCCTCTTTTTCCAAATTCCTTTAAAGATGCTCAACCTTTAACTGTTCTTCTCTGACACCAGATGAAAGCAGTATTCAGCCATTCAACAATTGAGTTTTGTTGCATATATTCTCCCAAGGCCAAGAGAATGGAGATTCAGACATATGAAGGTGATCTCTGACAATGCGTTCTCAGCTGGCAGGTGCTTCAGCACATAAAAAATACCTGGAATAAATCCAACTATTTTGGGGGGAGTTGTATAAAGGCTAATCTGATTCAGACTTCCTGTGTGCATGTTGATAGGTAAGGTGGCATAAAATAATTTTAAATTATCCTCACTCCTTCTGCGCTCCCTTTCTTTTATTTTTTTCCTTAAACATTCTTTTGGCTTTGAAGTCCCCAATCTCATTTTCATTGCACATGATTACGTATGTAAAAACCTGGAAACTGAAGGGTTGTTTAATTTCAGTGGATGCATATGGGCTATGCTAAAGTCCATGTGAGTTACTATATTCCTCCTGAAAGTGACGGAAACAGCAAAGGGCAGTATGTTACCGCGACTTGTGAAAAGCTGCAGCTGTCTATTTAATTAGTCTGACATTGCATTTTCCTGGAGTCAGCTGAGTTAAGCTGTGAGCTGTGGACTGCTAGCTGATGAGGCTGTCGTACCACGGCTTCCAGGGTTTTGAACCTCTGCATGCACAGAAGAAGAAAAGCATTTTCAAGGTTGCGTACGAGCAACGTCCTGTAACAAAAGAACACGTAACACTAGTGTAGGTGGAGCCGTTATTTTCACCATCCCCAACAAAGCATAATTTTCTTTAAGAGATTGAGTGTCCAGCCTTATGTAGATACTTCTCTGCTTAGTACCTGATGAGTGCAAGTACCCTGTACAGATTAATTGTACTCCTATTACAAGGCATGTGCTGCAAAAAGTCTGGCTCGGATTTTCCTTGGCGCCCAATTTCCCCACTAGAGAGTTATCTGTAGTTCAAAGTAGGTTTCAGGCAATGTCAGGTCTCTCAGTGTTATGGAAAACAAATGTTCAGCTAAACATACCTTCCTCTCTGGGTATGTCTGCCGTATGTGCTTACCACATTTTCTGGAGTGAACTACTGGGCCCAAACTGCTGCTATCAAATTGCGACATCTCACTGGCAGTTAGTGGGAGATTGGGGATTGTTATTTTGGTCTGGAACACTATCCAGATCGGGCACGTCTCCACTGCACAGTGCCTCAAGAGTCCTTCCATGCGCACTGCACCCAAATGGCGTGGACACCTCTAAAGCACAGCACAGACCTCATTTATCTGCTGCACATGGGTCTTATTGATGTCTTTAGTGGCATAGGATCTAGAAGTTGCAATGGGGTCCTTATGGAATAAGTGACTTCTCCAAGACAAAAAGTGACACCGGGGCCTCTGGAGCAGAAGCGTGAGGAAGGTGTTCTTCTAATGGAAGAAAACTCATTGGCTGTGATGGTTACTCCACGGAAGAAGGAAACCCTGGGCTGGATGCTCACAAAGCATGCTCTTGAATGGTCTCAAAGGATTTATCAGTCCTGTTCCCTCTTTTTGGACTGCTGGTGCTACCCTATTAAGAGTAGCTGCTCTGCTACCCAGTTCCTATGTGGTCAACAGGCACACTCCTAGTGGAAGAGGTGCTCCCGCTGCAGACCAGGTGCGAGTCAACAGACCAGTTCTGATTCGGGATCCTTGACAGGATAGGGTCACCAGTCTCCATTTATCTCTAGGCGCTGAGCAGAAGGATTGGTCATGGCAGCATGGCAGCAGCCAGTGTCTCTCCACCTGAGAACCCTGTGGAGAGAACACCTGTATCAGTCCCTGCAGACTTCTGAGAACACACAACACAATGCACCACTCATCTGCTCCCTACAGTGCCCTCAGTGCTGAGGTCTACCTTTTCAGCAGAGTGAGAAGCCTCGGAGAGACTTGTTCATTTGTTGCCTGTGTTGTAAGAGGATTAGGCCACTGAGCAGCAAGAGTCTTTCAACACATCCAGCTTAGCAGCAGCCTATGCTTCAGACCACAGGGAGAGGCGCTGAGCAAGGAGGGAAGGGAGGAGTCGGTTTATGCACAGTTATCTGGAGGACACTGTGGTAAATGCACTTCTCTGCCGGGGCTGTATAACCAATTCTAATCAGTGAGTGAACTGAGCACCTCTTGCTGATTCAGGTAGTCCTCTAGGAAAGTGGATGATGCCTCCGAGTACAGAGACAAAGCCCTTCCCACACTTGCTGTTCACCTGCTGTATGCTACGCTGCGACCCATCCAGACCGAGAAGTGGTCTCTGGTCCAGTATGTTTCCGAACACTTTAACCAGCCGTTACTGGCAGTCAAGTGGGGATTTGGCTTTTACAAAGACAGGATGTTATTTGAGGACTGAAGACTGCTGAGGAGTGACAGGATACACCTGATGAAGTGGGGCACAAGCACGTTTGTTAAAAGGCTGGCCATACCGGTAAGAAGGGCTTTAAACCAGAAAGATTGGGAAATGTAGGTTATGACCCACAGTTAGGTGAGGCAACAGAGGTTGGTAGTGGAAAGCAAATGATGCAAGTGGGTGGGAACAAGAGAGATGTCAGGAATGATAAGACAGGGCAAAAGGACACTCATCTCAAGTGCATGTCTACAGCCTGGAAAAAAAGCATGAAGACCTAGAGCACTACATGCAGAACTGCAACATCACTGGAGCAACTGAGATGTGGTGAGACAGCTTGTATGACAGCAGTAATGTGAGGGATGGATAGAAGCTCTTCAGGAATGACAGGAGGGAAGGGTACAAGAGAGTTGTCCTCTATGTGAACAGGCAGCTTGGATGTATGGAGCTCTCCTATGGGATAGATGACATACTGGTTGAGAGCTTGTGGGTTGGGCTCAGAAGACAGGCCAATAAAGATCATATTGTGGTGGGACTTTGTAACAGACCACCCGAACAAGGTGAGAAAGTGGATGAAGTCTTCTTCTAACATGGAAGTCTCTGGTCACAGACTTCTCAGTGCTTTTGGGGGGTTTCATCCTCTCTGACATCTGCTGGAAGGGCCACGCAGTGGGATACAAGCAATACAGAATTTTGGAGGATGCCAGGGATAAATTCTTTACACAGGAACTGAATGGGCCAAACAAGGGTGACATACAGCTGGATCTGATATTCACAAAGAAGGAAGCATTAGTTGTGGATGTGATTATCAGTGGCAGCCTTGGCTGTAGTGACCATGAAACAGCGGGGTTCAAGATCCTGAGAGGAGTAAGGAAGGTAAGTAGGACAGTACAGACCCTGGACTTCAAGAGAGCAAACTTTGTTTTTTTCAGGCAGCTGACAGGTAGAATCCCATGGGAAACAGCTCTGAAGTGTAAAGTAGCTCAGGAAAGCTGCCAAGGCCTTCAGTACAGCATCCTCCAAGTACAAGTGCAATATGCAGGATGTCAAGTAGACTTATCAGGAGACAGGATAGTATAAAGAGCGGACTCATGACTGAGCCCCAGTGGAATCAAACAGCATACAGGAGGTGGGAGCAGGGATAGGCAGCAAATGAGGAATTTAGAAATATTGTGCAGGCACACGGTGATTGGGTTAGGAAAGCCAAGCTCAAGTAGAGTTGAAACTTGCAAAAGATGTGAAGGGTAATAAGAAGAGCTTCTACCACTACATTAGTAGTAGAAGGCTGAAAAAAGAAAACATGGGACCATTACTGAATGGGTAGGCTATTTAGTAACAATGGACAGAGAAAAAGCTGAGGTACATAGTGCCACCTTTGCCTCTGCCTTCACTTACAAGGTCTCTTGGGCATCTGGGTTGAAAAGCAGGGTTCAAGGAGGAGCACTACCAGCAATCAAGCCAGGGATGATTTGCTAGAATTCAATCCATCTAAGTCCATGGGACCAGACAGGCTGCACCCAATAGTGCTGAGAGTACTGGCCAATATTGCAGTGAGGCCACTGTAATTTTTGAAAGGTTAGGGAAAGTCCCCAACGAGTGGAGAAAGGCAAATATTACACCTATCTTCAAAAAGGGCATGGTCAGCCTCACTTACAGTCTCTTGAGAAGTCATGGATTGAGGCCTTTTGGAGCACATTTCTGGGCACATGAAGTTGAAGACCATGATTGGGAACAGCCAGCATGGTTTTTGCAAAGAGAAAATCATGTCTAACCAACCTGATTACCTTCTGTCATGGTTTAACCCCAGCTGACAACTAAGCACCACACAGCCTCTCACTCACTTCCCCCCCAAGTGGGACGGAAGAGAGAATTGGGAAAAAAAAAGTGTAACTCATGGGTTGAGATAAAGATGGTTTAATAGGACAGAAAAGGAAGAATAAATAAATAAATAAATATTATTATTAATATAATAATACAATAATAATATTACAATAATAATAAAAGGATTGGAATATACAAAACAAGTGATGCACAATGCAATTGCTCACCACTCACCAATCGATGCCCAGTTAGTCCCTGAGCAGCGAGCCGCTCCCTTCGGTCAGCTCCCCCAGTTTATATACTGGGCATGACGTCACAGGGTATGGAATACCCCTTTGGCCAGTTTGGGTCAGCTGTCCTGGCTGTGTCCCCTCCCAACCTTCTTGTGACCCTCCAGCCTTCTTGCTGGCTGGGCATGAGAAGCTGAAAAGTCCTCGACTTGGTCGAAACACGACTTAGCAACAACCGAAAACATCAGGGTGTTATCAACATTCTTCTCATACTAAACCCAAAACACAGTGCTGTACCAGCTACTAGTAAGACAATTAACTCTATCCCAGCCAAAACCAGGACACCTTCTATGATAAAATGACCAGATTTGTGGTGAGGGGAGAGAAGTGCATGCCCCTCACTTTGAATTTAGCAAGGTTTTTGACATGCTGTCTCACAATAATCTTGTATCCACGTCGGGAGGTTACAATCTGAATAGCTGGACCATAGATGGAAAAAGCTGGTCATACGGTTCGGCGTAATGGTTAATGGGTAGGATTATACCTGCAGGCAAGTAACAAGTGGAGTACTGCAGGGGTCTATCATTGGCGCTACCCTGTTCATTACCTTTACCGGCCACCTGAAGGAGGCACTGTCACAGAGTTTGCAGGTAACAGCAAATTGACAGGGCAGGAGGGAGAGCCAGGCAGCATGGTCAAGGGCATAGCAGCCATTCAGAGGGACTTAGCCAGCTTAGAGGAATGGACCAGCAAGAACCTTCTGAAAATCCACAAGGACACACGCAAAGTCCTGCACCTGCAACAGGAGAACTCCCTGCAACTGTACAAACTGGGCGCTGTTTGGCTGGAGAGTAGCTTTGCTGAACAAGATCTGGAGGTCTTGGCAGACAGCAAGCTGAACGTAAGTCAACAGTGTGCCCCAGCAGCAAAGGCTGGCAGCCTTCTGGGGTGTATTAACAGGAGCAGCGCAACTAGAATGAGCAAAGTTATTATCTCACGTGGCATTCATTAGACCACATCTGAAATACCACACCCACTATGGGGCCCTCCAATACAAGTGAGATGTTGATCAACTGGCCTAAGTTCAGTGGAGGTTCAGGATGATCAAGGGGCTGCTGCACATGCTCCATGAGGAGAGAATATGCTTCTATAGCCTGAGAGAAGAGAAGGTTCTAAGTGATCCATGGCAGAAGAGCAAAAGATAACAGGCATAAATTGAAATGAGAGGTTGTACCAGACTGGATATTGAGAAAAACTTTCTCACCATGAGGACAATCAAACATTAGAACAGATTTTCCCGAGAAGTTGTGGACCCTCCATCCTCTAAGGATTTCAAGACCTAACCGAATAAAGCCCTGAGCAACACAATCTGATCCCATAGATGACTCTGAGACCTCCTGAGGTCCCTTCTAACCTGAACCATTCTGTGATTCTATAAAGTTCATGGAGTTCTCATTGCTGTTGGAGTTTGCCTCTGTGTCCCTTTCCCAATGGGCCTGGTGACACACCATGGATTCTGTGTTCAGGCAGGGACTGGAAGAGTAAGTCCTAATGGCTTGTAGTGGAAGTTATCTCCAACATACACTGGTGTCATGCTGACTTAAATTGTCTGTGCATCCTGGGGCTCGTTTATGTGAAGAATTAAGAGATTCCTATCTTGATTTGTTTTACCACAAAGTACCTATTTCTTCCAGCCTTCTTTTAGCATACCACTGGAATGGTTCTGCTGATGACTGCGGGGACGCTTGGGAATGCCAGTGTGGCCTGACAACAGGCAGACATTTTCCAAGGCTAGTGGAAAATGGTGAAGGGACACTGTAGCCCAGGAAGTTCTGAAAAAGGAAAAAGGGGGGGGCGTGCAGAAGACAGCGCTGCACTGATTTTTCTCATGTAAGGAGAATAAATGTAACTGCAATAGCACTTTGACAGTAACACCATGACACCAGGCCAGTGGCAGGAAATGAAAGCAAATGCTATTCAGAGCCATTTTTCCTCCCAGAACTGCCATCACAATGTACACAACCAACACAATTATTGCAGCATGGTCTTAACCAGAGTGACTGATGTGATGTATCTGGCTTCTGCCCAGACGTCCTCTCCAGCTGATGCCAAACAAGGGAAACTCCTACACTCTACTGTCTGTAGGTGGCCTACAGCAGTGAGAACGGCTCGGACAGCTTTGGAAAACGCTTGCATTCACAGTCTGTTGCACTCATGCCCCCTTGTCCCTTCGCTTAGGATTGAAGCAACTGTACAAAGCAAAGCTGTCACGAATGTTAGGCTTCTGGGTAGCCAAGAACCATGGCATGAAGACTGAGGATTGTGATGACAAAGGAAGGAAGCTGTTTCCTGATTCCATTGGATGGACTTCACTTAGATCACATCACTTTGGATGGGAACGACAAGCCAGTGTCACAGGTTTCCTCTACCATGACAGGCTTTATATAAAGGCCAAACTACATGAGGCATCTTGAACCAATATGCTGCTAATAAGCATCTCTCTCCAGCACTAATGCCAGGAGATTCTCCTGGCAGCAAAACCTGAACCCCCTCTTTCAGCAGAGCCTCACATGAATGATGTCATTTCTAGGCCCCTTGTCTTCCTTCTGTAGGAGGATGAAGCCTGGGACATCTACCTTTTTTTGAGGAGAAGGAAGAAGCAAGAAGCAAAAAGTAAACCCCTAAATTTAAACTGGATAAAGGAAAGGAATAAGGATAGCAAAAAGAACAGCAAAAAACCCCAGAAGGAATAATAGCAAACAACAGCAAAATGCAGTGCCCATGCCAATGCGCCCTAGCAGCAAGCTGCTGAGTGGAGGGCTTCTTTGAGCTACAATACAGGTCGTGGAGGAACACAGAGTGGAGTGATCAGAGAATGAGGTACACACAGCGATGAAGGCACCACAAAAAATGCTAACTCTTCCAGATGACTACATGGAATTGAAAATTCAAAAGCTAAACACAATTAAATGCTGTAAACTGTTCTGAACCCAGAGTCTGGGACAAAGTCTGGCCCAAAAAACCCCAGTGGACATTTAAAAATGGTTACAGATTTGTATGCCTTAATTTCCTAATTTATTAAATGAAGATAATAAGTTACCTACTTGATATATTTTACAGGCTTCATTCCTTCAGTGTTCAAAGGGCTCTAAGATCTTAGGAGGGTAGACTGATACAGAAGTACAAAACATATTCTTTTTGATTACTACCTTATTGACCAAAATTTCTCATATATTTGGAAATTCTCCCTGAATTGAAGTGACTTTTCAAAACCACATAGCAGAGTTTGACTACATGTGAAAAATAACCTGAAGACCTTTGTTCCAATTAAGCTGAAAAGATGGGGAATTTATTCAGAATGCTGCATTAATATTCTTACTTTAAAAAAACCTGTAAAGCTCTGTAAGACAATAAACCGACAAAAACCCACAGAGTATAAATTCTTCTCATCTCAAAACTCTTTGGGCTTCTGATCTGGCTACAGCAGGAGACAGAAAAATGTAAAATTTCAGTTATTGCAGAAATAACCTATTAAAAAAAGTCTGTGTGAGGTATATAAAAAGGCATTTACAAAGGAATATATGTAATCAACCTTCCATTAAAAAAAGGTGTTTTCAAAATCTAACTGCATCGATGGCATTAGCAAAACCTTCCAAAAATATGTACATGACAATATAGTGATGTGGACACTTTTCATTTCATCCTATAATGCAAGATAACAGCATAAATAATCAGTGACTGATACTTGTAAAGTAAAAATGCAGTCCATTTAATAAGAGAATACACCTTTCGTCTTGTCCACCGGCTAGTCCATAGAAGATAAGAACATACTACTGCTCCTGATGATGTTTTTAATACTGAGAAACCCAGTGCTTGTGAGCTTAATCAGATTAAATGTGACAGGCTTGATATTGATATGAGGTACAGTCATACTAATGTGACATACAGTAGTTTTATTCATTATTAGAAAATCTGTTTTTATCCAGTATGTTAAAAGAAATTTGTTAATGGTACAGGTCTTTATTGATCTTTGAAGGATTTAATTGTTATGATTCAAGCAAACTAGGCATGGATCAGAAAAAAAGACATTTTGAAGTGTGCTAATGAAGTCATCTGCCTTTCTTGAATCAGGGTTCACATTTGATAATCTATTTTACTTAAACCAGAAGAGGGGAAAATTTCAGCTTAAATTTGCCTAATTCTGTAATCATTATACCTGTTTTACATAGCATTAACTACTACTGATTTCAATATGTTTATGCCTATTTTATATCAGTGTAACAGAGAATGAAACAAGGCCTAAGTATTTTAATTTGACTCTTCTTAACCTTCCCTATTCACACAGCTAAGTTGTATGTAATCAGTATGTATGAAATGAATAAACGTTTATGCTCCAGCAGTGCCCTTAAAAACTGGAGCATCTGTACTTGCATGATTGCCACTAAGTGCCAGGTAGAGCTGCATACACCTGAGCCATAGAAGATGAAAGCACTTCAATCGCACTGCTGCTTTGTTAACTGCTAGGTGTTGCTCAGAAAACGTTAAGTCCAGGTTTTCCCTAGGCACTTATAATCAAGAGTATTAAATCTATGCAGGAATTCACTATGATTTTCTAGATAACCTAGCTGAAGATCAGAAATTTCACAGAAGATAAAATACAACATAGTCTTTTATACATTAATAAATCAGAGTAGTATTGGCAGAAGTATTCACAGGAGTATTGGAAGTTCTTGGCTCCTTATGATGAATTTACAGACTTTAAAATCTTCCTCAGAAAGTATACAGAAATATCTATATGGAGAAAGATTTCAGTATGTGTTGCTTATACAGACTCATGCCACCATCATGAGCTCACCTCCTGAACCAGAACTGTTCTGAATTACTTTCACTTGAAGTTGACAGTAGAAGAAAATAGTGACTACAGCAACTGCTCAAAGGTATTTACATTGCTTGTAGTGTCCTTCAAGGGGGACACCTGCAGTTGCAATCTACATTCCCTATTCTGATGGGTCTTTCAATCAGCTCACTTGAAGAAGAGAGCCATCAAGAGGAGTCAGCTATCTTTATGGAGAGGTTATGGTCTGTGCACAGTAAAAGGGGAACAGCTGATTCATGCACTGCACTTTAGCCACCTTCCTTCACTGTCGGCATAACATTCGGGGTCTTCCATAATCTCTGGTTGGGATGGCAGGGACCACCATTTCCTGGGTTCACAATAGCCTGAGCAACAGTGCTGCATTATCTAAGCAACCGGTTGGGGAATTTTCTGACTTAACAGGTAGGAAAGACTGAGTAGCTAGAACTAACACAACTCATGAATACATATAGGCTTTAAAGAGTTTCTTATTAAAAAGAGAAGTTCAAATAAAACCTTATCTTGCTTGTTTCCAACACTTTTATTAGCCTAGAGCATGCTCGGCTTCCAGGAAACCCCGAAGGTGTGGATAACCCAGCTTTATTTGGTGCTCTGGCAGACAGTGAGGAGCGCAGAAACCCTGCAGCCATTGGTTCCAAAGCTTCCAAGTTCATTCACTCTTCCCAGGGCTTCCAGTCTCCCAGTTCTCTTCGTTCTGCTTGGGCTCCAAGCAGAGCATCCAAGTTGTGTACTGCAGCTGAGGCAAGTGTCTTGAAGCCGAACTCCCTGCCTCAATTTCAATATTTTTTAAGATCGTGTTTAACAAAATGTTCGTTTTTATCTTAAAACAATTATTAATAAATCCTTCCACATCAAATATTGACATTTCTACCTTTGTTTCTAACATAAAGAATTTAATCATGCACACAAGTTTCCCAGAAGGCAGATATTTCTCTTTTCAACCAGCTCTGCTCCCAATTATTTCATGTATTTATCATTATGATATGCCAGTAAGACAGAAAAGTACAACCATCCTCATGTTACAGGGAACAAACAGGCAGCAGGCTTGCTAACTGGTAAAGAGGACTTCATAAAAGATGCACCATCACAAAATGGTGAGAACAGCTTGCAGTTAGAGCAAGGGAGGTCCAGGTGGTAAGTAGGTGAGACAAGGTGATGGAAGTAAGTAAGCCCTTGGGAAGGATAAAATAGGTGTAAAGGGGCCACCTCAAATGCCCGTACACAAACACATGCAGCCAGAGAAAGAGGAGCAGCTAGAGCTTTGCATCTGGATACAGAGCTATGACATCATTAGAATCACTGAGACATTATGAGACCAGTCATACCAGCAGAGTGCTGGGATGGATGGATGCATGGATGGACAGATGGGACAGACGGGACAGATAAAGGCCTTCAAAGGAAACATTAAAACATTGCCTAGGCACTCAGGGATGATGCCAGCAAAGCCAAAGCTCAGATAGAGTTGAAACTTGCAAAGGACATTGGGGACAACAAGAACTTCTACTATTACATTAGCATTAAAAGAATAAACAAATGTGGGCCTGCTGCTGAATGAGGTGGGTGACTTAGTGACAGTGGGCACGGATAAGGCTGAGTTACTCAATGCTTCCTTTGCCTCAGTCTTCACTAGCAAGGTTTCCCAGGCTGTTGTGCCCAGAGAGGGGAGCAAAGAACTATCTTCTCCTTGGAACAGGATTGAGGCAAATATCTCTTGAGAAATCTTGACCCATCCAATGTGATCAGATCACACGTGCCCTATGAGGTGAGGCTGAGCTTGTTTAGCATGGAGAAGGGTTTAGGGAGCACCTACTAGCAGCCTTCCAGTGCCTACAAGGAGGCTGAAACACAGACGGTTCCAGCTGGATATAAGGCAGGGTGGGGAGTCACTAGGATGATAATTAAGCATCGGAACAAACTGTGCAGAGACACTGGAGAATCTCTGTTCTTGGAAATTTTCAAGACCTGACACAACAAAGCCCTGAACAACATGGTCTGAATTCCTTATTGACCTGCTTTGAGCAGCAGGCCAGACTAGAGCTCTTCCAAGGTCTCTTCCAACCTGGGCAGCTCTATGAATTATCACAGAGAGTTTGAGTTGCCTGAGGTCCAACAGGAAATGGTGGGAAAAGAAATGGGACTCAGGATTTGCCAAGACTTCAGCTCACCTTTTTCCCTTCCTGATGCATCTCCTCTGTCACCAGCTCAAAATGACTTCATGTTTACAGAGACTACACATACTCCATTGCATCCAGGAATATCCTCTAATTCCTAGGTCTGAACCTGGAACGCTACCACCTCCTGACTGCATCTGGAGCTCTCACACGAGACTGGAACTTCATAGCCATCCTCCTTGCCCTAACCCTGCCTTACACACGATACTAAATTGTCTCAGGTACATCTCTTGGAAAGCTGATAAGCTAGAAGAGATGCTAAACTGGATAACCAGCAGCCAGAACACCACTGTACCACAGTGTGACTCAATACATAAATTAGGACACAACTCCTCTGTTGATTTCCTGATCTAGTGGAACTCCTGAGAACCTCCCCATAGCCATGTTTCATGGGAGGGGTGGGGAAGATTACTCCAGCACTGTTTGCATAAATAAGAACAACTGACCATTTCTTCTACATATATATTTTCACTGTTGTCTTCTGGATCATTTATTTTCAGTCTTTAATTTCACTCCCACTATTTTCCATTGCTCCATGCTAGTTAGTTGACCCTTACTGTCCTCTGAATATTTCCGTTTGGGAGGAGAAAGTCTGACTCTTTGGTGCTTCAGCATCAAATAGAACATTGTTTCTTGAGCTACATACTCGGACATTCCCCCCTCAAATTTCCAGTGTTGCATTTCCATTCTCTCTGTAAAATAGCCCTTTGGGATTAACAAATATTGCACAACATTTCTCAGTTAATTGTTCTTTTAATCTTAAAAGTCTTCTAAATTTAAATCTTTTAATTGGAATCAAGTTATTATCAAATGGCAGACCTTTGTGACAGTATGTTAGGTGACTGGATAATACGTAAACACTAATAAATGTAAAGTGACATAGAAATAAATCCTCTTAACAGGAATATGGATTAATTTCCGCTACTATGATCAGGTTATAAAAGAGAGAAAACATTACTATGTAAACCACAGAAGGAGGTATCTGCAGAGAAAAAATACATCAGATACCTTCTGCTCCCCAGCAAGAAGAAAGAAACTCCTGCCAGAAGCAGCAAAATGGGTGCTTTAGATAGAAAGACAAAATGAATAAGAAAATGAAAACATAAGGAAGGGACTGGTTCGATATAGTAAAATTAACAGAGGCTATGGAAAGGTTCACGTTTCATTTGACACGAAGGACTGTTACAAGCTAACTACTCACCTTACTGGGTTTATTGGACCACAGACTTCCCAAAATATTTGTGGAATGGTTATTACTTGTTACCTGATAAGCTAAATGCTGGATTTTTAATTTGTTTGCTAAAGATTATCTAATTTTCATGTTTTAAAAGTGCTGTTTTGACACAAAAATCGTATCTCTAAAAATCAGCAACCTAAAATCTCACTCCTGTTTCCACTAACTTTGAGATCTCAAGATCAAATTTACAGAGAGAGAAATATAAAAGACACCTTGCTAATGATCCCAGAGGAAGGACTAGCTATAAACAGGTGTGGATTTCAGGGGTGTGTTTTAATTATTTGGTTCATTTCTTGAGAGCACTGAGGAAGAAATGAGACTATAGGCAGGAACTGAATTCAAGAAGCTTAGCAAACCAGGAGAAGAGAAGCTGGCAAGAAAACACCACGTGCAGGGGTCCATGCTGTAATTTAGTTCAGGGCAACTTATCGGATTGACAAACTCTCCAAATGTCACCAAAATGAAACGGTAAAGCCAGACCCTACAGGTATCTGTTGGGTAGGTCCAATCCAAATCAAATAGCTCAAACTGGGATCCCACATTGATTCCTGATGCAGCACAAGCTGTTACATAGTATGCCTGCCATCTCTCTTCCTACTAGGCTCAGGCAGCTTTTCCTTCCACTTCTTAGCACCTCTTGTAGTGCCTCATCATTTGAGATAATGTGGTTTTTTAATTTATGCATCAGTCTGACCTGTATTGAAATTGATGCATAAAGTTCATCCCTGTCTCCTCTCCTCCTCTACAGTAGGCTCTGATCTCCAGTTTTCATTTCATGTTTCATTACAAAGCACTAAATTAAAATTAGGACAAAGGTGAGTAGAATTTAATAGGAAAAAAAGACCTAAATCCAAACATACCATTCATAGAAAACTCATAATGCAGTAGGTGCCTATTTGTTTAGCCCAAAGACCTTTTTGGTGCCTATCAGTTTGCTACTGTGCATGCCCACAGCCTGGCTGCTTCGGTGCTTACCTCTCTTCAGCCCATCAGCATCCGCAGACAACATCCCTCTGCTTACATCCAGAGAGCATTTCTAGGCCATGCTTCGTGCACACTAACGGGATTAAGCTCTTCGTGAAATGCAGCTGCAATCTTTTTCCCTGTGGAAAGTGAGAGCAGAAACCTACCCATGCGTTTAAAGAGCAGCACCGAGAAAGGGGCCCTGCGGACGCTCCCAGCCGGTGCCCTCCAGCACAGCTCCCTGACCAGCTGGCTACAGGCGAGCCTAGGCTGTGGCCAACCTACCGAGGGTCGTGAGCTGTGGAGAGAATCGAAGATGGATTGGGTCTGAAAGACAGCAGAAGGAACCTACGTCTCATCCACACGGCAATGATTGTGGGCCACTGCTCTAGGAGGGTGACAGCTCCTCCAGTGACTCTGCATTTCACGTAAATCAGTGCACAGAGATCTCCGGAAGGACAGTGCCCTGCACACAGTGCAGATATTGTGTAAGACCACTTTTTTTAAAAAATAACATTGCTTTCAGAGATCATTTCTGTTTGAGACATTAAAAAGAAAGATCCCCAGCTCCGCAAATGAGCGCACACACATACTACTTCATCACTTCTGCAATTATTCACCAAACATGCTGATTTTAATCCTGCTTAAGTCAATGAACTGCCAGCATCCCTAATTTAAGCACCTGAGGTAGTTTTTGCTGGTTATGGGCTTAGGCTAATATTCTAAATTCAGCTCTTTCCCCTTCATTGTTACCTTAAGAAGCAACAAAATACAAATCTAAATATAAATTTCTATGAGAATTTCCCTGGTTTCAAAGGTGTTCTCCTAGACAATTCTATTTCCACCTCTGCACAGCAGAAGCACAAGCCATGGCACAGTCCAGCAGCAGTTTGCATGTACCAGCACCGAGTGAGCAGAAACAATCCTGCATCTGTATGCCGGGTTTTCTAACCTACAGCTAGGATGACTTAGCAGAACATCCCTGCATCCTTATGCAGTATCACAGCTCCAGCCACAGTTACAGATACCCTTGCTGACTGGATGAAACGGTCTTAATTTGTCTCCTAGTCAAACTATAATCTGCAATGAACTGTTATGAAAATGAACAATGCTTGGAGCTCTGTCCTGATCCCTTTATAATCTAAATATTCACAGTGCTCAGGAACAGCAGGAGCAAGGTCTTTCCCTGATAAACCTCTCAGTTCCCTTTTAGAAAGGGTGCAAGGGAAAAAAAATCACACATTTCTTTACACTAGTAGTGCAACAAATTTTGTAACCTTGTGATATTTTTTGCTAGAAAACTGTCCGTGCAGTACAGCTTGCCCTCCATACCATTCTTTCAGAAAGCATAAATAAATTACTTCTTTTTTTCTCTCTTTAAAGAAACAGTACACAAGATCCCAAGCTTACTAAAGTCAGTGGCAGCTCAGAGGGCTCACTGGAGAAGCACTGCATGCTGCAGGATCAAGCCGAAGTAGAAAGTGTCTGAGCGTATTAAACACAACCCCAGAGAAAAGACAATTCAAGGCTGAAGTTCATGTGAGGAGACTGGTTGATGTCATATGGTGTGGAACTGCAAGTCCTCTAACTGATGGGTTGTAGCAAAACGCTGAATGTCTGGCCCTTTACTGCTTTTTAACGTGTTGATTTATCTTGTTTTGCTTCAGGCATTCTCCTGCACAAACCAGTATGAATATTACAGAAACTGGGCAACCACTAAATGTCATCTACACAGTGAAAACAGACATTCTGGGAAATCAGTGTTTCTAGGGGGTTCCAGGTTTTTTTTTCTTCCTGGGTAGGTAGAAATCAAATGAAGAGAAATACAACCTTCAGCTTGCTAGAGCGAACATGGAGACCTGGATTGATAGAAAGTCATCTTCTGTCTTTCCAAACCAGACAACTGTCATTTGGACCTCAGACATAACTGTGGCAGCGTGGTTAAACTTTGCATGTTCTGCTAACTCAGTGGTGTAGTGAGTGTTGTCAACCTCCTATTTTTACCTAGACACACAACTGCACATCCCTCTCTCGTGTTCGAATACATACTGTGCATTGTGAAATACACAACAAAAATCCACCAGGTGAGCTTCAGGTCTCTTGTCCCTCCACCATACAAAGCTCAATCCTGCCCTGCAGATGCTGCAGTTGCTGTTGTTACTGTGTTAGCGCAGAGGCTCTAGTTTGAATCAGTCCTCACCGTATCAGGTGATAAACACAGAACTAGAAATGGTCTCGGCTCCAGAGGGCTCACTGTTTATTGTTTTACTCCAGAGCAGTAAAAACTGATTAAATTACAAATGTTATTCTAGACAAACGGCAGTAAAATCTTCACACTATGTCATAACATCGCAAATTCTCCATCGGCCAAACACTGCTGAAGAAACTATTTAGAACTACTTCTGAATCCAGAAATACATTTATTGGAAATATTTCCCTCTTCTTCCTGTAAAAGCCAGATGTGTTCATTATGATGAACTCTACCCTATTTGCCCAAGATGAGCCTCAGGGCACTGTAACGAAGTGGAGGAAATTTGGTTTGGGAGGCAAAGAAAATACTTTGTGCTTACTTGATTTAAAAGAAAAAGAAACTCAGCTGTTTGGATGTTTGGGAACCTTGATGTGTGGGCAAAGCACAGGTGATCCAGTCTAATATTCACATCAGCTCCCTTCTTGCGCTGCGTCCCACACTCCACGGCCGTAACTTAACTTGCAGTGGAGGGTTATTTCAGTTGCACACTAACTGTGCCAAGGACCCACTCTGAGGTTATTAATATAAAGGTTACTGGTCCAGGTGCAGCACTGCACAAACAAGGTTAAATAGCTTTTGGTGTCAGTTCAGATCTGGAAGCGGTTTAGCCATTTTTATATGATCTGGAACACGAAGAATAAGCTCTACTGACCCAAGCCAGCTCCATTCACTGTATATCCGGAGCACAGTACAAAACCAGGAAAACTCAGAAGTGCAACACCAGCACCTTTAACTTCATGGAGCCATGTTAGATTCAGCAAGCTCCTGCTCAAGGTCTTTCTTGAGCCAAGCTGGTACTAGACAGGTGCACTCAAATATCCATGCGCAACACCTACTTGCCATCCAGCTCATAAGGAATCTTAAGCATTGAAAAAATGCAGAGCAGATCCACCTGAGTGGTTCTTTGTGGAGGGAGCCTCAGGACTCAGCCAAAGCCGGTAAACTGGGCTGGATCCACCGTGACTATGCAGAACCAGTCAGGCGTCTCTGTAACACAGGAAGCTTCAGGGTGTCCTGTGGCATTCAACCAGCTGTGTGACAGCATTTTCAAGTTACCTCAGCTTCACATTACTCTGAACAATGAAGTGATTGAACTTCTGTTACTCTTTGAAGAACATGCAAAAACCTCAGTACTAGTTATGCAATGCATGCCAAGAAATAAAAATTTACGAGCTGTGATGCAAAGCCATAGTAACAACCCAAAATTCACCTCTTCCAAAAATCAAGGCAAGAAGTCTCACAGCATGTCTGGAAAGCTAGTAATCCAGCTCTCAGCAGAAATACATGCACTGACTTCCAAAGATAAGACCTAATGGCAAGATACAGTTCTTAAGAAGGTATAAAGAAAAACTGACTTGCTGTGACGCACACTCAGAAGCACCAAACCTGACAAACATTTGAAGGCTAGCTGTGCTGAGGTGCGAGTCTTGCTGACCCTGAGTTCAAAAAAGAGCTGCTATGCCATGGACTGAACAGGAACTTCAGTAGACAGACCATCGAGCAGTATTTCAACAGAATATTAGGGTTTTTTTATAGATGTATATACACATGCACAGACAAAAGATCAAAATATCAAGTTACATATAATCTAGTGTGACTGCTCACCAGAAGAATCTGCCATCTCCTGTAAACAGAATCTTGCACTGGATTTAACCTTGTCCTATATAATGCATAGATAAAGCAATTCCTCTTATTTTTCACACATGCTATAGTCAGTTATTTATACGGTCTGCATAGCACACAATTTTTAAAGAGACTTCTACTCAAGCCTTCGGATAAACTACAAAGGAGAAATACTAGGCTTGCTTCATTCACTGAATATGATTTAAAATGATGTGTCAGGATTTTTTTATTCACTTCTGTGCAAAATAATCTACCTCACCATGATTCCTTGTGATTGGGATACTATTTAACAGAACTATTGATGGGTACTGTCTAGCAATGAGAATTATAAATTCCTGAGCCCACTAAGATCTATTTGGGTGATCTTAACCAGTTATGTACTGATTAACTCTGGAGTCCCAGCCAGGTATCCAAGGTGAAAGAACGCTACAAGAACGCAGAGGAAACACTGAGATGCTGCAGAATGGTATAGGATGGGAAGCTTTAGGAAGGATAAAAGGATATTTAGGAGACTTAGTCTTGAAAAAAAGTCTACAGGCTCCACTCTGTTCTCATAGCTACACAGCAAAGAATGCACCGAGGTGGAGTGACAGATGTCTGATAAACTCCAGCAATACCAACCTGGCTCTCAGGCACCAAGGGACTTGTTGCCAATCATTACAAGCTTAAACACCACCGTAAGTACTAGTTGCACCAAACCTAAAGCACAAAGGAGTAGAGCTAAAATTCTGTTCTTTTACCAGAAAAATAACAGTATTAAGAGATAATGTTGACATTTAATCTGTCAGTATGCCTTGGAATTATCGCCAAGATAAAGGGAGCATGGGGGACTGGTTCTGGCTCAGAATTATTGACCAAAAGAACCAGAAACTCTTTACGGGGGAAACAGTCACCCTCTGTGCAGAACCATGGCGTGTACAGAAATTTCAGTCACATAGATCTTCTGTGCATCTGTGGTGGAACTCTCACAGCTAGATGAAATAAATATCAAGTTTTGCAATAGTGATCGAAGAATGGATGTAATGTAATATCCATCTCAATTTGGCTGTCCTTGTATACCTCCTAGGACATCAGCCTTAGAACATATTTGCAGGATAGCTTTCCTCCCAAAACAGCAGCAGACTACATTCTAGACTTTATATACATAAAATGCTGACTGGTCACTTCTACTATGCAGAATATAATTTCTTATCAGAAACCCCTGGGGAACAAAACATAGCCCCGGAGTAATATGAAATTATTAAACCTACCATTAGAGCTTTTTTTTCATTAAAAATACCTAAAATGACTACCTCTAAAAATCTCTCGTATGCTGAAGGGAAAATATTAGAAGATAATTATTGAAGAACCCTGACTCTATCAGTAGGCTAAATAGTGTCAAAAAAACCATAGCTGAACATGCATTTAAATTGAAGAACATGATTTCTTGGTGTGGTTCCATCTGAAGAGAGAAGTTAAGCCCCACATATTTTACAAATCCTGGTTTCAATAAGCCAGACGAACAGTCCAAAGTCAGTTTCACACGTAACATCACAAATACAGTACAGGAATCGAGTGTTTGAGGTTCCTAGGATTATTTCTCATTTGCCATTGTAACTATACTCCCACCATCTACTGCTGCAAGAGTTGTATTTAATTTTTTCCAAACTTAAGATGTGTTCTCTTCACCAGCAAACTGTGATTTAATATAGTTCTGTTTAGCATAATACCATTTTCTATTAATACTCTGAAGTGTCCTAACTTTGCAATATTTCATTACAGATACAGCTTTAGATATGTTCATATGAGCTAAATTAAACCATTATTCAATTTCTGGCACGTCATAAGATACAAGAGTGAGCCAGCAGGAGGAGGAGGATGCTGACAATTAAAAATTGTGTCTGAGCAAATCATTGTTAATTATTCTATTGAAGGCTTGAAGATATATCAGCAGAGTTTTGTAGCGCAAAATGTCATTCTTTAAAAAAAAACAAGCCCTGTAGTATTTCTCTGACTTTTCTAATTTCTTGCAACAGTTAACATAAAAGACTGATCTGATCAAATTTATTTATTTTTTCTTTTTACTAATCTGCCTTATATTAAAATAGACTTTCCAAACAAAAATGAAGATTCGTCCTTTGTGGCAGAGAAATTTCCCCATGAAAAATACACGGATAAAGGATGTGGTAAGGGGGAAAATTCTGATGTAAACGACACCACAGAAGAAAGTTTTGGGACAAAACAAGGGAGATTTGTATAGAATTTCAGATTATCCCATAATCATGTTGTCGCATTGATGGGACACTCCACAAAAGGAATCCTCAGGAGGAATTAAGCAGCAGTCAAGTCCAGACCACTTCAGAAAAGTCATTTTACATTTAAGGAGGATGTGGAAAAAGGTAGAGCAGCTTTCTAGACTAGCATGTAAACAGCACTTTAAGATAAGTTTTGCCAGTGGAAGAGAGCAGACCTAGTTGGCTATGCAGCAACAAACAAGACAAAGAGGTAAGAGGGGAAGAGCTACAGAGAGCCCTGTGAAAGAAAATGGAAACGTCAACTTTTTTTTCTGTGATGGGGAAGTAACGGTAAGAAGACAACTTCATGTCCATGGGACTGCACAAGAGCACATGGAAAATCTAAGACAAGGGTTAGTTGCAAGTTCATGGTGGATTATAGCAATTACCATCACTACTCCTGGATTTTGTTGCAAAAGAGCACATAGACAAGCTGGCAGAGGGAAGCGTACAGGAAACTCCTGATGTACGCACACTCTTAACGTTTCCAACCGCTTCACTGACTTTTTCCTGCTCCATGGGAACCCTTTCCCTCCTGAGAAAACTAATGAAAGTAGTTTCATATAGCTTGATTATTGTTAGCAGCTGTCAGTGTTTACCTTCTTTCTTTCTTTTTTAAACAGTAAGTAAATAGTTTAATAGTAAATAGTCACAATTAAACAAAATTGTGGTGCTTCTCTCACATGAAATGGTATAAAGCAAGAACACGCTGAAGTCAAGAGGGGCACGCAAACATAATCGAAAGGAGAATGTGGCTCACAGTGCAATTATGGGTCAACCAGGACCAATGTATTATCAGGTCCAAAATATCTGGATCTCATTCCTGATCTTGTTCTTCACAATTTTCTTGGATATTCCTATTTCTATGAAAAATCTGACTGGTGAAAACCATCTTTTCTGAATCATCTTAATACAGTTACTAGTTATACAATTTCGGGTTTGGATTTGTGTATTATCAAATGTCAACCTAAGTGTTAATTCAACAATGGTTTTACAGAAAAGGCTAATTAAGCAGCTTTTTTAACGCAGTACTGATCAGTAGTACGGTCCGTATTTGATGTTATTATTTTTCCGTACATCTAATTAGTAGAGAGCAAGAAAACCATCTTCCTGTCACGGAAGAGCCATGATTGCGCCACAAACCACATTTGCTACTTGCTCCTAAAGAAGCTGTATTTCCCGTTGTCACTGAACAAGTAAAACAATAGCTAAATATGATTCAAAATCATCAAGGATTTACACAGAAGACCAAATACAAAGAGTATAAAAGAAAGCTTTTGGAAGGCGTATGTATCTTTACACATCATTTCAGGTCAACACCAACATAAAGGAGGGCTAGGAAGTACTGTTTTATACAGTATCTTATTCTTATATCTTATTATACAGTATCGTACTCTTCCACTGGAGCAACCGGTTCTGAACAGTGGAGGTAGAGAGGGGATTTTGATGCTCTGGAAGGCCGGGGAGTCCCTTCCCACTCGGCAATCCCAGCGCCTTGGTGACAGGAGGCCTGACCGGAGCAGCAGCTCCTACACCTCGCGGTTCAGCCATCGCGCTCCACACGGCGGCAAGTGCCGCCCTTTCTCCTTCTGCTTCCCCCACGTTCTCCGCCTTGTCGCTCCATCTCCTTCCCCAAACTGACTCCCAGCACACGCCCGCTTCTCCCTTCTCCTCCTCCTCCCCCTCGCCACGCGCCCCCAAGGGCCCTGACCCAAGCTTAGATATTGCGTCATCAATAGCCGCTGCCGTTCTCCTCTCCCGCCGGCAGGGCGGTGGCAGGCACGCTGTGGGCGGTATGCGTGTCACTCCCGGGGGACCCATCCTCTGAGCAGTCCCATTCTCAGGGGCTCCGTCCTCCCCAAAAGAGACCCCCTCACCCCAGGGGGGACGCAAGGCCAGTCTGCACACCTGGCACACCAGCCCTGCCCTCGCTTCAGCAGCTGCTCGCGGTCGGCGCGGCCGCCGGCACCTTCCCCCGGGGGCAGCTGCCACAGCCCGGCGCGGCACAGGGCCCCAGGCTCCTCGCAGCCTGAGGGAGCGGGGAGGCGGGCGGAAGGCGGGAAGCCGGCCCCCCCTCACGGACACCGTGCTCCCGGCAGAGCAGCTGACCCTGGGCACAGCACCTCGGGGTATGCCTGGCCGAGGCCGCCGCCCGCCTTTTCCCGTAAACACCGCCCGCAGACGACGGCCGCAGAGAATCGAAACCGGCCCCACGCCCCCGGCCCCACCGCGCATGCGCGCGCCGCTCCCGCTCCCTTCCAGCCGCCCCCCCCCCGCCCGCCGCCGGAGGCGTCGCCCGCTCTGCCGAGCATGCCTCCGCCCTGCTGGCCAATGGCGAGAAAGCGCGCACCGGCCGCGCAGTGACGTCACCGAGCCGGCCCCGCCCCTCCTGCCCTCCGCCCGGAATCCAATGAAAGAGAACGTGCGAGCACGGGGCTCTTCCCCGCCTCCTGGGATGTCACAGCCACCTCCTCCCTTCTCCTGCACCGACCAGGCGGCGGGCCCAATCAGAGCCTGCCTGGCGCCCTGACCCCGCCCCACCCGCGCGGTGACCTCACGGCACCTCCTGCGGCGGCGGGGAGGTGCAGCCAATCAGCGGGGCAGGAAGCCGCGCGAGGTCCCCGCCCCCCGGCCGTAATCCCCTTGTCCCCGCCCCGTCCCCGACCCCCCCCTT
>JAVKLA010000005.1:15514346-15527271 GCA_034782735.1 Sagittarius serpentarius | reverse complement strand
AGGACACGAGGGGCCGCCGCGCCGGGCACGCCGGAGGCGGGGGCCGCCCGCCGCCGCCGAGCATCCTCTGGCCCGCGGCGGCCGCCGGGCTGCCCGCCCTCCCTCGCCGGGGACGGGAGCGGGCGCACATGTTGCCTCGGCAGGAGGGTGGGAAGCGAGCAGAGCTGTTACTCTTTTTTTCCCGTGTCTCGCTTCTCCCGCGTTGCTCAGCTCGGGCGGCGAAACCGTGCCGGTTGCTGGCTGCCCGCGGTTTTGTGTCGGGTCGTGATGCGGGGTGCTCCGAGGAACCGGCTGACTCACAGCGCCTATTTTGTGGTCGTCTGTTCAGCTTCTGGTCACTGCGGTGTCCGATTTGCTAGGCAAGGTGTTTCTTCAGAGTAGGGAATCACACTGCACGATCCTCCCTTCATTCCGTGAAATTACCTGAAAATAGTGTTGGAATGGCCAAGTACAGGCGCACTGTGCACGCTCCGATCCGGTGATTTCTGACCCAGAAGCTCTTGACGTGCCTCACAACGTGAGTGTGCCCAGGCCCGAGTCGTACTTCTGCGCAGCGTTGCATTAATGTAAGCGTTCAGTTTCTAGACGCTGGGCAGAGCCAGCGTGTGACTCCCTGAGTCTGGTCGTACAGATGTGCCCTGTGTCTCCTAGACTGAAAAACTAACTTTTCTCCCTTCAGGAGCTGCATTGCAGTGTCAAAGAGATTGTTGGTGCCCTAAACAAAACTACAGTAACAGTCCTAATTATCGTGGTAAAGCATTTATTATGTTACAGCTCTTTAAAGATTTGACCACTCAGGTGGGTTGCGGGGGGAGGGTACTTCTAAATAGGAGAGTTGAAAAAAGCAAATAAAATGTTATGGCCAGGTCTTGTTACTGGCTAACTACCAAAGTACAAGCCTCAGTATGTGCTCTGACTGCTGACTTGTGCTGTTATACCTTTCCCAGCTCCTCTGTGATATTGTTATTACATGATGTTGCATAAAGATGCTCTTTTTGTAAAGAAATTCTTAACATTTGTTGTTGCTGTTTGTGGGAAGGTGTGTTGGAAGACTGGAAGACACTGATAAACCTCGGAGCAGCTCAGTCAGAGCATCCTCACGCTGCTGTTGAGGGCTCACAAAACTGCTTTCATGAAGGGCTTAATCTAGCTACAGTGCTCTTTAAGAACTATGTTTAAGTGTTCGTTATCAAACTTATTCAAATATGGAAGATCCACTTTTCTTCCATGTCTGAGACTAATCACATTAAATACTGGAGGCCTGTGTTTAAATACTATCTATTTTAAATCTCGTTTGCACGCTACTTTTCCTGAATTCACTGGATCTGCTCTAGGATTAATGGTAGTGAGGAGCACTGGGATGACAGATGACCAGTTTGCTCCTGGTTTGTTTGCTGTTTCATAGGAAAGATGGTTTGGTAATGTTCCAGAAGTGGTAGAAATCTTAGAGGTCAAGTAAAGGCCTGAGTTGGTTTTTTTTTCCAGTTTAAAACTGAATTTGAATGAGGTTTTCTGTGGCAGCTAGGAGCATTTTGTATTATGTTAAAAACAGTTGGAATTGTCTACTTTGTTTTGTTAGGACTATTCAAATTTTCTCCCTTCCTGTATGCTTTTTTCAAAATCTTAGGAACTCCAGTGTCTCTGAACAATGCTTAAACAAGTAGCTTCTTTTATCTTGTTAGGTAATATGAGCAAACATCACTTATCTTCTCCCTGGATGGTACTCTTGTTTCCTAATCAATGAAACACACTTAGTGAGAGCACTTTCAGTAACAATTGCAGTAAAATATCTGGTAGTTTGCAACATCAAGCTTTTTACGGGAGTTAGCAAACACTCTTACTGGTAATTAAAACAAAAATGAGAATTGATCTTTGTGGTTTTCTTTTTTTTTTTTTTTTTAAGATATTTCTGCTGTATCTACAATTGTAGCATCTGTTTGTGTGCCATACTGTCCGTATGTAACATTCAGACTCTGAGAAAAAACATGTATGGGTTCAGAAGCTTACTTGCTGATCCTGTTGCGGTAGATGCTGATCTGTACAAACTAATGTTGGTGACAAAAGTCATGTGGAAATAAACAGCTCGGGCAAAAAAAAAAAAAAAATGTGCAGACCATCCTAAACAGTACAACCCTAGCTTAGGCAGCTGTCCGTGAGTAAAAAGTTCTGGTATCTCAGGGTCGTATCTGTCACAACTCATTAGTTTGAGTGTTAGCTCCAGTGTCCCAGTTCTCTACAGCTGGAAATTTGGGGTGGAGAGAAAACTGTTCACTGGTTTAGTGCCTATAAAAATTCAGAAACAAAGTAATTTGGTAGGCAAAGATTTCGCTGTTGACAGTTAAGGCAGCCTCCCCTCCCTCTAAACTATTTTCCTATGTGTGCATTATAGGACATTTCCTCTTAAGTCATAGAAGATTATCAAATATTCAGTTTCAAAAATCTTAAAAGCTGTTTTTGAAAAACAGCTGAGTATCATGCTAATTTCTAGCATACTTGATATTTCTAGATAGGAATAGTTCTCAGTAGGTGAATTTCAGAGACTTGCTACGCACCAGACCTAGTACTGAGCTTCCATTTTGAGCTGGGGCTTACTGAATTGTGTGAGTGCTTCCGGGATTTTGAAGCCAGGCTTCAAATTGTCCAGTTTATCTCTGACCCCCATAACAAGATAAATGTTTTTACATCTATTAGGTTTTTTTCTTCCTGTGGACTTTGTTGCATATTCTTAAGCTTCTCCAAATCCCCCAGGAGTATAATTCCTCCTGTGTGCTGGGTATTACATGCCATCCCCTCAGAGTCTGGGTGTGGGCATATGGTGTGGGATGTGTGCATCTTGCTGATAAGTAACAGCAGTCTTTTTAATTCTTTGGATCATAAGACTTTCAAGAGATTAATCAATGCAGTGTTATCTGGGGAACCTCTTTGTGCGAATGTCCAGTATGGCAATGATGCTTTTAATAGTAAAGTTTTCTGCTAGTGACTCAATATTACTGAAAAAGGGAAGCATTTGAAGTCAAAATCCTGGTTGCTAGAAAGCTGCAAGTGAGGGGATATCAGCGTGCCCCTTGAAGCGCACTGTTCATGATGTCTTACTCTTGTGTCTATAGCAAGAAGTCCGTGCAGTCTTGCCCCTCTGTGACAGTGAGGGTTCTGTTCACTCACTGCGCTTCCCAGGCAAAAGGGTCCATGCCCTCGAGTTCCTCATTCGTCTGACGTTGTCGACACACCTCTCCATTTTCTTTCTCTTTGATTCCCAATGCTCTGTTTATCCCGCGTTTGGTTATTTCTGCACAGGCACGAAGTCTTCCAGGGTGTGTGCAGTCTGAAACTGTACTGGGAGGATCAGCTTAGCGGAGCTGTGTTGTTCAGTCGGAAGATACCAGTGACTGGCATATACCAGGCCTGGGTGGGATGGACCATGAGCTGCAAGCAGGGAAAGGCTGTCAAAATGAGAACTGAACCTTGTTCACTAAAGTAATAATAGCTTGTTTTGCTTTTACCAGTGAAATGTATTACTGTTGTTTGGAATGTTTCATAATTAAGGTCATAGCTATAATAAATTGCCATGCAATTACCCCATAGGATGAGCTGACTTGCTATCTAGACTGTAGATGAGATCTGTTTCAGAATTCAGTTCTTTCTGGATGCCTTAAGGAAGCCTAAAAGATATGTTTTAACTCTGTATGCCTTACATGTTGAATTTTAAGTATTTGCGCTTTGAATGACTTTTTTTACTCTGCATGGATATTGGAGAGCACTTCACCTGAGCGTGTGTTTATTCCAGCCTCTGACAGCCTGTGTATTCTTTATTTAGAAGGCTAGAGGTATGCAAGGAAGAGACACGAGTACTCTTTAGCTGATTGGTTTTGGCTAGTACTTAATGACTGCAAAATACTCTTTTCAGTAGCCCATATATGTGCATATATTATTTTTTTTTTAATTAAAATCTTGTGGTGGGGGTATGAATGTGTTCTATTACCTCCTGTAATTCTGTCAGTTGGAAAGCATTGCAAACTTCTGGCTCGGCACTCCTTGTAAGAAGCAATCTTCACTCTATCTAGATTCATTATCTTCCAAGTTTTGATTTGCAGTCACATGGTCCTGTTACAAACCCCAAGTCATCATTGCTCTAAAGAAGCACTGCAACTATACAGAATTCAGCCAAATTTTAAATTGATGGAAAGTAACCCCTTCCAGAATCACTGCAACTTTCACTGTTGAAAAGGTAAATGTTTCTTTTTTTTCCCTCAAGGAACAGGTAACTTGTAATGTGAAGTAATACAGCTGACTATTCACAAATGTGTAAACAGTAAACATACGGCATTTTGTCATCTCTTTTACGATAATCTTAAAGCAGAACACACGGAAGTTTTTAGTGGTAAAGAAATCTGCTGTGTTACCTTTTTTAAACCGTATTGTCTCTGAGCAACTTAGAATACATTCAATTCTAGTGCTTACACTTGACCTGTTTTTTTAAATGAATGTGGATGTGGTCACTTAACGGCATCTCTGCTGATAATGTGCAGCTTCCATAGGAATTCAGTTGCTTGCATGTGCTCTTCTTAGTGTTCTTAGTACTGACTGATCTCTTAACTTTTTTTTGCTCACCTCTGGTCCTCTTTATTTTTTGATACACATAGAAGACATGAGGGATGAACTAGAATACAGAGACATTAAAAGAGGTACAAGATCAGCCTTCAGTCATAAGCTGCATTAGCTTGTCCCTCTCATCTCATAAGAGCAGATATCTCCCAATATTCTCACTTTAGCTCTTAAACATTATCTTAATCTGTATTTGCTTCACTTTACGCATTTTTAATGAGGGGCCTAGAGTCTCTCTAAGGCTACTTTCCTAGGGTAATTTTAAGCTCATGTATAACTAAGATAGTAAGATTGTACTTGACTCTTAGATTTTATTTATTTATTTTTTTAAGCCCACTTCGAGTGTCTTGCACTTTACGTGCTATTGTTGGATGCCCTTTTTGTCAAGTTATTAAAGACTGAACTTCTGACATTTCCTCTTTTGTTCAAGTAAGCTTATCATTTAACCACACTGACTTTTGGTTTTCATTTCCACTTTTGTTTGTGGTGTGCATTCCTTTTGTGATTGCTTTGAAAGCTACAAAAGCATCCTTGTTGAATATAACTGCTAGTCACCATTGTGTTTTTTTGTGTTTTGGTTTGTTTTTTTCCCTGAAGGGGGTCAGCACTACCTTCTAACTGCTGTTAGTTACGTCTCATCTCAGGGAGGTATATCTGATAAAGCATTTCCTTTGTTCCCAAGTACTGTTCATCTCCTCACTGTTGTTAACAGTGTCGTTTTCCATACAGGTTATTGGCAACCTTTGCTTTAACCGCTTCGTTGGCTAAACCTCATAAAGGTTTAGGTAAAGCAGTCTTTCAGATCACAGCCTCTTTCCACAATGTTTTGAAATAATAAGTAACACCGTAACTAATGGGGATCTTGGAGGTGCTTTGCGGAAGACTCCCCAGTGTAAATGCCAGAAGCACCACTGCAGTAAAATCATCTAACTCAGTAAGTTGTATATGGGGGTGAGGATCCCCCAAATATCTCTTCCAGCATCAACAAGCCATTCTGACACTGCACCCCACAACAATAGCGCTCATTTTTACTTGTCACATAAACCAGGCTATGGTCAATTTTCATCTGCACTGAAAGGATATAGCTCACTTCAGCGTATGAACAAGGCCTGCAGTACCGTGACCAACCCATACCTTGGGCCCTCGTGACTTGCTGCAGACCTGAAGTACCCTAGCTGAGTGGCCCAGCTTCTAGCTTCCAGGGCCATGCTGCTTCTGGCTTGTCTTCCACCCATCCCTCTGATTCTTTGTGTTTGTGGCTGTACAGTGCCATGGGTTTAGTAGCTGGGTTGTTCTGTACCCATTTTGCACTAAAGATTTTTCAAAATAACTCCAGAAATACTGTCTCAGTTGAACTGGTATCATCTTACCACTTGTAGAGTTATGGCACAGGCAAGATCCTTCTGGCTAGATATTTGGGGGTTGGTTTGTTTTCACTGTAGGCAGGGCTTAGAAGCATCTTTCTGATGGTTTATGTTAGCACCCATCTGACCTAGGTAAGCACTGGGAGTAAACAGCTGATGGAGAATTTGGCCATGCCTAACTTCTCTACTCAGGTCAGACCTGGTTTTCTCACGTTTTCAAATGATTGAGTTATATAAACTTTTGAAGTCATTTCATTGCAATCTCTTGTCCAACAAAGACTGTAGATTATAAGATTATTTGGCTTTTATGCCAAAGATTTTCTTATCTAGCCTATAAAAATGCAGTTTTTACCTCAGTCATCCCTGTTTTGTGGTGGATACCTGTTAATTCCTTTTTCTTAAAATTTAAGTCTCAATGTTTGGGGTGGATTTTTGGATGGCTGATCTAAATGCAATTTGTGCTTCATGGTTTTTCTCAAATAGCTGACTTGACTTATTTAAGTAGATGTAGTCCTCGTGGAGGTATTCTTTGTTCAGAATGTACCTTCATTTGGATTAAATTTAATAAGGAGCTACCACAACTGGAATAAAAGTGCTCTATTTCAGTCATAGTATGTAACCTTGTTGTAGGTGGTTGTTCCAAGGCTGTTTGTCATACTTTTTGTTGAGAAAACCTAAACCACAGCCTTTGAACTAACTGTCAAAAGACCTTTGAAGATATTTTGGGGTTTTGTTTTCTTGTAAGGGTCTCTTAATCCCAGTAGGGGCTTTTGTTTGGGTTTTGGTTGTTTGTTTTTTTTTCTGTAGAGAAGGTGTTTCCTATTGACTTTGTAATCACTCCTACTTATCAAGAGCCCATCTGTACAAGTCCTGCTTCTGTCATCCTCTAACTGAAAGCACAGATTTATCAATACTGTCTTGATCTGTAAGTCACATAAAATAAATTTCAAATATTGTACACTGTCACTGGTAGTTCTTTCCACTCTTCTTTAGAATACAGAAAGATGCAGAACTTCATCTGACAACAAGAAAAGTTCAGGCATTTTCTGAAGCATATTTTTTATTGTCCAAGTCTCATGTAACGGTGCATCGGGGGTTTTTGGTTGGTTCGTTTGTTTTCAGTGGCGTTGAGTCTCCTTTGAACTGTTCCCACTCCCTAGAGCTTGATCCTTCCTCAGACTGTTTGTTACCACCAGGCGTTTCACTACATGCCAAACTCCTGACCATGGCTATGGTGGATGGGTATTATTTTCCCAGGCCTAGTAGTCCAGAAATGCCAGCTAACGGTCAGAGCTGCCATGGTGTTTTGTGGGCAAGTGCTCCTGCTAGGTATGCTGCCCTGCCTGAGAGCTTGGAGGCAAGACAGATGGCCAGATAAGTGAACAAGGGATGTAGGTCTTGTGCTTAACTTCTCACATACCTATGCAGCATGCCTGGGGTAAGCAGCGCTTGGGAAGTGTGGTACTTCAAGATTTCGACTGTGTCTTCAAATACTGAGTAGTCTGTGAGAAGCCTTGCAGACACCTAAAGGGTGTTCCAGCTTTATAGATAAAACTAATAGCGTTGTGGAATGTCAAAAGAAGCACAAGTTATTTTAAATTACAGATGTAAAGTTTACTTAGATGTAAATATCTTAATTGCCAGGGATGTGTATTTTTCACTGTTTAAATAGATTCTGATGTGTGAAGAATATAATTGAATGTTACACATATAACTTGTAAAATTAGTTGATTATCTCTTTCAAGCACTTGAAGCAATTTAATTGATAAAATTACATTTCTAGCATACACAAAATTTTTATTTAGGTTTGAATCCCTAGAAATAACTGTTTTCTGGACACCAGCTGGTATATATTTTCAGGTTAAGATCTAATCTAATGTCAGAAAAATACCTGTGATTTAATGTTTGAGGAACTTGAGTGGGTTTTTTTAGGTTGCAGGTGCCAGCAAGGTAGTCTGGAGTAGCTGTTTCCCCAGGTATGCTACATAAAGGATAAATCTGGCTGTTAGCATTCCAGCCTGATTTCAGCCCTTGAGTTCTGATTTGCAGCCAGAGCACCGTGTTTTGTGATCATGCTTCAAATCAGAGCTAGAATGGGGGTCCCTAAAAAAACCCTGTATTTAAATGCAATAGGAAAAGGTGGCACCAGCTCAATGTGCGCACTGTACTCCTTAAGCTAATTTGGGCTTGTAACCCACTTGATTGAGAGAAGCGTTTAGCTGGAGGAGATGTCTTTGAACTGCAAAAGTCAATTATTTTTTTTTTTAAAGATGGTAGCCAAAGATCACGCAAATTTTCATTACAGTATAGGTGTTGGCTTCAGCAACCTGCCTATAGTTTAGTAAGCTGGATAATTAAACTTTTTTTAAGAAATCTGAGTAGGTAGTCTCATGCAGATGTAGTTTTCTTTGTTTTGCTTGAACTGTTGTGGTGAGAACAGCAGCGTTAACGTTGGTTGGCTCTAGTGCTTGTCACAAGGAACTCAGATACTGGTTTGGGGAATTGTTCCTGGGACGTCTGCTATGTACACTTGAAGCTGGTGGGTTTTGTGTTGAGCATTTACTCTGAAATCATGAAGCTGTAGCATGCCAATAGGATGAAGAATGGAAATAAAGTTAAACAGAGTTCCCAGGTGATACAATCAAACCATAAAGAAGCATCAACTTAAAGTCCAGTCCCAGTCATAAAAAAGAGCAAAATTTTTCATACAGTTGCTGTAACTTACTTAAGTGGCAACAGTGCAAATCAAGGAGTTTCTACTTTCTGTGCTTTACAGCAAATGAACCTTCTAATGATTTGTTACATGCTCTTTTTCTCAGAGTCCATTTAATACAATTTTTTGTAAGGGGGGTGTGTGTGTGTGTGTTCATGTTCCCATTAGAAAGACATGTCAAATGGAGCATATTTTTGACTGCTCTACTGTAAGCGGGGCAGGGGGGAGGTTAGGGGGGTGTTTGTGTGTAGTTATGTTTTGTTTGTTTTTTTTTTTCCTTTAAACATGATGATATTCTGAAGAGAGTTTTCTGTGAGTGGCAGTGTGATTTACTTTTTTGGAAGTTCTGCATAGAACTAGGAAAGGACATGTTATGATTTGTTGAGTGAGACATTTATTAACAGCTAGAACTAAATCTAAAAGCCAGGTTTTGTCTTTGGGTCTAACATTACTACTCCTAAGCGTTCTGCTTTTGAGTGGCTGTGGAATTGGAACAGAATGGCTTAGTGCTCCGTTAAATGCCTGCGTTGCAATGCTTTGTTTGAATTAAAAGCAGAAAACTTGCAATGACAAGCTTGGGTTTTATTTGATTGGCCTTGAAAACTTCATACAAGTAAAGATAATGGAAAGATCTGAAAATTGACCCTTTTGTTATTTGAAAGTTTTCTTGCAGCATTGGAAACACAGCCATAACAGCATTGTGCTGGTATAGGAGAACCGGAAAACTCAGCTGAGCAGTCTAGTTTATTGTCCAGACTGAGTGAAATACTAAATATAAACAGCATTTGAGAGGAAAAAGAAAGCTGTATTTTTAAAATCCTTTAGTATACAGGTGTAGCAATACAAGCAAGGGAAACCTTCAGATATTTTATTTTGAAAGTGTCAGAGGTACATTTAAGAAACCAGGACAATAAGGAAGAAGTGGTGAAATGATCCCTTTTCCAATTCCTTGTGATACTAGAAACAAGCATTTTTAAGGTGATTTGGAGTAAGAAGTAACAGCAAGAAACTTACAATGAACTCATGGTCTAACCTATAAATCTGGGTTTTTGGAAAAATTCAGACATTAATTTCACACCTGTTTGAGTTTTGTTCTGATGTATGATGGTGCTTTACTTCGCCATGGGAAGTTTTCCTTTATGGATTGTATAGGCTTGTTCACAGACTTTTCGTCATAATCTAAGAAAACTTTTGATAGCTTCACCTTTGGAAATGCCTTAAGCTGATGTATGTATCCTGTAATTTAAACACTCATAGTATGGAATTTGTGTCATTGTGTATTCTTTTTGTTTAATGTGGAATTATGGATTCTGCATGGAGTTTATGTATTAGGAGATGACAACTTAAACCTGCAAAATTTTAATGTTTAGAGTGTACTTGTTTCTAATGATACATTACTCAAAGTAAATTTCTGGGTAGATTTACTATCATTAGCTAAAAGAAGCTGTTACGGTTGAATCCAGCATAACATTGTATGTTCATGTGACCACTTTCCATGTAATACACACTTACAGGCTGCAGCTTTTCATGCTTCCTTTATGCTGAATGTGACCTTTTTCAAAGACTGGAAAAAAGTCCATCTAGCAAACTTTGTGGGGAAGTACAAACCTCAGGTAGATTTTAACAGCATTACTGACAGTAACGGATTTGTAAGCCGGCTTTGATGTAACCAGGGCTTGAGAAACCCACTCTGCTCATGGTAAATGAGACGCTTGGGTAATTAATGGCCGTTGTCAATGCCTTCTTGAGTCTGGATGGCGTTTATTTGAACTACGTGACTATAGCCTTCAAAACCTCAAATATAAGAGGGTACCTCTGCTTTGGTAGTGGGGGGCAACTTAGTGCTTCCTGTAGCTATTGGGCTTGTCCAAAGTGCAAGTGAGAGAAAACTGGCCCAGCATGTTGGTACTCAGTACTGCTCCTAAAATCCTAACCAGTGTCTTTCCCAGTTAATCAGAGTGAAGTCATCAGGGGAGCGGAAGAGCTGACCATGAAGATTACTCTAGGGGGAAAGGCTTGACACAGAAGCAAAGAATAAGACAGGGAAGACAGTCTTTTGAACTGAAAATTGAAGGTGCCTAAAGAAGGGGCAATCCCCTAAATACTTACTGTGTGGAATGTGAATGGCTAAATAATGATAGTCCGGAAGAGTTGGGAGTTACTCTAAGCTTTAACATACAAGTATGATTGTGCTTTGCAGTGATGTTTTGAGCTCTTACTGAAGTTTTTCTTAATGTAGGTTACACACTACAAGCAATACCCACCTAACACAAGCAAAGTATATTCCTACTTTGAATGTCGTGAAAAGAAGACTGAAAATTCCAAATTAAGGAAAGTGAAATACGAAGAAACTGTTTTTTATGGTTTGCAGTACATTCTGAATAAATACTTAAAAGGTAACTGTCTCAAATTACAGTAAAACTTTACCTGTAAATAAATATCTTAATTTTTCTCAAGGATGGAGTCTTAGAGTTGAAACAGTTCCAGGTTATCTTGGTACAGTATAGGTAGTGACATGCATAAGAACTTAAGTGATTGTGAAAATGAGATGTCCACCCTCATAAAATGGTATTGACTTCTTAATTCAGACACCTCTCTACTATGTTTGTTTATGCCGATGGTTTATTAAAAACAAAGAGGTGTTCATATCCCAACTTCAGTGGGCCAAATTGAAATGAATGGAGATAGAGCAAGACTGTGCACAGAATCACAAGAAGATAGAAGATTAGAGGGAAAACACATTTCACATTATGAACATAAACTTTAGTCTGTATTTGTTGGTTTGTTTACTGTGTAAACTAATAATGTTTTTAATTTCCCTTAAATTTTGGTTGCTAATCAGCTTAGATCATTGAATATGGTAGCTACATGTGAAAGTGTTTTCAATATTGACAACTTTAAGAGTAACGTGAAAATTCCTTGGTGCCATTTAAGATTTTGTTTGCTCTTTTGCATTATGTGCAAATATCACCTGTTCTGACCTGAATACAAGTTGCCTTCTGCCAAGCTTTAGAAGGAAAACTTTAGTCATATGGCTTATATATCTTTATCTTGATCCAGAATTCATAAATATCTCTGCCAATTCTGCCAAAGATTGGAATTCCACTATAATCAAACACTTGATAATCTTGTTTCTTTTCTCCTTAGCAATCTGAGAATTGTTCTCTAACGTTTCCAGTAGATGACTGGTCCTACAGCAGTAGCAGTGCTTATTCAAATAATGTGGTTAGTCTGTCAGTCCCTATCACGAGGTGGTCAATCAAAGATTGGTTGTAAGGCCTCTCCATAGGGATTCTCCCTGGAGCAGCATAGCTTAACCCTTGTACTAGTCTGGTTATGTCTTGTTGCATGTGCCAGCTTGCACAACCATCACATTTCTCTGGGAAAAGCACTGCTACTAAAACTCTTGATGGGTTTTTGACTGTCATAAAAGAGTAATAATCTCAAATTGTTCCTGAGTCACCTGCAAATCACAAGTGTATTTTATTGTTGGTTTCTTGGGCATCCTAATCTATATAATAAATGAAAGTAAAATTTGGTTTTAACACAGCTAGTATACTGCATTTGACATGTTCTCCATGTCTTTGTTGGAGGCAAAGTGACTTCTGTGTCTGAAACTTTATTTCATAAATTGATGAATGTCGTAAGTTTCTAAGCTTTCATCTGTTTCTGAAACCACAGGTAAAGTGGTGACCAAAGAGAAAATCAAGGAAGCCAAAGAAGTATATAGGGAGCATTTTCAAGATGATGTCTTCAATGAAAAGGGTTGGAACTATATTCTGGAGGTAAAAATTTATGAAAATAGTATGAGATAATTGTGAAAGATTTATGAATCAACTGTAGAATAAATACAGCAGTCTCTCCTTTTAACTATGTGTCATGGTTTAACCCCAGCCAGCAACCAAGCACCACGCAGCTGCTTATTCATTCCACCCCCACCCAGTGGGATGGGGGAGAGAATTGGGAAAAATAACCCAAACTCGTGGGTTGAGATAAAGATAGTTTAATAGGACAGAAAGGAAGAAAATAATAATGATAATAAAATGACAATAATAATAATAAAAGAATTGAAATATACAAAACAAGTGATGCACAATGCAATTCCTCACCACTCTCCAACCGATGCCTAGTTGGTCCCCGAGCAGTGACCTGCCCCCTCCTGGCCAGCTCCCCCAGTTTATATACTGGGCATGACGTCCCATGGTATGGAATACCTCTTTGGCCAGTTTGGGTCAGCTGTCCTGGC
>JAVKLA010000005.1:15488527-15514326 GCA_034782735.1 Sagittarius serpentarius | reverse complement strand
GCCTTCTTGCTGGCTGGGCATGAGAAGCTGAAAAGTCCTTGACTGAGTCTAAACACAACTTAGCAACAACTGAAAATGTCAGGGTGTTATCAATATTATTCTCCTGCTAAATCCAAAACATAATGCTATACCAGCTACTAGAAAGAAAATTAACTCTATCCCCAAAACCAGGACACCATGATAGTAAAGACTGGATAAATTTAGCTTTTTATGTTCAGTGTACAAGGAGCAGGAGCTGTCAAAGAATAATCATATAATTGCAGTTCCTTAGAGAAAAGTGATTTTCATCCTTTTAGATGCCAAATACGGCTTTGCAGGTAATAATGATTTATGGGTGCCAGCAGCCAGCTATATAAGTGGGGGCTTGTTGGCAAGTCTTCATATGTAATATAGTGCTTAGCGGTTGCCTGCATCATTTACATTGCTTTCTGTAACTAATCATAACCATTTTTATCCTAATGCAAAAAGCATTACAACTTCCTGCGTGTGTAAATAGTTCCCGAAAACACATGTTTTGTTCCATTGTTCCCTAAATTTTTCAGAAATACTTAAGTTGAACTTTATTATGAAATACAAGGCTTGAGCACTTCTGACACAGAAATCCTTCCAAATTAAGTCTTTCCGCAATTATCCTCTTTCCCTTTTGTTTAAAAAGGTGGCAGTCTTCAAGTAATTGCAAACTTATCTTCTCTGTAAAAGCGTCAGGTTCAGACTAATAGCATTCATCAGAGCTGTTCTAATCCCTGCAGATTAATTGTGAGTTAGAGTGAATGGATATTTTTGGCATTTGAAAACACAATTTTTAGTTCTTGGATTTCATTTTCCCTGGATACCCTGACTGTATTTTATGGTGGCATGTGTCTGTGAATATGTCTGGATGTCATCTTGCAACCAGGGTGGACCATAAGGTGTGCAAAAAAAAAAGTAAATTTCAACTAAATGTTGCAAATGGCAGCAAGGTAAATAAAACCACTGTTTTCTAAGAGGAAGTTACAGAGAGGTCTGTAGAGGACTTGCATCCATTTCAAATAACTACAGATATGAATTCAATCCATACTTGTGTTTAAACTGTATTATACATTGTGAACTGCTCTCATCTGTATTTAAAGTAATCTTGGTACCTCTTTGGCTAAACTTAACTAATACACTTTTAATGCTGCGTGTCTGTCCACACTGAGTTTTAACATGGTTTAGCTAATTCTGTTCAAATTTTGCTTTAGTCAAAAGAAGCCTTCCTGCAGACCCCGTCTACATTGTTCCTTTGTCAGAGTTTCTTGTTAAAATTGTGCATATATATAAACAAATATGATTTCCACTACTTGGTCTTAGATGCTGATGGCTTTTAAACTGGAAGCGTATGTACCCTTTGGGTCTTTGTATGCCCTTATATTATGCACACAGAGACCCTGCTTCTGGGCACTGAATTCCTGTATATGTTCGTATGCCTACCACTGTTTGCTCTCTGGCTCTGTTACCTGATATATGTAGCGTTAGGTAAAGTGGAGGGAGCAATGGCTGTATGAGTGAAGTGCCAAAATGAATTTGAAATGTACGCGCATAAATTTGTGCCCAGAATAAATACTGATAGGGTGAAGGGGTGGAAGAGAGGAATGGACTGCCTGGAGAACAAGGAGGTGGTGTAAAGGCTGGAAGTTGGCAGGAATTGATGATGAGTGATAGAGATGTAAGCCCTGAATTGTACAAGTTTGTATCGTACAGATGTACGAGGGCTATAATATGGTGCTATGGCATGACCATATTGCTTTTTTCCATGGACAAAATCAACACCTATAGCAACTTTGAAATCTGTTTTGTTTCTTCACTTAACTATAGTTTTGCCTTCATTGAATCATTAATAAATAATTTTGAGCCTTTTTGAAGGCTTCGTTGTCCTTTGTTAAGCCAGAACAAACACCTCCAAGTCTTGACAACTAAACCCTATGTGGCCTATAAACACAATTTCCTTCAGCATATTACACTTTTGAAGAAACTTTTAAACTGCAGTGTAGAAGAGACTTCTGAGGTGTTTTGGGCACTGGAGAATACATTTTGTTGCTACTGATGAATCTGCATAATTTCTCTGAATTAATGCAATTTTTGTTGCCTTTAAAGAGTATCTCATGAGAAGCTTTGTGTCAAAAAACATTTTAAGTATTATCAGTTTAGCTTGCAGAGTTCTTTCAGAAAGTTGTAATTACTCTTCTAGAGTTGCTGTTTGCAACTTACGCCTTTTCAAAAGGCATGTTTCACACAATTTTTAGTCCTTTAGGGATGAAAGACTGGATTTGACAAAAGAATGACATTTCAAGATTAGATTTCATGTTTAGTGAATAACTGAGATGATAAAATATTATTTAAAATATATATTATATGGATCCTGCTCTAATAAATTAACAAAGCACACATCTATACTAAGCAAAACCAGGTATTTTTTTGAAGGCTTAGATAATAGCTAAATTTCTTTTTTATCTTACTTCATGTGAAAGCGCTGAAGAAAACTGAGTAGCAAATATTTCTTGTTCTGTGGGTAGAACTTATAGAATATTTAAGCCTTCCTGACTCAATTTGTACAAGGAATAAACTGATAACCATGATTTGGTTTGATAAAGAGGCTATTTTTAGGTTACAGGATTTTCCTCTTTTTTTGGTAAATGCAGATTTTTTTATTTGTTTGGGCTGATGGGTGTGCAAACAAACCAAATTATTTTTAGAGTTGAAACAAACTAAGAAGAAGGCGGCTTTATCAATAAACTCATAGCCTGACTTTTATCCATTGCAGTAAAATAAAAGAGAGGTAGGTCCTAATCTTTCCTGTTGTCTAACAATATTGCTGGTTCTTACATAGAAATATGATGGCCATCTTCCTATAGAAATAAAGGCTGTTCCTGAAGGCTCTGTAATTCCCAGAGGAAATGTTCTTTTCACAGTAGAAAACACAGATCCAGAGTGCTACTGGCTCACAAATTGGATTGAGGTCAGTTTTGGAAAGTTAACATGTTTTTTGTAAGTAAATATTAATGCTCTTAAATTAAAGGCTGAATCCCTTATTGCTTTAAAGGGAATCTCTGGCAGCTTTCATGTTTTTGCTTTAAGTAAGCCTAGATTCTTTTTTTTTTTTTAGTGCTCTTACACAGACCTTTCCCCCCTACCTGGCAAGAGATTGTAATAATTTTACAGGAAATTTACAACAGTACTTTTATCCACAAGGAAAGGAGGATGGGGGGAATTGTGTGTCTGTAGCTTGGGAGTGAAAACTCCTGAGATGGTCAATACCTGGCCTACCTTATAAAGATATTATATAAATTACTTTAGCCCTCAAGCAAACTGCTAGAGGCATCAGTACTTTCTGAGTGGGCAATGAAAGTAAATAGACATTTTTGTGCCTGATTAAATGCCAAGTGGGCATTTTTAAGTCCTAAGCAAACATACACCTAATTAACGTGATGGGTTTTGTTTTAGACTATTCTTGTGCAGTCATGGTATCCAATCACAGTGGCTACAAACTCTAGAGAGCAGAAAAAGATTTTGGCCAAATATTTGCTAGAGACTTCTGGCAGCTTAGAAGGACTGGAGTATAAACTGCATGACTTCGGCTACAGAGGAGTTTCTTCCCAAGAGGTAATACTACTTGTCTAATGATTTCAGAAGTCTAATTGTTCTTAACTATAAAGGACTGTAGCATGTATCTGTTAATAGTTGTGAAATTGTGAATGCATAGAGCACTGTGTTTGGACTTACTGTGGAGAGGTAAGATCGGGGCGGGGGGGGCATGTGTCTGAGCTGTGAGCACTAGATGAGGAGAGCTTTTTTCTATATGGAAGCTGTCTTTCCTGTGTAAATGCATGAAGAGGATATTGGTGAAATGGGAACCAAGTCAGAGTCTTGCTCTTACAAACTAGTGCTAGGCTGTGACTGGATTTAGGCTTTTATATTTGCTGTAGCAAATGAAAGTTGCATCTTTTTCAGACTGCAGGAATAGGAGCTTCAGCTCATTTGGTGAACTTCAAAGGAACAGACACTGTAGCAGGAATTGCATTAATTAAAAAATACTACGGTACAAAAGATCCAGTTCCAGGATATTCTGTTCCAGCTGCTGAACACAGGTAAGATACTGGGCTGTTAAAGCCTTTTTAAAAATAGTTAACAAAATGTAATTTTTTCTTATCTATCTTCGTATCCAGAAATATTAAGCTGTTTCACTTATGTCATACAGTATTAGCCCTGACTGATCCAGCTGTTGAGGCTGAAGTTCAATATTGATGCCTCTGTATTTTCTAGGGGCACAACGGCGGCATGGTTGTTCTTGACTATAAATGTGTTTTAAATGTTTTTAACTGTAACATTCTTATTAGCATCTAAGTAAATTTGGATTATTCTTTTTAGAATGGACTTGAAGGCTTGCAGGTTAAAGTAGATATTGAGGATTCACATTATGAACTTAAAATTTAGTTTTAAAGATAAAATCATATTATGGAAAACCATGTAAGTTGCAATTCTGGACTCTCCCAGATCATGTTCTTCCTCCAGAAGAGGTAGTTGCTCTAAAGCTTCCCATCAGTATAACTAATTCAGCCAATGGTAAATCCTTGATCTCTCACTGAGAATTGTCAATGAGTTTTTGAGAGCAAGGAACTGATCTCAAACAGATGCTCTCATTTTTTATATCCAAATCCTGTAAAAGGTCAGGAGTGAATACAGATCCTTGGATTTCACTTGCATGTCTGCATACTGAAATGAGCAGAATATAAAGGAAGGGATGGTTGTTTTTTCTTATCTAGTACAAAATCTAGTGCTTTTAAATAGTATTTTCACTTAGGGTTGCAAGACAGGTAATAGAAAGGCTTACATGAATAGTCCTCATAGGGTAGTGATCGACTTTAAAGGAACACTGCTTCATATAACTTTCTGGACCACTGCTGTAGTGCTGTTCTAGAACTCCTGCTTGGTCAGTTAAGTGATAAATTTTGTCTGAAATGTCTTCTTTTAGCTTTGCTTAATACTACTGTTAAATCAAAAAATGATGGCCCAGGCGACTATAAAAGTCGTTGTACTGAAAGCAAACACACGGAGTCAGAGAACAAGCATCTTTTGCACAGCGTATTGAAGTAGTGGTATGAGAGCAGACAGCTTAAAGTTCTCATTGCCAAATACAGCCTGCAGTCACCCCTTCCAAGTTAATACACAAAAAGGGTCTCATGCAAGAGACCTGAATTTTTCCAGAATTGTTCTACTATTCCACAACTTCCACTGTGAGGTGGTGCTGTGAGTGTGGTGCTTGCTTCTGGCACGCCGCCAGCGTTGTTCCTCAGACTGCCCCAACCTCTTTGAAACAAATTTTGTGTCTTCACTACTGTGATCTGGGGTGTTCACACAGTAGTTAATGCTGACATTTTCTGGTAAAAATTCAATGCCCACTAGCTCTTACTGCACACCTATGCTTTGCCTGAGAGCATTTTTTGGTGTTCACACACGAGTTACTGAAGTCAGTTATGTCAGCTAGTCTGTGACAGCTACATACAGAACAGCTACTGCAGATCAACTAGCATTCAGTAACTTACTACCTCTCTTAGCAACTCTGTTTTATGTGCTTGCCTGTACCCTTGTACCAAGGGTAATGCCCTGAGGTTCCTCTAGAAGAATGTTTGTGTGAGTGAGCATAATGGTTTTATATCACTATTAAAAAAGAAAATAGATGTGTTTTCTTCTAACATTTTTCTAACATGCTGCTAGTTCTCTACTCCCCGTTTTGTAATCTGAAGTTGCCAGAGCAGATGTTCTGTTCTTGCATCTGTAGTTGCCTAACAGTCTGATTTTCAGATTTAAAAGAGAAACTCTGACAAATATTTTAAAAAAAAATAGAATCGCATTTACATGTGAAAGAAGTTTCATGTGTCAAGTGTTTGTCTGAGTTGCCAAAGATAAAGCCAGGGTGTTGTTTATTTAGTATATGGTATATTTACTATCCATGCAACACAGAGCTGATAAGCACATAGTTTATGCTGTCTTGTAATCATATTGCCTATCATTATCTTGAACTGTTGCTGGTAGGAAATACAGAATGTGTGATTTAACATATAAATGCTGCTCTAATATGGATTTTTCAATTGACTTTACAGTACCATAACAGCTTGGGGGAAAGATCATGAAAAAGATGCTTTTGAACACATAGTGACACAGTTTTCTTCAGTGCCTGTATCTGTGGTTAGTGACAGCTACGACATTTACAATGCTTGTGAAAAAATATGGGGTGATGACTTAAGGCATATAATTGAAGCCCGAAGTCCAGAGGCACCACTTATTATTAGACCAGATTCTGGGAATCCTCTTGACACTGTTTTAAAGGTAATCCTTTCTTGAAGTCATTTGTATACAGGGTTGGGAAGGGCAATTGTTTGTCTTGTAATGACCTGCTAACAAACATAAGAAACAATGCTCTAACTTGGTATGCATAGTATAGAGTTGATGCTGGATAATTTGGACCTATGAAAAATGTAAACATTTACCTCATCTCAGTATAGATATGGAAACTCTTTTTCAGTCTGCATAGCTTAATATTTTTCATCAAACCCATTCTTGCATACCATTCTTGACGCTTTTGCAACAGTTACCAGTTTTGCTGGTCTAATGATGCTGGAATGATTCTGTAAAGAGAAGCTTTCATCACTTAATAATAAATCAAATAGGAAACAACTTGAGTATTAATAAAAGCCAGGCCAATAAGACTTCTTAGCACCAAGTTTGGGTATGTTGGCATCCTGTATTAATGCAGTTCACTGTATTATGCTACACATTTATCACTCCTCTCCCTTTTCTAAGACATGCATTTAAGTCAGTGCCACACGACCTCCAAGTTGAAAAATACTTCTTGCCCCATAGCACTTTAGAGAGCACAGTGATTGTTGCAGTTCTATAATAAAAGCTGTTGATACCTCTGAATTTGAGTAGCTGTCAATACTGTTTTAATAAGAAAGTAGGGGAGATTTTAGTTATGTCGGTACTCTATCAGATTAGATCTGTGCAGCTTTAACACTTTTTTTTTTCCTTTGGGGCAAGTGACATATCGCAATGAGGAACTTTGAATAATCTTGATCAGAGCTGATAAGAAAATCTCCTAACTGAAGTGTTTCATTTCAATTATTGATGGCTAACAAAATCACTGAAAACTGAAAGCCTCATCAACCATCTTAAGGGAGGTCAAAAGAAAATTAGAATCTTCAGTTGACGCATTTAATAGCAAAAACTTGCGGCAACCAAAGAGAGAAAGGAGGGAAGCATGGTTCTGATTAGCTCTTGGGTACGAGTTCATAAAGGCCATATGGTCTGTGACTGCTTTACTTCCACCGCAATGGCTGGCATGCTTTTTGTTTGTGTGCCTTTGTGGGTAGATTTAGAACAGGATATGTGGGTATATTTATGGATTTTTCTTTTTTGAGAGAGAGAGACACCAAGACTTAAATGTGGAAATCGTGTCTCTTTATTGGAATGGCAGGTTTTTATTTTTATCTTGAACTGTCTGCCTTCTCTTTTCAATAGGTCTTGGAGATCCTAGGGAAGAAGTTTCCCATTACAGAGAACTCAAAAGGCTACAAGTTGTTGCCACCATATCTCAGAGTTATTCAAGGGGATGGTGTGGATATCAACACATTGCAAGAGGTAGGAGATCCTGTTCATGTGTCAGGGTGACACTGGCAATGTTGATATTTAATCTGGACTCTGTTATGACTAGTCAGATATTGCAGCAGAGACTGCTGACCTCACCTGCCCTTCATTCCAGACAGTGGCAGCAATATCCTAATGGGTAAAACAAAATTCATTAAAACTCCACAGGAAATTATTAAGATGCATAACAAAAACTAAAAAGCACTTCCTAATCCCCCTGTTGTAACTTTCTCCTCCCACTGTCTCTCCTTTTGTTTGCTTTCATCCTGCTTGTCAAGTCTAATTCAGATCAGTATCTGGCAGTGTTTGGTCCTTCCATTGATACCTAAAGCACACTGCTTAGTTGCTGTGCTGTAGCAATAGTAGTGATTAACTGGTTTGGCTCACTAGTTATGTACCATCTGAAGTATGCTTGCACTCAAATATTGAAGGTGTAGTTCTGAAGGAGACTTTTTATAAACAAGGGTGAGGGGGGCAAGTTCATTGATTTGGCAGCTAGTGGTATAAGGATTGTTGAAAGCCCAGAAAATACGTATAACAGATGAGACTGTAGTCCGAGTCAAAAGTGCAATTTCATCATGAAAAATTGGTTATTTAGTAGATGCTGCATACTTGAAACTAGTTATAAATTCGTCACTATTGACTAGATAAGAGATACTATATAATATAATGTGGTTACAAAGGTATAGGCTGCAGATGATGAGGGACGTGTAAAAGGAGGAGGACTTGACTTTATCAGGTTTGTCCTGAACCATTCATCTTCAGCTGTATTTGAGTTCAGAACCAGAAGTAAGATGGATAAATTTAAGATTAGTTTTACTTGATTTTGTTGATGCTTGTCTTAGCTTTCTAGATTGACACATCCTTAGATTCTTCTTAAAGTTGACTTTTGCTGCCTCTCAAAATTAGGAGTAAGAGAGACATCAGGCTTGGTTTTTAGTTAGTCTGAAACTATCTACGTATCTAACATGGGCACGTAATGTGAACCTCAATGATAGAACTCAAATTTGTCACTCAGATCTTTAGAGAGCGGTTAACATTGAGATTTTTACCTGATAATCCAACTGTAGTGCAATCATGCACTACAGTTTTGTTCCTCCTCCAATAGCCTCTTAAGCAAATTTTATTTTACTTTATCTTTTTTTGTCCCATGAGGCTTTTTGAGAATATACAACTGTGCTAATGTGCTTAACAGAACACAAGCATGAGAGGTTAATAGCTGGAAAGAAAGTCTTATCATTAAATACCAGGGGAAGAGACTTTTCTTTTAAATAAACTTCTGCTTGTTCTCAACAACCATGTAACAGGACTGACGCCTGTGTTAGGCTGTGGTTGAGATTTTCGTGAGTCATGACAGGAAAGAAATTGGACTATGAATTCTTTCTTGTAAGGAACTCAAGGGTTGCTTTCTGTACTGGACAAAATTCAAGGATGCTCATACAGCATTGATTGTAATAAAATTATTAAAACTAGTATTTAAACTCTTTACATTAGAGGAAAAAAATGCATTGCTCTCCAAGTTCTAAATAGAGTAGGAAAATAATTCCAGCAGCTAATGGGAGAGGATAACAGGCAGAAGGAGCAATTCTTTGTTCAGATGACCTGCCTGTTTACATGTTTTCCTCATCAAACTGTAACTGATGAGGAGGAAAAGTCTACCTGTAAGACGCAGTAGAAGAGAATTGAAGATCCAGTTCCACAAGACGTACAGAGAAGACATAACTCACTGCTGCCTGGTGGCCACCTTCTCATTTCTTCCTGATTCTGTAACCTTGCTGTGTACCTCATGTCAGCTTTGGTCACTGAACCGCGCTGGTCATTCAACTATTTAGCCCGTGCATGTAGCAGCAAACTAACTCAGCCGAAAGTGATCAATTTTGTGGCTTAGTGAATTGAATTGGCCCAAAAAAAGGGGCCAGTACTAACAAAACAAACAAAAAAAACCAAACCCCCCCCCCCCAAACACTCCAAAACCAACCCAACCCTGAAGTATAATTCATCCTTTTCAAAAAGGAGTTTACATGGACAAATATGAATGTATTGTTGAGGCCATCTTCCCTCCCCCCCCCCCAATAGCCTATGCAAGTGATTATTCTAATTACTCCATATCAGCCTTAGATTCTAGGCATGATTTATTGTTATGGATCAAATGGAAGGTAATGGGTACCATAGGAAAATCTAGAATGAGTTATGACCAATCAGTCTTATTTAACTATCCAAACTAGCTGAAACAATAATATAGAAAACAACGCAGAGTATAAACTGGATTTTAAAATTCTTTGTTTTAATAGGGGATGCTGGTAGAACAGGTAAGGAACCTTTTCTGACTTTCTTCTAGCATTTTCACTTTTTAAAATCATTCCAATCTGCTAACTCCACAATATACTACACTTTCAAAGGATTTTCTTTGAACATTCAATTTCCAGATGCCTTTAAATTTTTATTCAAAGAAAATCCTCTAATCTGGAGTCACAGTTGATACATTAATCATGCTCGTAATGGTCAGAGGAAGCTGGTCAAAACCTTGACACCTGAACTGTTCTCCCTTGAAGGTTTGAAAGTGTGAGACAAGAAATTCTTCTCTATTGCTTTCCTTTGGGGGGAGGCTTCAGTCATTTCAGATCTCCCCCTTTTCTTCTTCCCTATTACTGCTGCTGCTTGTCATCTCTTCCCCATACTGAAGGAAGTGTTACCTGGGCCTCTGCTGCAGGCCATTGGGACAGTCAGAGCTGTCTTTCAACTTAGTCTCAATTTCCCTTCCCTTCCACCCCTCACCAGCCAAAGATCAGTCAGAATAAAGAAATTCCTTGGGAGAGAGTAGAAAGGTGGAAGCCAGTTCTTCACCCAAGGTAAGTGAGGAGTTGTGCCTGTGGCACTAGATGAACAAACCACCTGTAAGTGAGAGCAGGAACACTGGCTGAAAGAGGGTTCACGTTTCTTCTCACCCAGGCAAGAAGGTTAAGCAGCCGTGGCCCAGCTACACTATACTTGTACTAGCATCTGTTAACCTACGAGTATCAGTGAACATGAAGTCTAAGCATCATGTGCCTTGGTAGGCTGTTGTTTATATCGGGTATTTTGTGCTACATCTTGCAGGCATGTTCAAGCAAGTTCAATGTCAGAGCTGATCTGTAAAACTGGATAAGGAAAGGAGTAGAATACATTGGCTCAGGCTTGGCCAGCAGTTCACATGGCTTCAGGCTTGGTCAGCATCTGGACAGAACTTGATCAGAGTCCAGGTGGAGTTTACCTACATTTGCCTTTTCAAAAGACAGCATAGATAGGCAGAGTCCATATCCAGGCCCAGTCAAGTCTGGTTTCTTATGGTACTATTGGGCCTTATGCTTAAGGAGAGGGTATACAAAATCCCTTTTACCCTTCTTTTGTTGTCTTCAGTTACTTCTGAGTTGCTTAAGGGAGAATTTAATTCATTTCAATCTTTTATCCTCCCTGAGTACCCCTTTTAATTGCTTCCAGGAGAACCTGATCACCTGAAAATAGGGATTCCTTTTGTGCATGGTCACTGTCTGAAAGGGTACGATGACTACTGTTAGAATCCACAGGATTGTCACATATTGAGGGGCTATTTGTTCAGGATACAAAGCTTCCAAAGGGTTCCCTTAAGTGAAAGTCATGGTGGTAGGGCATGAGATTTGTTTCAGTTAGCTTCTTGGATGAGGCTGAGTAAGCTGGTACCATTAGAATGATGGAAACTCACTGATGAGATCTCTACTGGGGAAGTCTGCTAAAAATGTAGTGGGAAGAAGGTGTTCAGAGCATACCCCTAAAAGGTTATGGCTCTGCAGTCCACCTCTACTGTTGGCTGGCCTTTGTCAGGCATTCAGACTGAGAGTATCTGTGAAGAGACAGTCTGCATGTAACTAAATGGATAAACAAAATACTAGTATGCTCTTTTGTTGACATTGGCTACCTGTTTGCCACTGTCTGAAGCTGGAATTGTCTCTTTTTTTTTTTTAATGAATGAAACTTTAATTTTGCCTTAGCTGTCCCTTAAAAAAAGTGGCTTGACATCAGTAGCTTCTGAAACAGTCCTGTTCAGTGTTTTTCTGGCATTTCTTTTCAATGCAGGAGACTGCACAAAAGATTACCAGATTTCTGACAGTGTTGATTTTTGAAACTCTGCACTGTTCCCCACAGATTATGTCCTTCCATTCTGCTTCTCACCTTCCTTCTCTCTGGATGGATGGGATTTTGCTATTTCACCCACTCAAGTTTTCTCACGCACTTTTGTTAGTAAAACAGGACATAGTTCAAACACTCTGTTATTGGGGCTATAACCATCATTTCAGGCTGTCATAAGGGTAACAGGTCAGGGAAACAAATCTTAGCCATTTATGAGCATGACTAAACTAGCACCCATTACTCCAGGCTAGAGGATGTAATGTTTGTCTGGATAGAATGAGGGTGGGGGGAAAGGATACGGTAAGTTTTAACCTGACTGATGATAGCAGTGCAGTTCACATTGATCTGTACCTGCCTGAGAAGGTGGCAAAGCAAACTTTTTGAGCAGCTTTATGTATTTCCATTTCCCATCTTCGAAATTGCTAATCTAATCCTAGTCAATGTGATTTTCAGAACTGCTCTGTTGAAGTCATTGATCAAAGTGGGTAATAACTTTCTGGAGTTGATGAGCAAGATGACTGCTTTGTTTCAGGATACACGCTATGCTTTGAGGTCTTCCCATAATTCTGAGAAATTGGAAGGCTCGGAAATGTTCCCATAAAGTCTTTTATTTTCTTTAGAGCTCTGATTGTCTGGGCATTGCATTATTGTGCTGCCCTAGTTTGGGAAGTATATATGCTGGCATGATAATAGTTTTACAGCAAAAGCTTTCTATAATTATGCCATGCTGCAATCACAAATAAAAATGCAAACAGTGTGCCAAGTATTGACAGAATTGTTATGTACATCTCCTGGAAACTGAATGTTAGTTGGTTTAATTGTCTGTAAAAGCATCTTGTTTAAGTAGAATAATATTTTTATGGAAAAATGGCATGGCCTAAAAGTATGCTCCATCATAATTTTCTTTTTCTTATTAGATTGTGGAGGGAATGAAGAAGAATAAATGGAGTATTGAGAATATTGCCTTTGGATCTGGTGGAGCTTTGTTGCAGAAACTAACCAGAGATCTCTTAAACTGTTCCTTCAAATGTAGTTACGTGGTGACCAACGGTCTCGGGGTATGTCTTGTACAACTTCTACCATGATGTTTTCAATAGAGGCCTCCCCACTTGAAAACCTGGTTGACATTTCCTATTCCACCATCTGCATTAGATACACAAGCCCCACAAAGCCCTTTCCTTTTAAAAAAACACTCTCTTCGTTTTAGGTAAATGTCTTCAAGGATCCAGTTGCCGATCCGAACAAAAGGTCGAAGAAAGGACGACTGTCCTTGCATAGGACACCTGCTGGAGATTATGTGACGCTTGAAGAGGGCAAGGGAGATCTTGAAGAGTATGGACAGGTATGACTTTACAAAATTTCCATCATTATTCGTGCAAAAATAGACTGAGAAAAAGCAGGTTATAACAATTTCAGAATTTATTTTTGATTGTCTTTTTGTTCAACTCCCATCTTACTACCTCAGAAGCGTCCCCAGTGCCAAAGTGAGTAACAGCAGAATGTTAGAATGCCAGTAGAATGCTCGGGCTTTACAATTAGGGATCTTTCTCTTTTGTTTGTCTTCAGAAACAAAAGAACATTGCTGCTTTTTCCCAAAACCAATGTGTCAGTGTTGCAGACTACATGCTAGCTCAGTAGTTTTGTATGGGCTATATTGCACAATTTGAGTAGCGACCCAAGTTGGAGGTGGGAGAGGGACAGGCGTAACTAATTTTGTTTCTACTTCCCCGTTGAGATTTTTAAATAGTTCCTTCAGATGTTAATGGTTGGTACGTGGAGTAGTTGCCCAGTTTTCAAAGAAGTAAATTTAAAACAGCAATTTAATTTCCCTGTTAATTCTTTACAATTGTAAAATGAAATGCAATTAGCGCAAACATTATGCCAATCTCAGGCTTTCAGTGTGATCTCTCTTACATTTTTGGGGTGCAAGCAATGAAATGTTTAACTGCATGTTGAGTCTCTTCCTGAATTAAGAGGACTGAAAATAAGTTATCAAATTGCAGTTCAGGCTTTAGAAGCTGGAAGTTTCTTGAGTTTTCTGGTATACAGAAGCACATTTCTGTGCTACTAGGCACTGGGGTACTACTAGACATACTGGTTTATGCAACAGTAAGCATAAAACTGACATCTCTCTGAGAAACTTCCAAGAGAGAAAACAGGCTGTGTTATGTACACTGTAGGTAATGTGCTCTGGATACAAAGATCTAAGAAAAAATACTTTCAAAGTCATATATACACATGCATGTCTGTATTTGTGATAAATGTTCATGTGTGTGTATGTGTGTGTGTATATATATATATGTAGAGAGGGAGGGACCTAATGGTGAGAAGTGTCTTCAAAACAGATAACAGGACTTTGGCTCTGTAATTAGGCAATATATAGTTCTTTCAGTTTTGACAGGTGAAGTAATTCATTAAAAAATTTTCTGTCCTGGGATATTAGAGAGGGTTATATACAGGTTCTGGGCCTCCCTGGGAAATGACAGGGAAATGTACTCTTTTGTGGGCCCATTTCCCTAAAGCCACAGGTCCTTGCAACTGGTCATCAAGCATCGCCACTGCTCAGTGTTGCTTTTGTGCTAAATTTTCTGTACAAAGCTGTGCTTGCTGCTCTTTCAGTGTGCTGTTCGCAAGCACTTCTTGATACACAGTTTTACAAAGTATATGTGCAAAGGGCACTGTGAAGAAAGATTGTTTTAACAAAGTTTTAAAATTTTTAATTTGTTATTTTCATAGTTGCTCTAGAGGAAATAAAGATGTCATTTAAACCTCTGTAATTGAATTGTATTTAATTGGTTGAGCGCTGCCTTTCTTATTAGCTGCTCTAGCAAGATGTATATATAGCAAGTGTGTAGTTGGCTTTGGCCAGATGTGGACAACTCACGTTAGGGACTACTCGGCACAGAGCTTCTGTCTGTGCACAGGATGGCCTAAATCCTTCCCTTCTGTCTGACCATTAGGAAAAGGTGTCAGAAGAAGCTGTAAAGATTTAGTATCTTGACAGTCTAAAGCTCTAGTCTTACCAGGCTTGATTTGGGTGCTTGCTTTTGAGTTTGTGTAACCTATGTTGTTTGTTCATTTGCCAAATCACTCTTGCTAAAACAGTGGTGTTTCTTGCAGGATCTCCTTCATACAGTATTTAAGAATGGAAAGGTAACGAAGTCATATTCATTCGATGAAGTAAGACAAAATGCCAGGCTGAAGAACAGTGAACTAGAAATGGCGTCTCACTAAGTTTCATTCCATGTCTGTGTATGTGTGTGTGTAACAAGTATGTACTGCATAGCTACTGGGTTTATTGTACAGATTTGTGTGTTTGTGTTTTATGACATTGTAGCCAAATTATTTGTTGGTTTATGGACATACTGCCCGATCTTTTGCCAGTCTTTAGAAAAGATGAAATCAGGAAATGGTACTTACATTGTAAAACATATTTAATGCTAAAGTGTGCTTTTTAGGGCCCTTTGCCAGTAGTGATTCAATCTGGTATTGATCTTTTCACAAATGAGACAGAGCTGAGAAACTTTTTTATATATAACAGAATATCACAAAATGGATTTACATAAAATTATCATGATTGCTTTATGTTTATATTTAACTTGTATTTTTGTACAAACAAGATTGTGTAAAATATATTTAAAGTTTCAATAATTAAGTCTTTCCAACTTTTCATGATTTTTATGAGCACAGACTTTCAAGAAAATATTTGGTGGGGGGGAAATCCATTGCCTTTTGTCCATTAATCAGCAAATAAAACATGGCCTTAAAGTTTGTTGTGACATTGTACCATTTGATGACTAAATCAGGACTCGTATCTCCTTAAGAACCCATAGAATTGCTGACCTCACTGTTTCTTGTAGTTGTCTGTATTAGTAAATCTGCATTGAAGAAAATTACTGTTCTTACTAGAAGGTTTAGGTACTACAGACCTTGCTGGCACGGTAAGGTGTGTAAATGAAATGCCAAATTTGAAAGGATTCTCTACTGCAACTTAACTTGCCAAGTCTATCCCACTTGGCATATGCACCTCAATATTTTAAGAATAAAGTTTTTAAGAGATCTCCTCTTCCACTATAGAATATATGTGTAAAATACTGAAATATGGAAGCGGTGTATTTTAAAGTAATTACACTTCTGGGTTTATTTTTCATATACTGTAAGTGACATGACTTTAAAGCAAAATACTGGACTGGGTAGTGCACTTTTTTACTTTTTTGTATTTTTTTCATTGATTTGCCTTTTGTCAGACTGGATGTTAAATTGTAAAAATGTTTAACTATTTTTGTTAACAACTTTAATAAAACTTTATGCTAGCCAAACTCCTACATGAATGGCAGACCTGTTTCCCCTTCTCGCCCCGTCTCATTGGGGTGAGGAGGGGCTTTTATTTTGCAGAGGGTAACTGTGAAACAATACGTTTGAGAGATACTTTTGAACTGTCTGCACTTGATTGTATTTGCTCTCTGCATATGCTTGTTCTGAATATCTGCTGGAAAACAAAACTGTTGAGGATTTTATTTGAGAAGCTATGTAGTAACCTCTGAAATGTTTGATAGTACTGTAGGATGGCTCTCACTAGAAAAGTACCTCCCTTACTGAAAAACAACAGCAAAAGCAAACGGCTCCTGTGTTACGCTGGTGATCAGCTATCAGCCAACAGCTTAATATACTGATGTAATTAATGCTTCTAATTAGTAAATGATGTTATAGAAAAATATTAGGGGTACTTTAAAATAATTTAAGCCTACAAAATTTTATAAAACATGCTTTTAAAGGAAGATTGAAAAGCCATACTTCATTGTTCTTATTCTCTCACCAAAAAGGGCCACATCAAAGCACCCATAATATTTCCAGGGTTTGTGGTTAACACGTTTATGCCCAGTCTCAATAGTTCTTGTTAATAAAAATTTGTTTTCCACTTGTAGTGTATGTAATTATACATTTAAGTGATGTATTGTTTCGGAAATAGTGCTTTAGTAAGACTCTAAATGCTGACCTTTCACACTGAGGAACTGCCTTCCCTTTGGTATTAATGGTATTGTTTGTATTTGGCCAGGAAAGATTTTAAATCTGGACCTAGGATCAGTAGCAGGTAAATAGTACAGAGCCTATTTCACTCCTCCACGTGTGTACTAGGGAATTTTATGATGTATGGTTTAAAAAAACAATAAAGTAAATGCTGCTTTCATTCTGTACCAATAAAAATTTTTGATAACTATTGACTATCCATAACTGATATTTTTGTACTTGAGAACTGAGGATATACTGTGGAAGCCCTGTTTCTTGTGCACCATGAAACACATTAGTAATTGTTCAGTATTGTCTTAAAACTTTTAGCTTATTAGTTGGAGACTTGAAGCAAATTGTCTACTTGTGCATGTCACTTTCAGAAAGTTGTCAAGTCACTGATTTTCTTAAAGCTTAATATCTTTAAAAGAAAAAAAAAAGAAAAACACCTGGTGCTATTCAGACCTGAATACATGTCTCTGTGTTTGGTAGTTTGACATTCTGGGCATCAAGGGGTTGACAGAAATTACTGCAGTGCTTGAACCATACAATATCCTAATTCTTCCACATGAAAACAAATGGCATGTTTAAGTTTGCTTCCAATTACTAGATTTGTAGTCATTGATATATTTTAATTATCCCCATTTCATAATAGAATACAGTATTTGTATTTAAAATAGGAATTGGGAGTTTTGTGTTTAATACTCTTATTTGTAACCATATTTAGCATAAGAAATGGATTTTATAAGACTATTTTTTTTTTCAGCTGCATGATTATGAAAAGATGCTTTTTTTGGTACTTTGAAAGATCTGAGGAGAGAACAGAAGAGTACTTGACTGTTTGGTTTGCCAAAATGAAAACAAAGCTTAAACAGTTTTTTCTTATAGGTTTTTACATTCCTTCTTAACCTGTTTAGTGAAGAATATATATTCCTCACTTAAATCCTCTGTTAAAGTAATTTTAATGTACTTGGCATCAAATACCAGTATGTAATACCCATGGAAATAAAGTTTAGTTCTGGCAGTGAAAATAATAGCCATTTGACTGTGTCTTAAAGTTGTGATGTTGGGCATCAGATTTCATTCCTGTGCTCCTTGTTGCCAAACACAGACCAGAGCATAGCTGTGCTGTCATTACAGTCCTCCGTAGGAGAGCAGCTCAGTTGGCTTGCGTGCAGTTTGTGGCTAAGTGATTGAATTTACAGTCAGCTCAGTTCTAGAGAAGAGAAGGGAAAGCGGACTCTTTCGCTTTTTTGCTTTGAGTTTTTTTCAGCCATGAGCACATCTGTGCTTCAACATCTTGCCTGTTTGTACTTGAAAATGAAGCACTTGTAATTGAATTTGATGTAAGGAATTATCCTCTATTTATGATTCACGTAATGCTTTCTCAAATGAAGATTCATTATTTATTTGAATTTTACCTCTAAAGCCACTAAAAATGCTCGTTTAAAAGCAAATTAACCAAAGATGTTGCAGCCTTTAGTTCATTTCAGTATCTGTCAAAAAAACGATGTCAGCTTTTCAACAGAGAGAGTATCTCATGTCCCTTTGGGCAGGATTTTCATAATTAGAAGTTACATTTTTAACTCCTACATAGCTTTAAATTGCAGAGTGTACCTTACAAACACAGCCACTGTTAGTATGGGTGTATAAGGCACCTAGTGTAAAGATTATTTATTGCCATTTGTTCCTGGTCCCTTCAGGTCATACCGTAACATAAGCAGGGGCTCTTGTAGCCTATGATAATGGCCTTTTAGCACTTGAATTTGCAGTCTCTGTTACATTATCTTTACAGAGAACATGCACAGCCTAAGTGGTAGGCAGGCCTATTCCTCCTTCCCATGCTGGTAAAAACCTCCAGCTGCAGTGCTCCAGCTTTTCTCACTCTCATCAGCCTTTGTGCGAGTTAAAAGTGACTGCCGGCGGTGAGTGTGCGGTGCGGGGTAGGCTCCCAGGTCATCACGCAAAGGAGGCTGCAGGGGACTTCCAGGCCGCAGGCTCTGCAGGAGAAGGCAAGGGACTCACAAATGTGTTTCTTCCTGTGTCCTCCAATTCTACTGTAATACATAAAATAGTATCTGTGCTGAGCTGCTCAAGGCAGGAACTGCGAGGATGCATTTGAGCAATGGTAATTGCATCTCTACCTGGTCACATACAAGTTTTTTGGTCCATGGGAGCCCCACTAGGGGCTCCTGTCTTAAACCTGGTGGATAGAGGCACCTTACGTGAAGAGCTGCGTGCCTTCTAAATAACCTGATGATCGGAAATAAGGAAACACTGAGATGAAAGATGCTCTTTAAAGTCACACTGACTGAATTCACAGTTGTTAACCATAGGTATTACGTTCATTTTTTTTCTGTTTTACTAGTAGCCCCGCTGACCTTGTTAATGATTTTAAAACACCTTTCACAGTTATCTAAAGATGTTTGGTTTTAATTCGCGGTAAGGGATGGAAAGCACTTAGCAATACAGCATTTCCAAAAAGTATTTTCCTGCGGCACAGCATTTTGTTGAAAGGTACCCTGATTTCTGCTGTAACATCATCCAGAGCAATTCAAAGGATATGGGAGTGAAGTCAGCAGGATTCTTCTCAAGTAACATATTTTGTTCCATATAATTTCGTCACTAATCTTTATCTGAATACTCCTAGCAGCTTTTTGAATAGAATTTCTAGAATTTTCAATTTATGGTGAGGTTTCCTGGAATCACAATTGCAATCCTCTCTCCTGTATCTGGCTGGAGCAGAGAGGTCTCTTAAGGACAGATAGGGAGCCATCATGCCTCCAGCAATGTTTTCACTTCCTCTTACACAACTCTTCTGAAGTAGAAGGGCAAGTTTATTGTTTGTTTACCTTTGAGCCAAAAAAATCAGAAAATTTGGGTTGTATAACTCTCTTTTTCCAGTAATTTAAATTGCATCTAAATCAATTCAAGCTGTTTCTATATCACTAGATAGATTTGCACAAGCATACTGTGATTTATTAATATATGTAGCTATTTACATTTTCTTAAGCTTCATTGATTAATATTGGTCTATGAGATCTGAGGATCTGATTCTTGGTAGTTGTTCCAATGCTTGTGTCAAGTAAAGGTATGTAGCCAGGTAATTATAAATTATTGAAAACGGCTTCAGAATTTTCTATAATTACAGTACTTAAGAAACTCAAGTGGGTAGATAATGCATGGAAGGATCTGAGGGCTGGACATTTTTACTTCTTTGTCATTAGTTTAGGTTATTAGTGTAGCTATTTAAAGCTTTCACATCAGCTCTTTTATACAAAAGGAGATGAGGAAACTTACAATGGCTTGAGTATTCATATCACCAAAATATTAACAAAAGTTATACACACTCATATCAGACCAACCGTATGGACTCTAACCCTTGTATCTTCTAAGGTAAAGTAAAGAACATCAGTCTCAAACTTCCTTCCCTTTCCCACAAAAGGGAGAAGGAAAAACCTGTTTTCTCAGAGTGTTTGGGATGTGTTTTCCTCAGCTTTCTGACTAAAGCACAAGGCTGGCATGCTCTTCCCTTTCAAGGAAGTTTTCCCTATTCCAAAAGATGCTACCCTATTTTAAGCATAAGGAATTGTGGCTTGTTGTTGGATGGGTCAGAAGGATTACATACCCCAGCAATTTAAGAGGATAATCTCTGGGCGAAATGGCTTTGGGTAGAGATACGTCTGTAAGTCACAGAAAGGTCAGAGCATAACAACTAATCTGCCTCTGGTGAGGGTGCCTCCCCGTGATTTCTGTCTCAGCTGAGCAGGTTCAAGTCTGTCCTATAGTCTGCTGTGAAAACATTGAGGCTGTTCAACCAAAACAGAGTGTTGCCGTGTCCCTGTGATAACAAAGCAGTGGTCTGTTCATGTGCCCCAGTCTAACCTCAATCCATTTTTCAAGGCTTGTAGCTACTTGTTAAGCCAAATGCCAACGACAAACCTCACTAAAGCTACTGTTCTTCCCACTCACTGTGGTTTCTGCAGCCTCACCTCCAGCACTGTTGCTTGAAGACCATTATTTGTTTTTATTGCAACTATAAATCTCCAGAAGATAAAAAGGAAGGTTTCACCTCTGTACAAGGTTTTGCAATCTTTACACCTTCAGACAGAAGCAAATAGTTTCACATGCTAAAACCAAAAAAGAAAGCTGTCCCTTTGCTGCCTTTTATGTCCTCAGTTGTGACCATGAAAATGTACTAGGCATGTGAGAATCTGGCAAAACTAAAAATCTGTTCTCTTAAAAATTGGTCTCCGTAAAAAAGCCATATACTGAAACATACGCTTCTAATTTTTATAGTAATAAAACATAGCTGAATACTCAAATATTTTAGCTTGGTTTCTGCAGGTGCTTCTTGACTCACCGGTCTCAGCTAGATTCCACACGATTTACACACAGTTAATTCCATCAGACAGGCTGCACTGGCACACAGAATAGCAAGGCAAAGTACTGAAGTATATAAAGACCACAATGCTGGGTCTTGTGCCTGCTGGGAAAGTCCAACGCTCTATGAAATAACCCGTCCTGCTGCCATAAGGAACCACAAAGGAAAAAAATGCATTTTTCATGGGTCAGATGTGCCTCATTCAGCTACATCTCTGCTTATAGCTGTGGAGACTATTCCCATAGCTGTTTTGTTGTAAGAAAGCATGTACATGTTTAATCCCTGGTCTATCTTTCACAGCTCGTACTGGATTAGGCAAGACTTGGAAAGAGTTTCATTAGTTTCTTCGCTGTTACAATGGGGTCCAGCCCAAAGGCGTTTTGAGACAAGAACCCGTATGGTCATTGAATATGTGGTGTGCTGTAAACCAGCATGAGAAGAGGGAGTGACTTTGCAGGTTGTGATACGATTGTAAATAATAATTCCTTCCCAAGTCAATTGATTGGACACAAATGCTGTCACTGAGATGGTTGTTACAACACTGCAGCAAAGGCAAGGGTATCGAGATGCACGTTAGCTAAGGCTGTCTCAGTTTCTTTTCCAACTCATTCTCTTTATCCACTACTTTCTTAAAACACATGGAATTTGGAAAGCACCACTCTCACCAAGCAGCCATGTGTAATTTTCCAACAATGGGGTAAAGCTCTGTGTTACAGTCTCTGTTCTTTCCTAACATTTGAATTGCCTCAGTTTGTTTTCTTGGTTTTAGTGCTATTGAGCTTTGTACTGACATTTTTATGAAGCTATTTTTATAACCCCAGGATTTTGTATTTAAGTGGTAGTAGATGAATCCTAACACATCACTTCATGTGTGAGGTTAGGATTATGTTTTCCTGTACACATCTGTTTATGCTGAATTTCATCTCCCATTTTAATTTGCAGTCACTGTGCTTCATAAGGCCCTTTTGCAGTTCTTCACAGTCAGCTCCCATCTTTATTACCCTGAGTAACTCAGCACCTCCAGCAAACTGTCACCTACTTACTACTCATCCTTCTGTAGATTGTTTAATAACATATTGAGTAGCATGAGTTCCAGCACAGATCGCTAAGTGGAGTTTCACACTCTGTGAAAGCTAAGTATTTTTCCTGCTCTGTTTTCTATCATTTCATCAATGTTGTATCCATGTAAGGACCTCCCCTCATGTCTCAAACTTTCTTAGCTTCCTTCAAGACTTGATTAAGAAACCTTGTTGAATACCTTTTCTAAAGTGCGTTATATTAAAAGGGTCTCCCTTATCCACACACCTGTTGACTCCTTCAAAGGACTTCAAAGAAAGTGACTTTCTCTTGCGCATGTCATGCAGTCTTCCCCAGAAGCTTAAACTTGTTCCTTCCACTGTAATTTCAGAGTTATGTTTGTCCACCTTCAGCATCCAGTCCCTTGGTCTTTCTGTGCCTTTGTCCACAAGATCAAAAGTCTTTTGAAAATTTGGAAAATCTGACTCCAGACAACTCAGGGAATTTGTGAAACTGATTCTTGTTCTCCTGCTGTCTTTGCCACGTTGCAATACAGTTCTCGGTGGCAAACAGCACAACGCTGACAAGATTCTACAGTCTTATTCACGTGTTGACAGTCATCTATTTCAGTGGAGCGCTTGAGATAAGAAAAACAGCTAGCCATTAGGACAAATCTGTTCTTCAGGTTTGAATCAAAGAGGGACAAGTGACAGACCAACTTGTGGGAGGCTTGTCACCTGATGGTGCTTCTCAGGGACCTGCATGAACAGGCAAGCTGGACATTATAAAAGAGACAGCCTCACCAGCCACTTCACAAGAAATTTGATGTGGACTATAGGCAGCGAGAACCTAGTTTGCACAGTGCTCATCCTTGGACTCCAGAAAAGTTCTTGTATTCAACAAGGGACTCTGGACTAAACCAGACTCCAGAGTATTTCTGAGTAAAGAGCCATTTGTTTTAGAACCCCGTGCAAGGCTCTGTGGATGTGTCTCACGTCTCCAAAAAATAGATATATAAACCTGGTCATCTCTATAGTTGAAAGGAGGGTACATTGAAACTACTGAGGTGCCTCTGGCATATTTGCTGGGCATGAAGTGAGCACTGGCAATTGGTATTTTACATATACTGACTGTACAGGGATCACATGCATATAAGCATATGTACATATATATATTTTACACAAAGAAGCAAACCTATCTATGAATAGGCAGATGTATATAGATGTGTATATATTCTATCTATAGAAGGAAATGTCCATAAAGACTAAAGGCGTTGTAATAGTGATCTTTCATAGGCTATGATCATTCACAAATGCTGCATACAGGGATCCTTGCCCTATTTCTTCTGGATAGCTTCATCTTATACGTGAAAGGGTTGTGTAAGCAGCCTTTTCAGCTACCACCTGACTGGCAGCTTATGCTGAAATGATCATCTATGATTACTCCTAAATCTGTCACTGAATTACCGCTTGCCAAGACAGTCTGCGTGTCTGTCTCTGGTGTTGCGTAAGTTGGTATTTAGCTACCTGCCAGTGGATGTCATGCAACCGCAACCAGGCAAGTCAGGTTTGCGTAACAGTAACCTGTCTTTGTCCCTCTTTATTACCCTTCAATTTACATGTCTTCCGCAGACTTTATCAGCAGAAGTTTAATGTCATTGTGTAGTTCACCAATGAACAAACTGAATCGTGGCATAAAGACCCCAGCCCTTTGGCATCGTTGTTAAATGCAGTCATGCTTATTGGTGACACCCAATGATGAATATTTTGAGATCAGTGAAAGAACCAGTTTTTAATCCATGTAGTTAATTACCTGGCAATTACATATTGCACAAGTTTTTCAAACCAAACACAGTGCTGTACTAATGCTTTGGAACAATTAACATTGCATTATGATGGGTTTCTTTATTCAACAGATCTGCAATCCCATCAATAAAAAGACACCAGCCCTATTTAATTCCCTTTGTTACTGCTAGCCAGTAAAGTGCTCCAAACTGAAAGGTTAAGGGCGATCTCCTTCTCCACTTGGGACTTCCTTCTCCCTTTGCTTCGAGCTGGAAGTGCTGCCAGCCAAATCCTGGTTTGTACTGCAGTTCCTAATGATGAAAGGAAATACCCTCAGGTAAGGAATGTGCTGGGAATATTTGGCTGGAGAAAACACAGCCCTGGAAGAGAAGTGGGACCTGTGTGTTAGCTAGGTAAAGTCACAGGAGAAGTGGGGACCATCACGCTGGGGACTGTCCTGCCTGGCACAGCCCAGACCTGGCAGCTCATCCGTCCCTGGGCAAACGTCTGTGTTGGACCAAACTTGCTGAGCCACAGGTCTGGGGCTCCAGCTGAGCTGCGATGAGGCTCGTGGGCTGTGGGTGAAGGGAGGTCCCAGGTGAGGCAGAACAGGGCACTTGGAGGCACTCGGCACCCGGACAGAACCGGCAGGCGATCATGCAGCTTGCAGCTATATTTCTATGAAATTAAAACCCATGTAGGTTGGTGATAAAGAAGGTGGAAGATAGCTGTGATGGACCTAAATCTAGTTGATGATATGTCCCCAGCACACTGCTCCTGCAACATTTAAAAGCTTCTGAAGTGAATATAAATGTAGTGTTCACCCATGTTTATGTGCCAAAAGTCACCACAAAACAATGAGCAATGCTGATGAGTTAGGAAAGGACAGTAAAGAAACAACAGTTTTAAGGGAGAGCACAGCTTCTTGAGATACACATGGTCCCAGCACAAGCCAGTGATACCCACACTCCGGTGGGAAGGGCAACCAGCCCCCTCCCCTGCCTCCCCACTCCCTCCCCGCCCTGTTACACTGGTGGCACTCATACACACACGAGGGCACAGGCGGTTTTCTGTCAGCACTGATTTCCTGAAGATAATGCACACATGGCCATAGAAGAATGAGTCTGGGGTCTCCTTGCCTTTCAAAGAGAGCCAGCAATGCCGTCATCCAAGCTTAGGAATTTTGTCTGAAGGGGATGCAGGGCCCTGGGGTGTTGGGATGCTGTGGGCACAAGAGTGGGATAGCCGCTGGCAGTAACAGGACCCCCCCAGCAGGCGAGGTGGTGTGCTGCGTCTCACCGACACTGGGTGTTCCTACAGAACAGATCTCCACCAGGGCCTGGAGAAGAAAGTCCTGGCCTTTCCCAAGCTTGCAGGCGCCAGGTAACTGCACAGAGAGCAGGTCTTCGGTGAAGGGAGGAGCTCAAAGACTGAACTGCTTCAGCCAGAACTTGACAACCCATGGCGTCTCAAGAGACCTCCCTGGGAGAGGAACCTATGCATTTTTAGAGCAGCTCAGACGTAAATATGTGCTGTATATTGGGATTATCCATGGTGCAACAGAGATAATGCACCATAATACACCTCCCAGAGCCTGCCCTGGTTGCCTCCCTGGGTTCCTCCAGCCCTGCTTGCTCACTGGGAGCCAGAAGTTTTCATCTTAGAATCATAGAATGGCTTGGGTTGGAAGGAACCACCAAAGGCCATCTAGTCCAACCCTGCCCGGCGATGAGCAGGGACACCTTCAACTAGATCAGGTTGCTCAGAGCCCCATCCAGCCTGGCCTTGAATGTTCCCAGGGATGG
>JAVKLA010000005.1:15456205-15488427 GCA_034782735.1 Sagittarius serpentarius | reverse complement strand
TCCCTCGACCTGCTGGCCACGCTTCTCTTGATGCAGCCCAGGATCTGGTTGGCCTTCCGGGCTGCGAGCGCACATTGTCGGCTCATGTCCAGCTTTTCACCCACCAGCACCCCCAAGTCCTTCTCCGCTGGGCTGCTCTCAACCCCTTCGTACCCCAGCCTGCATTGATGCCGGGGGTTGCCCCAACCCAGGTGCAGGACCTTGCACTTGGCCTTGTTGAACCTCATGAAGTTCATACGGGCCCACTTCTCAAGCTTGTCCAGGTCCCTCTGGATGGCTTCTGGATGAGCTTCTACAGAAGTACTCACACACCCGCTGCAGCCTCAACGTGCAGTTCCCTGGAGGCTGGGAGATCCCCCATGGGGTAGCAGAGGGCTCTGCCTGGTGTGGTTTCCACCTGTGCAGCACAGCCACTGCCATGGAGAAACACCACAGTCTCCTTCCTCCTCCTCTACCCTCTGGTGGAGCTGCCACATTGTCCTCCCAGCCTCCGGGGCCAGTAGCCCTGGGCAGCAGTGTCCAGATCTGGGGCCAGAGAGGTCACTGTAGCGTTAGTGTTTCCAGAGTGAACACATGAAATTTAAACTGCTGAGTTAGATACAACCCAGGTTTGGATCAGAGAAGCATAATGTCCAAAAGAATGTGGGGAGTAACTGGCCAGCAAACCAACTGGGGGTGAAGAGGAAACTCCACTCAAATGCCCACCATACCCCGGGGGAAAAAAAGGATTTTGTATGAAGTGCATTTTCCTCTTCCACATTGCTCCTGCTTGCTTAGGTGTCAGCAGGGACGGGCAAACATCACGTAGCATGCAAGCTGCTTCCCAAGCTGAGCTGTCCGTGTGAGGTGCATTTGTGTTTCAAAACTGAGTTCCCGGTCAGCCTAGCTGCAAGCTGGGGGAGAGCAAAGTCATACAGACCAAGGGAGTCTGTAGGGAGAAGGCTGCTCTGAGGATGCCAGATGTCTCTGTCTGCATCTAAGAAAAGCCAGAGGGATGGACAATGCTGTGGGCACCCTGTTAAGCAGGGGCAGGGACTGTATAGCTTTCACTACTGACCTTTCAGCTTCCAAAATCTTGGCTGTAACTTGCTAAAATACACTTTGCCTTCACTATCACACCTGTCCAAGTGGAAGTGGGAGGGAAGGAACTGAACTGGAGCTGGCTGAGTGCACTTTGGTCATGCTGCTTCCTTGGAGATGTCAAGCTGAAGCCAAGCAGCACGGCCAGGCCGTCCTGGGTCCTGCAGCGAGTCCTCTCCATCAGCCGTTGCTGCCCGAATGCTGCTCTCAGGAGGGACCTCTCAGTCCCCACAGCCCAGCAGCCCCTGGAACGACTCCCCTCCCAGCTCCAGGTAAGTCCTGAAGGTGAGTGAGTAGCCTCAGTTCAAAACTACATCATGTCTTCAGGCAGCATCAGGCTTCTGGTCAAAACCACTGCACCCGCCTTGTGACTGTATAGGGATTGTTTCCCCTGGGGAGATGCCTGCCGCCTCAGGGCAGGGTGTGAGGTTTTTCTCTCCTGTTGGTGCAGGCTCGGGACAGAGCACCCCTGGGTGATGGGCAGGCGCTGGCAGAGCCTGTGGCCCATGAAAGATGTGCTGTGCTCCTGCCTCGTTCATTGGCGCTTCCTTCTGAATAAGCTCCTCTCGAATGGGCTCGGTGTCAGCTCGGTGCTGGTCAGGAAAGAGCAGCAGGCAACACCAGAAAGGAAAAATGATTTTGAAAGTGGAAGAATCCAGGATTCTCTGATGCCTTCTTCTGCCAGGTGAATAACAAACCACCCGGCCACGGTGTTTGTAACTAGACTCTGCTCTGTATTTTTAGCAACTGATCTATGAGATCATTTTGCTATTTTCAGTTGTTTGTGACTTGGGACTTTTCTGCTGGGAACATGTTGAGTGGGAAGGAGCACATACCCTGAGCTTCCAGCAAGGGGCTGAGCAGACCCTATGTACCCAGTAAATGATACTCATTTTCTGAGCAGTTTACCTCCCTGGAGCATCAGCAATCCAGGGCATCAACAACAGTTTTGGAAATGCCCTCCAGGTTGTTCCTCTTAGGTGCGAGAGAATAAGCATGTACCAAGGAAAAGTCCAGACAGTCTTCATTAAACTGACCTGATTGCTTCTGTTAGCTGGCAGAGTCTGTCTGTAAGCATGGAAATCATCTCATATGCCCCGTTCACAAGCAAACAGCATCTAGCTTACAGGAAGAAATGTAATTCCCACACGTGCCTTTCGGTGACTTGGTGGTTTCAGTGCTAAGGGTCTCACAGCATATCATATACTCTGTGTTTCCTACACCATTCCCAGCATTAACACGGTGCTTGCTGCAAACACGTCTGGCAGCTGGGCATCATTAGCAGGCCCTGCCCTCCAAAAGGGGCAGCTTGATCATCCCCCTCTTGCCTGCTCCTCTCCCGCTTGCCCTGCTGCATTACAAGCAATGTGCCTTATATCATCTCTTATCTCAAAGTACAAAGAGATCCTGACCCTGAGTGCTGCTGTTCATTCACAAATGAATAAAGATGCAATAATTAATTGACTGAGCAATAAGCCACAGCTATAACTTTACGTCAAGCCTCCAAAATTACCTGCAGGATTCCCCTAATGCTGCCTGCGCTGTGCTAAAACTGCGGCTTCCTTTGTCTACGGCAGGACTTTAACATTCATCAAACAGAGACAACATCTTGCAACCCGGGCAAGGCTCAGAAGAGATGAGTTACTTGGGCTGTCTCTAAGTGGCGTGGCCGCGGCAGCGCAGGGGCTGGGACGTGGGGCTGCCGGCCGCAGCACGGCATGCTCCTGCCCAGGGCATTCGGCACCGCCTTAGCCGCTTGCTCCCGTGGCTAACAGCTCCCCCTCCAAATTTGTTTCACATTGTAGATGTGATTTCTTGGTAGCAGCATCCTCCTGGCATCACATCTCACCAGCCCGAGTCCTCTGTAATCTCAGTGTTTCTCCCCAGGTGGCTATGTGGGGACGTGCGTCAGCCACTCCCTGTCCTCTCTTTGATGGGATAAATAATCTCCCACTGCAAAGGGCTAGTTGAAGGTGTCCCTGCTCACCGCAGCGGGGTTGGACTAGATGATCTTTGATGGTCCCTTCCAACCCAAGCCATTCTATGATTCTATGATTCTATTATAATGAGGAGCTTATCCTCCTTCCCCAGCAAACCTGCACCACATCAACAACCCTCCAAAAGCCCCTGCAGCAATTGCCACCTGGGTGCCAGCAGTGCCACCAACCCTTCGGCTCAGCGTCCCCCTGCAGCTGAGCTGGCGCCTCACAGCAGGACCCTGGGACCTGGCTCAATCCCCAGTCCCAATGCCCCCGCGTGCTGGGTGGGCGAGCGCTGCTGACCTTTAAGACCTTGTCAGAGCAGTGGGTTTCCAGCCAGGATGAAATTCTGGCTCTGGAAAACCGAGGGTAAATCTGGGGGCAGGAGAGCTCGATTTCGTCTGAGCAGACCCCCAAGCTCAAGGTAAGCTTTGGGATTTTTGCATGTTGGGAGCCTTGGCAGGGCTCTGCCGAGCAAAGCAGAGCCACTGACCGAAGCACAGACACCAACCAGCGACCCTGCACGGAGCCGCAGGACACTGGAGCTCCTTGCAGCCCAACGGCCAACAACGACCTGGCGAAAGCGAGATGTCTCAGCCTTGGGACTTCAGCATTTCCACAGCTTCAGGCTCACCAGCGCAGCTGCAGAAGTTTTAAGCTACTTAATTACTTTTTTCTATGGTGCTTCAAATGTATAAAGTGCTTATAGAAGTACAAAATGACACTTCTGCTACCAGAAGGAGACTGTTTATCTATTTTTATTTCCTTTCGAGTTAGAGGAGGAGAGTGGAAGAAAATATGAACTTGCTTTCTCCAAGAAAACAAACTGACCTTTGAGTGTTATGAAAGCCTTTATACAATAATTTGGGCAAAGAGAACTGGAATTTCTCCTGTGAAGCATATTTTTCCTTTAAAAATGCCAGTTTGCTAAAACCATAAGTTTGCAGAAAGGCTTGGTTTCAGTGAATCTGCCCATTTGATAGTTGGTTAGAAAAGTTCTGGAACTGCTGAAATGCTGAATTTGTCAGCACAAGTCTTCAAATATGAAGTTTATCTACAGTTGGAGTTTAAAAAAATAGAATTAGAATTTAAAAAATAGAAAAAAATATATAATAATAAAAAATAGAATTGAAATAAAAATGAAGTATTTTTGCATTATTTAAAGCCAAAATGTTTAAACTGCTCTAATCCAAAACATATTGTGATCATCAGTTCACAACAGCTTTGAAGTGTGGATTTCTGGGGAGTGAAAGTTCACCCCATCCCAGGAGGAGACTGGTAAGCAGCACTGGCAGGAGAGCTGCCGGGTAGTCGGGGACCAGGGGGGTGAGCCTTCATGCCTGTGCTCTAGAATAAACTGCCAACCTTGTGCAATGGCATCATTTTCTTTACAAGTATCTCTTCCAAAATGGTCTTGAGTAACTCCCTGACCTGTGACTGTGACCATGGTCATGCAAAACAGGAACTCTGCGTTTGGACAGGCTAGCATGCAGCCGTTAGCTCCTCTGAAGAGCTGCACACAAAATAAATGTATCTAGCACTGTGATGCAAAAATAATGTCGGTTAGAAATCAGGAAGCCCCTTCTGCCTCATGACTATTTTATCCCAGCAGCTCAGAGGTGGTTTGGGGACGGCTGGAGCGATGTTGGGTTGCCCTTATTTGTACTTGTTTTACTGATCTGCCCCTATTTGATGGGTTTATTTTCAGTTTTCCGAATAGCACAGGTTCAAAGCAACAGGTGAAGCATTTCTGGCTCTCTCCCTCTTCACCAAAGGCAGTGCAAGATGTCTAACAAAAAAACCCCCAAACATTAAGCAAAAGGCACATGTTGGTCTTACTAACCAACACTAACTAACCTTAGAAGGCTTATTACTGTTTTGTTGCTGCTTTTTACCCCCAAAAGGGAAATATTCTGGGCTGGAACTACTGTGAGGCATGTTTAGAGCCAGATAAAGGTCCAGTCAAGATCCTGCCCTCTGTTAAAGGTATTTTTGTCCAGGAAATATATTGGAAATAACTGGTGGGTGGGGGAACACCAAAGGAAATAATTAAAAATAGGTGAGTAAACTGTCTTTTCCCCCCCCTCCCCCCCTTTTTTTTTTCTTTTTCCTTTCCGCACCAGAGAAAGCACACAAAACAAATTACATTCATTCTAATTTTGGAAAGAGTGGGGTATTTAAGGCCAAAACAAAAAAGGCAGACTTCATCCTGGAATAACACTCTCCAGAGCCTGCACTGGCAAGGTACTAATGCACTTCGCAGCTGGGTGAAATGATGCTGCCTTTGGCCTTAAGCCCCATGGCACACCAACGGCATGAAACTATGGCTCATCACAGATATCTTTTATTGTGGCTTAGGGCCAAAAGGGCAACAATAATGACATATTTGCACAGGACGTTTCATAATCCACTGGGGTTGCACCCAAGCAGGTTGTGTGTAGCTGTGCCCTTCCCATTCAAATACCTAAGTACCAAATTAATGTGCTGGTTTGTGGTTGTTACAGAAGACACTAAGTGGCCTGTCTTTCCTCCTCATTTCTTGATAACGCATCCTGCTGCAAGTCCTCCTGAGAGCTGCTGCTGTTGATTTTTATCCTCCTAGGGCTGAAACAACATTTTAATACCAGGCAGTGTATAATCATTGCAAACCTGCCCTTGCTCAGTTCCCCAGCTGGAGCAAAACATGTATCTGAAACCCAGAAAGACAAAACCATTCACTCTCTCAGTTCATCATCTCTGAACTGCTCTCCCTGGCAGCTGGGCATGAGGGTCCTTCATGTGGAATTAATGTCTGCTCTTCAAAAGATCACCCATTGCTTATTTTTTCACCTCCTTGCTGCTTAGCCTAACATTTTCTTGCATAGCCAGGAATAAAGTGGCATTTTGGGCTTTTTTAAGTTCACAGAGTTATGTGTGATTAACAATAGCCCAAAATCAAAAGCATTATGCTTAAACATGTCTAATAAATGTAATGGGGAGAGAGAGAGAAGTCTGAAGGCTTTTCTATATCTGAAACAGATAATTCAAGGGTCATAAAAAAATTTGCTGCCATAAAAAAAACATAAGTCCTTGGAGTGTGAACCCAAAGAGCATCAACCAGGGATGCCTTTAATAAACATTTAATTAATCAGTCATTGGATCATGCAGTTCCTAATTCTCTTGTAGCTGGCAATTTACCTGGTAATTAGTTTATCTATGCACTGAGCTCACACCAAAGCCCAGTGTCCTTGTCGTGCTGGGCGCTACCACTGGTAGACACTGGTCAGTGGTCTCTATAGCCCCTGGTACAGCCGTGCTGGCTTGGCACCCAGAGCTTAGCTCAGAGAGTCACCAAAACTACAGTGCCCAAACAGCCAGATCAGGCAGGTGCCTGTACCTGCGTCCAGGGCTTGAGTGATGTCTGAGGATCCAATGTCCCCCCCCAGCAGGCTTTATTTTGACTATTTATTTAGAATATTTTACAACCAAATTAGTATAAAAAATGCTGCCTTGAATCCAGACCCCACTTAGCAGCTTTGAGGCTGATCTGCTTTAGGTTTCTGAGACTAGAACCGAGTGCTGGGCTTGTAGAGGGTGCTCTGCTGCAGCTCCACGGCACAGGCACAGTGTATCACACCAGCTTTGCCTCTTGACCGTAACGGCGCCTGAGCAAGGGCTGTACCCCTTCCCTGCCTGCTTGATTTTTTGCGGCATTTTCTCTTGGTAGCTCTATGAGGCCTTCTACACGGAAATACGTTGTAATCTCTGCTAATCATAGAAGAAATTAGGTAGAAACCCACATAGGAACCCTCTAGTTAGGATCTAGAAATGCATCTTGCTAAGAGTCAGAGTTGACATCTCCTGGAGCAAAAGACTGGGTTTGTCCTTGTCAAAGGACGATGAAATATGAGGATGTCCCCACCAGTGCAATCCTGAGTCTGTGCTGCACCTCTGCAGCAAAGCCTTTATGCTCAGCAGTGGGTCCACTCTCAGGCTGGCGTTGATTCTTGGAGGCTGGGACCTGCTGGAGTAATCCCATGCACATACATGTCTTTTGACATACGGGTGACAACCGAATGCCTTCATGGCAGGGTTGAGCTAGGTTGCTTGTCTGACTTGGCACTATGGGGTGGGATTGTGCACTGCGGGAGAAGCCGGTACCAATCAATCTCTGCGTTTTTAGCTCCAGCCTTGGTTACGTGAAGGGCCATCTTATTCTGTGAGCACTTTCCCCACATCCCATTATGATCCAAGCAGGTTTCTTACCTGCCTCCTCACTCTGTGCTGGGGCACTCGTGGTGGGGGCGGGTAGGGGATGGTATCTCCTTCCCTTTGTGTTCCCAGGCTGGGTAACTGGTCCCCAGCAGACAGCCAGCTGGCAGGGCCACTGCCATCACCATCCTCACCATGGGGTCCCCTGAAGAGCGTGTGGCAGCACAAATGACTGCACGGTAAGTGCACAAGACAGTCCCTGTACCATGCATGTTACCACGTCATTCGTCACCACTGCTGCAGTGCGATCACTGGTCTCTCACTGTCGTGTGTCTTTATAATGAAAGTAGATGGACTTTAAAGCCCCAGAAGAGTGATTTCAGGCAAGGGAAGGTCAATGTGTGGCTCAGTCTTGCTGGGAAACTTCATATTGCTGAGGCTAAGCTGAATTTGATAGTGGTCAGTTAGAAATGTGTGGATTGCCTCTGCCCCAGGAGACACGCATCCACCAACCCAGGTAGTTGCTGGCCACGACCTACCCTGTCTGCAAGGGGATGCAAGCAAGTTTTCCATGGCTGGACTGAGCGGTGGGATGCACACTTGTGGTGGGTACAGTCGCAGGGAGGGATTTCATGAAGTTCCTGGTGCTGGCAGGGAACCACCAGGACAAGTTTGGGGGTTGTGGCAGCCTCCTGGAAAACAAGCCAGCATGGGTTGGCCACTGCCCATAAATCCGATGAGGTCACTGTGACACGTATGGGCTTAATGTGGGAGGGCAGGTATGGCTGGGAGGGATTCAGGGAAAGGAGAAGGAGATACCATGTAGACAAACAGGAACAAATAGGATTTTTTTTCACGGCAAGTCCTACTTTTTAAACAAGAATAGGAAACCCTGGAGGAGGTGGGGACGATGCTGCTGCTGCTTCATCCTTTGCTTCCACAAGCAAGGCAGGGAACTGCAAAGCAGTTGCCAAACAAACCCCAGGGAGTGTGAGTCCAAGGCACATGGCAGCTACAGAGGCACCATCTCAGCCCCAAGGCTTTGTCCTCTGAGGCCTGAAAACCCCCAAGGTGGCTGTGCCTGACTGGTCTCATATAAATCACTATAAATCAGACATAGGTCCCATCGAGTCAGTAGATGCACATTACTGCCGTCTGTACCTCATCATTCAGTATCTCATATGCCATTTTCCAAGAAATCCCCAATTCTTTGATGCAGGTCTCCTTTTGCACACATTTTAAAGAAGGTGAATTAACCTGAGCCAGTTAATGTGTTGACCAAGTTGAAACATTTGCAGGTAAAACAGAGCTCAGGTTGATAATGACAACTAGAAATGTTACTAGAGCAAAACATGGCATCTGGAAACAAAACACCTGGGGATGCACATGAGGCTATTGAGCTGGTTCGATGGGGAGCATTGATTTTCCTCTACAGTCAATTGCTGCCACACAACTTCACAAATCCTCCCTGCTCCCACTTTGTTCAGAAGTTGAAAACGGCCTGCAGTGCTGGAGAAAGGGCTGATGAAACAATAGCTCTTTTTATCTTTTCTTTTCTCAGCAACACAGGGAGAGCAAATTGCGAGGGGGAAAAAAGAAGCAAACAAACATGTATCTGCCAAGATGAGCTTTGTCCTTTTTGCCAGTGGGCTGAGCAGAGAGCGTAGCATCTTTCTCAGAGGAATCATAACAACTGCAGTGAAAATTACAGCTGAGCCAGCTCTGGTGCTAGGAAATCTTAAGTTTTCCCATATGAAATGACCAGAGAAGACTTTTTGTCACCGAAGACTATCACCCTCTTCCACAAAGGCAGCACAGGAGTTAAGAGTGCAAGCAGCTGCCCTCAAGTGACAGGACTATAAGTCTCCCTCTTAAGGGCAATGGAAATGAAACTGCCTCAAGTGCTATGGGAAAATCCCTCCTTGTTTCTTACTGGGTTCAATCAAACAGAATTAAATCACTATTTTTTCCTTACTCAGGGCTGTGCATCTTGTAGATAAAGGAAGATAAATGTACAACCATCCCCCTTTGGCAGCTTGCATGGTTGATGCTCTGTGCACAGGGGCTATAAAAAAAAAACACCTTCCAGAGTGAGGCGACAGCTCATCCATGCAGGAATCGGGCCCTATTTTTGTTGAACTTACTTACTTTTTTTCTTTCTCCTAGGGAAGTTCCAACACCAACACTGCTGTCATAGCAGCTGCACAAGGAAGTAAGTGATTTCCTGTCTGAGCATGTTCCATCGTGCTGCATTTATTTTTGTGCTAAACCACAACCAAGCACGTCACTCCACCCTGTGCTGGGGCACTCTACCCCATCCCCTGCCACGGGAAAGGCACTGGCAAAACATCAGGGAGGCAAAATGTGCCACAGAATGCCCACTCAGTGCTTGTGCCAAATGCACTCCCCAGAAACGTGCTGCCGAGGCAGTTTTCCAGACTTTCGTAGCAGCCAAGATCTTTTCTTGCAGCATATGCCCCTTCGTCCCAGAGGTGTCAACATAAATGGGGACAAGAGATCCCATCCTCAGCATAATCTTCAGTCTGAAGTTGCTCCAGAAAGGAGAAGATAACGAAACTCTCTACCTGGCTGTGCAAATAATGGAGAAAAATACCCCAAACATTGACAAGCCTCTTACTGCTTTTCCTCTCCTTAGTAATAAGTCTTATAGTAACACAAAAGAGCTAACTTGCATCCTAAAAGAAGTAGGTTCTGCTTGGGTGGGGTGCCACTGATGTCCATGAGAGAGGACTATTGGCAAGGGCATTTGGGTGTTTTACCCTAACACAGAAATACAGAAAAGGCACTGCCAGTTGATAGCAAAATTCATAGGCACCCCCTGCTCCCTCGGAAGCTTTTGCAAAAGCTCTGGCTCAAACCGATGTGCCCTTGCACCAGCTGGAGCAGGAGGCTGCCGCTGGGTGCAATGTGACCTCCTCTGCCCAAACCAGTCATTAATGCCTTTGCAGCAGCACGGAGCAGTTTCTGGGGGCTCTGCTGCCGCCAGCCCTGGCTCCCCACAGGCTCCTGGACAATCTTCTGCATTGTCAGAGTCTGAGATGAGTCTCACGCCGAGGAGTCATTTTCTTAATATGGCGGTTGGAATAAATGACATTTTATTCACACACAACTGAAAAGATTTTGTTGGATCCAAAACTGATGTTCTGTGTCTGATCAGGTTTGAATCTATCCTCATTATTAAATAAGGAAAACTTCAGGATAAAACATGGTTTCAAAATGAAAAAAACTACAGCATTTTAATTGAAAACATATAAGAACGAAATATTATTTCTATACATGTATTTTTATGTATGTATGTAACATATTAATCAAAATATTCTATACCTTTTTCTTCTCTGTATATGTTGTACCATTATCTTCACCCAAAAGATACTTTCTGAATTAAATACAATTTTTGGTCAACAGAAGAGAGGCTTAGGGAGAATAAGCTGTCTATCAGAAAGAAGGGAAAAAAAAAAAGACCCAAACCCCAAATCCTTTTCTAGTTCTGAGATTTTGCTTTCATTCACTTCTGCAGTCATCAGTAGAGCTTTTGGCTCTTCTGAATGCACCTTGAGTGAAATTCAATCCAGTCTTGAGGTCAACATGAATGTCAGCATTGCCTAGATGGAGAGGTCCTACTTGAGAGGTACATGATCTATAGACTTGTGCTGGTTCATTGCACGGGGCTGAATGTGACCTTTAAATTGCTCCTTCAGCTCATCGGAGACTTTGTACATTATCTTTGGGACATTAAGCACAGCAGGATGAGCTCTCCAGGGAAATTCTGCAGTGTTGCCAGCACTCTGATGGCTGGTCCCGTGGGACGCAATGTACTTCTTCTATCTCCAGCTTCTGGCATCATATGATTATGTGAGGATCTCAGCTTTCACGACAATGAAAAGTAGGTTTCTAGCCATTGAGACTGCAGAGAAAAGCTGGCAAATGTCACCTCCTAAAGGTAAAGGACCAGAAGACACACGAAAAGGAATCTCAGCTATACCAAGAGCCTGATTTCTAAGCTAACTGCATGGCTTAAAAACAGCATGGTTTTGAGGACCAACTATTAACCTTTGAATACTTGGAATAAGAAATAATATCATGACATTCCTGAAGAGAGAAAAAAATCGCTCCTTGCTTTTTCCTCCTTCTCTCCCTGCTCTTCTTCCTTCTTTTCTGAGGCTCTAGCCTATTGCTTATGCTCCTTGATGCTTCTCAGTCCAGAGACACCATTGGAGGAGGATGCTGTTAACCAGTCAGATGGAGTGTGAGTACTGGGAATTTTCCAGGGTTACAAAATGTTTTCCTTGCATCTGCCAAAGCTAACGGCAGCAGTCACTGAACACGTGCCACTGGAAAATCACAAGCGGGCTGGCTGCCAAGTATGCAGAGCTCTTTGGACAGAGGCATGCCAGGGTCTTGTGAGTGTGAAAGGACGTTGCAGTGTCTGAGCTGGCAAGGCAGCACTCCAGGCTGGCCTTGGGCTTGTGACAGCCCACAACTGCGTTCCCAGCCAGCAGGGCTGGGGCTGAGTCCGCTGCTGCCCGCAGATCTGTACTGCGAGCTGCTGGGCTTCGCGTCGAAGCGAGCCTTGTGCGAGGACTGTCCGCTTGGTGTCTGAAGAGCACATTTATTTTTAATGGAACAGTTTATGTGGAAGTAAAGTGGTCAGCATGGAATAAAAAAATCTCAGCTAATGGCTTGCTGACATTCAATTACAGTTCAGCAGGAACAACTCCAGCACCCCTTGAATCTTGTGCCAAGCCATGAAACCCCTCTCACTTGGCAATGGGCATTTGCCAACAAGAGGCTAAAAAGAAAGCTACAGAGGAATTAGTCTACTGTGAGCACGTGAAGAGTCGAGTCGTCAGTGTGGTGTGGGGAATTTTAAATTTATACTGCCTACGTATGTCCATACTAGATCAGACCTGGAGCTTGTCTGACTCTATAGTCTGTATTCTGGCAGTGCCCCAAACCAGGGGAGAGATACCTACAACTATGGAAGTGTTTCTCCCAGCCCCAAATGAGTTGTGACACATGGGATTTGCTGAGGGAGTCCATTCACCAGCGGCGCTATAGCAAAAAAGATCTTTTGTACAACTCAGTGAATCCCATGGCTGTTATAATGTCTCATCCAGAGAAAAGCTGGTGGGAAAGGATGAATCCATGTAACTTGGAGAGATCATAATTTTTCGTAGAACCGTAGAACTCTTTGGGTTGGAGGGGACCTTTAAAGATCATCTAGTCCACACCCCCTGCCATGGGCAGGGACATCTTTCACGAGATCAGGTTGCTCAAAGCCTCATCCAACCTGGCCTGGAACACTGGGCAACCTGTTCAGTGTTTCACCACCCTCATCATAAAAATTTCTTCCTTATACCCAGTTTTGGTAGTATCTGTCCAGGTGAGAACCTCATCTTACATATACAGAGAAAAGCTGAGTATTCCCACAGGAACACACACCTCTGTATACAACTGCTCTCATTTGGGTTGATTTCCACCTTCATGCTTTTGCACTGGAGCCAAATTCTTCAATTAAAGCTATCTATTTCCATGGGAGATGCTCAATGACATCCATTTTTTACGATATGACTTCCAGGGAGTTATTCTTTATTTATACCAACTTAACGAAAAAATCGAATGAAGCTCCATCTTACAGAAGGTTTTGTCAAAAAACTTAGGTCCTAAATTCTGCCTTCCATTAACAATATGCATTTTAATCAGGTGCTTGAAATTTATAGCTCCACATAGATGATGTATGCATATGTTGTGTGCCAAGCCTATACATACCTGTTTGATGGAGTGCCAAAGAAAAGCCAAACCCTCTTTCCTGGATGTTAACAGGAAAGCATGGAGAAGGTAGAATTTTTAGGCACTATGTATAGCCCAGAATTCGGTGTGTGCTCAATGTGGAAGGGATGAGGGGAGGAAATAACAGTGGATTTATGCCTCTGCAGAACCAGCCAAGCTGGGACAGCCTCACAGTTTGCTGTCCGAGGCCCTCAGAGGTTGTTCCAGCTTTATGTTTCACTAATATGCTCTACCAAAATGCCGCCTGGGGCTGACAGACTACCAGCAAAACTGATTAAACCAACTACTGGAAAAATCCCCAGGAAGCTAGTCAAAACAAAGCATTTCCAGTGCTGAAATACAAGCTGTATTAGTTCCTAGAACTGACTCCTGGGTTTGGTTGTTTTAAATTATATGTTCATACGCACACACGCACAGCAGCCCATGACTGTGAGATGACAGCACAACGGGTATCTCTTACAGCACGGCAGAGCTGGAGGCTTTAAAGCACTGTACACAGGTAAGGCACGTCTTGCTGTGCTCTACTGACATGCAGGTATTTGCTGAAGGACACATTGCAGTGACAGTGGCACCAGTCTGTATAAATCACCCCAGAACGACCACATTATTAGGCGACCTGGACTTTCCTTCTAAGCTTTCTGTTCTTCAAAATTTTCTCTGAGTGAAGGGCTCATTTGTGAATATGATGAATGGCTCATAAAATGGCTTGTACTGCAGGATGCTTACAATAAAATGGGTTTGGAGGAGACAAGGCAGCATTATTATTCCCCTGCCTGTCTGGCTTCTTGCCAGCCTCCTGCTGTCTTCTATCTCCCATCACAGGAGGCTGGAAAAATTCCCCCAGGATTGATCAACATGAGAGAGATCCTGTGAAAAACAGAGGCGGTAGGAAGGAGGGAGGTGACAGCTGAAGGGAAAAATCAGGCTTGCAAGGACTGACACAAGCAGTTAAGCAGCTGGAGGGGTGGCAGAGCAATGAGAGTCACTGCAACAGGGAACAAGAAGGAAATCCCAGGCGATTTCTTCTCTCTCTATGGGTGCTCCGGCCCTGCCACAAAAATGCTGCTTCTATACGAGAAAATTCAAGAGTGGCAGGGAGAGCCGCCTGCCCTGGAGTGCTGTTGGCCAGCACACTGGTGAAGCACTCCGAGGGAGGAACTGGACACACGAACATGCTCCCAAATAATTCCCAGGCACAGTTCAGGAGTGAGGATGGGCCAGAGATGGTTCCCAACAGGTCATACAGCCTCCATGGTTTGGAGGCTGAGGCTTTATGAGTGGAGATTCCGATAACACCATGTCAGCTGGCCTCCATTTCCAGGAAGGCCTCCAGCCACATTTGATTTCCTGCAGCTGAAGCATCTTGGGAAACTAAGGTTCTCTTCTGTATTTTATACTACATTTTACACTGCATTTATATTGCCAGTCACCACATTGATAAAGCTCTGGAAAGATAAGAAGACTTTTTAAAAACTAAACTGGAAAAATTCTTAAAGCAAATTGTAAACCTGACTTTTAAAAAAACCCATTCTGTGAGGGCCAGTTTTTTTACAGCCCAAGTATTTAAAGGTCTGGACTTGTCAGATAGCCTATAGGAGACCCTTTTCTTCTGGTTTCTCTGTGATACTGTTTTCCTAGGATGATTTGGCAACGTTGCAACGTCGCAACATCGCAACGTCTTCTTTCTCAACTGGTATCCTCATTTTCTCCCTTTTCTGCCAAAAATCATGCTCTGGTTGAAGTCCACAGTGTGACTGGCAGGTATGGGCAGTGGCCAAATTTATTCCTTAACTCTGGAAGCAGCAAGAAAAGGCCAGGCATCACCGTGTGCCTGCTCAGTTTGTTTCTGCTAAATGTCAAGTGCTGAAGCAGTCTTGGAGGAAAGATGTTAAACATGTAGCTACCAAATTACAGTGCCAAGAGTATAGTTTGCTTTTTCTATGTGAAACTGGACTTGGCCAAACTCTTGGCTTCCATCAGAAAAAGAGCTCACCCTTGCATTTGGAAGGCTATGAACTTTGGACTAAGGATTTATGAACTATTTTCTTTCACTGAGTAGCATTTGCATTTAATGACATTAAGAAAGGCTTTTTTATTCACATAGGCTGCTTGAGACATGTTTGGTTTGTGTTTTGTTTTCTAGAAAATTTAATCCGGTCAGATAATAACTGAATTAAGTACATAACATATGCCCTCTGTTTCAGTTTTCACTTCTCATTGCCGTTCGCATTTAATTTAATCCATATGTATTTTTGCAATTTGTGATCTAAAAGATACAATCTACCCAGTGCATTTCATTGCTTCCAAATTCTTAACCGATTGTTTAAGAATATCTATTGTCTCTCATTTGGCAAACGAATAATACCTGCTTGACCATCTGTATTTGTGTACAGTTATTCCACCCAAGACTTCCTTTCTCACCATCTAGAATGAGAAATATTGGTACTGTTGAACAGATTAATTTTTATTTTGCGGCTTGATGTCCATGATCCGAATTTGAGTTATAAACCTGTTATGTGTCAGGGCTCATTATCCACTGATTGCATAAGCTATTGTTACCAGGATAAATTTAGAAATCATCTGAAAATCAGAATTAATCATTTGACCAGCTCTACAAATGTTCATGTATATTTAAGTTTGCTGCCAGAATATCGTCTGTGTTTCAGCTGCCTTGATTTGTGTTATAATCAGAAATACCTCATTTCAGATTCAAATTACTTTGTATAGGTGGCTCACTAACTTAAGCATATTGGCATGTCTTTTAAAGACTAGCACATTCTAAATACGTGCACAGACAATAAAGTAGCAAGATCTGAAATAATTACTATTTATATCCTTCCATTGTTTTCTCAAGAAACAGTATTTTATACTTAAATATTGTTTTCAAGCTGATTTAGCTGACTCCTAAAACAGTTTTCCTAAAATGTTTTTGTTTTTTCAAGTCCAATAATGCTTCAGGACTATTTCCATCTGGTAGTAATAGTCCTGTTTATTCTGGAACATCTTGGTTTATATTATGCCTCTGTGTCACAAAATCTATTGAAATCATGCAAAAACACCAGTCTTTCTGCCAAAGTCAATAAAATTGCTACTTGTTGAAGAGAACAGTAAACAACAGAACTTCATAATGATGTCATTAACACATCCTTTGTCAACAGTTGGGAAATCTGGAACCTTCAAGAAAAATAAAGAAGAAAAAAAGTAATGCATTCAGCATAGTTGTATAATTAATTATACATAAACTTCTAATGAGATTTGGTTAGAAATGCAAACAATTTTTATAGCAGCATTAGCTGCACACCAGCATAGCAGCAGTAGTTCAGCATGTAGAGTGGATGCTGCATTTTATCCATCAGATAAATGGACACATTTTAAAGCTGCTTTAATTCCGAGAGTCAGCAGGCTACAACAAGCCCTTTGCAAATGGTATATAGATCTGAGCTGATCCTGAGTCCCATTCAGGAGTCTGGTTCAGTACATTTGGGAGGTCCCAAGGGATTTTGTCCTACCCTGCGTTTTCTGCTGGGACCCAAACTCTCCTGCTCTTTGTGGTCAGAACACTCCTGGGATGTTGCCCCAAACTACCTCTGGCTTTGTGCCAGCACAAGCTTTTGCGCATCCATTCGGTACAAAAAAAGAACGCATTCATGGGTTTGGTTTTAGTCCTGATCAGTTAAAATGTGTGACAGTACAAACTTCTGCAGAGAACAGTGCAGCCATGGATGAAGTATGTTTGTTTAACTGTCAGTGCCAACCAAGCAGCACATAAAGCACTAGAAAACACAGTGGTAAGCTGAAATGCCATGGACAGATACTGCCTGGAAGTGGCATGATATGATCAAAACTGAACTTACTAGGTTAGTTCTCAGAGACTGCTGTCAGAAAACGAAGAGAGGGGAAGGGAAGGGGTTTTCTGATTTCTAGATTCATCAAAAAGTAAATTAATAATAGCACTACAGAGGTGTGCTTTGCCATAAGGTACAGATCACATGTAGTACTAAACGCTAGGCTCTAGTGAGACTAATGTATATTCAGGGATGCTACTGATAACCCACACCGAGCTTAAGCGGTTTGGCTGCAGCAGAGTATGTTCTACCACTTTTTCTCTATGCTTTCCACTTGAAATCAGCATCTATGGCATTCTTCATACCTACCCTTCATCCAAGAAATTCTGTTGGGTTTCACAGATGACAAACATGAATTAATAATGATTAATTAATAATAACCTTATCCTGAAAATGGGTAGTTTCCACCGTGTGCACTATCACAACACACCACTAGATGGTACAACAGGATTCTGTCTGCACTGCTCTGCAGCCACTCATCACTCCCAGATAAAACCCTTCCAGTGAGCAACTAAATTAATTCTGGCTGAAGATGAGTAAGTCTACAGAGTAATTTAGAATTTTTATTCCAAGTGCATACATCATATTCTTTGTCCTTTACACTTGATTCTTATGATCCAGAACGCTGTCTTCAGCGATGACTTTCAAGGTGTATTTACGGAACAAGGCATGTATCAGCATACTGTACAGGGTAGGTCCCGCAGCTACCTAGTTAACACCTACAAAGCGATGAGCTATGAAAATTAAGCCACAGGGTTCGTTTGTCGATTGTGATGCCCCATGGAAATCACACTGCCTGGGAGGCAAGAGCGGCTGCGAGAAACTGCTGCTCTGAAGGGTGCTCCAGAGGAGCCACCGCCTCTCTGGGAAGGGCTTCCCTCTTGCCCTTTGGAAACGTACACAGAAATGTGGGTGGCAGGGGCATGACTGCCTGCCCTTCAGTGGCTTCCACAGGGATCAAGGAGAATAACAAGAATTTCTACACATGCAGCAGTAGAAGATTAAAATTCAAGGCAGCAAGGGTACTAACAAGCAACATAATAGTTCAGAAGTAACTAAGCTGCTATGAGTAAATGAAATAAAGGCAGCGTAAAATGCCTAGAATTTATTTTTAAAATGTTGATACAGTGTCTCAGAAAAATCTAACTTGTATTAACCACAGATCTTAAAACCTGCTTGGATATGATAGATGAATGGCACATGAAATGAAATATGTCTCAAGGACTTGTAGCAAAGGGCAATATTAAACAGTGATTTCCAAAGTCTCAGAGACAAGGCAAAGGTGTGCTACAGAAATCAGGGAAAAGGAACAGTGTAAATTAGCATTGTTATTAGAGAGCCAAAAGAGAAATAAATGGAATAATAAATATACTAACAGGTCTAAAGAGGAAAGATTTAAAACACCAGAGTGCATAAGCAAATAAAATGATGCAAAGATACTAGAGAACAGACAGCCAGATTAAAAAAAAGGACACAAAAATGCAGCCTATTACATCGTGAGACAGCACCTGTAGACAGCTATTTGGCAGGTGAGATTTATTCAGTATGGGAGGAGGAAAAGCACTTTCCCCACCTGGATTTCCCAAAGTTACAGCAGACCTGCTGAACAGACAGTATTGTGGACAGAGCGGTCCCGTGCAATGGTGTCTCCCCTGCCAGATAAGTATTAACTTAATCATCCACTCTTGCTTTATCTATAAACACAGAGCTCAGGACTTCCCTGAATTAATCCTTGTTTGGATTGCATAGGGGATTAGGATGGGAAAAGAACATCATGAATCATCAAGTTTTTTTCCACTGCTATCACACAGAACAATATTGCAAATATTCTGAACTCCCTCTTAAAATAACTTCCAGTGTTTGCCTTCTGTTGGAAGACATTTCCAGAATCTCATACTTACACTTTATGTTCAGCAGAAATTATATTCTTTGATTATATGTGGTGATCCCTGTGGTAAAACTGTCTTTTAGTATAAATCTCTGCCCTTCCCTGCGTCTACTCCCTTGTGTACTTCCAGCCGGCAGTAATACCTTCAGTTACCCTTCATTGTGCTAAGCTAAACCACCCAAGTTCTTTCAGTCTAAGAAAATTAGCTCTCCGTGACCCTTAATCATCCAGGTAGTTTGAATTAATCTTCCACAAGCATTAGTAAATGAATCTGCTGCACAATACTCCGGAGGAAGCTCACTTGCTCCTCGCACAGGTGCACTAGTGCTTTCCTGTTTCTGCTGGAAACATGTCTCCCCGGGGGCAGATGGGAATCCCACTGGTCTCTCCCACAACCTTACCAGACACCATGAGACCGGCTACATAAACCCCACAGTTTTGCCCTTTTTATTTTCCAAAGAATGGGACTCGGTATACTGAGAAATTATTTTTATTTTTTCCAGTGATAATACTGATTTTCAGTTTAAGAGCTACCAGTTGCCTAGTTTCTAATTAAATCACTGTTTCACATCAGTTTTATATCCTTCTAGAGTCATCAAGTACCAGGCCAAATACTTTGCAGAACCTGGAAATATGTTACAGTGACAACTACTATCGGCCCAGTCTTTCGATCATCACTGCTTAAGCATCGGCTAATCAGCAAAAACTAACTCCCAGATGACCGTGTAGCTTGATATTAACTATATTGTTCTAATTTAATTCTCTGTCAAGAAGGTCCTGCATCAGTCACCCCATCTTTTTTCTTAGGAATAGTGATAAATGGATAGGCCTATATTGCCATAACAGTAGACATCTGGATCTTGACCAGCATTTCAAAGATGACCAGCAATCATTGTTCATATTAAGATAGCTCCTTTATCAGCCCTGTCCAAACTGAGGTTGCTGGGTATTCACAAATGATATAAAAGCTTTAGCAGATGTGACTCAACACTCCCCTGAGCCCTGCTGGAGTGGAAAGGATTTATTACATGATTAGCATATTAATACTTTCCTGTTTTTTCCCAAATACAGAATATAATATTGGCCATTCCTGCCTTTCTTTTCTTTCTTCTTTTTTTTTTTTTAGTTGATTTCCATCATTTCTGTTTATTTACTTTTGTATAATCTCTTTTCTTCCTCCTGCGTTTCAAAAATACTGTTGTCTGTAAGGCTGTACACCATATACTGGTCCCTTGGTCCATTTGCTTTCTTACCACTTTTCTGCAATAGGCTGCCTTCTAATTTATATTCATTATTACCAACTTCTCTTTCTCCCATTTGTTATATAGTTTTTTACTTCTGTCACTTTCTCTCTAAGCCAAACTGATTTTCTAAGAAAAATAACTCTCTTTTTCGGTAGTGGGCTTTTTCAGTGCTCTTAAACAGTATACAGTCTACCTGCTTAAATTCTTCCTCGAAGAGATTTGATTCAGAATTGGTTTCGGCTTATGAAATTAGCTCTGTGGAAGTACTATCTATATTTAAAGTGTTTGATATCACTTTAGAATGCAATCCACTAGCAAAAATGTTCCAAAATACTTTCAACCCCAGCCGAGAGATAAGTTATATGGAGTGAAAAATTAAGAGCCTTTTCCAATTTTGAATTAATGAGCCCACAGCTAGAACACTGTATATAGTTCAGAGTACATCCATACCAGACATCTGACACCTGAAAAGACTTGGGGGAGGAAAAAAAATAAAACAGTCAGGGCTGAGAGCATTTTTGAAGAATGCTTTAAATAATGAAATGCTTTTAACTAACTGACAAGTGGAAAAGGAGAGGAATCAAACAAGCGCCTATATGTATTTTTAGGGATATACATTGCGTGTAGAGTTTAAGTAGAAGATGGAGAAGAACGAAGACAGAGGAAAAAAAATACTGAGATATATTGGATGGGGGCAATGAGTTACTTCATTCATTTAGACTGAACTAAGTCTTTATATGCCACTTATACATGGAACAGTTTTTCTTGGGCATGGAAGATGTGGATGTGATAAGCAAATAGCTATTCCATCTTTTATCTTGTTCTATCCTTTTTTTTTTTAATTCCTATTTTACTCCTTAAAGTCACTGGCTATTCAGGCAGCTAAACTAATCAAGGTGGTTTGAACCCTCAGCACTGCTTGTCTTGAACATGTTTGTTTTTTTTTTTTGTGAGATTCATGTACTATATGGAGAGTAGGGGGCATAGATAATCTCCCATAGGGTACATTTTCCTGGATTGGACACTGCTCATTTAATTCTCTGACAGACCCTTACAAGATCAGAGGGCATTTCACCAGCTGCTTTAGAAACACCACCATGAAATACAGAAAAAAAAAAAAAATCACTGTCAGTTCCACAGACTTTCCCCACTGGACTTTGGTCCTACAAGACCTGCACAGCTCAAACTAAAGCACATTTTAGTTGTGCCATTGCAATATCCCCATAAAAGAGACCCTAGGAGACTTGCACAGCTCTGCTGTGGTTTTGTGGCCTAATTTGCACCCACTGTTCAACTCCATTGCATTTAAGAGGGATTCATTTCAGGACCAAAATCACAGCTTACTGTTCTCCCCTTGCACATATCTTATGAAGTCAAATTATAAATTCATTAGAACTAATGAGATAAGGTTCAAGACAATAAAATTAGTTATCTTGGAGGTACTCAGACAGCCTTTGCTGAGCATATCTAAAGCACCCCCAAAGCTGTAGGATGAAGGCTCAGGCAGACAGCTCTGCCCCTGCTGTACTAAAGGGCTGATGGTGCTGCAGAGCAATGCATTGGCAGGAAATGGAGCTTTCTCAAGGCTGTGTCGAAGACCATGCCAGAGCACACACAGGAGGTCTGGACCCTCACAGATCTTGTCACTTTCATTTGGAAATGCAAGGTGCCATTCTGCAGACTGGTCGTTTAGGCCCCTCTTACCACTTCAGGGGTTCCCATTCCTGGGATACCCTGCTGTGATTTCTAACAATACTAAGGGTGTTTTAGTAGCCTGCTCTGAGGAAAGGCTGATCATTTTTGTGCTTCAAAAGCCTGCACACATCTGGGAGTGCTCTACTTCCATGGCAGAATTAAGACAATGTAATGTTTTAAAAATTAAAATTAGCATATGCTTGATGATACCTGTGCACTTTGGTAGAGTCCTGGCAGGCTTGGCACCCTCTTCCCAGCTCCCTAAGCACTTGCAGAATGGCCTCACTCTGCCAAGGAAAGCTCCACTGGTAGCCACGCAGGTGCTCTCACCCTTCAGTGCACTCTGCACCAGGTGTGCTCTGTACCCACAAATGCATATTCTTGGAGATTTCCAACAGACAGGCCAACTAGTCATAATTTCTAATTAATTAGCTACTAATCTGTAAGTTGATCTTAACAGCAAGCTCATACATTAGTAACTATCTTATTAATGATGCTAGCAAGTTTACAGTGGCACCAGATTTAAAAGCTGTTTGCAGATAATGGAATTAATAGAATCAGTAGTAATAATTCATTGTATTTCAAAGTATCAATTATGTCATTTTCCTGTAATAAAGGATCCTATCCTATTCATTTTAAGAGTTTATATAACCCTCAAGGACAGGCACATCAGCAGTTGACAACTGGGGATTGACCATATTTTGTGTACACAGTTCATGGTATGCCCATAAGCACAAACAGTAGCATCACCCGTGTTGTTCTGCCCTCTAATCCTAGCCCATAAACTCTCAGCTGGCTCATCATCCATCCTAAGGCAGAGCTCCATACATTCCTTCTGCTCTCTCATGTAAAGGGCACCTCACCATACTGTTTTGTCCTTCTTAAGGAGCCTGTATCTATCTGTGGCGGCACACTAGCCACATGAGCTATCCCACACTGTCTCCGTGATCCAAATGAGATCATTGCCCTGCAACTACACACAGACCTCCAGTTCCTACTGTTTGTTCCCATACTGCATGCATTACTATACAGGCACTTTAGCCAGGCACTCTAGACAGGTACTCTTTCATGCTGACTTCGCAGAAAAGGTATAAGAACTTCCCCCATAATGCTGTTCTGTAGGCACTTCCTTATGTACATACATACACCTGGGGGAGGGAGGGGAGCTTCTACCCTATTTTCTTGTTTTCAAAGTCTCTCCTTGAAATCACATCAACCCATACCCTTTGCTTACCAAACCAATGCACCACTTCCTCACTTAATGTCGGTCATCATCTCTTCCCCTGATGCCCAATCAATTGCTCCCAGTTTAAATCTCTCCCCAGCAAATCGGCCAGCCTGTTGGAAAAGATGCTTTTGCCCTACTTAGTCAGGTGGATCCCATCTTCTCTTAATAATCCTGAGTCCTCAGAGAGGGTTCCATGGTCATAAAAGCTGAATCCCCTTTGTTGACATCAGCTGTGCAAACAATTGTTGACTTGCAGGATTTTTTCACTCCTCCTCAAGCCCTTCTTCCTCACTGGGAAAATTGAGGAGAAAACCACCTGGGCCCCCAGGATGTTGACCACCACCCCAGAACAATGCAGTAGTCATGCTTGAAATGCTCCAGGTGTCCCCTGGCAGTATTGTTGGTGCCCATGTGGAAGAGCAGCAGTGATTAATTGAAGCTTGTCTCTCCACAACATCCTGGATCCAAGTCCCTGGTGAGCTGCAAACCTCCCTAGACAGCAAGTCAGGTCAGCAGGTAGGGGCCTCTATCCCATGCAGGAGGAAGTTTCCCTCTACTGTCAGTCTCCTCTTCCTCTTGGTGCTCCTGTGTAGCTCAGGCTCAGCTGGCAGGGAGGCTTCATTGGAGAAAGCCTCACCTTCACCATCATCGGCGTCTCCATTTCCTAACCCAATGAGCACAGACTCTGCCTGCCCCTCCTACAGGAACGCAGTGGATTCAGCTTCCTGAAGCTGCAGGGTCTCAGAGAAGATCCAGTTGATCCCTTTCTCATTGTCTCCGATGCTCTGTAGGCTGCTGACCTCCTCCCACAGCTCCTGGTGACACACACCTTCCACCTACGCACAGCTGCTGCAGGCAAGGAGCCTGTGTCTCCCAGCCCCGCCAGCGGCCCCAGCCATTCCTCCTCAGCCCCAGGACTGGAGAGCTGCACCATCCCTCAACAGCTCAGCCTGAGCCAAGGCCTCTGATGCACCAGGGACAGCTGGGGACCATGGCCCGCAGCACACCACCACCACGGCTGAGCATGCTTACGCTGCTCTGCGAAGGCTGCTGGCTCCCTTCTGCACAAACTAACTATACCCAGGAGCTGCACTCCAAGCCAGCTCTTCCCCTGGCATCTCCTCAGCACCTGCTGCAAGGCTGCCTGGCAGCCATAACAGGGCTCAGCTGGGACAAACCCTCCCAGCACCCTTTGGCCAGGAGCAGCTCACAGAGCTTGCTAGAAGCTGCTAGTTCAGTCAGATCTGGCTGGCAGCAGCCACAGCCTCCCGTAGCTATCCCTTCCCAAGGGCAGTACCAGCCACCCTGACGTCCTTCGGAGGGTTCCCAGGAGTCCCCCAGCAATCCCAGAAGCAGCTTCTGGAAGATCTTGAAGCAGAGGCAGGAAACTGCTGCAGCGAGTGCTGTGTCTGTTGGCCGCCTCGGCTAGCCGTGCTCTCCAGTCAGGGAGGAGGGCAGCCCTTCTCACAAGCCTCAAATCTTCTTCAGCACGAGTTTTTGCTCTTCAGTTTCACTGAAGATTGACATACCAACAATAGAGCAGAATCACAAAAATTACTTAGAGCTTAAAAAAATCAAATGTAGTTGATGAGATTCCAGCAAGCTTCCATTGCACATGAATTGTCAAGAGCCTCTGCCTTGTTTCCTAATAAAATCACAAAGCCCAAAACCAAGGTCTGGCACAGATGATCCTCTGAAGCGTGCTGTCCTCTGCCTGCTACCTGCTGTCCCTCCTGGGAGGCTTGGCCACGAGCACACATAGCCCCGACAGCACAGCACCCACAGCCTTCCCTGTGGCAGCACCTTCTAGCTTCAGCCAGTCGCGGCCCCTGCAGCCTCCCAGGGAAGGAGAGGAAGGAGACGAAGGAAAGGAAGGAAGTCACTGCTGCCTCACTTCACAAAAGAGCCGAAGCCGCTCCTTCCTGTGATGGGTACTGCGCCGTTTCCCTGGCCCACAGGCAAGGTCCTCCATGGTAGTGGCACCTACCCCACACAGCTGGGCTCTCTCCTCCCACTAGGGCTGGCCTCCAGTTTGGGGCTGAAGAGCCCCAGTGTGAGGTAACTGTGGGTGGGACCAGCCCCAGCATGAGATGAGTAGGTGTGGCAGGGGTGTGGTGGGGAGGAGCACAGGGGCTGGCCCTATAGGGAGGTGATTGTGCAGGGCTGAGACTGTTGACTGCTCTGGTGTCTCCCAGGATGGCTGGCTTAAGGGTGGACTTTGGCTTGCTCCTGGAGCCTCTGGGCTTCATTAAGGTCCTTGAATGGGTGAGTGGGGCTGGGGGGGGGGGGGGGGGGGCGGCACAGAGGGAAGCTTCATTCTCTCTGTGGGGCTGTTTCTTCTCCTTTCCCAGCCCTGGCTTTGCTCCTGTGTCTTAGCTGGGTAGGCCTGGAGAGGCGCGTGCTAGTGGACAGCCTGCTCCCTGCTTCATGTCACTAGTGGTGGATGTTCAACACATGGCTGCTCTTCAGTCAAGTCCTCTGGCTGGGAGAGAACTGTTCTGTGGATACATAAAATCTGTGTGTTAATTAAGTCTGTCGCAGTAACTTGTGTTGCTGTCTGTTGTGTGTTCCGATTATTGGGGGTTTAAGATTTTGCTAGTGAGCAAAAAGAAAAGAGCTACTTAAGGGGTCAAGTTGATTTGGAATACTCTGAGCATGTAGCTTCTAGCTATGCTAGTGTGCTGTTGTGGATGGTTGAGACTCCTAAAAATACTTAGCCTTATGAACTGTAAGAGGTACTGTGCTGGCTTTTAGCATTCAAAAAAAAAGGAAAACTTTTAGCGTAGAGCTAAGAAAAATATAAACAAATTGGCTTTTGTTATTGGTGTTGCTCATGGTTTTGGATTATAGAAATTCAACATTTCCTTGCCTATTGACATCACTTCATGCTTTCCTATGGCTAACTTAGTCCCTATTTCTTACTTTCATTAGCTGTTTCAGCTAAAAGGTTGAGCTTGGTTTTTATGAGCTCTAGTGGTGTGTACTAATATGTCTGTGTATCAATTCCTACAGATTTTTTCCATCTTTGCTTTTGCCACATGTGGAGGCTTTCAGGGGGAAACTACTCTTCTAGTTTCCTGCAAAGGTGTGGTAAACAAAACAATTACAGCTGCTTTTGCTTATCCATTCAGGTAAGTATTAGCTCTTCAGTTGTCACTCATTATTCACTTTTTTCCCCACCTGTCTCCCTATGAATACATACTTACTGTATATTTCTGAATTAACATGTGAAACCTCTGGCTTGCTCTGCAGTAGTAATAAAAAAATACTTAAGTTTTAATTGTTCAAAGCATTGTGGTTGTCACTGCCTTATAGAAAGAAGCAGGTAAAAATGGCAATAAGCTGTATAACTGCTTTGTATCACTCTACCTTAAGCTCTACTCTCGTAGTGCATGAATGCTACAGAAGGTGATTAATAAGCAAAACAATGCAATTAATCTTGGCAGCCTATTTCTTAATCAGTGTGTAGTTGCTTTGGAGGCATAGGTAAGGTTGTTTTGGATGTCTCATAATCTTTTTGTTTAAAGACTGAATGGAAAATACTTACTTTTTGGTTTATTTTGCTATGATCTTGGTGAGGATGTTGTGTACATTAAAAACCAAATACTCTGCTGTCATTACAGTGCTCTTGTAGAGACAAAGTCCTTTCCTGGAGAATGAGGAGAAAGGCTTCCTCTTTGTTCTCACAGCTGTACAGTTACAACAAGCGCAGAGCTGGTGTTCTGTATGTGTTCGATAAGCATAAGTGTAAGGATAGAAATGGATTCAGAGGCCAGCTAGTAAAACCTACTACAGAAGTAGTAGTATAGAATTTGGTTACAAAACCCAGTATGGTAACAGCACTTGGAGGGGAGAGTGGGATTCTGAAATGATTCTGTGCTGGTCACTGAGAGGTTGCTGCTGGTCGCAGGGTTTATTGAACTTCCTATACCTGAAGGTTCAGTGTTGCATTTTCTTGTAGCTGTAATGCAACTTGGTGCCTTTCAAGTCCTGATCCCCTCATTTAACTGCCAGTCTCCAAAATAATGTTAAGTCTAAAATGGTTTAGTTAAGTCTGCTTCCAAATCAGGGTTTTTCTTCAGTTGCTTTAAACATAAGATTACGATTCTTTTCCCGAAGCTGTTATTGCATATCTCGGTGTAGGGTGGGGAACAATCTTCATATATTTTGACAAATCTTTGTGTTGTATAACTGATACATTATACAAATATAAATTGTCTTTTAGAGTAAACTTACACAACCAGAATGCTGAAGCACTGTTACTGTGAAGCATGACCGTATGAGGTTTCCGCTGTAGCAAACCCTAACTACATGAAGGATATAATCTTTGCAGGTTGAATACTGTTGTATTTAGTGCACTAGACCCAAACCGCTGTGGTGGTACTTGGACTGATGTCTATCTCGTGGGCAACTTCTCCTCCTCTGCGCAGTTCTTCGTTACGCTTGCAGTGGTGGTATTCCTCTACTGCATTGCTGCCCTTGTGGTATATATTGGATATAAGCACGTGTATCAGCAAAATAGCAAGTTTCCACTAACTGTAAGTAATACTAAGATAATTTAATGTTTTGCCCTTGAAACCACAGAGATGAGAAATACTGCTAATACACAAGTATCTGAATAACTTATGAATATTCAGTAGTTCCAAAAGTTAAACGGAGCATGAACTCAAGTATCTCAGACTAGTCATTACAGCACTTAAGCAGAAAAGGGGACCCAAAGACCTTGACCATCCATGGCATCATACCTTATGCAGTTATTGAAGCAGAGTGGAATGAAGTTCCACCTTCTCAGGTGAACAGTGTCTTCACCACAACTTTTCTTTTATATCATGTATTTGAATATAGAATTGTTCCAACCTCCCCTGTTAGTCCCTGGGAGTTTTCCATGTGTAGAGCACCTGCTGTGCAGATGTGATTGGCAAAGGGAAAGGGTTATGTTGTGAATTTTAGTCACCTCAAATACCAAAGCCCTGATCCTCAGAATGAGACATTTCGGAGCATGCCCAGAAACAGACCTAGTGGCCTTTCAGGCCAGATTTTAGCATATCAGCCATCCAGATTTAAATCCTCTGCCCTTTCTCCCCTGTTGCCCCCATTTTACTAAACTTTGACTTAAATTTTTGTAACATAAGTGCTAGGCATTTGATTTTAGAAACTTATTTCTTACAAAGGATGAGATTTCTTATGCTTGATAGATGCAAAAGGCATATAATTTTGTAGCTGATTATTAACACAATATAACTTGTGTTGTAATTACAACATTGTTAATGGCTAAATTTGCTTGTGATCATTAGCACTGATAGAGTTATTTTGATGATATAATTCATACTGTCACTGCCTTGCTCTCTTATGTACATTTATGGAAATTTTTTTAACCTAATAATGAGTACTCCTCTTCTGTAGGACTTGGCGATCACTGTCTTAATAGCCTTTCTGTGGCTGGTCAGCACTTTTGCTTGGGCAAAGGCACTTGCTGACATCAAAATGTCCACAGGGGCCAGCATGATTCCAGGAATTGAATCTTGCAAAGCACAAGGAACAACTTGTCGTTTTGCTTCTGTGACCAGCATGGGAACTCTGAATGTGTCTGTGGTATGTATGCCTTCAGCCATATGGGTACAATAAACGTGTTAGAAAATAGCCAACAGCACCTGAGAGCCCTATTGTACTGATTGCATGTATTGCTTTATATGTTAAGATTGTTTTATGGCTTATCAGTCATTCAGGCCCATTAATACTGCGGTCAAACACCGACCAATTTTTTTCTTGTTTACTCAAAGAATTGAGAGAAACAGCTTGTAGGATCTGTCTCTGAAGCTGTTAGAAGCAGCATTTCCAAACACATTTGAGTATGTTATTTCTGTCTGTAGCCAAAAGCACCTTAAAATATGTTACTGAGGCACCCAAGTGGTTTGTTGACTGATGTAAGTAAGGAGGAAACATTACGCTTCCTGCTGTGTATTTCCACGCTGAACCTAGCTTTTTAATCAACTGCGAGCATTTTTACACATCAAATAGATGTTCCTTGTAATATAATGATATAAAGCTCATATTCATAGAAAGAAGTCTTCACAGCACGCAAATGAGGCTTATTGTATGATCTTCCTAGTGAATCCTGCTTTCAAAACTTCGGCTGTTATTCATCGGCCTGGTAGTAATTAATCATGTGTTCTGGATGTGCATATGCTGAGGTTCTGAGTGACTGAAAAGAATTTCTCTTATTCCGTGCAAAGGAATAGAGTAAGTTGAATATCTGATTTTCAAAGAAGCCTGTTAAAATAGCTTGTAATACTCTAAAGCACGTGGAAATGCCTTGTCCAAATCAAAGTGGTGCCAACGATAGCGGTTGTTTCTGGCTTGCCTTGAAGTCATATTCTGGCTTTTAAACAAAAAGCAAACAAAAAACCCCCACACCTTAATCTCACCTTTTTTCTTAACCTACAGGTGTTTGGCTTGCTTAATATGGTTTTATGGGGAGGAAATGTTTGGTTTGTATACAAGGACACCAACCTGCACAACCAATCAAACAGAATTTCTCAAAGTCCAGGAATATATCCAACTCAAAGAGGAATATAAAAACAAGGTGATACTTTGAAATGTTTCCACTTTTGCCAAGAGCATGGAGCCATTAGGATTTATTTCAATAATAACTGACAATACTTGATACGAACTTCTGTTTTGTACTGTGATTTGACATAATGTCTTGGATACTCCAATGTTTAATTATCTGGAAATATATTATGCCTTTTGAAGTTGTGTAGCTTTTTATTATAGTTCTTGAAGAGCAAAATGTTGAGGTTAATCTGGATGCTGACCCTTTCAGGTTATTAAATTAGCCTCATAGGAGGAGTGAGTGAGAAGCAACTACATTTGGGTTATTACTGCAACTTCTTTAGTCCTAACAAGCCTTGGCTGAAAAATGGAATGTAAATGCAACTAGGGCATGTGAAAATGCAGTTCAGCTTCTTCCTTTCACTGATAACTGGCAAAAGCCATCTAAGTAGAACTCGTAGCTCTGTCAGAGTTGCAGCCATCGCATGTAGGTTTCCAGATATTCCATTTAGATTACTGTGTCTCATCTGCTGACAGACCTGTCTGGAAGGACATTACTTCTGTGTTTAGCATGTTGTTACTGTTTAATGGCTCAGGACAATCTCTGAACAAGAAGATAGCTTACAGTTTCACTATAAACTGGTTTAACAAAGATGAGTGTGTACATGTGTGCAATAGATGACTTAAACACTTGGAAAAAAATAAGTGAAATATGGCCCAAAACTCTTACAAATACTGTAGAAATCAAAGCTGATATATTCTAACTGCTAGCGTCTGGGCTTCTCTGAATTCCTTTTGAGGTATGTGAACAATGCTTGTGCGTGAAAGGATGTAACTGGAGATGTCTGAATATGATAGTCTTCGTTGATGTTGTTAAGCTTATTGGGAGCAATATTTGTTTTTTTTCTCATGTGGACTTTAATATATCTGACTCTGTGAATTTGACAAATCTAATAAACAAGCTGTTCAGGCTTTTTGATTTGTTTAAACTGTTTGTGATAAAAATAGACAAAATAGCATGTATATAACACAAATCCTTAATTGTTCAGTGTGCCAGAGCTTCTGACTTTCTGATAGTAAACTTCCAGTCCAAAAAGTATAATAAAGTAAGTATGACTGTTGCTGAAACAGTGCCTTGAGCCCTTACTGCTGTAACAGTGATGCAAATGTATTGGCTTTGTAGCTTCTGGGACATGGCTTTAGCTATAGCTGACCTTGCTGGCTGAGTGAGTTATCTGTGCTACAGAATGGTTTTTACACTGATGCTTTGGGTTTTCTTGTAGAGGGGACTTCCTGTCACTCCTGCAGACGAAAGCTGCTTGGTGCAGCCCAGGACTTCTTTCTGTCAGCCCAAAGTGGGGGCTTTTATGACATATAGCTGTCCAAAATTTCATTTGAATTTCCTTTTGGAAGAGGTAAGAAGTGCAATGTTCAGGTGTCCTGTTTTTTAAAACCATGCTCTTCTGTTTCTTCCTCATTCCTGGATAAGGGATTTGAAAGCAATGAGCTTCTGCTGTTTCCTGTTTAACAATACTAGCTGTTTTACTGCCATGAGAAAACAGGCTTGCCTTTTCTCAGTGGTTACTCAAGTACTAAGTATTATCCCACATTACAAAGGCCTCTTGAGGGAAGGTAAGAGAAAAGCAGTACTCACTTCCAACTCTTGCATCAAAAGTATGGCACTCAAAATCATAATGTAGTCTTCTCGGGACCTTCCTTCTGTGTCCTGGACCTTCTGCAACCCAAAACAATTCTCAGCAGAAGACTGGGGCATAGGGTTTAGGAAGGATGATACCATTCTTGTATTCAGAAGTGAGATATGAAACCAGTTACTTCTATTATGGGTTTGGGGGGTTGTTTGTTGGTTTTTGGTTTTGTTTGTTTTTTTGTTTTTTTTTTTTTTTTTTATAGCAGCACTGGGCTATGAGCTGAAGGGCTGATGAAACTGCCAAATGGTTTGACAATGCAGTGGTTTTCTTAGCTTCACACTCAAAAGTCTGTAAGCAGATTGGTGGTGTTAATGCAATGATTGACCCAGGTCTCTCCTCATCCTTGCTTGGGTAGATGTTATATGCGAGTGGGCCAGGGCATATGCATCCTTCTAGTAGTCCCATGCTATTTGCACTTCATTTACCATCAGAAAATGTATTACGGCTGGGTAGTCTTCTGTCATTTCAGTGGTCTGAACTGCGTTTTGAAACTTCACTGGAATTATTGACAATAAAAGGTGAGCATGATCTTTTCTTTTATCTCTGCTACCAGGCCCTAGCCAGCAGAATTGCATTGAGCTATAAATGTAGCGTGACTCTTGTGGAGAGGCTGCGTATATAGCAATTGCAATGCTTTGGTGTGAGCTAACATAGAATACAAAGCTGCTTTTGAGATTTAAAGTACTGAGTCAGATAGTTGATTATAAGGAGGTGTTATTTTGAAGTGCTCTTGCACTAGCTGTTCTCCTGCCTCTCGGGAAGCCCTGCTGACAGTGACTTTTGTTCTGTCCTTTCCGACTTCTTCGCTTGCATCAATTCCATGTTCCAAATACTAACTTTAAAGCTTAAACCCTCGCTCCTCCTTGAAGTGAGTTCATTTATTACCTAACACTGCCCTGAACTGACAGTTGTTGCAGATGTCTAGTGTCGTGGTTTAACCCCAGCCAGCAACTCAGCACCACGCAGCCGCTCACTCACTTCCCCCCCACCCAGTGGGATG
>JAVKLA010000005.1:15428372-15456105 GCA_034782735.1 Sagittarius serpentarius | reverse complement strand
TGGCTGGGCATGCGAAGCTGAAAAGTCCTTGAATTAGTCTAAAAACGGCTGAGCAACAACTGAAAACATCAGGGTGTTCTCAACATTCTTCTAGTACTGAACTGAAAACACAGCGCTGTACCAGCTGCTAGGAAGACAATTAACTCTCCCAGCTGAAACCAGGACAGCTAGTTTTGTAATGTTTTATCTATTTCACTATGAATAGCTGGGAAGAGAGGGACAGAGAAGAGTTAGGGAAAGAAAATTACTTTATTGCTGCACGTAGGACTCTTTCTCCCCCCCCCCCCCCTTTCTTTTTCTGCTCCCCCCCCTTTTTTTTTCTGGCAAGTCAGAACTATTGGATGGTCTCTGCTGTCTTCCCAATGTAATTACAGACACCTGAGACAAAAAGCTCTGTGCTATTTTATCATGGTGAGCTATGACAGGATCACTGGTACAAGGTTACAAAGATCAGTATTTAGATGTTTTGGTAATTCTATTACTATATTTTTAAATTTCAAAGCTAGACCTGAAACAAATTATTGTTTGTCCACCTGATCAAAGTTAGCACTGCTTTGAGCAAGAGGTTGAACGAAGATTTTTTTCCAGAGGTCCCTTCTTTGTAATGTTTGGGGTTTCTGGTTTGGTTTTTTTTTCCTTAACACCTGATGGGCCATTGTTTGCCTTTGCCCCCTGGTTTTTTTTGTCTTTTAGCCAGAGGGTCCCTGTTTGCATCATTGTGCATGCTTATTTAAAATACGTATTTCATCCTAAAATCTAAAACTTCTATGAATTTTCATATTGCCTAAGAGAAAAAACCCTGCTAATTATAGATTAAGTTTTTCAATGTCATAATTCTTTGGGATTTTAAGGTTATACATGATGTGGCTAAAACTTTTTTTTATTAATCTGTAATATTTTTAACAAAATTATGTTCCTGTCTATTTAGTATATGCTTGTCTACTAGCTGAAGCTCCAGTTCTACACCAAATTGACTTCGCCACAAATAGCCCTGTTAGACTCATTGGGATGGCTTAGTTATAAAATGGTAATTGTGTGTATTTTTGCACACATGAGAGCAGGGATGGATTAGATCAGTATATGCCTCATTGACGGCTAAGGTCCAGTCAACAACTGAAACAGAGTGGGAAAGCTTAGCACACTATGATTGTTTCAACAAAAATTTAGACTTCGTATGCACTCAGAGACATTCCTGTTTTCCATAGGGCTGAAACTTTCCCATACAGTTTTTGTAGATGAAACAAGTGTGTCCCATCCGCAGTGTGCTTTCCTTCAGAAGACAGGGAGACCAAATACGGCAGGCAGGCCTATAACTGGTAAAATATAGATTAACAGATATATGGTTAAGCTTTGTAGAAATTCAGGCTGCATATGTGTGTGCTCTACACAGCTAAATCTTAACAGCTCTGTAGGCTCTGTCCTGGCTCTGTAGGCTAAGGTGAGTGTGATGTGTAGGCCACAGCAAGCAAGATTTTTCAAAAGGAAAAATAACCACCTGTACCCTTCTGGCTCATTAGGAGAAGACTTGTTTTCCTTTGCAAGGGGGAGGGACTGATGCAGAATACTCCTGGCTTTGATGTCTGCTGGAGTCCTGCAGCTGAGATGAAATGGAAAGCATCCTGCAGCAGGAGCAAGCAGCTGCTTTCATTTACCCTGGATGCCCACAAAGGGCTGAGCAGCCTTTGCCTTTGAATTGACATCACATTCATGCTGGCAGTGCCAAAATACTGTCTTATTTACTGTCCTGGTTTCAGCTGGGATAGAGTTAATTGTCTTCCTGGTAGTGGTACAGCGCTGTGTTTTGGGTTTAGTAGGAGAAGAATGTTGGTAACACCCTGATGTTTTTGGTTGTTGGTAAGTCGTGTTTAGACTCGGTCAGGGACTCTTCAGCTTCTCCTGCCCGGCCAGCAAGAAGGCTGGAGGGGCACAGGAAAGGTGGGAGGAGGGGACACAGCCGGGACAGCTGACCCAAACTGGCCAAAGGGGTATTCCATACCATGGGACATCATGCGCAGTTTTGGCGGGGGAGGAGGATTGCAGCTCGGACATCAGTCAGCAAGTGGTGAGCAATTGCACTGTGCATCACTTGTCTTGTGTATTCCAATCCTTTTATTGTTATTATCACTTTCTTGTTGTTATTAGTGTCATTAGTTTCTTCCTTTCTGTTCTATTAAACTGTTCTTGTCTCAACCCACGAGCTTTACTTTATTTTTCCAATTCTCTCCCCCATCCTGCTGGGTGGGGGAGAAGTGAGTGAGCGGCTGCGTGGTGCTTAATTGCTGGCTGGGGTTAAACCACAACATTTACTCATGGGAGTGGGGGAAACCAAACTGATTTACCAGCTTTATCTTGACTGCACAAGAATCGCCATTGCTGTCAGGAGATGCAGTGCACTTGATCCCTCTGTATTGAGGGAACAAAGGGCCTGGAAATCTGCCAGGTCTCTATAGGTAAGGCATCCTCAGCTGGCAGCAATCTCTCTTGCAGCCATCAGTGGAGCAAGCTCATGAAAATCCTCTCACACTGCATGAATTCTTCTGGTAAGGAGGCTATAGTTACGCAGCTCTAGCAAGTGGAATGAAGTATGATGCCTGGTCAGAAACCCACAGCAGGAAGAAATACTGGATGGTGGCTGTGAAGGAAAATGAATCTGAGGGGTCAGTATGGGATAGCACTAGGGAACTCCATGGTGGAGAATAGAATCTCATCGGCATTAGGAGGTATTTAAGGAACCAAGTAATCTGTGGTTTAGGGTGCTGTCACCAGTGATCTGAGGGTCAGGTCTGTGTGAGAGTGCTGTGAAATGTACTGTGTGCGCTAGCTCCCAGGAGAGTCCTTGCCATGGGAGCTAGCATGGTGTCAGTGGTAGCTGAGAGCTTTGCCACCTGCCTGGAGGAAAAGCCATAGGAACTCAAGCTCAAGAGAGATCTGACAATGTCAGATCTCCAGAGGCCAGTGCAGACAGTGCTGAATGGAGTCCCTGCAGGATCTGTATCACTATGGCTGCTATCATCCCAGTGAGCAAGGCCATCTCAAACACAGGCTGAAGCCAGAACACTGAAAGGCCAGCAGTATTAGTAGCTTATATTGTGCTAGAGCTGAGCAGTGTTGTGATGTGCAGTGAATTCATCCAGGCTCTGTCTCTGCTGCTAGCAGCAGGAGTAGGTGTGTAGCTCTCACTGAAGGCAAGAAAGAGGGTGGGTACCTTCTGGATGTGAAGAGCTGTAGGACTGCGGGTTCCTCACCTGCTTGAGGACACAGGGTAACTGCAGCCTTATTTTTCCCTATCCCCTAGAACTGAGCAGCCCGTAAAGCTGGGGAACTTGGCCGTGCTGTGCTGCACCATGCTGGTTTGGCTGCCTGCCCTGCTGCAAGCTCCTGGAGAATGGGTAGGGTATCTCACTCTTGGAAGTTGTCTTAAGATAGTCCCTGATGCTTCCACAAATGCCTGGCTCTTGAGCAAGTTGTGGCTGCACATCAGACATTCTGGATCATCCTGGATCATCTACTTCTATTCTTGTGGCAGTATTTAGGATGTGTCCTTTCCCAGCAGATTTGCTGTATAGCCTAAAGCAAAGTTGTCACAAAGTCAGAGGCCAGTTTTTGCTGCCTAGTCACCTTTAAATATTAACCTGAATAATTAAATTATTCATAAGAATGCTACAGGGCAGGAGTGCATTGCCCTCTTAAATACTAGTGAATGAGGCAGTTTCTTTCAAGGTTAAGATCAAGTCCATGTATGCTAGCAACAGCTATTCAGAGTTGTATTTTAGAGCCTGACTCAAATGTGGAATTCCCTTTTCTGGTGTGTCAAGTGAACCCAGGTGTGCCCTTAATAACACTGCCCTCCTACAGATGCTCAATATTTAGAGCAGGGGAAAAAACAAATGAAAACTTCTGATGTGTTTCTAGAAGCTTTCCTTAAACTTTTCAGTTGCAACTTCCAACAAATTGCCTGCATTCAGTATCATTCTTCTTGTCTGGATATTTTATACTTCATCTTGAGTTAGGAAGGCAGCAATATAGAGCTGGGCTGTGCCACCTTTAAAATTTGTGCCCATACGGACACAGTCAAAGGTTTTGCCCTTTGTTTCAGGGCAAGCACTCTAGTGGCTAGAGGAATCTGTGTTAAACCTGACTGTGTGTTTCTTGCATTCTTTCTTTAAGAAAATCTGCCTCAGCCAGATCCTATTTTCTGCTATTCATGTCTTCATTTAATGTTTCACTGGGGAGCCTGCTTGGCTGATACTGGAACTCTGCCCCTTTTTTTTTCTTCCTGGACCAAACCCATAATACTCAGTAAGATTTCAAAGTATTTTTCTAGGTATCTGGGTAGGTTTCCTCTCATTCTGCTATGCTGTTGTGAAGAGGGGGGTGTATTTGGGCAGCCAGTTCTCATAATCCATCCCCTGTTCAAGGAACCTGATTGATTGCTGTTGCTGCCAGGAGAGCGGCAAGTACCTGTGCCCCATCACCAATGGGTGGTTTGTACTTGTTATTACATCCTGCCAGTATTTGAGCAATTCCTCATTTATTCATAAAACACGCTCTCTTCTTGGCCTGTGGCTTAATGTTAGTTCTACCAGCTGCATTTTCTTCTTACTTGTCTGCACAGCAATTTGACTTAATGCAGTCATTGAGGAGGCTGTATACTGATCCCTTATTCACAGTCTGAGTAAAGCCTGGTGTTAGCACAAGCTCTGATCAATTTACCTATTTCATTTCAATTTAATTCAAAGTTTGAAGTAGTTTCTAAAAGGACCACACTCAAGTCCACTTTCTGTGGCCCAAGATCAGCACCTATCTGTCCTAAATCCCCTGAGTTATTTCTTGTCTTGTAAAGCAGCAGTAATTTTACCTGCTGCACTGCCCTGCCTTGGGATGGTAATCTATCTGTTGTTATACATGCTGCTGTTCCCAGCTCCTTTTTCTTTTCCCATTTATACATATCATCCCCTGAATCATCTTCCTCTGGTGATTTCAAATCTAATTCTCCACCGCTTTCTGCAGATACAGCAGCTATTTTTAATTTTTGCATCCTGATCTGCTTTTGCAAGCATCTAATTTTAACTTTACATTTAATATGATCAGGTTCCCTTGGAGCTCTCCTTTGCTCTAGGGTGACTGGCTGCACTGTGCATGTTAATCCTTCTGCTGGATTCTGCCACTTTCTGCTACTGTGGCTTTTCTTTCCCTTTTTCTGAATTGAAAATACTGTATTTCACTATTACCTTTTTGAGCCAGCAGACTGTACTCCTTTTCAAGGTTCTTAGTATTTTCTTTTAAAACAATTTTCAGATCAAAGCAGTTTTTTTCTGCTTTAACTCTGGTTCTGTCAGCACAAAATGTTTTAGTTGCACCCACAATAGTCATAGTAATACAGGAATTGTATCCTCAAGTTTCACTTCATAAGGTCTACAATAACTAGAGAACATTTATTCTATATCATCCCTGGTCCTATGAGCTGAAATGACACACCCCTTCCATGGAGAGGTGCCTGTAGCCTGGAAGATCTTGGGGTTTTTTTGTTGATTCTCTTATATTGCTCAGATCTTCAGCTGGATCAGTTAGTATCATTTGGGTGGCATTAGTGGCTTGTTGAGGACAGTGCCTGCAGTGACATAAAGCTTGTCCTCCAGCAAAGAAACAAAAGACTGAGCAAACTATAAAGGACAGATGCTGGCTACCTAATGAAAAAACATTTTTTTTTTCCTGGTACCATGCAACATCCTACTCTGAACGCAGCAAAAGGAGGCTGTGATGCCTCTGGACTGAAATTGAAGTATTCTTACACAAGGGCTTCATGGAGTATTGTATTGCAAGAGCCTTCCCTCTCTTCAACAGGGCCAGCGCTGTCTTTGGGTTCTGTACCGACACAGTGCGCTTCTAGTGCTCCTGCAAGAAGTCACATTTACACCATGGAAACAGCCTGCAGTTCAACTGAACATTTCGCTTTGTTGTGCTGGCCAGCAAAAAAACAAACAAACAAACAAAAAAAAAAAAACCAACACCTTATCAGAAGCAGAAGAGGAGAGGAAAAGAACGCAGTATTCTAGTAACAGCTCCAATGCAGAAAAACAGATACAGTCCTTCAAGGTGCCAAAGCTCAGAGCCGAACTCAGGTTTATCAGAGGTTCCCAGTAGTGACTGTGGCATACAAGGCATCTTCATGACAGCGTACAAGCAACGATGACCTCAAGCACAGCACCAGCAGCACCCCTGGAGAGGACTCATGCAGAAATGGGTATGGTACTGGCAGGGTCTCTTCCCAGAAGATCATGAATGCAGTTATGGTTAGAGAAGAAAACAATATGTGCCCGTAGAGGAGATAGGGAGATTATTTTTAGCTTTAGTTTCCACAGAGACTGTGCATCAAAAGTAGTGAGAAAGGACTGGCAGGCACAGGAGGCTGTGAGGTTTGTACTGGGCTCCATGAAGAGCATCTTGAGGATGAAGCTAGACCAAGAATTTGAGAAATGCGTTGCTAAAGCAAAAAAGCCAAAGGGCCCATTCCCATCTTGTCCTGAGGCCCTGAAAGCTCTTAAGCAAGCAAGTAATTTAATTTTGAACTTTACTGATTGTCTGGTTTTACATGTGGCCAATGTGGGCACTTCAGAGCTTTCAACCTTGCTGGAAAATAGAGCAGGACTACTGGAAACTTGGAATATCTCTCCTTTCTTCTTCAAGAGACTATGAACCTATTCTCCCACGTGCTGGGCAGTTACTTGGATGGATCTACAGCAAGTGCTATAGGCCTTCAGTCTGGAGTGACAGAGTTTTACCTGCCATGCATCAGCACTGGTGCCCCAAAATGGGCAGGACTGTGAAGAATCAGCACCTCCAGGATTAATCCCTTGGGGTACCATTCAGTTGCAACCAGATGTCATGACCTACAGCTAGCAAAGCTGAAAGGACAACAAATCTTCCACGCAAGAAGAGCCAGCAGAGTGATTACAGCCAAGCTCTGGCTGGAGGCACCCTGGGGCTGGCTGCTGCTTTATTTTGCTAAGTGGGTAAGTTCATGCTCTTTTAACTCGGGGAAGAAGCTTCTGGTTCAGGGATAGGGCAGGATCTCTTCAGGACCATGTAAGAATGTGGTATTGATTCAGCCCTGGCTGTGCATGAGAAAATCCTGTGAGTATCCACCTTTGTCCTGACTTCCCTGTCAGAACAGCACTGAAATACTGGCCTGAAATGTCTGTTACTTTAGTTCTTCATTGATCATCTGAGCTGGCTCCCTCACACCAAGCACAACAGGACGGGGAGAGGGGACAAAAGGGTATAAGGTACGAGCTGCAGCTTTTCTGGTCCTGGAGGGTACACTAAAGCGGGTTAGCTGTTAGCTGTCCCACCCAGTGGAGACTATCCACCCAGTGCAGGCAGCCAGCAAGAGTCACACAAATGCTCTGCTCACTTCCCCCTTCCTTCTCATCCCCTCCAGAGTCAGTGGGGTAGGTAGGACCTCAAAACATATCCTGGCATCAGGCAAAGTAGCTGGGGAAATTCCACACTGAGGCTGATATGTCACTGAGCTTAGTATGTCACTGTTGGACATTGTTGGTACTCTGGTCTCTCTGGGCAGGCTCAGAATACGTGCTCAGGCACCTGGGGAGGCTTTTGGGGTGGTGATTGACAGACCAAGGTGTCCGCCTTCTTCAGACACTTTCAGAGCTGGGTAGCAGCTGAACAGGTGAGGTTGCATATTGGACTTTTAGTCCTTGCCTTTTAATCTTTGACAGCAAGTAAATACTGCTGTCTTTGGGTGCAGGGAATAGGAAATACCTTCTGACAGAAGGTCACTGGCAGAAACTGGTGTCTATTTTGATCTCTTTGAATGCTGTCGCTTTTCTGAACTTCTGAACCGCCTCCCCCCCCCCCCCCTGGAATTTTGGGGGTGTCTGATCTCATAGATGCTTCTGCTGCAGGCTGCATGTTCTCACATCTGTAAGGCCGTTCCAGAGCAAACACATTAGTTAGCCCTGGTTGCGGGCAGTTAATGGGGAAAGCTCAGCCTCCTCTGTAGACGTCAGTGTGGTTATACTGCTTGCATGAAGCGGGAAGATGTGGTCAGGCTGGATATTTGCAGGGAGAAGTGTTCAAGAAACTCAGTGTGAAAATGGATTGAGTATGATTCCTTATTGCTTTGCTGTCCATGGCCATGCAGAAAAACGCCGGAGCATCCTTCCCCGCCTGCTAGTTACACCCAGTCTGCACGGATATAAGAGTAGCTGAGGAGGAAGTACAGGAGCATCCACCCTGTGGATAAACTTACATGAACGGTAAGGAATGGGATCAATTCAGTGTGGCGAAGGGAAGAGCTCAAGGAAAGCAGAAAATAGGGCACTTGATGGTTCCAGAAGTGACCCAGTGTGCTCTGCAAGAAAATTAATCCCACAATGGGATCATCACTTTCTGGGTATGTCTGGATACGTTACGGTGCCTTGCGATCCGGCTTTTTCCCCTCGTTTTTCTCAAATATACTCGCTCTTGCTGCCTTTGTCCTCTTTCCCGCCCCCCCCCGCGCAGGCCGCCTCCCTCCCTCCTCCTGCCCCTGGGCTGGCCGCGCCCCGCGCCGGCTCCGTGCGGGCAGGCGCCCCGGTTCGCACCCGGGATACAGAAGGGGCCCGGGGCCCGGCTGCCCGCCTCTCCCGCCGGCCCAGCCACCGGGGGTCGGTGTTGCTCCGCTGAAGCGGCGGCGGGGACGGACACCGCCCCCACCCCCGCACCCACCCCCGCTCCCCGGGACCGCCCCGGGGAAGCGGGCGGGGGGGGAGGCCGGAGCGGCGGCGGCTGCCGCCGGCGGGGGAGGGCAGGGGCAGCGGCCCTGTGGCACCGCCGCCCTGCGAGCAGCAGTCCGAGCTGGCAGGAGCGAGGCTCAGCCTGGGGCACGCCGCGGCCGTGCTTCAGCAGAGGGACCCCGCGCCTCAGTTTCCCTGTCCAAAATGCAGTGCATCACCCGCCTCCCTCTTCTCTGTCAGCAGCGCCCAGAGGCCCTGGTGAGAGCCTTCAGCTGACTAGTCGCTGACCGGATGGCAGAGACCCCTTCTTTGCCGTTGCTTTTAGTCATTGCAGGAGAGGAGAGATGGCTAGAGCAAGCTGGGATCAGGCCAGCAGAGGGGATGCTGGTGCTTCTCCTTACCTGGGGCCTGTGTGACCAGACGTGTTCGTGTTGTCCTGGCAGCCTGCCTGGCCCCTGTCAGATGCCATGCCCAGAGCTCTGCCAAGCGCGCGGATCTTGCAGCTTGCTGCCTACGTGGACGGGCACCGGCCCACAAACCCTCCCTGAGGTTCATTTGCACTGGGATAGGCACAGCCCTTCCGGAAACAGTCGGCTGTCATGGCTTGCCAGCAGGCAGGCCGCCGTGGGGTGAGCCCGGAGCAGGCGTCTGGGCAGGGCAGGCTGTGTTGGGCCCGGTGGGGCTAATCCAGGCAGGTCCTGCACAAACACGGTGCTGCTGCTCCTGTCTGCGTGGCCCAAGCCAGTATCTTCAGCAAGGAATTGAAAATCAGATGCAACCGCACGGCTGTACCAAGCCTTGCCTTGCCTGTGTCACTCACCGGCTGCTTTTTTCAAGCCCTGAAAGTTAAGCAAGGACCTTGTCTCAAAATCAAATCCCAGGGGGCCTGTTGACCTGCGGCAGCTGGAGTTTGTTACCAGAGGACTGCAGAGCAGTGGTGGCATCCTTAAGTAACGTTCAGAGTAAGAGCTATTCATCTGTTTTGTTTCCAGGTGTCTTTCACTCAATAACATGGAGCTTGCTGCAGAAACTCACTGAAGCTTGTATTTGTCTTCTTGGCCAGGGCCATGCTTTTCTACTCGGCTGCCTTGTAGCACATCTCGTAACATGCTTCCAGATGGGGAATGACCCAGAAAGCAGCCTGCGCACCTCAGAGCACTGACAAAGCATGGGTGGTGCCCCATCGCCTCCTGCAACCCGAGCAGGCAGCAGCGGAGCCAGGCTGACCTCCGTGCGCAGCTTCCTGCTGATTCTCAGCTTCCTGAGGCACTGGTGCAGCAGCACAGACCTGCCCTCGCCCGAACAACCTGGGCTGAGACGCAGCTGATCTGCCTTCTGCGTGTGTGTTGCGTAGGCATGGATATCTGATCTAGTCAGCCAGAAAGAGCTGCTTTTAGGGCACAGTTCATCTGATCTATTCTAGACAGATGCCTGCTTGGCAGTAAGTCTCTTCCTCCCCAGTGACCGCGCCGGGAGCTTGCAGCGACCAGCTCAGCCAAGGAGTGTGCGGGTGAAGCCCAGCGGGCGCCGAGCCTGTGTTCAGCCTTTCAGCTGGAGCCTTGCAAAGGGCCTGTTGTGGTTGGGGGTCTCAGACAACTGATCGGCCGGGGCACGGGCAATATGCAGTTGTGGCTGCTTGCTGTCAAAGTGTTATTTCCATTGTGGTGTTGCAATCTGGGTCTTGTAAAATAACTTAGCAGCTAGATTCTTTGCTCAGGAGGAGGAGGAGGATTGTTCCCCTTTTCTGACCTCCCCCTTCTCTGAGGGGCTCCATGCCCCACCTCCTGTTCCTAGTGAGCAGTCGTGAAGTGGCAGCCTCCTGGGCAGACGTTCTCCATCTCTGCAGCTGGAACAGTTCTCCTGTGTAGGTCTCTTGGAGACCATGAACAAATACAATATCAGCACTTTTGCATTCCTTGATATAAATGAAGTTACATGGCCAGAAGCTGAGACTTCTGATGTTTATAGCAAGTGCTATTTATAATACGAACATGAAAGCAGAGCATTTGTGCATTAGAAGTACGTTCACTTGGGAGAAAAGCACCGAAAGACCAGTAATACCACCCATGAAGTACTGCGGGAACTAGATACAGTCAGGAAAAGTGACCCATGCTCTTTCGTAATCACTCTTGAAACTTTGAGAGCAATGTTAATCCAAAGGTCTCAAAGCACTTCAGAGATGCGTAATAGGTGGAGACACAGCAATCAAAAGCTGTGGCAGAACTCACACAGATTTTTGTAGACTTTGGATAAAATTAATGCGTAACGTGTAACAGGCAGCTGGAGGTCAGGAACTGTTGCCCTCAGCCACTCGCCTGAAGCAGCAGGTGCCTTTCTTCCTCTTCTAGTCTCAGCTTATCGGTGTGATCACTCTAAAATAAATGGCACCGAAGTTCACACCTTGTAACTATACGCACAGAATAACAGAGGTGTTGGAAGACTAGAGCGGCGGTTCCCATCATCTAGTCTGACCCTCTACAGCACACAGCAGCCGTTCTTGACTTCTGAAGCCTTCACATGATGGAAAGGCCTCGCAGTCTCAGCTAATTGTTCCAATAATTCAGTGCTTTTATTGTCTAGAGCCTGCACTTAACCCTTGCTCTCAGTCCATCTAGTGGCAGTTTTCAACACTGAATCTGTGTTCTCAGAGACACTTCTGAATGAAAAAAGCACAAAAACTGGTTTAGCAATTAGGTAAGGTTTCTAGCATTTAAAGCTGTACTGCACAGCCTAAGTATTTGTCCTGGTTTCAGCTAGGATAGAGTTAATTTTCTTCCTAGAAGCTGGTACAGTGCTGTGTTTTGGGTTTAGTAGGAGAAGAATGTTGAGAACACCCTGATGTTTTCAGTTGTTGCTCAGTCGTGTTTAGACTCAGTTGAGGACTCTTCAGCTTCTCATGCCCAGCCAGCAAGAAGGCTGGAGGGGCACAGGAAAGGTGGGAGGGGACACAGCCAGGACAGCTGACCCAAACTGGCCAAAGGGATATTCCATACCATGGGACGTCATGCCCAGTACATAAACTGGGGGAAATGGCTGGGGGAGGAGCACTGCTCGAGCGCTGCTTAGTGGTGCGGAATTGCATTGTGCATCACTTGTTTTGTATATTCCAATCCTTTTATTATTATTGTCATTTTATTGTTGTTATTGGTGTCATTGTTAGTGTCTTCCTTTTTCTGTTCTATTAAACTGTTCTTATCTCAGCCCACGAGCTTTACTTTATTTTCTGATTCTCTGCCCTACCCCACTGGGTGGGGGGTGAAGTGAATGAGCAGCTGCGTGGTGCTTAGTTGCTGGCTGGGGTTAAACCACGACAGTATTATAATCTGTATTTTATGAAACAATATATTCTTCTTTTACATACATTCAAAAATACCTTTTCATATTATTGTTCCGTACAATATGCAATAAGTGTACACATAGGTCAGTCAGTTCTGTTTTCTCTGCTATTGCTCTGCCAAAGACAGGCCAAAGAAATGAATGGCTGTGCTTCGGCTCAGAGAGACCTGAATTCATTCTTGATTCCTTCACAGGGAGGAAAGTCAATAGTAGTAGGGGCAGCTGATGACGGGAAAATTGTGCTGCTTTTGCATAAAGATGATGCTCCAATAAAGCCTTGTTATTCCTTGATTTTGTAGATCGCAAGCAAGGAAAGTAGTTTTGTGCATGGCCGAAATAAGGTCTTACAGTGAAGATCGGGATGAAGAATTAGTTGGAGCTGGAGATCAGCGTTGCGCATATTGAAGCAACAGTGTGAGTAAGGAAGGACGTAGCTGTGCTTTATGGTCAGCATACTTGTTTCCCTGTGCAGCAAGTTGCATGGGACTCGCATGGGACTCACAAGATGCTTTATCTTGCCTGAACCTGCCCCCAAAAAGGCTAAGTACACCGGCTAAACTCACCTCGTCTGGACAGAGGCATCCTGGGCAGTATTAGCTCTTAGATCTGACAGCTCTTAGATCCATGGTGCCTCTTTGTAGAGCTGTCAGTTGTTCAGAGGTTAGAGTATGTGAGCATCACTACAAGGGTAGTGGCTTTTCACCCAGCCGTTGGCCAGCTGTGGGAGATTACGGCACCAGCAGTGTTGGCTGTGACAAGATGTTTGCATACATGGATGTTCAGAGCATGCTGTGATAGTGTTACGCTGCTGCTGGGTTGGGTTTTTTTGCTGAGAAGGAAGGAAAGAAGTTTGTGCAGTTCAGCAGCAGGAACAGTAGTAAAGAAAGATGGATTTTCATCCATCTCTTTCCAGGTTTCCTGGCTGAAACTACAGCCTGTCTCTGCCTTCCCTTAAAAAAAGGTAATTATCTCTTAATCACAAAAGTAGAATGAGAGGAATCGAGGAAGCAGAGTGGCTGCCCTAGAGAAATGCCCAGAAAAAGAAATACAAAAGCAAAGCCTGTGTGTCTTTGTGTCATGAAAACAATGCAGTTAACTTATTCAGGTAACGAAGATTCAACATTTGTAGGTGCTAGGAGTGCCTGTGGGTAGCTTGGTGTCAGAGTGATAGAAAGATCAGAGTTACAGCAGTACTACCAGATACCTGAGAATTTCTGTATGTCACTGGAAAACCACCTGCATAGGAACTGAATATGCCGTATTTACAGCAAATGAATGCAAACAATGGTAGGCTGGAGCTCTGAACGTGTGGCTAGTCCTGTTGGTGCTGGAGGGTCAAACAGCACTACAGCAACCGCCGCAGACACAGTAAACTGATACCATGCTCAGAGAGTATAAATCACTCTTTCCTATCTTTGTCATTGTGGTGTTCATGACAGGCTGGGTTTCTGATTGCACAATGAAATGGCATTTGACTGAAGACGTTTGGTGTTTGTAAAGGAAGTTGTTCCTGAGCCAAACCACTCCTTTGGAGCACAGCAAAGAGTCACAGCACTGTGATGGGTGGTTTTGTAAAGCATAGGATCCTTGATGAAATTACCCTGGGCCTCTCCATCCAGGTCCTCCGTTGTATGACAAAAACAAATGTTTGTGACAGATTGGATAAAAACTTCATTGACTGTCCCTGCTCGACTTACTTAAAATGAGCATTTTCTTTTGCCACCTGATATCAGTCTCTTGCTGCCAAAAAAACTTTTTGTAATCAGGGAACAAAAGAAGCCAAGGCATGGAGTATTAAGTCATCATTTATAATTAATTTTCTTCACATTAAAATAATTTTCTGAAATCTTATAGGGTTTGCTTGGTTTATATCAAGTTCTTAGATAGCGCTTACATTATACATGTGCACATTCGGAAAAGATTAATTTACCCCATGTGTTTACTGTCATTATTCTTTTGAGTATGTTTGACTTGATTCTGTAAAACATTAAATATGCCAGAGGAAATACCAAAGGTGAAGATATTGAATGCTGCTAGTGTTACAAAAGATACATAAGCTGGAAGCGTTGACATAACAGCCTGAGATACCATAACAAGCTGTGGGTTTTCTCCACTCCAAAACTGCTTTCAAGCCATGGTCTTTTCTACAGCAAGATGGGAGGGCAAGGAAAGGCTGAAATAAAATTCTGAATGAAAATATTTTTAGCTTTTACCAGCAAACTTTCCAGCCCTGATGTGCTTTTCACCCATTCTGCTGCTCAGCAGCGACAGGAGACCCCATTCACTGGTGAGAAAGCATGTCCATGTGTACACTGCCCTCCGCAAAGGCAGTCAGAGGATGTGGCCCTGTCAGTTCAGGGGTGCAGCGCTCTTCCAGGAGGAAACTGGGGTCAGTGGGCAGCGGATGCTTCTGTCCACAACTCTGCTTTCATTTCCTCTTCTTCCCCTTTCATGTCCTCTCCTTCTCTCCCACTCTTACCTGCACCCGCCAAAGGTAAGTCCGGCTTTCTCCTGCCTTTGGGTCCAGTTTACGCAGCAATGGCCACCTTATGTTTTACAGCTGAGATATATAGAGAGAAAATCACATCTCATTCTTTGGGTGTTCAGAGCAGGGGTCGTTTGGGAGATGCCTTCGAGTCTCATGCACTCTGCTTTAAGGCTGGCTTTATGGCAATGCAGTGTTCATTTTGGGAGAGGAGATCAGTATCTGCCTTGGGGGGGCTGGTGAGGATAACCCCTTGTCCTCAGACTCCTCTTTCTGCTTTTGTAATCTCAGCCCTGCCTAGGTCTTGGCAGCTGTTTTTGCCTCTGCAGTCGGCTCTTTCCTCTTCTCTGAAGGCTCTTTTTTGCTTGGTGCATCTGCTCTGTCTGTCCCTTGGCCACTATCATCTGTGGCACTGGATGTTACCTGCATGGCTGGCGCTGGCTGAAGGGGCTCATTGCTCTTCTTCCACCTCCGGGCCCCTGACCGTGTATTAAATTCGTACATTTTCCCAGTAACTTGCAAGGGAGAAAAGACAATCGATTGAAGTAATTCCTGCTTTAGAAGATTAAGGCATGACAGTTCTCCCCAGGATGGGGTCAAAACAAGAAACATGAACCACCTGGAAAATCAGCTGAGTTGGGGAGGTAGCCCCGAGAGGGAAAGCCTCATTTCCGCAAGCGAGTGTGGGGACCTGGGCGTCACGGTGGCCGCTCAGGGGAGATGCTATTCTATCAGTTTAAAAACTGGCTCTGCAGTTCGGGGAACAGGAATATTCAAAACATTCCTATTCAAAAAAAAGGACCTTCTTATCATGCTATACCTCTATGCAATTTACAGCTACCGTGGATTAACATGGGCAGTGTAACAAACACATCCATAGTCCTTAGTTGTTAGGCCTAACTCTCCCAAAACTTCTGCCTTTGGCTGTGCTGAGCAAGGCTGTGGTATATGTCTGTGCCTATTTTTTCAAATAGAGTTGCCTATCTGAGGTAGCAAAACCTGCTAGGAGCACAATATGCTACATACATCTTCCAGACCACATCTGGTTGTCTAGGTTGACCCAAGATTTGGAGATCTGGGATCCCCAATGAGTTTTGGCCGCATGCATTTCTTCTCCATTTGCACAAAATGCTTTTCCCCAGGCTTGCTGTGCACATTGTCATTAAGAGGGTGAAATAGTATGTATTTTCTGTTTGTGCAAGTACATGCTTCTCTCATACATATAAAATAGTGTTAAATCTGGGTTGTTTAGCACACATGGCTACCTTTCCTTGTCAGAAAGATTTTTGGCCCTCTTCAGATTTTATGTGTAATTTCTACTTGTACATTAAAAGAAAGTATCTTCTCCTTCAGTTCATTTGCTACCTAGAGATAAGTGGAAAAATTGCCATGCGTCCAGTGTGATTGCCTCACAGTCTAAATGACTGTCTCTTGCTAAACAGACAGAGAATCAGGAGCTATCGTGGCACTTCTTGTAATTAAACATTATTAATACGAGACAAACAAAAGACCATTAAGGCCTGGAAAGAAATGGTTACGCATTACTACATGTTACGGTTTATATCAGAATTAATGGTTTCTGACACATTAACACATTTTGAGCAACTAAAGATTAAACTGGATCCCTTTACATGTTATTTTTTCTGACTGCTTACAAGGCAGGCACGTTAAAGCAGCCCTGATCAGGAAGCAGCTCCTGACCATCTCTCCTAATCATATTGAACAGATGATGTTCTGGGAATTATTAAATCTCATTTCCAAACCACCAACACTTGATCCTCTAGGGTTTGGGATGAGCCATGGAGGGGAGAGGGGAGGAGTGGGGAGCACACATTTCTCTGCTGACACCACAAAGCTGTGTTATAGCTTAATGTTTGTGTCAGCCATGACACAAACACTATGGCTCTGGAGGGCAGTTTGGGTGGGCTCAGATATCCTTGTCTGCTGTGGTCAGGTTTGCTGAGGAAGGGAGCCATCAGCTGGCCTGCAAAAACACCAGGAAGCAGCTCTTGCAGCAGCCTAGAGAACATCCGTGTTTAATATATTACAAATGCAGTTACACGGGGAAAAAGGAGGGACTTTGGAGGCCATCCCTCCAGATCTCTTTATAAATAGCAGGTGGGCTTGAACCTAGACCAAACTGGCCTTGAGCAGCCTTGTGGATGGGCTTAATTGCACAGTAGGGTCTCATTTGCTTGCCCAAATTCTACTGAAGTCCCCATGCCTAGTGTTTCCCATTAGCTCATAGCATCTGACATCTCCGAGCCAGCTAATAAGAAACACAAGGTACAGGCATTTGGGTGGAAATTTGCCCAGATGAACCGAAGCCTTGAAATAAGCCTGCCTTCTTCTGGGTAATTTTTAGACCTATTGTTTCGGACCTATTTTCGGATCTGTTTGTTAAAGACCTATTTTGGCTGACTGTCACATTTTACCAGCCCCCACCCCCACCCTGCCCCTCCATGCTGGGACCCTCAGCCATTAGACGCAGGGCTGGGCACCCTAATGTGGGGCTCAGGCAGGGGCTGTGGTTCAGGGAGATGAGGTAAGGTGGATCAACCCTTAGAAAAAAATATGCTTCTGTAATGAACCCTGCTGCAGAGCACGGTAGCCATCACCTGGGGAAGGGGATAAACACTACACCCCTGGGGTCATCCTGATTTTCCTAGCTTTCACCTTCATTTCACTTTTCCCAGCTGGTTAATCAGATATGCTCAGAGTTAGCATAGCTGGAGCCTGGTGACACACTCGATAGCTTATGCCACTACAACTGCATCTAAGAGCAAATGGTCTTCCCTTTCCTCCCCAACAAGCGGTGCTCGAGCCTTAGAGAAACAGCAGCAATGCACTGTTGCTACAAGGGAGGAAATTTGTGCAGGAGCGAGTAACTCACCCACCCGCCCTGCATCCAGGGAGAGGTTTAAGAGAGGAAGTCAGTACATCTGCGGCTACATTAATCTGCTGGCTGTTTCCCAGACGTGGGAAGGGTGAAACCATGTAGCCATGACAGCACCAGAGCAGGAGGCTTGCAGCAAATTCCTCCTCCCCTCCCACCTTCCCATACCAGATCCATACATTCAGGTTTAGCAGAGGAGTAGTGAATAATCTGACCATCGGATGTATGCTTTCAAGGACCGCAAGTATATTCCACCATTAGAAATGTTACTAGGGCACTGTTTTGATTTTCACTATCTGTGAAATACAGTTCCCATTCTCCTTGGAAACAGAAAACGTAAAGTATGAAAAGCAAATGTTGAACCATATTTAAATCAACTAATCCAGTTTGTTTCCAGCCAAATATTCATCTCCACTCTTAATTCCTTTTTATTACCTGGGTCTCTGGCTTCTCCATCAAAGACAGTGTTTAGCTTTGTCATTGTCTGTGAAGAGAGACAAAATGTGAAATGAATCCTGTGAATTAACTAAGCAAGAAGGAGGAGCAGTGACTTGGAAACAGTGACCTACATGGATGGATGCAGATTTGTATGACCTGCATATTGCATTCCTGTAGGCTGGGTTTAATCAAAACTGGCAACAAAAGCCATTTGTGATGTAGGGTGTTGCCACTAGATGTTCAAAGATGAATTAATAAGGTCTGACATGCTAAATGCTTCCATGTGTGTAACCACAAGAGGGTCACCTCCACCCAGACGAGGCTTGGGAATCTCCTTTCTGAAGAACTTGGGGAGGGAGAGTACAGTGATCAAAGTGCCTTGCCAAATAGCCTAGCTATTATGGCTATGAAAAAGGAAGGAGCCCCAAGATCTAGGAGGAAAGAAACATCTATTACAGTGGAAATAACTACAGCATTTTGCTGCAAACAGCTTATTAAGATCAAACTCTTTACAGCTTGGGTACACTCGTGTACCTTACTGGTTGCACTCAGGCGAGTCGGGGTTAGCTGCACAGGTCGGTGGTGTCCCAGCAGCACAACATTGCTGTCAGTGAAGCTGGGGCACTTGTCATCCTGCCTCTGCGGCTGCAGCGAGTCTCCTTGTCACTGCTCTGAGTACAGCCTCTCTGGCCTCCCACGTACGGGGCTGCCAGAGGGGATGGAGAAGTCGGCACTTGGAAGCAAAGGGGCCACAGGGTGGGTGAGCACCCCTCACACCCAGTGTTGCCTCCAAATACAGAGGCCAGTCAGGGCACTGAAGCATTTTGCATTTGGAGGCAATCCTTTTTTCCTCGCCTATCATTTTTATATTCTCTTTGGAAAGCAGACACCTTTCACAGAAAGGATCCTGCAATCATATTGCATGATGGGGCTGGACAAAACTGGGTTTCGTTTTGAGGCCAGTAGTACTTACCACAATCACTTCTTTCTTAGGTTTCTTCTTTTCTACAGAAAGGAAAATGTACGTTGCAAAGAATCAGAATTTTCTGACAGTGACTATAGCCACTAAGGCCAAGATTTCCTCAGACAAATAGATATTCTTGGTACTCAACTTCTGAGACATCTCAAATGAGCCTTATTTCTTTTCAAAGGCTGATCACACACACTGTTTGAAAAGCGAACTCCTTCATAGTATTTTGGAGTGAGAATCCACAGTTGCCAATGACTAATCAGAAGTTTAGCCTTGAAAAGTCTTATTCCTTCAGTAATGAATAAATAACAATGGTTTCTTTAACAAATTTCCCTTTCTAAATAATATGAACAGATACAGAAATTCACCTTTAGGGCTATTTGAACTACAAATGTAGATTATTTTTTTCCATGAATGTTTGTGGTTGCAAACCTTGTGCACTCCAAGATGCACTTGGAGACAAAACAGGGAAGTGCTGCAGATCCAGTCAAGTAAAATTCAGATTGAAGAACAGTTTGGTTATGTATGAATTTGCCACACTATTAACTCATCCCACATGCAAACAAATACAGCAGCAGTGCCATGGGCATCTCAACAGCATGGATTTGTGGATGATACCCAACTAGTTGCTATGATTTCTTCTTGCTTGCTCCTTGCCAATTTGTTTAATGGCCTTTCTTTGGAGAACTGTATGCATGGCTGCCAATGGGCTTTACAGCCAGGCATGCAATACTCTGAAGTGTTGCAGATGGGTCTCAGCCTGAGCACTGATGGGAAACCTCTTCTGTCTAGCCCTTGCTGCCCAGCATTTGGGAACCAGTTTTTCAGAAAGCACCAAGCATCCATTTTTGGGAAACCAGCCAATGCTGAGATGTCTCAAACTGGGCAACCAAAAGAACAGCTAATTTTGTTGGGTTTTGTTAGTCATGTTTTTTTTCAGTCTGGGAGATACTGATTGAGGAGAGGGAGTTATAAAAGCAGGGTCTTACTGAGCCCATATGAGCCATGCTTGCTAAGAGAAGGCTAATGGGACTAAAAGGAACAAGACTGCTTAAAAAAAAAAAACAAAACACTTTTTTAAATGTGCAACTTATACCACTGCTAAGTTATACAAACCCCTTTAAAAGCACCAATACTTTAAAATAAATCTTCAGGTACATGAAGTAATGGTGTCAAGGGAGCAAATGAAGGGATCAGAGAACAGGGAATTAGAGTGGAGACAATTCTTGAAGGTGCTGTAGAGGGATGGGATTGTTTTTTAACGGATAGCATATGAATTTTATGTGAAAAAATACAGTAATTCTTTAGCATTCATGCCAGAATACCAGGCTACTCTGAATAGTTAATATATTTGAAGAGCAAAAGGACCATGAAATCCCTTAGGCAGGCTTCCCATAATCAGCCAGGGTTATTTAATCTCAGTACTCTTGTACTGGGTCAAATTTATTTGTCTAGAAATGGATTTAGAAATTGTACGCTCAATTGTAAACAAGATCTTGTGCTGAAGTATTAAAATATAGAAAAGAGGTACACACCTGCAGCATTTATCCTGCAATGTAAAAAAGATTAAGAATGTAGTTAACAAATGTCATACTTTTGCTTACATAAAAATATCATGCTTTGTTCCCTTTCATTTGGCAATAAGGATGCATTTCCTTGAGTTCTGGGATTTGTTTCGTTTCTGGTTTTGCTTTCACTGAAGGCCTGCATCATTTAATGCTGCTCTCAAAGAGGAAAACAGCCCTGAGCATTGCTCTAACACCTCTCCAAGAAGGAATGATATTAAAAAAATAAAGCCTTATTGATGATAGCAAGATGGATTTATATAATCTGGAAAAATACATTTTCAAATATTGTCATCTTGTTCCATCCTTGGAGGAAGGTCAATTTTTTGGATCTGATATGCTCAGATAATACCTTTTAAAATATTTGAAAGGTTGTAAATGTTTTTGAAAATATAGAAATCGCTTTCTAATGGGAAAGCCTGGCTCCAGATAAATCCTTGCCCTATTAATAAATAATAACAATAGCCAAGCTACATGCTGCTAGATTCATTTGTCATTTTCATCACAATTGCTAAATTCCTTGCACACACCATTTCAATTATAATCGCAATTACATATTACCTCTTTACATTTACTATGATTTCTAAATTCAGGTCCCAATCCTGAGAATACTTAGAGAAATCCCTTTTTTTTTTTAATCCCAGTCCACTTAAAGACCTGCTTATCTTTGTTTTGTGAAGTAAAAAGTCAATTTAGAGGCAGTCTGGCTCCAGCCCACTGAGAAGGCAGCCCGTGGGGACCTCTGCTGCTTCCCGCAATGAACCAGAGCTGGTCCCAGGTGCTTCCGTGGCTTTTGCCAAGCACGAGCACTTAGAGGTACCGCAAAGCTTTATGGGCCAGAGCCTTGCAACAGGCTTGGGTAAAACTCCAGGAAATCTGCAGAAGTTTTGCCAGAACAAAGAATATGGCATGAGCACCAAGGTTTGGAAAAGACTCTGGGATCCATAGCTGAGAGGGAGGAAAACGCATCCAGTAACTACCTAGATGGGAGCTCCCTTGGAGTGGGAGCCAAATACAAACCAAAAACATTTGTATTTTTGGTCAGCAGAGTTAGGAACAGACTCTCACTGCATCTCACGAGCACAGCTGCCATTAGAGGTCATAATTGTTAATTCCACTATTACCTTCACCTAATGCTAATGTTAGTAAATCCATGAAAACATGCCATGGACATTTTTCCTTGATTTCATATCATTAACACCAAATATCACTGTAGACAGTCATAGCATTTACTACGGCGAAGGGCATACCGCTATAAAATATTCAAAGCATAGATTTCATTAGGGCTGAAAGGCCTGAGTTATCTCTGTCATTGCCAGGTGCTGCTGGGTACTTCCCCAGCGTGACATGTGGGAGGACTCACAGAAGCACGTCGTCTGCTTTGCCTGCCGGAGGGCAGCAGGTGCGGGCCCACGTCACCAGCAGGAACCCCAGGTACCCGAGCAGTCCGAGGAGCAGCAAACTGCCGAGGGTGACGACAAATGGCACGTACCACGCCGATTCAGAGTAGAGGTTTTCCCTTTTTGTCACAACAGTGAAGCCAGGCTTTTAAAACAAGATAGGAAAAGTTCCTCAAGGCTGCATACTTGTAAGGTTACTGACACCTTTCATCTGGTTGAACTTCTGCCCTGAAGCACCTGGCCCAAGCTTGCCCTGGGGCTCTGCAGATGATGGGCAGAGGGAGATAGTGTCTGCTGGAGACAGTGATTCATCCCACATACCTGCCTGCTGACTGCCAAGGCAGCTCAGATGACTGAGATGGACCACAGAGCTCCTGGGGCAACCAAAGGCAGGTGAAGTGGAGCCCACCCATGATGCAAAAAGGAGGTTCCAGATCATGTTTCAATGGCTTATATTAAAAAAAGCATGCCATGGTGGGGTTTAAAAACCTCAGGTTGCCTGAGAAGCTGCGAGCACATTGTTGGAGGGTGAGCAAGTTCAGGGAATACTGCCATTACCGAGATAATGGTTTCTTGTTACCTAAGGCAAAACTGGAAGTAGGTCATCTTCACTGCAGTGATCATTCAGCCCACTTCGTAAGAGGAGTTGAACCCCGAGGAATTGGGTTATTGTATAAAAAGAAATGAAACTCCTTTTTTTTCCCTGTGACTTGTTCCAGAAGGGAAAACCACACTTCCTGAGCAGTTGCAATCTCCCACATCTTCCTGAGTGCCAGGAGACATGTCTCTGAACTGGCACGTCACTTGGTGCTAGCAGCTCATTCGTTAAGGTCCCATCATGAAACTACCCTCACACGGATCAGAAATTACTCATTTGCTCTGCCTGGGTCATTACCTAGTGTGGTACTATTAGTTTCGATCATCTACTGAAGTTTTTATTTAATTTTCTGTAAGACATTTGTAATTTTATTGTGTATGAAATTTAGTAGGTTATCTATTTCTTTCCCGTTTAAGGATACCTTTAAAATAACCTATTTAGCCTTGCAAAAAAAGGCATATCCAATCCTTAGAGAAACTTTCAGATACTCTCAAGATCACCGTCACCACTCCATCCTCACTGGGACTGAAGTCACAAGTGACTTTTTGTGACAGGGCTTCTTTTCTACACTACCAGCCTTCCAGCATCTGATTCATCAAGCTGCTGCACTGAACACATGTAAGGAGTAGTGATGGGAGAAGTTGCTGTAATGGAAGTGCTCTTCTGGAAAACAGACTGAAAGTGGAAGGCTGGTATCTCTGGGGAGGCAGACTTAACACTGTGGTATGTGGTCTAGACTGTTTGTATTCGTGGTAAAGCACAGGAAAGAAATACAGAATAATTTTTGTTATTCAGCTTAACTTTTCATTTCCACATCAAGTAGGGGGAGCGGAGGGCTGTGAGAAAATCATTTATTCCTTCCCAACAGAGCATTAGATAATAACAGGGTTATTAATCAGTCTGCAAGTTTGGATTTAAGCATTTTCATAGAAAATGATCCAGATTTGCATGTGCTGTTTGCAGGATCCTCTGGTTCTGGCTCAGTTACCAGTAGCCTCTTGCAGATCCAGACCATTTTACAGTGAATGGCTCTTTTACTCCTTTACCAGCATACTCATATTTTCATTCCTACATACAAGAGAAAAAAGGGTAATGCCCTCTGCAGGCAAGCAGAAAACGGATGGACTCTGGATGACTGAGAGAGAGTGCAGCAAGGGATGAAGGCGGTGACCGGCACAAGGATGGGGACAGAGCGGTCTGTACCCTCAGGCTGTGCCGCTTCTGCAGACAGGACGAAAGCAAGCTCTCCTCACGCCCTGCACCAGCCTGATGGAAATCAGCTCCAAAATGAAACTGGTGAGCCCGAGCTTGCCTGGGATGGTTGTGTGGAGGAGTAGACTGTATTGCTGGGACACAGGCCCACAGCTCCACAGGCTGTGCAAGACCAGATCCCACCCTGGCTGCCGAACGCTGTGCAGGCTTCCCCAGCTCAGCTAGGGACCACCACGTGGGCAGGGAGCTCAGGAAAGACCCATCCCGCCCCTCTGGATTTGCTGTGTGAAACCTGGTGAAACCTCAGAGACACACTGAGGCTGTGTACAACTGCTTCAGCTCCTGACAGGCAGCTCAGAGTTTTATGTGACAGTGACTTCAGGGATGGAAAAAAGCCCTTTCCAAGTGATGAGGATTTCTTCTTGTTGTTGTTGCCTATTTCAACTCTGGTAGCCACGGATTAATGTGTCCCACTGCTAAGGAAGCACATAGAAGTGCGAGGCAGCTGGGGAGTGAATAGCTATGAATAAAAAAACAGGTAGTGCAAAATGCATGAGGTAATTTTAAGGTTCCAGGCAAAGGTTAACCCCTGCTCTTTCCTTATTAATAAAGCTGCCAAAATCTTTAACTTTCCAGTTGCATGGTAATGGCAGTGTGCCCGGTCCTTTGGCTACTTGCCCTTTTTGTTTTAGAAACTAAAATACAAAACATATGTTATGACTCTCTACCTGAGACCAATCCTTCATGACACTAAGCACATCAACCACCTTTGGCTTCAATGTAAGAGCACAGGGCTCAGCACTTCCCAGGACTGGACCCACTGTAGGTTTTTGCTTTCCTTTTGCATACATCTACCCTCTTTTCGTCACTCCTATAGAGAATAGTCCATAAAAGAAATGCAGAACTGGACATAAATTTCAGTGAACTTACCGTTGTGGTAATGACAGTAGTTGGGTTTGGGATAACTCTGATGTTTAAAGTCACCGTTCCAGTTTTAATTAGGTCTGTAGTTTTGTCCCTGGCAGATAATAAATTGTCATCTGTTATACAGACGCGCAATCTGTAAATCCAGTTTGTATCAAGTCCGCTGTCATAGTCAAACCTTGATGCAAGAATCAGCCGAGATGTGTTGGAGCCGGCACTTGGTGAAAAGGTGAAATGATTGTTCACGTTGCCTGCAAAAAAACAACACCAAAACGTGAAAAAGTTTACTTTAATCCCACATTAAAGTAAATGTGTGGAACAAGCAAAAAGATCAGTTTCTGTTGACAACTTGTTATGGATCACTATACACCCGTGTGGTGAAGTATCATTGACAAGAATGGCTCCTTCATCTTCCTGAAACCATATAAAATAATTTAAAACAATAGAGTCATAAAAGCATTAATATATAGAATAAGACCCTCTACAGGGACACAGCTGAGATGAAGCTGTGGAAACACTTCAGAGCCATAGGGTGCACAAGATGTCACCTGAATGACCTGTCCTTGGAGCCTGGAGAGCACCCAGGAGCAGAAGCACCCAGCCAGGGCGAGGACCCTATGCTGTTACAGGGCTCATTCTGCTACTGGGGTGTCCTTGGAGTGGCCCCTAGGCCACATGGACGCCACCATTGTATTCAGAGGCCCCTCCAGGCCCTCTCCATGGCTTCTCCCTCTGCCCAGAGGCAGAGGCCTTTGAACAGGTCCCCCAGAAGAGAACTAATGACTCAGGGACATTGCCTCCAGGTCTTTGTCCACACTGTGGGGGCAGAGAGGGGAGTTCAGTGATGCTGGCTCCCCAGCCCTCATTTTCTGTCCCTATAGCTGGAGAGCTGACAGCGGCATGGGCTGCAGGTAGGCCAGCCCCAGGTGTTAGGCTCCAGACAGACCACACGTACAAGAGATCGGAGCCACGAAAAGGCATCAAATGTGCTTTGGTTTTGCTTTTGTTGCCCCATAGAGCTCCAGAGTTGAAGTGACCTCAAAGGCCACGTCTGTTGTACAACACAAAATGGGCCACGGGCTGCTCTGTGGCTCAGAGGCCAACTATGTGGCACAGCCCACATCTCTACAGCCAAAACTGGACCTCTGGTCAGACCCTGATTTACTAGTACAAACACAGCCTGGGTTTGTGTGTAAATAGCACTGCTGCAGAGCTCCTCTGCAGCATTAAGGGGCTGCAATAGGGCAGAGGTTCTCTCTTTTTACGCTCACAGCTTTCTACCGGCACGTGGAGAATCTGCTTCCTCCTGCTCAGCAGTCACTGTGGCAACAAAAAAAGGAACTGTCCCACGAGAGTGCGTTCCCTTTTTTTGTGAAGCTGAGTGTCATCCCATACCATTGCAGTTCTCCACGTGGATGCAGCTGATTACTAGGCTCAAACACATGTTCTTAAAATGGGGCTTTAATGCATACAGCATGGACCTAGGACATGCAGGTTTGCTCAGTTGTTTTGAACTGTGTACCAGCATCTAAAGGTGAGGTGTGCAAAGTAACAGAACCCACCATTGCTTCTCAAGATGTACTCAGCTGTAATGGGAAGGGAAATTTGACCCTGCATATCATTCTAGCTCATTCTTCTGAAGCCCTGGTCAACTGTGTAATTAATTGCCAGGTAATTAACACGGTAGGCAATCCAGTCTTGCAAAGGAATGGTTCTAGGTGGTAGCACCAGTAGCCAACTTGTGGAGAGACATGTCTTCTGGTAAGCAGCAAAGTAATGATGTACAGAACTTGTGGACCACAACTAGCTCACCATGAGAAGTAGCACATAAAGTGTGCTAGATTTTTATTTACAAATCAAAAAATGAACCATCAGCATTCACTAATTTTTCCACTGCTCCCAGCTCACACACTGTGACACAGTACCTTCATCAATGAAGTAACGGAAAGACCTGGGATCAGAATCGCGATCTTGACATTCAATCCTGAAGCCATTAATATTGGTCCCAACAGCTAAGCTGACAGGGATTCGAAATGAATAGAAATTGGGTGAACAAACTGGTTCTTCATCATTTACTTCCAAAACATTGACAGTTACCTGAAAGAAAAGAGCAATAGCAAGCTGACGCTCCTCCACTGCACTGAGCCAGAATCTTACTAACTTCAGAAACTGTTTGGCTTTGCCCATTGTGCTCTTTTGATCAACAGCAGCTGAAGAGCAACGAACCTCCCTTCCAATCTAGTTTCTACGAGAAAATGACTGTGAACATTTGGCCTTCAGTTCTTCTTGTGATCAGCACTCTTCTGGGAACAGGTTCCTTAAGCTGAACCATCTTCCAAAACCATGGGGTTTTCGAGCTGATGTGTCTGACTACTTGAATCACCTGAACTGTGTCATAGTTAGAATGAGGAATAATAATAGTACCACGTATTCATTAAACTTCCTTTCAAACCTCTCAAATTGCTTCACAGTCGTTAGTTAGACTTCTTAGCATATTTAATAATCATAATTCAGAGCATGAGCCATGCAAGGAAGGAAGACTCCTTATAGACTGTTCCCAGTGAGAGAGAAATGCTGGTAATGGCCTTCTGCATGGCTGGGAGCACCCCGTGTAGCACCAGATGTGCTTAATGTCAGCTGGGATTAGCTGGCTGAGAGAAAAAGGTTACCCTTCTCAAAGCTCATTCCTCTAATGCCTGTTGGTCTTTAACAGGCAACAGGCAGACTTGTCATTGTTAAAAGTTCCTGGTGCTGAATTTTCCTTAATTATCACCTTGAAATATTGTAGGTGTATTGGGTTTACGTGGCAAGGTTTTGGTGGGGGGGGGGTCTACAGAGGCGGCTTCTTTAAAAGCTGCTAGAAGCTTCCCCTGTGTCCGATATAGCCAATGCCAGCCGGCTTTAAGACGGACCTGCTGCTCGCCAAGGCCGAGCCAATCAGTGATGGTGGCAGTGCCTCTGGGATAACATTTTTGAGAAGGAAAAAAAGTTGCTGGGTCTCAGAAGCTGCAGCTGGAGAGGAGTGAGAACATGTAAGAGAAACAGCCCTGCAGACCCCCAGGTCAGTGCAGAAGGAGGGGCAGGAGGTGCTCCCGGCGCCGGAGCAGAGATTCCCCTGCAGCCCGTGGGGAAGACCATGGTGAGGCAGGCTGTGCCCCTGCAGTCCATGGA
>JAVKLA010000005.1:15376230-15428272 GCA_034782735.1 Sagittarius serpentarius | reverse complement strand
TTTATTTCTCATTACCCTACTCTGGTTTGATTGGAAATAAATTAAGTTCATTTTCCCCAAATCGAGTCTGTTTTGCCTGTGACGGTAATTGGTTAAGTGATCTCTCCCTGTCCTTATCTCGATTCACGAGCTTTTCATTATATTCTCTCTCTCCTGTCCAGTCGAGGAGGGGGAGTGATAGGGAGGCTTTGGTGGGCACCTGGCATCCAGCCAGTGTCAACCCACCACAGTAGGTGATAAAGAGATTAACGGGGATTGGACAAAAGCTATGCTGGAGACTACTCCTTGAACAGTGCAGGCGATTTGCTTTTATAAGGTTACTATGTTGGGCTTTCTCCCTTGGAGACAGCTGTTAAAAGATTCACTGCCCTTATTCCCACCAGGTCGGTTTCTTTTATTTCTACATTTTGTAACAAAACCTAGTTCTCTATGGATGGTGCTTGGCTGGAATAGAAAGCAGGCTTAGTACCTGTACCCCCCCCAACAGATGTGCAAAAGTCAAATGTAAGGCAGTCATGAGCGAGAACACATGAAAAGGAGTAAAAAGGAGTCTGTATGTGAAGGACACTGGGTTTCTTTGAAAGAAGTGACTATAAAATACCTTTGTGGATATACTGTCTATTTTTTCTTCTGAATATAGTAGGTCTGGGCAGCAAACTTGAGCACAACCCTAGTGTTTAATGTTATCATGGTCCCTGGCATGCTCTTGGCTCCTGCCAGACAGCACCATCGGGGACAAAACTAGATCATGGTGAGGGGAAGGCACGTGTAGGGTTTCATCTCCAGTAGGCCATGTAGACACAGCTGTACTGGGCTGGGCCCTCTGACATTGTCCTAAGAGGCTGCCCAAGCCCTCATCCCATCCCGAAGGTATGCAGTACATCCCCTCTGTCCCACGCCATGAAAACACAATTCTGATGGGCTGCAACATGATTCTTGCATTATTTTGGGCACTTTGCAGTGAAAAAATGTCACATACAAGATCAAAAGTATGTTTGACGGCCAAGGGGCACTACATGGGGTCTGAAAAGGACTTGGCATTAAGCGTGTCTACAATTAAGTTGTGCTACCTGGCCTCAATACCCTGTCCTTTCTCTATTTTCTGGTACATATGTAGCCATAAAGAATATCTTAAATAGTTTAGGGCACCGGAAACAATTTCACTGCCCAGGTAAAATAAGAAAAAAAGCCTGAGAAACAAAACCCACAGAGTTAAAAGTATAAAAAGATTACTTTAATCCTTTTTGCAAGAAATAAACAAAGACTGAGTGAACACCACATCTTTCATCTGACTAATATACAACTCTGTGCAGGGGTGGACTTGCCTTTTGCAGACCAAAGTGCCTTGCTCAATGTCTTACTATTCTTGCCAGAAAGAAGAGAGAAAAATGTAGATAAAGGGGGAGAAGTAGAGTGGATTTACTCACAGATGCTGTTCCAGTCTTCTCTTGGTCTGAGGCCTGTACTGTGAGAATGTGTTTCTGAGTTGTTTCATAGTCTAATCTAGCTAAAATCTTCACATCTCCTTTGGTTGGGCTGATCCAGAAGATATTTGTGTAATCTTTGGTGCCTCCTCCAGCTACAATGGAATAAGTGATGACACTGTGTGACCAGTCCTTGTCTCTGGCATTCACTCTTCCAATGCTGGATCCCACTAAGAGACAGAAAATATGTATTTCATTAACATTTTAAGGAAAAGGAGGTACAGAGTACTTGTTCCAACCAAAACTTTATGAAACTGAACCAAATATTTGTTTTAGAGTTTTTCATCCCCAAAAAGTAAAGCAAAGATGTGAGAAATACTAGTTCACCATGCTGTATTATGGCTCCCCCATGTATGGGCTTGCCTGCTAGCAATAAATACCAAAACACGAGGAGTCTGTAGAGAACCACAACAGAAGTGCTCTGGTGGTGAGGGCCACCCCGAGCCCTGCGCTGACACACACGAACTCCAGCCCGGGTGGCAGCCCAAATGCTGGCTTGGTTGGAGGAACAAGGCTCTTTGTCTGCCTTGAAAAGGAATTGCTGCTGTTCCTTCCGAGGTGTTTGAAAAGCATGTTGAATTACCTTTGTGCAGAGCATTTATGAGCAAACTACAAATGGCTGTGCTGTAAACTGTGAGAAAGAAGATGGGACTGTGCACGCCCATCTCTGCAGACATTGATTCAACACTAAGTGGATCCACATGACCTGGGGATGTACAGGATGAATAGTCCACATGCACAGAGTAAGACAGAGAGAGGATGTAAATGAAGGGTTGGCATTTTTTTACTTTCCTGACCTTGTGAACTTCAGCTCTACCGCAAACTGTTGGCTCCTGTTTGGTACGGCAATAGTAAGCAACCTGTTAATGTCAACTCAGCCCAAAACAAAAGGCAGTCTGAGTCAGAAAAAACATATTATTTCTTTTGATAGTCTCAGTATCCAGCAAATTTCTGTGGCTGACAGAGAGCTTTACAGACATACCCATGTTACAGATGGATTTCAAGTGTTATATTGCTAAGATACACATCAGTGGTATGAGGATACACCCACAGAATAGGAAATGCTACAAAATTCACCATATCATGCCCACTGGGTGACAGTGTAGAAAGCCAAGCTCCATCCATGCACCACAGAAATAAAAAGTTGGGCAAGAACAACAGGCTGCTGAGCAATGAAAGACACTGGTACGAACACGTGAAAGCCTGGGTCCTCCGATTGCCAAGTGGCTGTCCTGTGCCTCCTTATCCCACCTTAGCCTTCCTTGCTTTCCTGGCAGGTTGGCTCCTGCAGGAGCCAGGGCTGCCAGGGTTTCTCTGCCAGGCACACCCCCCTGGGAGCCAGGCCCCCCCGCCCCAGCTTCCACAGTGTCTCCAGCTCCTTCCCAGGCCATGCATCCCCACACCCGCTGCAGCTTTGCTGTACCCAGCAGTGGCCGATGACGGCTTCTCCACAGGGCAGGCAGGAGTGATTTTTGCAGAGCTGTGGACCTTGGCAGGATCCTCCTGACCAGAGAAGGAAGAAATCAGAGAGCTGAAGGTGAGGGCTGGAAATCTGGGCTTGCTCCTTTGCCCATGGCAAGGGAGAGGAGGTTGTGGGCAGGATGGCAGGGCTGCTTGAATCATGCCTTTTCCTCCCCACCACACCCTGCCTCCTGACTTAGGCAAATGGACAGAGAAGCACCATAGAGCCCACAGGTCTGATGACCATAGCCACAGCTGCCTTCACCTGTGCTTTAAGCGTGCTCTGGTCATAATAATTTTATGAATTCAAGCTGATACTGGATTATCTGGCTGCTAAATATCCTGGAGTTTCATGGGCAGCTTCACCATGTCCCGCTCAGATGCAGTGATGCCATTGGATGTCCTCCTCGGTGACATGGCCATTGGGGCAGGTTTGTGAGTAACAGCAGCCTGGGGCAGTGCTGGACTTGCTGAAGGACAGGGCTGCTGTTCAGAGGGGCCTGGCAGGCTGGAGCTACAGGCCAACAGGACTCGTGGAGCTGAGCACAGACAAATGCAAAGTCCTGCACCTGGGCCAGAACAAGCCCATCCATCAGTGCAGGCTGAGACTGACTGAGCAGGCAGCAGCTCTGCAGGAATGGACAAGTTACACGTGAGCCACCAGGGCTCACACCAGGTAACAAGTGTGTTACCAGCACGTGGCGGGAATTGACCAATCCACACTGCTCCGCACTCATAGAATCATACAATCATACAATCATAAAATCACGGAATGGTTTGGGTTGGAAGGGACCTTAAAGACCATTTAGTCCCAACCCCCCTGCCATGGGCAGGGACACCTTCCACTAGACCAGCTTGCTTAAAGCCCCATCCAACCTGGCATTGAACGCTTCCAGGGATGGGGCATCCACAACTTCTCTGGGCAACCTGTTCCACCACCCTCACAGTAAAGAACTTCTTCCTTACATTTAATCTAAATCTACCCTCTTTCAATTTAAAGCCATTATCCCTTCTCCTATCACTACAGGCCCTTGTAAAAAGTCTCTCTCCAGCTTATTTGTAGGCCCCCTTTAGGTACTGGAAGGCTGCTATAAAGACTCCCTGGAGCCTTCTCTTCTCCAGGCTGAACAACCCCAACTTTCTCAGCCTCTCTTCACAGGAGAAGTGCTCCAGCCCGCTGATCATCTTTGTGGCCCTCCTCTGGATCCGCTCCAACAGGTCCATGTCCTTCTTATGTTGGGGGCCCCAGAGCTGAACGCAGTAAAGACACCTGTGACCAGTGTGGCGGCCCAAGTACAAGAGGGATACTAAAAAACTGGAGAAAGGCTGGGTAGAGTTGAGCAGAGGATGGAGGAGGAGAGGCTGGTGGGGCTGGGTTTGTTCAGGCTGGAGAAGGGAAGACGAAGGGGGAATTTAATTGCTGTTGCTGCACTACCTGAAGAACAATAATACAGAAGACCAAAATACACTTTTCTTAGAAGGCGACAGTGAAAGGACAATAGAGAACAAACACAAGCCACAACATAGAAAATTCCAGCTGTGTACAAAGTAAAATTATCTGGAATTAAGGTTGCTCAGCTGGAGCAGGGGCTCAGAGAGGCTGTGGAGTTTCCATCCTTCGAGATTCTAAAAACGCAGCTGGATGAAGCCCCAAGCAACCTGATCTAGCTTTGAAACTAGCCTCACTTTGAGCATGAGTCAGACTTGAGACACCCAGAGGTCCCTTACACCTTCAATTTTTCTGTGACCTTAGGAAGTGCAGCATGAGGGTCAAGATTTATCCAGCATACATCTAACGTACCTCTCAGTTTTTTCTCAGCCAAGAGAATAAAGCCAGTAAGTGAGGTCCTGGGGCAAAAGGCCTGTGTTTGGTACGTCAGGTCATATAAGGGAGAGGTTGAAGCTAGGGAAGATGCCATTCCCGTGCTGACGCGCACTGAGCAGCACAGCACAGAGCTGGCTGGTGGTCACACCTTGCACACAAGGATTACCAAGGTGGCAAGGTGCTGTGGCACTGCTCTGCAAACACATGAGATGCGGGACTCAGCAGGGGACAGGAAGGCTGCTGAGATGGGAGTCAAGCATGTGAACAGTTTCAACAAATTCCGTTTTAAGGCCACATTTGGAACTGCTGGTCCTGGGCTGTTGTAGAAATGGGAAGGACCCCAGCTCTGGGCATGAGGAGCTGCTCTGATTGCTGTCTGGCTGAGTGCATCCCATGCGAGCATTCCCATCCCACCCTATCTTCAGGGCACCCACTGCACCCAAGGTGAGCTGGGTCTAAAGGGACAGGGGGGTGGCCATCCTGCACCATGCCTGGGCCAAGGGAGTCCTTACTCGTCTGTGTCAGTCTATAATGGTTTCTTTGCACTGTCGCAGTCCCTCCAAAAGACTAATTTAGCAAGAGCACAAAGACGGTCTAAAACAAGACATCTGAGTTCAGTTCCTGGCTCTGTCACAGATTTCTTGTGCAACTGCTGAATTTTCTGCGTCTTAGCTTCCATCTGTACAACTGGAGTTGTTGCCAGTTTTGTCTATTTAAGGGTAGTAGGTGGTTGTATGGCGAGACCCTGGTTGAACTGTAACTTGGAGCCATTCTCATTCAAACATATAAAAATCCATTTAGAGCAAAAAGGTACTTATCAACATCACAACATTATTTCTATCATGTAGGTGCTACTTACTGTACCTTTAGTAATTTCTGGAACATTAAATTCATATGATAAATTACTGAAGACTGGAAAAAATTCATTCACTGGCTTTATCCTGATGTAAATGTAGATGATATCTGGAAATATAACAGAAGATTAAATCATAGTTAGTATGGCTGTGAAATTTTCTCATGCATATATTCAAAATACATATGGTATTCCTCTCTCCATGCTGTTACAGCACAGAAAAATATCAAAAGAAGTGTAAAAGGGATACTTACTTGAGTACTTAGGACAGGCAATATCTTGCACTCTGACAGTCAAAGAATAAACTTCAGCTCCTAGATTAGCTGGGTTTTCTAAATCAATACTTTCAGTCATCTAAATTAAAAAGAAACACAATTGTGTTTATACTTCCTTACGTAAAGACACAATACACATGATGGCAATTACGCTTTTCAGCGTTCTGTAAGTGTGGTCCCCCCTTTGGATATATAGAATTGCTCTGTAGGAGTAATATAGGCTATTAATCAATTACAGGATTGAATTCCAGGCTTTTTCTACATGTTCACGCTCTGGTGTCTCTTGGAAATTCAATACTCTTTCGTTCTGCCAAAAAATTTCTTCCCCTTAAATGCATGAAGTTTTATCATTTGGATCGTAAGGTCTCGGCCTTTTACCTAGTTAATTCAAAGCTCATGTAATGAGCTGGCTATTTACTCTGCCCTTTGTTGGCTTAACAAGAATTTGCTATTGCTAAATAGTAATAGTTACTCCTTGAGTTCATGCCTGCAGACATGTATTAAAGGTATCAGGTTCACCCATGAGTCTTTATCCAGGAACCAAGTTGTTAGAAAACAGTGGCTCATGCAGATTTAAATCTTAATCTCCTGAACTCTCTGTCTTTCCGTAGGAGCCTCATAAACTTTGGGGCAGCAGGACTAAAGTACAAGCATCCACTGTTGGTCATCTACAGGGAAATTCCTGGAGGAACAGGACATTTCAGATAGCCTGTTACATTATACATACACAGTGATCAAAAGGCTGACAACAATCATACCCTGTGCAGCAATGAAAATGCTTTTTATGTTGGCAGATTAAGCAGCTAAGGGCAGTGCTTATTGGCATGTATGCCTCAGACCAAAAATTAAAGTAAGCCATACAAAATCATTTTACTGCTCCTCTAGCACTCTTGTCTTTTAGACAGAATGCCTAATGTTTGGTATGCTTCCCTTTTTCTGTAGATGTCCACGGTTCTTTTTAAAGCAATGAAGCAACCATCATTGCACATGTCCAGCAACTGGTGGTTGTTCTGGCCAATGCAAATATGCCAGCAGCTATCAGCATAAGGAACCCATATTCTGACATGCAAAATCACACAAGTGCAAATCCCACCACACTTTTGTGAAAATTTACCACTCAAAGTGGTTTTACAATTCTGACCAATGAAGCTGGGAAGTAGTTACTGAGTGTGGGATTTCTCAAGTATTTCAGTTCTTCATGCTGAACAGCAAGGATTTTCCACAGTCTGTCATGAATAGATGGGTATGAAATGGCATCAGATTTCTCTGTTTATCCATATCAAAGTTGGTGCTTGACTCTCCCTAAAAAAAGTAATTTTTTTTCCCAATCATCTCTAGCACTTTTTTTTAAAACCGGAGAAAACAGTTTTCTGTTCACCAAATTCTGTAGAAGCCATAGAAAGCATCCTATCAAAGGGTATGTAGTTCACATCCAGTCAAAACAGTCATTCTCCACATTACACCCACTGTGACATGAATTACAGTAATTCTTCTTTTCTTGTACAGACAATGAATTCAAAGAATTTATAATATTTTGTAAGTTGACTTCTGAAATGGGACGATCTAACATAAAGCCACAAACGACTGACCACAAGTCTTCCAGACACAGTAGACTCCAGAGCGAAGTTATTGCTTCCAAAACCAGATAATCCAGTGAAATTAAATTGATTGTTTGATGGATCAACATCAATATCTTTACAGTAATTTCTAAGATCAAGAAGAAACGTCCCGGCAGCTGTATTTTCATTTGCCTCTTTCCTGTTTAAAACAAACACGTTTCCCATCAGAGCAACTTACATTTCTCCTCTTGAACTCTTCATATATTACATGCCAAAACATTGACTTCCATTTGTTTTCTAAGTGAAATCCTAGATCTAAATAGGCAACGGTTGATGAAGCAACCCAGAATCTGATCCACACGCTGTGGTGGACAACAGCCTTCTACAATGGGCAGGATATAAACATTTAGCCAGATCCAAACCATAAAGCTAGAACTCAGCTAAACTTCAGAAGCTGCCACAAGTTCTTAATGTTTGAGATTAGTTCAATTAATAATTAGTATTTTAAAACATCTTTACGATACTAATTTCTTCAGTATGTTAAAATGTTCTCCTGATGAGAAGCTCATTCTTTTCTCCTTAACTAATAGCTGGGCAATTCTCCTGTTTTGTGAAACTAAATTTCTGGCCCTGCTGTTGATAGTGAGGGTCCCTGTGATGCACGTGATGGAATTGGGGGCAGAGGGTGTTGATTTAATTTTTTTTAATCAAGAGAATTAAATACAAAAAAATGAAGAACCAACTGAAATACCATTAAGCCCTGATTTTGTTCCCTTGTGCAATCCCTATAAGACTAGTTCTTTATTTGATTGCATTTTTTCCCTGAAGATCTTTGCCTCCTTCAAATGAAAATTTAAGCTGACTAGATAACAAAGAGACTGTTGTGTTATTGTCATGGATGTTGTAACTAAGCAGCACTCTGAAGAATTGGAGTCTCTTCCTGCCAGTATGTAAAAATACGTGATTTAAATGCAAGACATTTCCATTAAACAGTGAGCAAGTAATTTCAGCAGATACCCGCTAACTGGGAAATCCTCACTGCATAGGTCATTGGCCTGAGCTGCTGGATTTTATCTGCAGGACCATCAAACTACACCTGAAGAACTGCACTATGCAATGCCGTGTACCCTGAAAGATCAGAGCCCAGGGACAACACTTCAGATGGATAATTTTTTCTTCAGTCTTTCTATGACACACTTCATCTGTAAAACAGACTTAATGTTATGTCCTCATCTGCAAATATAAATTACCTGATCATCGCAAAGGTCTCAGAGCATTTATAGCCATAGCAAAGTCCATGACTAAGTTACTACGCACAGAGGACACCTGTAGCAAGAGGTGACCTGGGCTCTGAAGACCTTATAGATTGCATTAGGCAAAAACCATGCAGGTCACCAGGGAGAGGTTTTAGAAGAGAAGATCAGGACGTTTAAAATAAAACTCCAGAACTGACTGGCAAGCTTTCCCTCGTGAATGATGCCCCACAGTTTTCCATAAAGAAAGGAGAAGCCTGGATCTGTATAGGTCAGAAAAGTATAACACATGGCTCTGATCTGAAAGGAAGATAAATAAATAATCTGACTGTACACAGATATTTTTAGTCCAAATTTCCAGTTTGAACATGCCAGGAAATTGAGTTTCATGCCCTAAGACACTTAGAGTGAACACTAACCTTTAACGGCTAATGATAAATGTCCATTTGAACCTGTAGCTGTAGGTCTGGGGCCCCTAACTGTCATGCCCTAGACTGCACACTGGTCTGGGGCAAGAAGGCAGCACCAAGGCAATGAAGAGCCTCAGTACCTGAAGGTAGAAGGAATGCATTCTGGTGGGTTGTCATTGATATCGTCAATAACAATTGTGATCTCCATTTCACTAGTGTGACTACCGCTGGGACTGTCCTCCACCCGGACTATCAAAGAGATGTTAGGATGGAGCCGCAGTGGAAGGGCGTCTCGGTCGATTCTCCCAGTCACCTGCAGCACTCCAGTTGCTGGGCAGAAAGCAGACAGAAGTTAGATGTTCACCATGGCGGGGGAAGTAAAAAAACACTTGTGGTGTACATGCAAGAGGGCAGGGTAGCTCAGCAGACACTTAGCAGAACAAAAAGTCTTCTATTCTGTGCAAATCATGGCTGATTTAGTTATTTATAAAATGATACACAATGGCTCTGAAAGTTCTGCGTAAGACTTTAATGGATAGATACCCGTTGCTCAAAAATACACCATAGGTGGCCTCAGCAGAGGGCTTGGAAAGCAGTTAGATTTCCCTTACCCTCTCAAAGAGCTAGTGCAAGTCAGAGTCGAGTGCACTCACACAGCATCAAGGACAATGAGCTGCTAATGCCTGTGCTGTCCTTGCTCTCTAGCTAGTAAGACCTCTTCACTTTCTACTGTTACCGTTCAAGTGTCCTTCAGCACCTCTAAATCTACTCACACATCAACAGAGCTGCTCTTAGCTGTGCCAGATTGAGCCAAGTGCTCTGGTCAGCCATTCACTTAATTTTTTTTTCTTCACTTCTGTTAGCCTCTGTTCAAAAATAGAAGGTTTATATAGCACAGCACAATATTATTCCCAGAGCACCAAGGAGGTAAAGGAACAGTGTGTATACCCTCTGCCTTTTGGAGCGTAATTGAGGCGGGAGGGTGACAATACATGGCCAAAGGGCATAGGGAATCTAAAACACTTAAGGATCATCCTGATCCCCCACAGCACTGTGTTGTGTGGCACCTCTTACAGCTGTGATAAGCAGTTCTAAAGCAATAGCAGACGAGAAGCAAAGCAGTCATTGAATGCCAGCCCTGGAACAAAAACCTCAGTGCACTGGTGTACGCACCCCAGAGAGCATGAGGAGATAGGACCAGCATGAGAGAGAGGGCTCTTTTGGATGGCCTTGCCTGAGGAGGGTCATGAATCGAGCAATGAAGCTGAGGTGCAGATTTGCTGTGCACCTCAATGCTAGAGCAGATTTCAGGCAGGAGAGAGGACATTATGTTTCAAGAGCCCCAGAAGGGTCACTGCAGTCCTCAGAGAGCAGAAAGAAGGCAGCTAATCTTACTTCCACCCAAGCGACCTTCACCCTCCAGCCATAAGTCAATATTTGTCAAGAAGTCACCTTTGGTCTACTTTCTTCAAGATGTCTTACTGAATCTTGGTAAGCTGACCAAAGAATTTGACCCTAATAATGCACTGAGCATTTCTTATTTCTAGAGGTAGCCACAGAATAAAATAAGTCAATTTAAAACTAAGGCAAAAACATTCTCTCCAAAGTAGCCACTCTCTTCTCTTTTTTGGGGTGTCAGAAGGCATATTTTTGTTTGTCTTACATGGATTTATGGAGAAATATCTGTCAGAAGACTGGATGCTGTAGAAAAGTCTGCTGGGAGAGTCTTCATCATCAGGATCTTTAGCTGTTATATTGGCAACAATGGTGCCTGGGCTTTGCTCCTCTGGAATCCTGTAGATTCTTTGTTTTCTACAAGATAAAACAAAATTCAGCAAAGTGCACATCTGTGTTTGCAAGGGCATCTGATTACAGACGTAGCTGAGCAGCCAGTTGTAGCAGCAGAGCCGTGGCCACGGCCACGCTGGGTTCAGAGATGGCTGTTTGCATGTCAGGGTAAATATCCCAGTCACTGGTTCTGCCAGCTGGACTTGTAGCAATAGTTGAACTGGTATGTGGTCATAAAGCGTGACAGCCACACAAATAAGTGTCCTTCCCCTGCAACTTTTTCACAGTAAGAACAGTTTGACTTTCACAGAATCATGGAAGCTGAAGATGGAAGGGGCTGTTAAGTCATGCAGTCCATCTCCCTACAGAGCCACCAGCTTGTAAAGCCACTTGCTTTAATCCCTTCATTTTGCAAGAGAAAAACAAAAATAGAAGCAGTAATGTAATTAATCATCTTTTGGAATGAATGCTGGAGGCTTTTGGGGGACAACAGTCTTAAAAAGCTGTTGCCCCTGCAGTAGGTGGAGGCAGGGAGGAGCACTCCTGTGGGTGCCCAACAGATGGGCATGCTCCAAACTCCCAGCAACATCTGCCTGATTTGTTTTACTTAGAGAAAATTGTTCTTTACTGCTGCTGTTTGGTATGCCAGTGCTCCCAAATTTCCCATTAATTAAGTGAGTTTTATAGCTCAGATATAGTCTGGCAGGCAATTGTGCAGTATTGTTTATAATGGCTGCAGTTGCATGTTCACATGGGTACTCAGGTATGCAATTATGGTACTTGAACTACATGCAAAAGCAGGCATGGGCAAGCACACAAAATTGTGCAAGGAATTTATGAAGGCTGATTTATACTACTGAAACACACACAAACATCTCCTGCTTCTAGAAATCAAAGGGAGCTGAAGATGCTCAAGAGTCCAGAAAAGCAGAAGTATGTTTCAAGACTGAATGTTTTTTGCACATTTTAAACTTTCTATGCCATCACTTAGCTAATTGACTAGTCTATAGTTCCCAGTGTAGGAAAGCATAAGCCCTTTGTTGTCCTCTGAAAACCAACATCATGGGGCACTTAGCAATTGGAGCAGAGAATTGCAGAGACAGAAGATCCCATGCCTCCAGGTCTCTACTTGCAGTTTTAAAAATGGTTAAGAAGACACAGTATCTTCAACTGTTTTGTCAGCTCATACGAAAAGAGGAAAGCATACAAGAGAGAAATCACATAGGGTTTTCCCAGTAAAAACGCCTAACTACAGCCAAAAGCAAACAAGAAGTTTGTGAAGGCTGCGGAATCAGTGTATTTATTAAGTTTCTGTCTCACTCTTGGCATTGGTTCTCTTCCTTCCATGTTCTCCTGTTGCTTCCAGAGTCACCCAAAACCAAAACAAGTAGCAACAGATCTCCTTCACTGCTAGCAAAAATGCTACCCCAAAATGCCTCTCTGATCACTGGGCAATACAGGAGGGACAGCTCTAACTGGTGTTGGCTCAAAGTAGGGAACTCCCTATGCCCACAGGGACCACAACTCCGACTTCTTTGTGGACAGCAAACTCACCACAGCTCCACTTTCACAGCCCTGTCAGCCCTCCTGTACCCTGCATGGGCCGTTGTCCTGTCCCCACCAGATCTCTCGGGAAGAAGAAGGATGTAATCGAGCACATCCCCGTAGCACCGAGTACTAGTACGGCTGGGGAGGAGTTGGGGGCCACTTCCTACGCAGCTACATCTGGGCTGTGTCCTGTTGTCCATCTGTTTGCCACCTGCCAGTGGCTTTTTACAGGATGGTTCAAGCAGACCTTTTAGACACTGCAATGTAATTGCGAAGGAAGCATATGCTTGTTTTCTTGTCTTCTCTTTTGTTTTCCTGACTCCACAAGTTTTTCATTGATTTTAACAGCCAGAATTTCAAAAGGCTGAATGCCAACGTAGTGTTATGAACACCAAAACCAGATGTGCTTGCATATACTATGGGAACAATTAAAAAGACCCTTTGAAACTCTGTTCTTGACAGCTTTGATGAGGAGAAAATACAGAAGGTTTGCTAACTCGTCAAGTTTCCCCAGCTCCCATCCCAGCACTATATATTTTAGTGTCAGAAAGTATGTAGGCCCAGAATGCAGCTCACATTTTAGCAGGGGAGAAGCCATATATGTGCATACTGAGGACAGATCATGAAGTGTAATTCAGTCTAAAGTTCTTTACAAACTGAGCTGCTCTTTTTGGCCTGTAGTGTCAATCTAAAACGGAGAAGATTCAAACAAATACCAGGCCTTATTTGTGCCATATGAGAACTGAGTCTTAGACCTTAGGTGTTACAGATGCTCAAGTCACTGCAGCTTTCACTAATTCGAACAATAGATAAATATTTTTAAAAGTTCCTTTAGCGTTCCAGACATAAGGATAAATAAACAGAAATGGCAACATTTGGAGGAAATAATCAGTCTAGAACACAATGTGCAAACATTGGCACTGGGAAGAGGATTCCTCCTGCTTTTAGCAGTACAGTAACATGGAGTGAGCTGTTAACCTTATTGATCATTGCAGACATGAGGTTCAAGTGCTAAATAAGTAGCAACAAAAAAATTCCATGTCTGTTTCTAACATTTCATTCTTCTGTTTCTTCAGATTCTCCACCCCTTTACTCAGCAAGGTCCAGATCCTTGGCCTCAGTCTGGGAGCTGTGCATTGCTCTGGCTCCACAAAACACCCAGAAGATTGCTCCAAACAAGTGGCTGGAAACCTCTTCGCACGGCCTGGGTGCTACACTGTCTTCACCTTTGCATAGATGGCAGGAGAGCAGCCATCATGAACATTCTCAGCAGGGACCTCGTAGAACCTCCGGAGCAGGAGACATAAAGAGAGTGTCTTGAATCCAGTCAGTGTCTCATGCAAGTGACAAAGATAAATCAACAACAGAATCAGATCAACTGCAATAATTGTCGAGCTCCTGCTTCAGAAACAATTGTCCATCATGCTTTCCACTGCAAAACAGCCTGCTGGTGACACATGTATATTTTTTCCTATTTTTCCAAATTTTCAACAATATTCCTGATTCCAACTAAAACTCCATTAGTCTTGAAAAGCTATTTCTGACTTGTGTGTTATGACACAATTTCCTGCTTATGACACAGTAAGAGAAGACAATGTTTCAAAGATCACCAGGATTGTTTACAAGTGCGTCTGGGAAGAAGAGGAAGACAGATCAAAAGCAAGACTTTTTTATGTCTAGACATTTCTGTATGAATAAACATCATCATGGTGAAATGCACATCTGCATGAGGGGTAAAGGCTATACGATCGTATTCACATAGGGTAAAATTCATCTCCGTGTCTGAACTTGTCCAAAGGTCTTTGCATAACTTTAACCTCTCTAAATGCTAACGAGTACAACAAGCTTGTTTGGCTGTTCTGAGCATGAAGGCAGAGCCTGGAAAACTTGAAACTATTACAAACATAAATAAGAATAAAAGAGGGAAATGAGGGCAAACCTTTCCAGTAAAAGAACAGGAATCATAACAAAATTAAAATACTGGTTTCAGTAGTATTTTGTTGTTATACTTACTTGTCCTTATGTTACACCCTCCCATTGGTGTCAAACCAGTAAAGCTGGGAAAACATCTACATTTTGAGTACAACAGAAGGTTTTCACTCACGTGGTAAAGTAAGGTCTTTCATCATTGATGTTAATTATATTTATATTCACTGTTTTAGTTGAGTTGAGTCCGTCTGGATCTGTCACTGTTATATTTAAAAAGTAACTGTTAAACAAGAAAACAAAACAAGAATCATTCTGTGGCTATGTAGGAAAACATTTCTCTGCCTACTGTAAACTAATAGTTCACATGAATAAAATACAGCCTCACCAATGTGGATCTTTCTCATAATCAAATTCTTTTGTGGAAAAAATGGCTCCACTTTCCAAGACCAAGAACGGCACTGGTGCAGGGAGCAGTGAATACTGAAATGAAGAGAGCAAGGAATTAGTCTTTATATCTTTAAACATCTGTCCATTCATTCCTTGCCTTGTAGAACGGGCAGAGTTATATATAGTACAGCATTTGCCTCATACTTCGCGTAATGAAACATGCTGACATACAAGCCTGGATCATCTGAGCTGAAGCAGCTCAAACTTGGTTGTATGTGCTTTGCTTGCCAGCCAGTGGAGAGTCACAGACACTGAACTACATTCAAGCCCACACTATTCTCTACCTCTGTGAACTCCAGGTCTGCAATGAGAATTTAACATAGAGGCCAGACAGCAGAGCCACAGCGCCGTAGGCAAAAATCGGCTTTGTGGTAGCAGCAGAGTACATGCACAAAGGAGAAAAGAGAGAAGAAGGGGTGAGGCTGGATTTGGGAAACATAAGAGCTGTGGAGAAATCAATGAAGTTTGGAGGTCCAGATGATGGGAGAGGGCAAGGAGGGGAGAGTGGGCTTTCATGGAGTACGTGAGGGTGTGAGGCTGAAGGGTGTTCACAGCAGCCCAGCATTAACATGGCTGCTCAGCAGCCGCATGTAGCAGCAGCCACTTTGTGCATTGCACAACACAACTGGGTATCACACCAGTGCATGGGTGTGGGAGGGAGCTGAGCACCCCAACACCATACACAGCAGGGAGAAAGGCAGCACTCTGCTCCCTGTGGCCATGAGGTAGCTACTACGTACCCACCACGTCCTCCCAGCTATCTTCCACGTGCCAAGCCATCATCAATAAGCCCTGAGGGACATTCCCTTTGCTAGTGCAGGTGCTAGTAATACCCATAAAGTCTGAAGTATGCAACATCAGAGGGTCATGCACCATATAAGTAATCTGCAAATCCACTGAGCAGATCTTCCAGGGGATGCAACTGCTCTAGTGTTACCTTCTGGGGAAAAAACAGGAGGTACAGAAAGCTGAGTGAAACAACTTGCCTCCTGCAATGATAGATTTAATTGTAATTGCTTTAAAAAAAGCAGCTGGGTGATCACAATTCTTTTAACACTTTTTTGCTTGTTGACCTTTCTAAATTTCCTCTCTGGATTATATTTTACCTGCTGCCCAGCATTTCTGTATTTGCAGCTTCTTACTATGCCTGAGATTCATCAAGGGTTAGAAGGCGTGTGGAACTCACTGCCGTTGCTTTCAGAAACAAAGCAGAGAGAAACCCCCAGGCCTCTGCTTCCCTCCTCACCAGCTTGGGTTTGGTGGTTTGATGGGGCAAAGCTTGAGGACATATTTCAAGCCAATTGCTCTCTTGAATAATGCTACACATTGAAGTAGCGTCTTCAGGTTCAGTTCTTGAACGTGCTGTCTTTTATAAAGCCAAAGCCAACAAAGCAAAGCTACAACACAGTTCTTAGGTAAGTGCAGTTACTTTTCCCCTGTCTGCAAACAAACTTACCACTTTCCAGAAATTTTTGCTGATACCAAGAGTATTTTCAGATCAGCTAACACATTTTCTTAACTGAAGGTCACAGTTTGCCCTGGGATTGTCAAAAAGCTGAGATTCAGTTGCCTTGTAAGTGATTTCCTTACTGTCTCACTTAAAAGAATTTAAATTGTGATACAGAAAGTTAAAATTTTTATTTACTTTTAGTCACTCTTATCTACAAGAAATGTTTTGCAAGCTGTTTTTTTTTTAAAAAAGAGACACAATTTCTACTGTATCTCTGATTAAATATATCAAACTCTGCCTTCAATATCCCTTAATTTTGGAGGGCTGAGAACTCAAAATATAATTTGTGTCCAAACACTGAGGCTGGGTTTTCTTAGTTTATTATTGAAAATGCTCCTTTTTTCCTGACTAAACCTTTTCCTGTGTTCCTGGTAAGGGAGGAGGTTGTTCAAAGATGCTGGCAATTAGCATTTCAGATACAGTGGATTACATCATCTCTGTTGTTTTTTTTCTTTAATACAACTTACTTTGAGTTCAGCATTTTCAGGATCAGCTGCATCAACTTGGTAAATGCATTCCGGAGGTGTTCCTTCCAAAACATAGATCGTTACAGCTGCATGGATATAAGTGTACTCAGGGTTAATTGGGTAAGAGCAAAGGACACAGCAGCAAACACTAATACGCTGAAGCTGTCCAGACATATTACTGCCTGCTGCAGTAACTTCACAACTGTAATTCCAGAATCATCACAAAGAGCACAAATACTCAAAAGATAAAAATAAATCAGTTGCATATCTGTAAACAGGCAACCATCACTGCGAGTTGCAATATGAATTGTGCCTTAAGGAGAAAGACTGATCTTTACATACAGCCTGTCTTGAGCTGCTCACAGGGTATGGAGTAAAATGATGCATTTGGGCTACACCTGCATCTTTCTTTACTATGCAGATGTAGAGAACATAGCCCTGTGCTACATCCTCATCACCATCCCCTCTTTGTCCACCCCGTCCCCTGCCAGCAGAGCTCAGAGCCTTTCCTCTTCATCTCTGCTTTTCCTTTACACCTTTGAGGTAAATAAATAGCGGATGGTCTCCACTGACTTAAATTTTTGCCTTATTAAGGGTGCTAAATCTGTGTAAGGTGTATTTCTTTCCATGACAGGAGTTCTCACAGCTGGGCTATCCCATACTAGGCCACTGGCAACAGTCTTCTCTCTCCTTGGGTAGAGTGATTAGAAGAACAACAGATCTTTAGATCGCGTTATTTGCTTTATGCCCTTTTGTGTCTGCTGGACCTGCTGTTTCTGGACTATTAATTTCCACTGTGACCCCTGCTGACTGCTGCTTCTCATCAGAGCAGTGGGAAACCCAGAGCAGCGTAATGAGTTGTTCCCAGAGGACAACAATATGAATATAAAGTTTAATGAGAGGGAGATGCTTTTTCATAACCAGCGAATGTGCAATTAGTGTCTAATTGTAGCTGGTACTGTTAACTAAAGCCACACAGTTAGACAGATCAGACATCTGTGCTCACCAATTTATGGCAGCTCTAGCTGAGAGTTAAGCTGATGCACTTATTTGTAACAAGCTCCCACGTAGAGTGTGTTTCATGCTGTGCCGATCCCCTGAAGTGTCACATTTAATTATTATTAGATTCCAGCAGCACCCATGATATGCAAGACACCAGGTATACTGAGAAGATGACACAGCCTCTTCCCTAAGGGAAAGCTAATTTGCTTTACAAACTCAGTATTGTATGGAAGCAGGAACATTAATGTGCTTAGGAGGCATTAGCGAAGCAGGCTGAATTAGAGCGGGCCTGGTGGGAACCTGCCCGGGCAGGCAAACCCTACCCTCTGCAGCAGGCAGAAGTCAAGGCTGCAGCCACGCCGCACTGCTGACCGCTCCACGGGCTGCGAGTCGCAGGCTACGTAATGCTGCTGCTAGTCCACATCTGGGGGCGGTTCAGCAGCCAGCTCCAGATATACCTAATGGTACACAGATGGATCAGAGCTTGGTATTTTCAGATTTTAAAAATTTGAATATTGCATTATTGAATGCTCTTCCGTACAGTGCTGTTAGAATATCAAGACTTCAAACAGGCTCTCAGTACCTCACAAAATAGTAAGAGCATATTTTACTCACTACCTGAACTGTTCTGTCTGTGTGTGAACACATAACAAATACGTCACTATACTCTGTTGCCTCACAGTACAATTTTTCCAGGTCCCTCTCATTAGTAAATGAAGAAGATAAGACTGCTCAGAGAGTAAGACAATTATCTCCTATCCTTTTTATTGATGGCATTGTCACTCGTATTAGGAACTGCATGGCATGCAAAGCCTGCACCGATGACAGCTGGGGTCCAGACACTCCAGCCTCATTCCTCAGGCTGCTGCACACTCCTCCCTGTTGCACTTTTGCCCATAGTCTGAAAGTGAACCTGGTTAACACCATCTGCCCCATGCGGGAGACAGAACTCTGCCTCTTTCCATTTGCACCACCATAGATCACAATCTCTGAGATTTCACTTTTCGAACTGATTTTCCACTAAATTTCTGATGTGCAGATGCAAATGCAATATACAGGTGTAAAACACTGGCAGAGCAATGTTTTTATCGTTTTCCCTCAGAAGTTCTTGCACATATACATTATACACTTATTTAAATTTATCTTGCTTCTCCAAATCAGTCCAGTTGTTTCTCCAAATCAGTCCAGTTGTCAACAAGCTACTGAAACATGTACCCATACTCAATGGTTATAAACCCACCAAACTTCAAGTTTCTAATACCTACCTCTAGGTAGGTATTCATTTCATCAAAAAAAGAGCATATATCTTTATTGATATAAAAAGCTTTTTTTTTTCTTCTAATTCTTCAGCTGCTTCAAAAAGGTTAAATCATTTTTGGTCACAGCTTCAAGAAAACCAAAAGGGCATTTCCAGAGATGAAGCATACCAAATATTTGTGTAAAATAAAGCTCTGATAAAAACAGTGTCCTGTTCCTTCCTTGTTTTCCTAAAGGAAAATGCTTAGACCACTTTAGCTACAGGGCACTGTATGCAGCTATAGTTTTTTTATCTGATGTCATCTTTTCAAGTATTGTTCTTTTCAAATACCACCATTATCTTACTTTGAATTGCCATATTTCCTCGAAATACAGGACGTTCATTTTTATCTGTTACTTGGACAGTCAGTATGTTAAGGTCAGTTCTCCCAGTTGTATCTTCAACGAAAATCTGTAAATCAAAGCTCTTTGGCATAGTTTCATAATCTAGGACAGGGTTTCCAGTGGTGACAACCTGAAAAGAAAAAATTATTATTAGCACATGGTGCAAGAGATACAAGTTATAGTCTATACAAGTGAATACAAGTAAAGGGACACTTCCCATCAGTAAGCAGTGAGTATTTTAGACCATCTTCTACTTTCTGACACATTTCTTGTCAGTGGCAGAAATATGAGAAAAACAGAGTGGAAAGACCAAATGTTGTGGCTTCATGGAGCAACTCAAGGACCTCTTGTGTGAGGGACAGTTTGAGGAGGAGAATGCCTGGAAGGAGCTGTCCTGCCTCACTGGCAGTGCTTTGCCTTCAAGGTCAGGACTACATCTTGCAGGTACTTGTCTGTGCCAGGTCTTCACCTTTCCACACCAATTTCCAGGAGCAGTCAAGGTGTGATGAGACTGGAAACTGGGAGTAAGCCCTTCAGGACACAAGGGCAGCTTCACTATTTCTGTGAGTCAGGAGCACAAGAGGGAAGACCTTTTACTTGCAAAAATGAGTGTCGGGCCAGGAGGCCATATAGTCTAGCAGGTACCAGCCCCTTCCTTGTATAAGCTGTGTTTGGGAGAAGACTTGCAGGAAACCACAGGAAGAAGGGAGCTGCAGAAGCACACTGTATGAGAGAGGGACCAGAACTGTTTGGTGAAAGTGTTGAACTAATTAAAAAAATAACGTAGGCCTTAAGTTTTGCAAGATTGATAAGGCAAACATTTGCTTTGGGGTTTTTTTTAAAGGCTTCCAGCTCTGCATATTGCCTCTTAACACAGAATATGTACAAGCATAAGATTGACATTCCATGAAAAAACATTAAATACACTCATTTTGGGTTTAGGATGAGTCCGGAGAAACAGCAGGATGCTGAAAGTTGTGTGCCTCAGTCTTCACTGAAGGTGACTTAAATTTGCTGTGTAGCTAAAAATCTGTGAAGCTTGAGCACAGTAGTGGGGTGCTATGGAAGTGGAGAAGGAGAAGAGCTGGGCTTACAAGTGTGTGTGACAAAGAGCGTGTCAGTGTATTCACAACACTGCAGAATGGAGGAGCCTGGAGAGGATGCAAAAGGAGAATGATGAATTAAATCCTTGATTTTAGATGAGATGCCATGGCCAGAGGACAAATATAAAAGTGATGTCAGCACAATTAGAAGACAGAAGCCAAAATGGAGCCAATTAACAAAGACACTTGGAGAAGAGTGAACAGAAGCACAAACGTTTTCTGCCTTCTGGTATGTAAAGAAGCTGCTCTCTGGAACCTTGTGGATCTTTTTGTTACAATACTGCAGGAGAAAACAACTGTGTCCTGGATGGTCTCCCTCTCTCATATATTGTACAAATAGAAGTTTCCCATAAAAGTGATGCTAACTCAGAAAAAACATTCTACAAAACCTTGTAACACCAGTGGGAATGTTGGTCTCCAAACTGAATGTTTGCTGGATACAATAGAGTAAGTGGATGCAATGAATTCAGCGAATACAGTAAAAATGCAATGAACTCAAAATGAGAAACTGTCCAATTCTAAGCAGAAATTATGTACGCTGGGGATTACCCCTCCAGTTCACAGCCAAATATTTCCATTGGTGTTGTAACTAGAGCCAGGCTGCCTAAATACACATCTTCCACTCTCCTTTATGGAGACCCTGCAAGTGAAGATGAGAATCTAGATGGTCTCTTTCTAGGTTGCTTTTGAGAACAGCTTGCCACTGGCGCAGGCTGTGAGCCACAGATCACCTCTACTCCAGGTAGGAGCAATGCTTACTGATAAAGGCAGCACTGCACATACTTGAAGCAGCTGCAGACTTTATGAAGGCGGGGCCAGAGTCACCCCATAACTGTCTACCCCTCATTCCACCTGAGAATTTCACTACTCCCTGCTCCCCTCTTCACTCCTGGGATGCAGAGTGAGCATCAGTAACAGCATCAAGGTAGTTTCAGGCAGCAGTATGTTTTAATGCATTCAACACATCTTCTGCCCATGGGATTCTTCAAACAAGAGTAAGGCAGGGCGCAGATCTCAGAAACCGTGACTTTCTCAGAAATCTCAAAACATATCAAGAAATGTGATATTGCCTTGGCTTGCTCCAACAGGAGTAAATGTGCTTCATAAATACAGAAGAGCCTGTCCTAAGAGGTACTTAGCTAACCTGCAAACCTCATAATTCATACATGAAACACTGCCTTTTTATATACCTTAGCAAAGATTTAATGGCAGTAGGTAGAGCTGAGGTATCTTATTTTGGATCACATCACTTTTGCAAAATATTGTACAGAGCTGCTACAACTGAGCATAAATAATTAAAAGTAGCAATGCTCACCAAATAAATGAACTAAGAACACTCATGTATTTATCCTTGCCTTATGAGTTGTAATTAGCAGTCAACTGCTAATTTGCAGAATTTGTATGTAGCTTTCTTTATGATTTTCTCATGACTGATATTCACTGGCCCAGCCTCTTTGTTCCAGTCCCTGGAGTGAGTTAGGAAACCCTGAAAACAGCTACAGTTCAAGCAAGACATACAGAGGCTCACAGGCCATTCTGGCAATGGGGCTGTTGCACAAAATGAATATAAACTGGCACTTTGGAAGAAGCAGTCTCCTTTCTCGGCCATTCATTTTCATCCTTGTGTCACTCTCTGCACTATTCTAGAAGAAGAATTTCTCCGTCATCCCTTCCATGAAAAAAATCAATAAGAGACTTTTTATCTATTTGCAGGGTTATTTTTCCTCCAGATTAATTTCTCAGTCCCACTCAACATGCAGCAACATAAAATGCTTCTCCTGCACAGCATAGAGATGGCATGGGACAGGAGCAAGCAGTACAAAAAAGTGCTATGTTTTGCAGCGGAAAGGATAGCTTTATTTCAAAATGCTAAAATGCAGCCTAGGAAGGGAGTCCCACATTACAAATTCTCTGTCATCAAAGCCATCTTAAGGGACATATCCATTTCCTTCTGCCTGTTACATCCCCTCAGCTGACCCAGTTCAGGTGTTTGTGCAGCCACATGCTATGCTTCACAGGTGAAAGCGGGCTTTTTTGAGAGTTTTTTTGACCATTTCATTCATGTGGCTGGGGAGCAGGTAAAGAAGCAGCAGAGCTGGCACAGCTGAGCTTTGTACTCTGCTGGGAGGCGGAAGCATGGGAACAGCAGCAGCTCCCCGCAAGCAGGTCCAACCAACGAGCCGTAACCACCTAGGGTCACAGTCTTTCCCCAAAATTTCTCCCAGAAACACTAGCAAAGACAGTTCTGTGAAAACCTGAACTTCCTTGGAGACACCCAGAAAAATGCATTCAAATTAACTTTTGAAGACTCTACCCAGTGTCTCTCCGTATCTCTTAAAGACACTCTTCAGTGTCACCATCCAGGCTCAGACATACAAGCGAGTTACAATGGGACATCAAGTTATCAGGAGTCTGAACACTCATTGCCAGTGACAAATGTGAGCTAATACTTGCTAATTTATCCAGCAATGAAAATTAGCCTGAAGTAATAGAAACTGCATTTGCCATAGGACAAGAGCATGCAACAGGTAGACATAGATCACAGATGTGTGGAAGTGTGACAACTTCTTACCTCAAGATAACTTCCTCATGTGTCACAGCCTTTGTTCAGAATTAAATATGACTTTGATCTGACTCAGCTTACTTTATTTTGGAAGTGACTCAAATTCATTTTATTTCTAGGTGAGTGGCCAAACAGAAGCTGCATGTGGTTTAACTAAACCACTTTAAATTCACAGTGACTTCATATAAATTCAGTTGAAAAACTATGGACTAATCCTCAAAACAGAAGTAGGTCCTATATGTCCTTCTTCACCTCTTATTTTCCAAATCACATTTTTTCTATCACAGAATAAATGGAATTATCGTGATAGGTGGTTTTTGCCTAGATGCAATTAAAAATTATAATCACCATTGCTATTCATTTGTCGTATCTATTACAGCATGTCCAAATACTACCACAGTCTGCATTTGCAACTCTTTCGTGATTAAAAGATGAGACATTGTGCACTTTCAGTGCTCAGTAATCCAGGAAACATCAGCCTACATGAATGAACATTGCTCAAGCTAAACATAAAACTCACCCTGTATTCGAGATCTCCTTTTGATTCAATATCAAAAGCCTCTGTAAGTGGATTTGAATTTACTATGGTAGGAAGTATTGCCACACCTTCAGAAGACAATGGAGAAACAGTTACATTAAAGGTATAAACTGAAACACCAGCTGCTGCGTTTTCTTCAACAGTGCTTGTTGCAGGTAAGCCCTTAAGCAACTGGGTTCTTCTTCCTGCAAGATGAAAATGAATGTCAAATTACTTCTGGGAATCTTAGGCTAGCAGGAGCACACAGCTTGTGCCAAGAGCTGCCATTAATGAGCACAAAATGGCCTGATTATCTTTTTGTTTATGAATGGTGGCATTGCACGGTAGTAAAACCAGTGCTAACGGCAAAAGAATCTATCTTTTCTCTAATTCAGTACTATACTGTTGTCATCTAGAGTGGCTGTTGTTAAAGTAGTATTGTTACTGCATTGTTTGCCCTCATATATGTCTTTATATACAAGTAAAGAAACCGAACATGTTTCTCTTATTTCATTTCCCTCCCTGTGCTAATTGCTGCCTCTGTGCACTAATCACATCAAAAAGCACCTTGAATCACACAGACCTGGATGTTAGAGCAGCAAACTTCTTTGTGAATTACGCCATCTGTAGTGCCCATTTCCTCCATTTTCCTTCCTCTTACTCTTTCTAGGATAGCTATGTGTACGCCTGGCTCATGAGTAGTGTGAGTTAGCAACAGCTTTGGGGGTTCTGCTCTGAGCACGGAAGAGCAACCTCTAGTCCTTGGAGGAGATGTGGACCCACAAAAGCACCCTATGGTTCAAAACTGCCTGAAGCAGCACAGACTGCTGTGGCATCCAACAGCTTTGCATGAGCTCCTTGCTTCTCAGTCAGACCTCTGGACTCCCCAGACCAGAATCTTTACTCGCTCTGTCATTTAGCTTCTGGTTTTTGTTATTTTTAACAAAGGCCTGTTGTGCTTTATCTCATGAACAGAGTCTAGAAAACATAAATCAGGGCAGCTTTTAGGGCATGTCCTGAAACAACATCTTAGTAACCTCAAATCCCTAAACTGGCAATGTACCTCAACAGGAGACTATGGCAGGGCTGACTGTTACTTGGGGGGGCACTTGGCTGGCTTGTCCAAAACACTTGCCAAGAAAGCTGGCTGTGTTCAGTCAAACTTCCTACACACTGTGTGCCAAGAGGGAGGCAGATACTGCTCACTCATGGGCTTGGCCAGGCCATTCATACACCAGCAATTACTGTAGCAAAAGCTCCATGAAGTCTTTACTCTTGCTGGGCAGCTGCAAGGTAAAAAGCTGCTACGGGAAGTAGTCTGAGGCTATTAGGGCTGCAGCATGTTTCCATTTGGATGCTCAGGCTCAGCCTGAAGCTTGGGAACATAATGCGAAGGGGAACTCTGCTGCTTTGCAACACCTCTGCAGTGTGGGACAGAACCATCTCCCTTTGCCCCTTCCCATGTGGCTGGGGAAGGATGGCCCACATCAGCTACCAAAGAGGCACTCTGATTGCCATTCCTCCGATGGCAGCAGGCTTTTTAGTCTGGAGGGGGAGAGTTCAGCTTGAATGCTTACCAATGACATTAGAAGAAGCCTTAGTGAATTTTCCCCCGAACTATCAAAAAATCTTTTTTCCCTACCTCCCCAGAAAACATTTGGAGCATTTTAGGGATAGCCCACATATGGCCTTTGTGTGATAGACATTGCTGCTATTACTGGCCTCTCAAATAACTGTTCCCCATAGGATCAGAGAAGACTTAGGATCGCAGTGCTTTTGCTGCATGAGAAGCAAAACTAATAGCAGCAGATGAGTCTGCAAGATGAAGCATGGAGTCCCACGGTCTCCCTTCTTCCCGCATCCCACCCCAGGAGGCGCTTGTCCTTGCAGTGTTTCCTGGAGCACCTCTTAGAGCAGCATGACTCCATCAGACACCTCCAGCTCTTCCTCTTGCAGCCTGCAAGACTTACTGTATTGTGGGGAAGAGAAGGAGGGAGCATGGGGGGGTGTTGTTCATGTAACCAGCCATACTAGGCTGTGGTGGGAGAGTTTGCCTCTGGGAAGACCTCTTCTGAGCACAGGGTCTCTTCTGAGCACTGGTAAGAGGCAGAGCTGAGGCACTTCCCCGGAGCCTCTCCACAGCTGCCTGGAGGTTCCTATGCTCCCACACTCCAGATACAGCAGGTCCATGGATGACTGATCTGTCTGGGATTACTCTGGCATTTATGGAAAAAAAAGGCCTTGGAGATGCTCTGCAGGTGGGTGAAGTACAGGATGGGATGTGGGAGACTGTGAGGTGGGAACCGCCTGGAAGAGTTAATCTGAACAGGTCACACCGACACTCCAGTAGGACTGAGTTCAGCTGAGCTATTACTGACCTGTGTCAGTGGAAGCAGGACCCAATAAAGGACGGAGCTTTTATCAATGTTCTTATAGTTTCTGGGAAACACGATCAACAAAAATCACCCATGCAAATGAGACTGGGCTGAGAGGGGCTTCTGGGGATACATTTCCATAAGTGGAGCTGAACTTTGAATATAATCTCCTGTGGACAGTACCTGATGAATCCAGTTCCCTCAGCAAGCCACAGTTCATTAATGGAAACCATTCATAAATTCACTGAAATCATTTATAACATTTAGAAATGTAGAAAGAAAAGAGCTGCTATTTTTATATTATCTCTAAAGATTTCATTGGCTGTTTATTCAGGATTTGTCTTTCCAAATCACAAGTTCTTACTTCTTGCTCTTTATTTTTAACTGAAATATTTGGTACTGCTTCTAAATGGCTTCTTCTTCTTCTTCCAACTGATTTTACAAAAGTCCTCCTTGCATATTCACAAGTCCTTGCTTACCTCCTTACTTCAGAGAACAAAACATGCCTGAAGCAATTTAATACATTATTTATCAGGATCACCAGCCCCAAACATTGACAAAAGCTGAGTCCAAGACAAAGCAATCATGAGACTGGCTTTGAGAAGTACATGTATATTTAAGTCTTATTTCTCTGTGGTTTGTTAGTCTTTACAGTGTGCTTGAGTCCCACCTTCAAGCTTTTCTCTCTCCACAACCATGCAGGTTAGAAAAATGCTATTTTTCAAGGAAAGCTGAGATGCACACGCAGTGTCCTGATCACAGTTCTGGGGACATCAGGAAAACCATCAAATACGGGCAGGTTCCTGAGGGCTGGGAGAAGTCTTTCAGTTCCTTGACAGCAAAGTGACCCTACCTGAGCAGCTAGCTTACTACAAGCTGCACCAAGTGCTCTATGAGCCACACAGACTGCAGTTTGAAGATCTACTTTAAGTTGCTAACATGCATATATTCATATTGGCAAATCTCCCATGTTTTTACACTGGGCAAAGATAGTGATATTACCCTACTAATATTCTCCACAAGTGTTTTCCTGTTTGGTCCTGTTTGGTTGCTTGTTTTACTTCATCAAAGAGAAATGTTATCAATATTTGAAAGGAGAATACCGGAATATTACTACTAGATACTGTTTCTTGGAGAGCTGATGTCATTTCCCACTCCAACACTGTCACACTGAGCAGTGGCTATTGCACATGAAGTGCCTCATCCAGCAAAGTGTCTTAGCAAGAAGTCATATTCTCTTTTCATTGTACTGCTGTAACCACAGAGCTCAATCTATTTCAGTAGGAAAATAATTGTTACTTGATTTTTTCCATCCATGTCTGATCCCTAAATATGTATTATAAAGCTCCCAAGAGAAAGTACAACAGCCAACAGTGTTCTAATTTTAGCAGCGTAATGAAATCATGTTCTTACCAGATACTACTCCCAGCAAAATGAGGAGAAGGAGCATGCTCTTCATCATCTTTACGACCCTGTCCTTCACGTTCCCAGGATGCAAACTGAAGGAAGATCATGGTATGTTTTCCCTAGTTTACATCAGCTCCACCTAAATTCTTCCTCTTTGTCATGTTGTGGAGTGAGAAACAAAACAAAGGACCCGTGTCTCTAAGGGAGTTTCTAAACACCGTCAGCTTGTTTGCTTGTCAGAGAACTGCTCCTTGCTGATACTCCATCCATAGACCTGGGCCACACTTGAGAAAACAATCATTAATAGTCCTTTCACTGCAATCACTTTATGTATTGAAGCATTATGAAAAGAATCTAGTATGTTCTAAATCTGGAAATACCATGCTGCTTTCATCGCTCTGGCAAATGAGATGCTTTCTTCACACACCAGAATCAAATACTCATGCTTTTTTACTTAAACCAAGAACCAAAGTTTTCTCATTTCTCTGGCTATCAGGGAATTACTCAGACCACACAATGTATACCTGGAAGTGAGATTGCAGCGTATGTGCATGATGAAGTTAGCTTTGCTGTTGCCATCTCAGGAACAGCACGGACCACTACGCAAAATGCACCGGCTCCCTTAGATTAGGCATTTAGCAAGCTAGCCCGCAATACACCCATGCAACATTTGGGGTTTTTTTAATCTAGAGGCAGTCCTAGTGGGTTTTTGTGGAACGCAGTATAGAGGTGACACTAATACTGGAACTGGATGCAATATAGGTGCATCAGCATCGACTCATAGAATAATTTAGGTTGGAAGGCACCTCTGGAGGTCTCCTAGTCAAACACCCTGCTCAAAGCAGGCTTAATTAGATCAGATTGCTTGGGGCTTTGTCTAGTTGATTCTCGAACACCTCCTTACAAACTTAAAACAGCTCTGCTAAGAGGCGGAATTTAGATTCAGGTTTAACACAGCTCTGGAGAAACCACACTGATTAGTGAGTTAAGCTAGCATCTCTAGGTGGCTCTGCACGACACTCTCTGGCTGCCCCAGTGAAAGACAGTAATTCAGGAAGCTGTGTCCCATGCTCCTGTGTTTTGTGTAGTATGAGCACGTTAATTGAACATGCTGAACAGGAACAGCTAGTTTAACACTGGGGCAGGCATTGCCTACACTTGCTGCATGTGGACCTTAAACTATTGTACATACGTGCCCTGGAAGATTCTGCTGGTATAATGAAACTGGAAAAGATGCATCAGTGAAACCTACTGATTGGAACTGAGCCATACCTTCATATCTGATACTGGTTTGGGGAATCATAAGAAGCATTCATTTGATCGTTGATCTGCATCTGTTTTAAAGTACTTCTAGGGCCTTGCCAAGTCCAGATGCAGCCCGGGTTTAAAGTGAACGTGGCCACACCATATGGTCTGGGAGCACACACTGCATCAACCTCTAGTACTGAGGAAGCTAATCCTTCATTGCCCCAGGAAATGTGTGCCTAGACTTTACGTTAGTTAAAAAATATATGGAAAACCTCACCCTCAAATGACCTAGTTATGCTGACAAGATACTAATGTAAATGTTCTTCTGTTGGCAAAAAGTCTAGCTTGTCCCTTTACCTACCAGATCATTGCCCATCCCTTCATATGCATTTCCTGGGTCCACAAAGAAGCTTTTGATCTGACTGGACATCTCACAAAGATGAGGTCTGTGTGCATAGGCTTGAACCAGGCTTGTACAATAAGCTTGTGATCTTTTACTAATTATCAGAACACTAAAACTGCTGCTAGATTTATTCCCTCCTTTTAGTTGCAATGTGTAATCTATCCCATTATACTGCTGTTTCTTTTAATCTTGAAAGAACTATAGAAACATCTGGGCTGAGTTTTAAAGTAGCTAATCTTTCAGATACATGTTTAAAATCATTCAGTATATAGTTCGAGTGATAGGACTGTTTCCATCTTATGCTCTGAATAGCCAAGCCTTCTCCAGAATTCAGAGGTCACAATTTTTGTCCTTTATTTGCTTTCTCTTACTTCTTAGGTTGTTTTTTTTCAGGGTTTGGTTTTGGTGTGGGTTTTTTTTCATATAAATACATTTTCCAACTTCTTTGGTTTTTCCTTCCTTCATGTGAGAACCTACAGAGATCTACTTTCAGCAAGAGTTCACTGTCCATATACACAAATCAGACTTTCCTCTGCACATATTGTGATAGAGACCCCATAGAGGGATATTGGAGACATGGATGGCAAAGGCATTTGGAATACACATGCACTTGAAATGCCAGTATTTCCCCAGCTTCACCTGGAACTGCAGTAGGTAATAGTTTCAGGTGCTATCTGAATACCAATGGAATAGTTCATTTCTGTTTTCTCTCTAAATATGTCTCCAGGGCTTTCAGGCAGTCCCTGCTGAGTCTCATGGGTCAAGCATGTTGTGAGAAGAGACCACAGAGGTGACCAGGGAGACAGGGGGGAGAGCCAAGTGTAGCGCACAGTGAGGGAGAAGAGTGCAGAGGGCAACTCATACAGGTGGAGTGAGTCCGAGCAGAAGGGCTCTGGCTCCTTCTTCTTCCTTCAGTCACTGCCAGTATCTCTCAGTACCTCCCTTAGATTCCTCTTTTCTTATATTCCTCTGCTGAGTGGATTTCTGCAGTTCTCTGATTTATCCTGCCAGGTTGTGAGGAATGAAGTGAAAAAGCAGCCAGAGTTAAGAGAGAGCCCCAAACAGGCTGAAAATCAAGTAGAAATAAGTATATGCATACCATCAAATATAGAGCTGGTTAGGAAGAGACGAGTTAGTTAGGAAAAGGTGAGCAAGGCAGAAGTTCCCTGGCGAGGTTGGCAACAGTAGCTCTGCCACTGCAGGAAGGTCAGGAATTACTTTCCTGGGACTATAAAGCACCTAGATGAAGAAAGGTCAAGGCAGTGCAAGCAAGAATACAACCATGGAGCTTGCAGGCAAAACTGAGGGAAGAAAAATTAATTGGAGCAAATGAAAAGGTCAAGAAGCAAACTGGGGTTTTAATCATTCCTTGGTTTTCAAGACGGTTTGAAATCTGAGCATTTTAAAGCAGTGCATTAAAAATGCACTCCTGAAAAAACATCTTCTGGATTATCAGGCAAGGTGGAGAACGTGAGGAAGATGCTATACCTTTCAAGAAATTAAAGAACCTTGGTTCCATGGGAAAGATCAACAGATTGGAGTGCAAGAGACTGCACTGGTCTTAGGTTAGAGAGAAAGAACATGGGAAGTGAGGCTTATCGGGCGGGACAGAGCAGAACTTGATGTGCAAGCTTTCAATTGCCTATCCTCAGAAAAGTGAGGGATTTTAACACAGGACAGCTTCAGAAAGTAGTCTACTTGCATAACAAAATGTGCAGGTTCAGGACATTAATCTTTTTTCTATGCGTTTAATTCTCAATTGACTTCCAGTCTGTCAACGGGAAAGAAATGTTCTCTCAGTTTTCAAACGCATCAGAGGTTCAAGACATAATTTTCCCATTAATGGCTATTTCAGCCAGAGTAGTGGCTCTCTTCTGCTTAGCCAACTCACAGGAAAGGAGACATTTTATTCTTACTGTGGTAATTACTCACCAAAAATTGAGCAGCCTAAGGAGAGTTTTCACATACCTGATCCAGCCTCAGCTCAAGAGTATTTATTATTGTTATTTCATGAATTAAATTACCTAGGCTGTCAGGTTTTATTTTCACCTCCTTTCTCTTTAAACAGTACAGCTTCTCCATCCACTGTCTTGGTAACCTTTCCTAAAATATTAAAACAGTACCTTAGCATCCTACACCAAAAACTTACGCACCATTTCATTTGATTTCTCAGCTAAAAGCTTCCTCTGTACCATTTGTGAGTGACAAGAGCAAATTAAAATTCATGAGTACTACCCAGGCTACCTTAATCTCACCTAAAGTGATCCCAGTTTAGCAAGGTTAGTAACCCGTGCAATTATGCAAAAAAATCCCAGACATATCTGGGCTGTCTATTTTCTAGCATTGTCTTGTAGACACATAAACCCACCAGTCACCTCCTTGATAATTAAGTTGAGGTGTCTGTTAATAAGAAGTGATTCCATCACACCAAGAGCTTTTTTGGGGATCCAGGTTTAAGTAAAGAACAGCCTAAAATCTGGGTGAATACACATAGAAGCCCAAAACCGTTGCTATTGTCAGTGCTGAAACAAATTCTCCTATTGCTCCAGCAGTTATACACTCATGGCATGGAAGTGTTTGCCAGAGAAGGAATCCCAGGAGTCTGTCTTTCACCACAAAGAATTTGATTGAGCACTTAATTTAGGACAACTTGGGGTATGTAAGGCATTAAGACAGGGGAGATGGTTCTGATCCTTCCCATTGCCTCCGCTCTATCTTGACAAGTGTGGACTGAGGCAGACAGATGATTACAAGGACATAAGTTCAAGCAAGCTCCAGATGTACTTGAATCCTCCCTGCAATGGTCAAGGGACTTCTCCAAGGCCACACAGAAAGTCCAGAAAAGCCAAAGTTCTTGGTTCCACTCCCAATCTCAGTCGTGATGACTGTAAGACACCGCAACTGTAAAAAGCACATTGTTGCCAAATGTTTTTCTCTTTAAGAAGTTCTTGTGCTGCTTAAAAATATTACATTTTCTCCTGCGTTAACACAACATGGAAGTCAATGAAACACAAGCTTCAATATTCATTCACCTGAGCAAAAGTGATGTTATCAGCAACTACTTTGTCTTTTGTGGTTCAAGATCAAAAACATATGGTGGTGTAGAACATTCAGTACCTGTGAGAAATTAAGTTGCTTGTCCACACCAGTCATGTATGTCACTTGAATTTTAATCATGTGATTTCTCTTCCAAAAAAAGTTCTAGTGCAAGTAAAGACTCAGTGAAAAATGTGTCGAGGCCAATGAAGTCTTCTTTCTGAGTTTACTGGATATTGGATCAGGGCCTGAACCCATGTGGCAATACTTTGTACCTCATGATACAGTATTTACCGCATATTACAAGTTTGTCTGTTATTGTAATTGCTTGGACACCTGAGCTGATTGGTAAATATATGAACAAGGATGTGAAGTAGCAAATGATGCAAACGCAACAAGAAGGAATGCTCTGGGCAAATATGGATACAGAAACTCTGAGGTTTCTATGTACACAGCATGATGCACTTCACTTAGTCAAGTATTTTAATATATCACCAAGAATTACTTAAACAGGCCTTTGCATCATGAAACATACTGTATCTTACCTATTTTATCAGCAAAGGGGATTTTATTATATTTTGCGAAAGCAACCTTGCATTTTAGCACAAATAAAATATTTTCTGTTGGTTTTGGGAAAAAAAAGCGAACAAGAGTATGCAATTAACAGAAAAGAGCATGGCTGGGCACAGGGTGAGGGCTCAGGTGGTGGAGTTTCACTTGAAGGTGGACAGTTTTTTACACCTAAGTTCCTCCATCCTTCAAACAGGAAGAGTGAGAATAATTCACTACTTCCTAACAGTGTGCAACTTTGTTTGCTTATGGTTTCAATAACTTTGAGATCTTCAGCTGGGCTCTCTACCTCTCCAGGGGAGCAGAGGAGGGGCATGTGATGAAAGAAGGGCATGTAGCCCTGGATACACTCCAGTTTTTCTTGGGATGCCAAGGCTGTGCTGGGGACTGACCTGTGCCAGGGCCCTGAGGTGCCACAGTGCATTATAGCTGTCTTTGTTCACTTCCAGACCCTCTCAATGGCTGCTTCCCCAGAGACACTGGTCAGAAGTAGCTCTGTATTCTTCTATGGGCTTCTTTAATATTTTAATCAACAAAACAACAGCAAATCTCTACCTCAGCTACTTGCTTTATACTTGATTCTGCTTTCCCCTGATCATCGTTTCCTGTCTTATTGCTCCAGGGCTCCAATGGGCTTTGCTTCAAGCCGCAAAGGGTGCTGAATTGACTCATTACTCCTCGGCAGCTTGTAGCCCAACAGCAACCCACAGCTGGGAGAGGACATTCTCCTCCAGGTATCGGCATGGCAAAGCCAGCAAGGAAAAGATAAGTACTGCATATACCTCCTAGCATCGGCTTCGCCTGGGGAAAATGTGGCTTCTGACCTCTGTGGCTGTACCTGGCATCTAGAAGACGTGTGCAAGGGAGTAAGGAGGGACACTTCACTCTCTTCCCTATTTGTTTCACAGTATAAGCTGCAGTCTGGCTATTGGACTGAAGTGTCTGAAAGAGGACAATACTCTTTTATGCGGGACCTTAAATAACTGTAAGGTCACTGCTCAGGGCTCTGTGCTTCTGGTGTTCCTGTGAGCTCCTATTCCCATCAAATGACTACCCACCAGCTGACGGGTGGTAACAGCACTTGCATAGAGTCTCAGTCCCACCATTACAATGGATCAGATGGCATGCAGCAGCCTGATACCGCCTGAGGATTTGGTGTATCGTTTTTGTTTCTGCTCCATTTGCATGCTTAGCAATACCCAATGCAGTAGTACCATGATTTACTCAGCTACGTGAGGACATAAGAACAGAGAATTCTGAGGCAGAGGATTGAGGCTGGGGCTGTGAAGTATGGGACAGTGAAGGGACATGGTGGAGAAAAAGTTGGATCTCTGCTGGGAAAGTTGAGGAGGGGAAAAAAGAAAAAGATGGGGTATGTGAAGCTGGGGTCCTAATCTGAGGACATAGAGATGTGCCATAAGAGGATGAGGAAGGCAGTGGATGTGGTTTTGGGATCTTTGCTCTAGGAAGCATGTGGCAGAAGAGCTGTGGCAGCATGGACATAGGTTTGTAAGTTGGAAAAAAGGTTGTGTGGTGGGGTGAATGGGAGTGGCAGGCATCAGCTTAAAGAGGAGGCTTGGGTGGTCCTATGATAGCAAGGGAACAGAAAAAAAAACACTTTTCCACAATAATTTCAGTTTCTACTTCAATATCTTGCCTGGGACTTACATTGTCTAAAGCCATCCTTGGAATCTTTCTACATTTGGGTAGCACTACTATTTCATCTAGGCTATTGGAAAATAATTATATAATCCTAGTCTCACAAAGATCAGTGACAAGCCTGATTTTGAAAGGAGCAATTTCAACAGACCTGGGCCTGAATAAAGGTCCAAAGGCAAACAAAATCTTAACCACGCAAAGGAGACAGATGCAATATTCATCACTGGCTCTGTTCCTTGCTGCCTGTAAGCTCTGTGACTAGAGAAAGCCTTTAGAAATATCACACAAGGATAGGGCCAAATTCATCTGGGTACAGACACAGAATCACTTTTTTACAGTTGCTGAGTTTAGATTATGCTTTTTTTATCTGAGGGCAAACATGAGTGAAAAAAGTAAGCCACTTACAAGTGACGTGAGCCAACGTTATATCTGAGTAATGACTTGACTGAGTCTTCGACCACATTAATACGCAAAAGGTAGCAGGAAAGCAGTGCAATACTCCAGATGTAGATACTTCTTGCCTGTGGATTTGAGCATCAACATCATGGAACAGCCTGAGACCACAAGAGCTTTCTTAAACAGAAGACCCCACACAGTAAGCATACTGTCCAACAAATGTTTTGACAGAGAACTGTGAAGATGTAAAGGTAGGTGGGTGAACGCACAGAGAGAAAAAAATCCTCTGCAGCCCAGATTGACCTCAGTCACATAAAATCCGGCTGTTATAATATGAGCTACATGGGTGATAACAAGAAAACAAGGTCAGAATATGTCCCTTTGCTGTGTATGGCTCCCCTGACCATTGCCGGAGCTGAGGGAATATTGCCATCTAGTGCCACACAGAAATCCAGCTGTCTAAATAGAAAAGAGCCATTTAATTCATATAGGCAATGGTTACAAAGTGTACTAAAAAACAGGGACATTATGTGCCAGGGACATCATTTTGTTCAGTGTCTTTGCCAAGCTTGTTATTGAAAATAGTACATTTTCTCCTTTAAAAAAATGACAGTGTGTTGTGGGAACTGAGTCATAATGCTTTGGAGGCGAGACCGCATTCACAGTCATTCAGAGGTTGTGAAAAAAGTGCAAACGTACTCACATAGTGCTTCAGCAAGTAGCAGTCAGAATGATGGGATGCTGTTGAGGACGGGATTTATCTTAACTACCCTGAAATAACTAAAACATAGACCTGCATATGTTAATGTTATACAGTCACCCTAGGCTTCTTTTGGAAACAGCAGCACTACTAGGTCACAACTGGTGTAACCAACTTTAGCCGTCGCCTTTAGGATGGGAAGTGCTATACTTCTGAAACATCTGTGTCTCCGCAGGGACAATAAAGGGGGGTTTGGGATGGCTAGCTCTGATGTCTGGATCCCGCCAACTCCTAATGCCTGTCTCTCTGTACCATTTTTTTACCAGGAAGGCAATAATCTTGATGACCTCTTGCTGGAAAAATAAATACTACTTTCAGACTCCTAAACCCGATGATCTCAGTTGTGTGATTCTCATTCAAGTGGGGGGACACATGTACTCACACGAGAGTTCTCACTGACCACAGTGGAAACAAGCACGGGCCTATACCATATTGCATTCACTGATAGGCAGGCACGCTGGACCACAACGTATTTTATATTCACCTCTGTGTGCAACAGCACTGTGAACTTCCTCCCTTGTCATGCCAGAAAGAGCCCTTAGGGGTGACGGAGCAGTTCAGCTCCCCTCAGCCAAGACCCTGCTGAGCCAGAGATGAGGGTTTTTTTAATCAGTGCATATGTTTGAGACACTTTTAATGAGGCCATCAACTCACTTATCTATGCTACCAAATACGTGCCAGATTATAACAATTTTCAGTCATTGCCCATCTGGAGAAGATTCAAACCAGTGGTGGATTTTTCAAAGCAATTTGAAAATCAAAATCACTTAAGCAATCAAATCTTCCAGCTGCAAACAATGTCCAGATTTTCAAGCCAGCAACATAATGTTCATGTATGTTGACTTAAAATTACTTAAATGTCCCAGCAGTACCTCTGAGTTAATTGCCATGTTATTGCTTGTGGCTGTGACTTTCCCACTAACATTTCTACCCACTAATCGTGTAAAGAAAAGGATTAAATCACAGAGAGAATCAGAGTCAATAATGTAAAGAATATTATTTTTCAGCCTGAGAAGGGTTAGAACATTTGAGAAACCCACCACTCCATTTTCTTTTAAATAGCATGAATTAAGCAAGAGGCTGCTAAATTCATTTGCTTACATTTTAAAAATTCATTATTTCACATCATCAAATATAAATCCTTACAGGGGATTTTTTCCTTTTCTACGCTGATTTCAAATATGCTGCAAACAATGTGTATCACAAATGAGGAATTATTTAGGTAATAAAATGTCTTACAGTAATAGTAGTGTATAAAGTTACTGATGACAAACTCTGCCAGGATTTTTTAGAGGTATTTTCTTTGCTTTAGAGGGAGGTTCACTTAGCAAAGTCCTTACATGTGGTATTAGAAAAGTAGAATATGTGCACTGTCCTGAATGTCCATAAATAATGTTGAATTAAAATTCCATCTCAAAAGGAACCTGAAAAGCAAGGATGGTAGATTTATAAACACATTAAAAGAAATGTGACTTTCTAAAACCCTCACTCTTATCATCTCAGTTCCCCATAACTAAGTTTAGCTAAAAAAATCTAAGCTAACAGCTTCCAGACATAAATACCAAGAAGCTGGCAGCAAATTCTGGAATTCCCCCATACCTTTTAGTCCATGGGGACACAGACTGACCTTTCAGATGCAACGTAAATCCAGCTGATTTCCTCAGGCTTTTGCCTGAGATGAAGTTTAGCTCAGACAGTTTAGGTGTTCCAGGTAGGCAGGAAAGCCTTACTAACATTAGCTCAGCGTCTTAATTGTCGTACTTAAGAGGCTGCGTACTTGCCTACAGCTGAATCCAGCACAGAAAGTTCTCCCTGACTTCACTAGTATCTGGATCAGCCTCTTAGGTTTAAAGGAGCTGGGGAAGTGGCAGGAAGGATGGACATTTTCCCTGCTGGTACAAACTGCCATGGCTCTACTGACAGATGCACTAACCGAGCCTTTACCCCAGGAACAGCACAGCTTTATGAAGCTATGACATAAAATAAATTCACAAATTGTTTTCCTGTCCTAAAGGGCAGCAGTGAGATGACAGGCCAATTCTATTGAGAATCAAGAGATGGACACCCCAAAATGTTCACACACTCAGCAGTCCAGATGGATGGACAGTCTTAATGCAAAGAAAGGTAACGTCTATACATGTTTAAAAACAGCACCTATGTATCTTTTGTTTCAATTGACATTAATGGCAGACGGTGGGTTTTAGCCACTTTGCTTTACTGATACTTGCAAACCTCTGAGACTGTTTCCCTGCATAAACCATTTTTCTTGATAAAACCAGCCTAAGCCATACAGTCCACTCAGCTGTTTCATCTCAGCCTGGGCAACCCCAGGCTAATGTGCCCGCACAACTGCTGGTGTTGCTGCGTAGGGAACCGGATCCATGAACTGATGCTGGATAAGAACTGAGTGGATGACACAGCCAGGAACAAATGGCCAGGCAACAGGGGGTCTGGGCAAAAAAGTGCCTGTGGAACCACAGCCTAAAACATTCCCTTCATTTGTGTCCAGAGGATGTGGAGTAATGCTGGTCCAGGTTGCGGGATACAACATAAATGGGTTTTACAGACCTTGAAACCTCTAATGTTGTTGCTGTTTTGTGAATACAGAAATTTAGCCTTGCTTGTATTTAAAAAAAAAAAAAAGTGCTAAACATTATACTATTAGCTTTTTTCTGTTGAATTAAATGCTCTGTGAAGTATCAGAGGGGCAGTCACCATGTCCCAGCTAAATGGTTTGTGTGTAGCAAATTACTTTCTATTCTTAAGCAAAAAGAATTTAATCCAGTGTCAGAAACAAACTACATCTTGACAGGTTAGCAGGGTTGCTGCTGTTAAAATAAATTTGTTGTCAGATTTGTTTACAAAACTTCTTTTTCAGGGATGGGTGAACTTCCTGGAATTTGCCAATCTTTTGAATAAATATTGTGGAGGATTTGTAAAATGAGAATTAATTAAACTTTTCCTCTGAGTGTAAACCAGGCATTTTGCGCAGTGTAAAAATTACTTCCAAGCAAAGGGAAGTCTTTTTTTGGGGGGTGAAGGCAAGCAAATCTGAGCACTCCCTTTCCTTTTCCAAACAAAATTTGGGATATAATAACTATGACTAATACAGGTATTGTAATTTATACATTAGATTTCATATATCCCTTTTTAACTTTTTTCACAGTTCTGAACTGAGCTCAATATGTTTGACTTCAGCTTTCAAATCCCTCAGAGATTTGTTTATTTTTCTACGAGTCTTCTTGGTTTGGCTGCTTCTGTACAATACATGGCAGATGTCTTCATTTCTGGACTTGGGGCTTTTTGATACTGACTCCTATATATGTGTTGCTCTAACAAAGGCCTTTGAGCGTTAGTCTGGATGGGTGGTATCACCATCTCAGACAAGATAAGCTTACTGTCATCATCCATTCATTCTGCTGGGATACCTGAAGGGACCAGATAATGAAATGCTTATCCTAGCCAGGGAGAAAACAAGGATAATTATTTGCATTCCACCTTTTACCTCACTGCAAGTTGGGGTTTTTGTGGGATTTGGGGGTGGGTGTGTTATTTTTTTAAGTGATCATGAGGAAAATATTCTTCATTTATGAAACATCAAACAGCAAACCTCCTGCTCTTTGATGTATAAAGTCAAGAAACAGTCACTAAAGATCCCATCTATTAGAATGATTTTGCTGTGGCTCCATTGGAGAGGAAATCCAAAGACGGTAACTATTTTCTAATAAAGAACTGTTTTCTAATAAAACAATCCTCTCACTTAGACCAAGATATTTTATATATGTCAAATGCCACTAACCTGAGAAATCAGTCCTTGACAAAAGCTTTCACCGCTACCATTTGGAAGATACTGTTTCTGACAAAGCCAGTGGCAGATGTCACTCTGGCAATGGACAGTCTGCCAATGGCAGCAACATCTTGAGGGATACTAACATCGCTGCCCAGGTGAATTAAGCACACTGGCTGTCAGTAGGTCCTACATATAAGTTACAGAAGAGTTCATGGACTTCACAGAAGACACAGGATTTTAAAAGCACGTTGCATTCAGGCAAATAGTCTTTCTTTGATTCTTTAGGTGTCAAATCAGGAGGATTGATTCTTCCCAGTTACCTTTCCCTAAAAAACTTACAGCTTTTGAAATTATCATGACTGTTCTTAAAGGTTTGATCAGTCAGAGCTACCACATGCTGCTGCTGTCCTAATTAAATTAAACTCCACTGGGTCCATCCTTCCAAACCCTTGCTAGGTGCATATGAGCAGTGTTTCCCACGGTCATCTGTATGAAGCTGCATGTTGGCAGGATGGATAAGCATCTCCGTTTTAAAGACAGACTCAAGCTTTTGCTTAAAGAGGCTAACACTGCCACTAACAACTAGGAAATCCTGGCAGATAGTCCACATGAGTATCTCTTTCTATATTTGCACAATGTCAAGCACACTATCAGCACTGAATAAATAATAATCATAGAAACCTGGAGTGAGCCAGGAAATAGCTGTGAATGAGACATTCATATTTTGAAACTTGAAACTGCAAAATTATCTTGTTATGATTCTGGGCAAACTGTTCTTTTCCTTTTTCCCTGTTGTTTTCTTTTCCTAAAGAAGAAGAAATGTTAATGCTGCTCCTGAAGGTACAGAAAAAAAAAGTTGACTTGGTCCTCTATTACAGAATTACACATCTGAAGGGTCCTGCCTGCTTAATACATAAAATCCCTTGAAGAAGCAAAATGAAGAACAGTCCTGATTTTAAATCCAAATAATCCATTTCTAACTGGGAAAAAAAAAATGAAATGGAATACAAATGTATTTTATGGGAGAAAGGGAGAGCAGCTGAAAAACAGTTTCACCAGACAATCTTGCTCTTGATAATGTCTGGACAAAGTCAACTTTTTTCTAAATATGATTGAAACTCCATGTTACAAGGGATTAATATGAGTCATAAATCTTTAAAACAATGAGCAAAATTCATGGGGAATTCAGTCTCCAGCTCTATAGAAATAATAATAAAGCGCAACTCCCTTTGGTAAAACAGGTGGAATTTGGTAACTCTTATTTAATTCAGACTCTTGACAAACATTCAGGGTTGCTCTTTCTTCACAAAAGAATCAATTACGTTTCCTTCTCTGTTGAGGTGTAGGGCTCCTAAAGTATGCTAAGGGTATTTCAAGACTGTATTTTTATGGCTACAGATGAGAAGAAACAGATTCTTAAGGTATTGTAAAATCTGCTTTTATAATTGCTGCCAGGGATACATATACAAACATTTTTTTTCATGTATTGGTCATATTTAACAGAAATACAAAAAGATCCAAGGAATGCCTCAGTATAATCAAATTGTCGTTAAGTTCATCCAGAAGCATTTGTCAAAAGATATAATAGCAAGGATTATAAAGGAGAAGAATAAACTGAAAACAGAGAATGCCAAAAATCACCATCTGCTGAGATGATGGGAGTATCATGCTCAAAGCTGTTAAGGTGTTACTAGAGCTGTTGTATGTTACAACATTAAACAGTTAATTGCAGTTCATGGGTTTTAAGTAAAAGGACTGGGGACTGCTTTTTACCATAGCAACCACAAAAAAGAAATCTCTTAAAGCATGAATACAGTGTGTGCCAACAAAAAAGCAAAGAGAATAAATATATTTGGAATTCAGCATTTAAACTACAATTATTTGGAGAAATTCCTCTTTCCAAATTTACATTCAGAGTATCCTGGAGAGAATAAGACATTCATTCCAAAATTACCAAAAGTCTTTCCTGAGGGACATGAAGATATATTAGATTCTGTATATTATCTCACTGACAACTGTTAGAATGACTCCTGCTGCTTAGGTGAACAGAATAGGGAAGTGAATGAATAGAAAAGAAAATTTCTATCATCTCACTGATGTGTGGCCACTTGTGCTGCATGCAGGGTATAGGTATAAATTAATCGGTCAAGATCACGTGTGTATTATTGTTTACCTTTTGCCACTCCAACCATTTCTGTTGTGTGCTGATATCAGCCTATTTGTGCTCTTTTAGCATGAGAGGCAAGTTATGGTGTCAACATTTTGATTGTTTAATCCCAGGTCAGGTCAAGTTTGAGAGAAGGACAGAAGAAAAGGAAAGTAAAATGACAGTGACATCACCATCATTCCTTAAATATTAACACGTGACATTTTGATACCAGTGGAACTTCTTATACATGTTCCCTTTTGAAATAAAATGCTGATGAGTTCAACAATCTTTCCAGATGTGGTTCAGTTTTGATGGAATATTTATTTTGATGTATAATTCTTCTGATGCCTTTGCAAAGGCTGAATAGCTGTAGGGGCAGCAGAGTAGAGAGGCAGCCCAGCAAACTAGCTGGAGCAGTGATCTAAAAGGTGAGATAGGCAGGTGAAGAGCACTAAAGAACAAGAAAGAGGGAGGTCCTGCTGGTTGCTGTACCCAGAGGATACACTGAGGGCAGGAGACAATAGGAAGGACTGTATTTCACCATCCCTGAACTAACTAAAGGTTTGAATAAGGAAATGTTTTTAAAACATCTATTGTAACTGCTGAAAACAATTATGCCTGTGGTATCTGCCAACCCTCATAATTATCTGCTGTTGTTTTAAAAGTGTGTATGGGAAATTTTGCAAAATCTAGGACCAATAATCCCATCGCTGACACAGCATGCTCTTAGACTCTTGCACATCAAATGTAGTGTGAGAACTGAACAGAACAGTTGGCTACATTAAGATTCAGATTGACAAAGACAGACTGAGGGGATTTTGTCAGCTGATGTAAAAATTTCCATAGGCAAAAATATTAAACTCTGAATAAATGGAGGAATTCACACACATATGAGCACTTTCAGGACCTAGAGATGCCCTTCGAGTTTTCCCTCTACAAATCCAGAAGACACATGTTCATGACTCCGTGCACCTGTAAGTACCCCAAAGAAGACCACTTCTAACCCCTCCAATGTAGACTCATCTCTCTATTTCAAGGAATTCATATTGTACTGCTGTTAAATGTTGTGTTCATCAAGGGACTGTTGTTAGGTCTTTTCACCACCATAACTCACTGTTTACATATGGCCTCTAACTTCATATTTGTATTTGTTTATAACAACATAACATAACTCTTGCTCCACTGGTTAAGAACAACTTTAGAAATATTTAAAAGTGCCCAACTCTACTGTGACATGAACACATAATTCAATAAAATGCCACTGCTTATGCTACTAATAGATTTAACTGAGTTGTGTCAATTGTGCTAATTATGATGATGCATGAAGGCACAGAAAAAAAGGCTCCACTGTTCTTGTAAACAAAAGAGTAGACACCTCTTGCTATAGAGAATTGACAGTCAAAATATGCTTAGACACATAATCTTCCGTGAGATTTTTCAGCCCACTATACATAAAGCATTCTGATTTTGGTAGCTTTCCTATATCACGGCTACAATTGTAATAGTATTTTGAAGTCACTAGTAGCTGCAATGACAAGAGAAAAATAATGTTCTTAGTGCAGAAGGAAAAACAGGGTTTGTATTATCAGATTATTATAGAGTCTTTGAATGTAAACATGAATGCAAGTAAAAACGTAAGAGCACAAATTTAGTATATGCAGAATAAGACTCCAATTCCACACAAGGAGGAAGATGTGTTTGTGTTTAGTAACAGGTTTGAATTTGAATATTTAAAATTATTATTATTATTTATTATTATTATTTTCAGCAGAATTAAACACAGACAGAGGGAATCCACAGATGCCTACTATCTCTCAAAGAGAAAGCTTTTTTTTATCTGCCAGTTAAAAGGTCTGGAAAAACAACAGCCAGTTCTGGCTATTATCTTGCAGTGAACAGGTATCTGAAGGTGAACCACAAAATACTCAAACACTAATTTTATAATGATTTTTAGTTAATTTTTTTTTGTAAACCAGTATTGTTCACTTCTCATCAGTCTTGTAACTTTTGCATATACCAGATGTCACATGCTGAGTATCTACAAAACATGACTTGATTCAACACACAGAGCTGCAACACTGGAGGTTATTAGCCAGTTAAAATATTTGATGGCCATAGATACCCAAGTATTTTCTTCATCTGAACCTGCAAAGTTGCAGTCTTAGCTCCTAGGTGTTTCAGTAGTGTGCACCCTTCATAGGCAACATGGGATATTTTTAATAATGTCAACTTTTGTCTTCTTGACTAGCTATGTTTTTCCATTTAAATTATCCAATTAAAAGTATCATTAGTACTGTGTGCTTATACTTTGTCTGCTTGAAGGAAAGAGTGCCTTAGGAACACTCATCAAACCACACGTTTCCAATAAATAGGCTATCAAAGGACAACGTATTTATATCACTAAGAGGAGGATTTAATCAAAAAATTCATTAGATCTGTGAGACGGTAACTGAGGTCCATCCACATCTGGTCTCTGCAATCATATTGCCTTTGTAAAATGTCTGGTGAAGAGTTTGATGACAGAAGCGTAGGGTGGCCTGTGAGACATTTTGAATGTCACATCAAAATGTCTGAAACAACCTCTCATCACTCGTAAGCCAACGCTTAAATATCAAACATATTTTTTACTTCAGATGCCTTTAGTTGTCAAGCATGTCACTCACTATACCCAAATACCTGCTAAGGCCTTTGGCATCCATTTGGACTGAGTACAGAATTTGCAGTGTTTATCAGAAGATACTATCTTTGACTCTTCCAGGTTGGGATGGGAATCTTATTAGGACAAAGCTCCTCGCAAAGTTAGCACATCAATGTGAGGAGCTACAAGAGACTTCCCTGTACAATAGATGAGACACAACTGATTTCTGGCACTTCACTTCCAGCCTCAGCCAGAAATACAAGATGAACAGGCTTGCTTTCTTCTGTGATTTCAACATGTCTGCTTCCTGTACAGGCTGGAAATAGGACATACCATAACAACTGTCAAAATATTTGAGAACCTCAAGCAAGGTGTGATTGCAGCCAGCTTCTGGAAGCAGCAAGGGCTTGGGGAGCCACGCGAGCAGGCTGATTTAGGGCCCAAACACGACCTCCACCAAAGGCATCGCAGTCTGACCCTCACTCAAACCTCTTGTCTGGGTGGCCCCAAGCTTTCAGAGCTGGGCTGAAGTAAACTTGAGTGTCTCCCAAATGCCGAGGGACAGTCCGTCCAGGCTGCAATCTTTATTTTGCTGTTCTGGCAGCCCTTGGGATGCCTCCCCTCAGTCCACTCACACACGCCACCTGGCCCTGCCAGAGATGAGTCCCCATTTACAGTGGGGATCCAGGGATGAGTCCCCGTTTACAGTGGGGATCCAGAAGCTGCTGGGAGAGGGGGACAGCCTGGGCACCAGCACTTGTCGAAAATGGTGGGAGGGGAGGCAGGCCTCTGCGCTGAGGGAAAGGGACCTCCAGCCAGGGCCAGGGCAAGGCTGCGAAGGACTGCTGGCTTCCCAGGAAGAGGCAGAGGAGAGCTGGCTGCTGAAAGGAGGGGAGAAGGAAAGGAGGCTTTCCCCAAGCAGGTGAGGAAGCATTTAAATAGTAGAAGAGGGCAACTCCAAACAGCTTTGTAAGGAGAGAGGCAGGTCACTGGTGGGAGGTGGAGAGATGACTCAGGGCTGGGAGAGATGTATGGGAGAGACCTGTTCCCCACTGAGGGAGGCAGGGGAGAGAGGCTCCTAACTGCAAAGCAGGGGATAAACAGCAAGGCAGGGCATGTTAAAAGACATGGTAGTGTTTGGTGGGGCAGCTGGGGCCAAGTGGCAGGGTGGTGAGTGAGAGGCTGGGAGCGAAAAACAGGCCCCAAGATGGTGCTTCAGCGGAGTGACCTGGTGGGAAATGAAAACCCACCCTGCAGTGTTAGGGTAAAAGTGACAGAAAAGAGGGAAAAAAAATCAGAAAAGGGAAGTGTTTGGGAGAAAGAGGGCTACAAACAGAAGAAATATGGCATCTACGTTGAGAAGGAACAGAAGAAAATTACGATGCAGTAAGGAAGATGCAGTAAGTTGTTGTGTGCTGCCAACACATGCAAACGTGGCTGGTGAATGGAAAGTTATAATATACATTATTCAGCAGGGCAAACTTAATTTTTAATGAAAGTATATTTCTATGCCTACCTCATGAGAAATGTGTGAAGATCTTTAGGGACCCATATTTTGTGGTTTTCGTTATTCACACGGGCATTGTGAGAGAGCAAAGCTTAGGAACATAGCATGCTGTTTGAATGGGAACTTAATACTGAGGCAAGGTAACTTTCTCCATCCCCAAGTGTTTTTGTATCTCAAAATCTAAAGAACTTTGCCACATCTTTCAAAAATGCAGGGAACTCCTACAAGTTTCTTCTTTTCTGTCCCAACTGGATGGTTAAGAGCCTTCCTCTAGAGTCTGGATATGGCCTTCAAAAATATTATTGTTGCTGTTATTTACCAAGAAACTGTTTCAAATAAAACAAAACAGATAAATATTTAATAAGTAAAATACAAGTGATTCGCTACACCAGTGCTAGATATGCTAATTTTAAGAAGCAGTATGAAACATGCACTGACAGTGTTTTAAAACAATTCCCCTGTGATCTTTCCCAAGTACCTATCATTACAGGGAAATTGAATTTTAGCCTGTCAACTACTCTTTGACCTGTCATTCATGTCTCCCATCTTCCCAAATAGCCACACTGTTAAGAATCTACCTCTCAGTCTTCTGCAGTGAATGCACTCCCCTGACCTGGTCTAACCCTCCATTTCTTGCCGTAAGTCCACCTGATGAAGCGTTAGACCAGGGGCCTTGGGTAGTGTTATTTTAAGAAGTGAGTTTGAGATCCATGTTTCATACGTGGTTATGCCATATTGCTGAGACTGGATTTTCAGATGTTTGGTGGAGGCTGGGACATGGGGAACGTTCTTGAGGGAGAGAAAATATTGGAAAGGAAGATGGGTCTGAACTGAAGTCTCAGACTCCTAGCTGAAACCTGAAACTAGTGGAGAAAAAAATGAAACTGCTTTGCTTCTTAGAAGCAATTGGTAAGTCCCCATGTCCACTGAAGATGCATGTCTGCACTGTACAAAGCAGTCCTATGATACACTGTTAGTTACCATTACTAGCTGTGGTATCAGAAACACTCCAGCTATGGTAATACAGTATATAAGATAAATTATCCTCTTGAAAAGCAGGATAAATTAGCTGCAGTACAGTGATATGTTATATGCATTTAGACTGTAACCAACACCTGAGCAAAATTGTTTAGAACAAGCTTTCAGACACTGGAACTGAAGGACGTGCAATTTATTTTTTCACATTGCTTGCATAACTTTGGGGTTTGAAATGTGTAGTAACTGTTGATTTTCACCTCTAGTTCATGGTCTTATTTTGGTAGCATTTTTTTCTTTAAAATTCCCAGAGTTCACTGTAATAAGTTATCTTACTGCACATTTTCTGTTCATAGATCTGTGCAGTATACCTCTCTTTAGATTTGCCGTTCCATCTGATTAGTGCTGCTGTCATGTTTCAAGCATTATTTTGTTCTGGGTGAAGCAATTTGCAACACTTGTTCGAGAAATACGTTTTTGTTGGGATACAAGAGTATCTCCCTTAGAATTTCTTTTTCAGTCCTCCATTTTTCTGACTGTTTCTTTTTTAAGTGCTGGCTTCTTTGGCTAAGATGGAAGCAAAAGCTTAATTTAGATTTTTTTTCTTGTGTTATTTCAGAGAACAGTAAAATAGATTTCTCTGCTATAAGTGTCTATTTAATAGTTTTCTAGCTCAAGTCTTCTATGATGGCACTCACACGGTGTTTGAGACATCTTCTGAAATTACAAAGAGATCAGAAATAGTACAGGGACTGAACTTTTCACCAGAGTGACTCGAGGGAGACTGGCTCATAGTGGCTTTTACATTTGCCTTCCTAAGTGCTGAGTTGTTTTAATGGCCATCCTGTATGCATCTTTTCGCAGAAACCTACATATAGGACTTCTAAGTATCTGTTTCATGTAATGAATTTAGCTACTCTATTTATCACATAGCAGACTAGGATGCTACACTGTGTTAAAAAAAAAGTATCAGAATCAGTTTCACCAGAGAAAGGCAGGACTATCTATCTGGTGGGGTTTGCACCTTCTCAGTACAAACTTCTCTGGTATCTTTTCCCCTGGGGTGCAGCTGTAGTATTAAATAGAAATTTCATTCATCCACTGTGGAAAGAGAGACTACAGATAGATAATCTACGGGTTAAAATTAGCAAGAGCGTAAAAATCCACTGTAAAAATAATTTGCACACAAGTCAACATATAAATTAGTTTTACACGTCTCAAAATCCTGGAGGAGGACTGAAGTCTCTGTACTATTGTGACTGACAGCCAGCTAGTTTGTGTGCTTTTCTTATGCAAACTCCACCACTGACTATCTTTAAGAAAGTCTTGTGATTCATTTGCTGTTCCATACACACCAAAGTAGATACCTGGGTTCATAAAACTGTCTGCCATGTAATAATTTCTGCTATATAAGATAAAACCACTATTGTGGTAAATCCATTGCAAAATAGGATCCTGAGAAGTACTAATGAATCTCTTGCCAAACTGCTTAAATCATAATTACTTTGTCACAAGAACATCATATGTTTATAATCTTGTTATGATACTGAAGCCTCATACAGCTGGTTTTTTGTAGTACTTTTTTAGACAGTTTAAAGCCATCTGGTGCACGTATTGCCAGGTATACATGATTTAAAGCAGAGGGTCACAAATTTTTGTTGTTGTTATGACTACACATGCACCTTCAGCAAACTCATTATATGTTCTCAGTGTATGATACTGGAGTCGAAATGGAATCATGTCATTATTTATCTGTACATGGTGACTACATACAATGTTCCTGATAGCCACATGTTGAGAATTACTGTTTTAGTTTGTTATCTCTTAACATTTAGATCCTGAAAATTATATAATGTAGGATTGATCTCCACATAAGCCAAAGATTGATACACAGCTCTGGATCTCTTCTAAATGTCATAACTTTTCCTGTGCTTTTATAAAGCCCAAGTCTTTAACTGTAATTCTAGTAAGTAGATATAGGAACATACCATTTTTATCTCCTGGTTACTTAGTGGAAAGCTTGCATGTGGAAATCATCTTATTAAAAAACCAGCGATATATGGATTAAAAAGATTAGAGGTAAGGTTTCATCCATATTTTGCTGCTTATTAATTAAAGGGCTTAATTTGCTTACAGTTGACTTTTTTAATTCCATATTATGATTGGATCACTGTAGTATTTAGAAGCTGCAACCAAGATCAAGGCTGCATTATATTAAATTCTGAAAAACCACATAGTAAAAGGAAGCCTCTACTTGGCAGTAAAAATCAAACAAGATCCACAGGGACTGGGGAGGGAAAGAAGTACCTTTCCTGACTGACTTAATTATTTTTCTATGGCAGAGTGACTTGTTCAAGGTCACAGAAGAATTAAATTTCTGTATTGGTGAGCAGGTGGAAAAGAAACAGAGGATGTTTAATCTGCACTTTCATGTGCAGTTTTTTTACTCATTTCCTATGGAAATAAGTCTTCCGTGATCACGTTTGTGCCTTTCCCTCCCTTTTTTCCTCTCCACCCATAACTTTTGGATCCATTGATTAATAAAAACAAATTTGAAAGAGGAGTAAAAGTCTTAAATAGAATTGTCTTTCTACAAATTTTTTGAAAGCAGATGCCAGGAAAAGGGAAGATGAAACCATCTGAATGCCCTTGCTCTGGTAAAGCTGCAGCCTGAGTTCACATTTACGAGAATTACATATATTCCCAGCCATGGAAAAATCTTCTATAATGTCAGATCAGCTCTCTTCCCATTTCGCTATAGGGCTCTAGAGCATAACACACAGTTGTCCGTGCTACATACACTAGTTTGATTTGGCTCCAATCTGGAGTGAAGTACATAGTCTTCTTGGGGAGGAGCCCTGGTGCAGAACAGAGGCTACTTTTCTGCAGCTTCAGAACTTGCACCCTACAAGCCAATGGAGACAAACCCATCTATGGTTTGCTCAGGGGTTCATTCCTTGGTGCAGATCCTAGAGGTAGCATAGACAGAGCAGAACTTGCACTTTTCAAACAAGAGATGCTGCTCATTGGACAGTCAGGCATATCTGTTCTGATGATTGTGGAACCATTGGTTCAATGATAATGTTGTTCTTGAATACATATGGTAGGGAGGAGGAAGAATTCCTTTGGAAGGGCTTTGGAAATCTTTCTCTCAAACTGTAAGTCACTGGATTATTTCTTTTTAGGAAGGAATTGGTACATCTTGCATCTTTGATTTTATGCTGATTTTCCTTCATATGGTCTGTTTCTGCTAGAGCCTAGACTGTAGTTCTGCAGTGTGTCATGGTAAGCAGCATGTAGATTAGTGCCATGTGTTAAAGTTGGAAAGTTTCTTCACTTTTTTGTCTTGGTTTGTGGCAGCTTGTATTAAAAAGTTTCCCCCTCCCCTTTTTTCTCAGTTGTGTGGTTAGGAATTGCTTTATTGCTTGTGTATCCTGCGGCAGTGTTTAATATCAGTTAGATGTTTGGCCATACATACTTCCCTGAAATCTTATGTCGGTTTTCATTGATGGGGATTTCCTGGGTGCTCACATGCCTTTCTGCTGTATCTTCTCTTCAGATACATGTCTTGGGTAATCACAGAAGTGTTATGGTATAAGCTGTGCAGTGTAACTTCTTTAATTATGAGACTATTTGGCTGCTGTCAAAACTTCTGCTCAACTACCTTGCAGTGAATTTGGGCACAAGTGCCAAACATGGCTGACTACTAACTTCACGTCATTTACCATTCCTCCTAAGGAATTCCATCTTGCTATTCCTGACCAAAGAGTTTTATGAGTAGCGAGCAGAGTTTTCAACCTCAACATAAGCAGTTTCTGTCTATTCTTTATTTTTTCTTCCTCATTGATGATTATGTCTCCTTATAATTAAAAACATCAATCATATCCATTCCCAGCTGAATTTTGCTAGATCAAGTCAAGCTCTGCTTATATGACAGACTCTTAATTCCTCTGATCATTCTGATAACCCTTTCCACACTTTTTTTTAGGAAGATTAATTTAAACTCGTGGCTAGAACTGTACTTAATATTTCAGAATAGGTCTTGCCAGGGCTTTGTATTATACCACAACTACCCTTCCTGCTTCTGGAAATTCCGAGTATAATACATGTAAGGTCACGCATCTTATGGCTGCTTCACATTGGTTGCTAATAAGCCTACTGCAATTGACTGGTTCTCTTTTGAGGCATACTCTGGTGAGCTTTCTGCTTCTTTGACTGTTTTAATTGTATTCCTGTTGTTTCTTGTAGCTAATGTTACATGACTGGAGACACTCTAGCCAGGCCATACAGTATGAAAGCTTTTAGGCTTGCCTCCAGGTATGAAGAATGGGACTCGTATATTCCAGCTGCTTTTTGGAAGAAGTGGAGTGTGAATGCTCTCTGTATTTAATACTGTATCTGTTAACGGTGTGTATAAGGCAAAGGCTGTTTGTCCCCAACACTTATCCACGTTAGCACTGTAAAAAGCCTAGTCTTAATGAAACTGCAAGAAATTTACTTAAATCCAGTGTAGACTGTAGTACCATGTACCTTTCTGCAGGCAGCAGTGCTGACTTCAGCAACTCCTGTCCCGCCCCTCTGGCCACTGCTCCAACCCTTGAGCAGGCCCTAAATGCTAATCTTTTTTCTTGAGTCTAGATTAATTCCATGCTCTGCTTCAGTGTTGTCCCACAACAGACTGAACCAGCAAAAAGTGAATGGTGACAAAGGGTCTTAAAACGAGTGGCTGGGGAAAGAGGTAGGACAGGGAAGGGACCCCGTAAAGCCCGCACCACCACGCTGAGAAGTGTTGAACCATGAACTTCAATCGTCAGTATTCCTGCTGGGGCTGTACAGCTTAGGAAAGATGCTGCATGTGGAGTCAGCGAGGCTGCTGAAATGAAACCAAGTCCTTCACCAGTGGTGTTTTATGTTTGGCTTAGGAGGTGTGAGCTGGAGCAATAGGCTTATGCTGTAACTCCTTAGCCAAATTAGGTATATTGAGTGCAAAAATGTTCATGGGAGTGTTATTTTCTATTCTTACCTCGATGGAGAAATAAACAAAAAATGACATAGTCCTAAAATTAAAGCACGTACGCCCTGTTGGTTATGTATAGCGAGATGAAAATCTCAGTATTATTTGAGAGGAGCAGGACCTGTGAGTTCAGAGCTGCTGCACCATAGCCTAAACCACCAAAACAAGAAAAAAACCATTTGCAGGCAGCCGAAGCCTGTACTCAAACTCAGATTAGGTAGTATTTGGACAACAAAATGGCTGTGGTTGTGGTTATAGGTGATCCACAGGAGCGAAGCTGGAAGAAGTCGGGGGGAGGGCGAGCCCCGACACCGCAATCCGTGGCCCTTTCCGGGCCGCGGGGGCCGGGCCGCAATTACCGAAAGCGCGTCCCAGGCACTTACTGCGGGGCGCTGCGAAGCGCGGGGCGCGCAACCCCGGGGCGCGCAACGCCAGCGGCTGCCTTCCCGGCGAGGCTCTTCGGCCGCCGGCCCCGCGCCG
>JAVKLA010000005.1:15359597-15375390 GCA_034782735.1 Sagittarius serpentarius | reverse complement strand
GAGGGGAGTTCACTGCGGGGGGGGGGGGACGGAGCGTGCTGCCGCGGGGGGCCTGGCGGTTCCGCTCCCTGGCAGATGCCCCGACCATTGTGCTTTTGCTGTTGCAAATAGAAACACGGCTCACCTCCTCACCTCTCCTCCTCCCCCCGCCAAACAATAAATGCACACCTCTGGGCCCTCGGCGCTTCCTGACTCTGCTTCTCTTCTGCAGGTGTAGATCTAGAAGAGACTGGAAAGGAGGGTGGAAAAAGCAGGGAGGTTATGAGGCTTAATAAAGAAGGTAAGTGGATGGTGCTGGCACACCTCTACCTGTCTGTCTCTTGGTGGCTGTGGATGACTGTGGTTTGGCCTTGACAGGGTAGCCTAATAGCATATGGATCTCTCTGCTGTGAAGAATGTTTCGGGGTTGGATACACGCAGATGACTGTCACTGTGTCAACTTCTTTTGAAGTACAAGTATAACAGGTGTATGTGTGCAACTGACAGACATGGTAAAAGATAAGGCAATTTTAAGTCAAAAGACAGCTACACATCAGTGGCCATATTGGATTTTTTTCAAGGACCCTGGCCCTTGGTGCAATGTTTCACTTTCTTCTGTGTGAAGATAAGCATATAAACCCATGCATCAACTTTAAACGTTATATTATCATTAGTGACTGTAGTGAAAAACATTTTCACTTGCAGAGAGAAATGATCTGTTACGATCTTTGATTGCATTCGCTTTAGCTCAAGTTGCATTTTATTCTTTTATTCTCACTGCTGAGTGTGACTTACAGTCAACTGAGTGGCCGATGTCTAATATTATCTTACGTTAGGCTAAGCCATGCATATTATGCAAAACCAAATATAAGAGGTCATTTGGGCCATAAGGCTTTCTGGTACCATAAGTATGAACAGGCAAATTCCAGGCTAGTGGTATTTGCTAATATGCCATGCCTGACACAGTTCTGTCAGTTGTGAGAGGAGAAACTTTAGTGGTGAGCGTAGGCAAATCAAATTTATACATTTTGTTTGTGACCTGCATCGTTAACATCTTGCTGGGGTAACACCTAATGCAACTAGTGAAATGGTTTGGGACGTTTTCATGTAGCTTTCTGTTTCTGTTAAGAAAGCAGTATACATATACAACCTTTCTGTCATGAGGAACATTTCTTGTGAAGTCAGTTCATAATGAATGATCCTATCATAGTGAAACTTTGGTGTGACTTACTGATGCTGAGAGAAATCCTGCTATTACCTGTAATGTCATAATATATATTCTGAAATGATGTTAAGTTTCTCATTATATTATAGTTGTCATTACACGTGTGTTCAATTTTGAGCATCTTGGCAGCTTAAAGGAATCTTATGTTTTCTAAACAAGCTCTTGAAGAAAGAATGAATGAATCAATAATGTAGATTTGTGTAATAAACTATAAAATTACATGGAGTACACATTAAATAAAATTATTTAAAGTACCATAAAACCTCCCTTTTGAAACACCTTTATAGCAATGCCAAACTTGATTGTGTTCCTGTCTTGATTCTTACGTGCCTGCACCTCTCTATTTTGCGAGCCCAAAAATAGAGGCAGAACTAGAATTTTCATGTAGTATATTTATAGGTAAAAGGTTCAAGGCTCAAACAGTTTGTACGTCTATCAGTAATGTTGAACATACGTTTGATTCAAAAGTAATCAAACAAAAATCGTGCTGCTGGAGCTTGGCCTTCCTAAGGAGCTTAATTTGTTGAGAGAAAATGTTTTGCGCCTAGAAGTCCTTGAACACAAATTCTTTTTATAAGCTTACTTGAGACGTAAAGATCGAAGCGCATCCCTACTCCTTAGTCATACATAATATGAAAATTGTTTCCTAGAACGATTCAGTTTAGATTATCAGCTCTAGTCTCTCATTGTTTGTGTTTTGGGGCATTAGAGACTCAGTCAAAGGATCTCTATTTAAACTCACTATCCAGAAAAACTGTTTCCAAACAAAGTGTAATGTCATTGCTGATGTTATGATAGTGACAGGTGTGAAGCACCTATTAGCTTTTATAGTACTTGCATTGTACTACAGTTTTAAAAGACAAAACTGTTATATTTACAAAATAAAAAGCTTTAGGAATTTTATCGCTTCCAAGTAGTAACTTGCTTTGCATCACTTAGAAAGAACTTTCACAAAGTTTGAATAAATTAGTACGTGTTGAAATATTTATACTGTATTCACTTAAGCAGTCTGTTAATACAGGTGTTTTCACCACACCCATCTGTGTGTCTGAACACCCACTGTAAATCTTCCTTGAGCCTCACTATCCTTATTAAAAATGTGGGGAAAAATTTGAAGAGTTAGATTGGTCTGCAGAAAACATTGCTCAGGTAGTTGCAGAAATGCTTGTGTGCTTATTCTGATTTTGCACACATCTGTCATGTGACATGTTGACTTTTTTTGTCTGCTTTGTTCGTAGACAAGGGTTGTGGTCATAGTAGGTCTTAATACCAAACCCAACTCATTTTTCTTTGCAATCTTATCTGTTTGAGTAGGCCTTCTTATGGCATTTGTGGTGCCAGGAGATTGTAAGTGGTGTCTTAGAAAAATTAGACTTGTATAAGGTAACTGGGGGATGACGGACAGATGAGACTTTTAAGTATAAAAAATTACTGTCCTGTGTGATAAAGATGGTGTAAAATCTGATCTCGCCACATGTACTTTTTGTACTATTTGTCTGCGTTTTGTCAGCTTTAGTCGATATGACCAGATTTACGTGGCCGTTCCCTTGTAAGCAGTTAAGCAAGGAGCCTTTTTAGACTAGTGAAACCGCATGTGGAGAACATGGTGGCGGAAAGGGGAGGAAGACAGTGGTCTCCTCCAGAGCACGACAAGGTGTTTCTCTGGTTTTGTAGAAAAAATCATGTCAGATGTCAAAAAGTGCTTCCAGCTAGCTTCATCCCTGCATCGTTGCCGCCTTTCTGGTTGTGTACTATATGTGTTCAGAGTGATGGGCTGCTCTTCCTCCTCCTGTTGACCCAGACGGGGACCTGGGAGGCAGCATTCCCCAGTGATAGTGGGGAGAAACGCTTCCAAATCTCTGCCTGCAGAAGTGGTTGATACTTCTTAGCATGCCCCTGGGCAAAGGGGTTGCAGTCTGGCTATGCTGTTCATTTCTGTAATGCAAGAGATGCACTGAGGCCATGTGCCCTATCTTTAGGGCAGAAGTAAAGACGTAGAAATATTGCTTGCTGCTTTCCTTTATTCTACAGTGTATATGTGGGCAGCACAGAGGGAGAGAAATTTCCTGAACGTTTGTTCGGTTTTGTAGATGGAATTGCCTTTTGCATGCTAATACTTACTTTATGTTTTCCTTTAGCAAATGTAGTATGTCCGTGGTTGACTTTTACTGGCATGTAGATTTGTGGAGAGGGGATTACGAAGTTGCAAGTGTTCACAGAAAATGAAAAATTTATGCATAAATGTTTGTGCCAGAAAAAAACCAAACTTATCTGCTTATCTAATCAGGGAACACAAACAGTATTGTGTAACTTATCTGACAAATCACTACCAACCAACTGGCTTAGCTGAAAGAGGGGTATCAGAATTGGAACAGCATTTAGAATTTATATTGAATTTTAAAAAGTTGAGTGGCGTGTTTGAAGAATTGAAGATTTTCTTGTAGCTGGCATGCATAGTGAAAGGAGTCTATATTTATTTGACAGTTTGTGTCCTTTAAAAAGTCACAGTAACTGTATGCCTGAGATAGATGCAGTGATCTTTTATTATCAGTCATAACCTCTGATTTTAGAATAATTTTGGAGGCATGTTTTACTTTATACAATATTCAAGAAAATAATAGAAGAATGTGATTTTTTTGGTTTTATGTACAGAACTCTTATTAATATCAGTTTAGTAAATGTGCAAGCATTAAGTTCTGTGAGTATTTCTAGGTAGGCACAGGCTGTAAAGGAGCAAAATATATGCTGTGTATCTTCGTGAACTACAGCAGGGTTAAATATGACCTATGGGATTTAGATCTATATCTGGGTACTTGGTGTCATAGTCAACTTCAGTTTCTCAGTTCAATGGGTTTGTATTATTGAGGTTTCAATCTGATAATGTGTGTGTTTTGTCTTAGATAATCTTTTCACTAACCAGACTGACTCATTGTTTAATGTTAAGGATGTTAGGTAAAAAATTCTATTCTGTTTTTCTGATGTTGTGTTAAAATTACAGATTTTCTATCATTATTACTCAGCCCCAGACTTGACCATTTTACTTAACGATTACACATGCAAACTGGAGTTTTAAATCTATTAGATAGTTGTTTACAATATATTTTTCCTATTTTGACTACCTACATAAATATCTGATGGAAAGCTTTTTGGTAAATCCTTTGGCAACATCAGAACAGAATTAAAGGGATACTGATTAGTTTTTTGTTATTTTTTTTTTTATTCTTCAGAAAAATTTCTTGATTTTATCATTCTTCATGGAAAAATAAGAAGTTAAGGAGGTTGGGCAATGGTAGGGAACACTTCTATAGGAAAAAAAGGATGTAGCATACAACATTCTACATTATGACAAGCACGAAGAGAACTAAAATTATTTATGAGGAGATTGTGAAAGAAGACAAGACAAAACCAGCTGGTTAATGTAAGCATAGGGACTGGAGTTGATCTTTATTTATTTTGTTGTTTACTAGTGGTTTGCTGATGATGCTGTTTTTCTCCTTTAAAAACATATCAAACAAAAACTTAAGAATAAAAGTCTTGTTTTTCCTAGCCGCCTTCATCTTTCACCTTTCTGTGGTTGAGGGGAATGTTGGAAAGGGCTGAGAGGGAAAGAAAACAAAGTTTTAAACACATACCCAAAAAGAAAGAGGTGAGGTTATTGAATTCAGACCACCTTGGTTAATTTGGGGTTGCTTTTGGTTTTGGTTTTGCAGTGGGCAAAAGAGAGGGGTGAATGTTGTATGACTTCCTTTCTCTTCCCTGTAAGCTAATAAGGTCTTCCAGAGATACTGGTTCTCAAACAGATGTAATATTCAGGTGGAGCTTGATGGGTGAAAGAACGAAGAATTGGCAGGGTACAAAACTGTGGCGGCTGTCAAGAGAAACTTTTTCTTACCATTCTTATCTTTATGCTGGGAATAAGAACAGTGAGCAAAGGTCTGTGTGTGGGTTTTCTTTAGGATGAGAAATGACAGTGGAATTGAATTCTGGTGTACATTTTGGTGTTTAAATGCCTGATCAGTTCAGTATATAATGTTTGACTCCAATATTTTTTTTTTTTTTTCACATGGACAGCTTCGGCAGGGGTGTGGTGTGGCTCCTGGTTCTGGCTGTCACCTCATATAAAGTGTCTCAAGGAATGGTGACAGAGGAAGAATGAAACATGACGTATGATAGTGCCCAGAAATTTAGTTGGAATTGTAGATTATCCTCATAGTTACATAGTTGTTTGCTGAAACCTGTCCTTTAGTTTGTCAACCTACACGCTGGATAAAAAGAGTGGTGTAATGGTAAGGCTCTCTGATTGGACATGCTGTGTTTCGAATCAGGATTTTGACGTTTTTTAGTAAGTATCTAAAACAGTTGGTCTGTAAATGACTTCATTAAAAATTCTGGTTTTGTTAGGTAGCACATATCTTGATGGAGTTCAGGTGATATTTCTCCCAGTATTTGTGCAACAGTTATTCTGAAGAGATTAGATCTCCTGTAGTTCAAGGTACCTCTTTTGATCGCTGAGGGTGAAACCATGTGTGATTTTTCTGTCAGCTGACGGCACTGTCACTAAAGATGTCTCTCTGACATTCCTTCTACTTGCTGTAATTTATAACCGGACTTGAGAAAAAGGAAAATGATATGTTTACAAGAGTGTACCCCAAGCCCTGTTGTCACCACAGAAAGTGAAATGACTTCTTGTATCTAATTTTGATTGAGATCTAAAGACACGTTTGTGTTTTCTTGTTGATCTGCCTCTGCGTGTGCTTAATAGTTTATAGATGAAATATAGGCTTCCATGTATAAAAAAAGACTGCACAAGAGTTGAACCATTTCCACAGTGAAATGGAGTAATTTCCTTGAAATGGGGCTTTTGTTCTAGTTAATTAAAAATTAGGTCATTATCAGGTTCTGTTTTACCTTGGGGGCAAAAAGTGTTAGCCATTTAACCAAGGCTGAGGTATATGAGATGGAAGCAGTGGAAAATCCTATAGAAAACATGTTGCCAATCATATTTTGTTTAAGTTGTGGATCACCGGAGTCCTGTAGGCAGAAAGCGTAAGTTTCTGGTAATCCTGGTTTAGATTAATAACACTGCATGCATTATGAAGAAAGATCACCTTCAGTAAAAATAGTATGTCAATATGAGTATTTCTTAAAGAGTTAACTCCATCATAAGGTTATATGAGTGCCATGACAGCTTGTTAATAAGAGTAATTTTGGAATAACTAGCAAGAAAGATTTTCAGTTTATATGGTCATGCATCAAGTTACTGGATCTTTCTGTCTTCCAGCTTCAACTTGGTACAGAAGTTCTTCAGCTTGTCCTTGAAAAAGCTGATTCAGGATTTCATGGTGCAGGATGCTAGGTGAAGCTGGTGTCTAGGTAATTTACGTGCCAAAAAACCTGTGGTGAATGCTGTTGTGATGCAGTACGGGTGTTTGACAGAGGTGTCTCAGCAAGCCTATAGCACGAAGTCTTTGATGGTGCTCTTGCTGGATGAGAAAGATAGACACTATGTGGGTAAAATGATCCAATTTTTTATCATAGTGCTGTGCAGCCATCTAAGCTGACTCAAACTGGAATCCAGCACAGTTACTTAAGACCGATGAGAGGCAGAGAAAAAACAACTACTGCATGCATCATTTCTCTCTTTTTCTGTTTTGTGTCCCTTTCTTTGGTTGAATGTTGATGATTTTAAGGGAGTGGTTTTGTCATAACTTGTTGTATGGCTTATTAAAAGCTATGCTTGAAAGCCACTGATGTTGCTGGAGGAGTGGGCTTTCTGATTGCTCTTGGCCTTGTACTCAGTAGAAATAAGAGATGTCTTCCTTACTTCTGAAATGTTGTGTTTATTATTCAGCAATTTCCTTTCATATTTTACTAAGTTATATTAATCATACAGCCCTTAAGCCCAACACATCTTCCTATTTATGTGTATTCTTGACAGCAATTAGAATTTGGAAATATTTCGTCTTCCTGCTTTTTGGTTTCTTTGTGCATGTATTTACAAAACATGTGGTGTTTGGCAAAAAAGAAGTGGAGTTTTCTCAGATCAGAAAGAGCATCCGCCAGAAGTAGCAAAGAACTTGAAGAGAAAAGTTCTAGGTTCTGCACAACTGCTGGTACCAATGTATGTCTAGTGCAGTTTCACTTAATCCCCAGGCCCCTCCTGAATCATCTGTAAAACGGAAGCAGTTGTATTGTGACAGAGCTGTGCACAGTACACAAGGGGTTTAGGCTTGCTTCCCTTTCCGTTCCCTTGGAGCAGGTGTTCAGCAGAAGAGACAGACGGGTTACTGATGAAGTAACATCAAGATGTAAGAGTGACTGGCAAAGGGCAAGAGTTCATGGGGTTCGATTCTGTGTGGTGATCTTTGTTGTGCTCTTTTCTTTGTTTATAATTTTTTTCTAATATACAGTGTTTGATGTTTTCTATTCAATCATTCTTTCTCTTCCTTTTCCTACTGCAGGGGGCTAGATGTAGGGGGTGGGCAGAGACTGGGAATTTGAAGTTACGTTTGGATTGAACACTGCTAAGGTCATATAAGTAATAGTTGTTGACGTTTGTTGGATCAAAAGTATCTTCTCTAGCAAGACAAAACAGGATGCAACTGGACCTCTCCAGTGGCCAGAATAAGGTGACTTCAGGTTGTTGTTCTGAGTTGAAATGATCAGAATGGAAGCAGAGATTTACAGAAGTGTAAATCATCATGTGTGTTCATCTTTGAATCTCTGATAGGTGTTCTGTCCTCAGGTGGCCTTTAGACTGCCCACTTGTGATTGTCCAGATTAGATAATTAGGGGGTAGTTAGCATATCCAGTTATTTTTTAAGTTGCCCTTAGTTATATCTCATTGAGACAGGATGCTACTGATGATTTAAATCTGAAAAGTTTGTTGGACCCATGCCACCCCAACAGCTACTGGCAGAGCCAAAACCTTTTTTGTTTGGGGCTGCTAATGGAGACGGTCAGAGAACAATGATCTGGATGAATATAAGTAATTCATCTGTTACTGCCGTGATTAGGGAGGCAGTATTATTATTTGCATGATCCTAATGCCTAGTAGCCCCATCAGGGACTAGACACTACTGTGCAGGGTAGTAGTTCAGGGAGGAAGGGTGTGTGCATGTGTGTGTTGTGAAATCGTTGTGCTGCAGAGAGCTAATTTTTTTAATATATGACAAAGCAGGAGTTTTAATATTGGCAAACAAAAGCACTTAGTTGCTCAACATGATAGGTGGTAGACTTTAGCCTAAACTAAAGTGGCTTTCTTAGAACTGTGGCAAGGAAAGCTTTAAGGTAAAGTTTGGAGGGCAGTGAAGTAGTTTTGCAAGAGCTTGGAAGGTATCCTTACTCGAGTGTGGCCTGAATGAAAATACAGACTGGTTGTTAAAAGCTTAGTAAATGGATACTGACATCATGGGCCAACTAGAAATGTGAGCAAATGGTGTGACAGCAAGTAGCATGTGGACAGTATAGTGTAGGTAAGACAGAGGAGCCTGGAAAGCAAAGATGAGTCCTTCCGGTGTTTAAAGTTGGAATGGAGGATTGTGCATAGAAGGATGCAGAGAGAATAACGGTAGGTCAGTATGACAATATAGAAAAAGACCTTTTGGAACAGTGTGAACAAGCAGGATAATAATGTTTGTCAAGACGAAAAAGAAGAAAATTTTAGTAACTAATGTGAGGTGAAGGCCTGGACAATCTTTAGCTCTGAAGGTGTTTAGAGAAGACTTTGTTCTAAGGATGAAAGACAGGAAGAATCATTTAGATTTAGATGTAGCCTGAATGAAAAGATCAAGAGAGAAGTCATTGTCAAAGATGACATAGTAGTTCATATCTGAATGATGGGCAAGATGATGATGCTGTCCACAGTGATCAAGAGAGGATGTGGAGAAAAGAGGGTGGGAGAGGTGACATCTAAGTTCTGTTCTAGCTGTATTGAGCTGAAGCTGACAGCTACTCAGTGACAAGAGGCGTCAGAAAGATAGACTGAGGTTTTTTGTTTAGACATAAAAATCTACTCTATTTGAGACCTATCTCCTTAGGACCTGAGTTTGTGGATGAAATTTCCAGACATATGGGAAGGGGCAAAAGATTTAGCTCAGTAGGGCCCTACTAGAAGACAAAGGAGGAATAAAGAGCCTCCCAGTGACCTGTGAAGGGGTTGGTACAGGAAAGAAGGGAAGCAGGAGAGGGTAGAGTCATGGAAGTCAGAAAAGGAGAATGAATACTTCAAAAAGAGAAATATATTTAACTTTTATGAAGAATGCACAAGGGTTATGGATGATGGATATTATTAACTTATTTTGACATTGCAATAGTAAAAAGTTTTTAGACATTTTAGTGAGAATAGCTTTAGTGTAGGGCAAGAGACAGCTGAAGGGAGTTCAGGCTGAAGTTAGAGACAGAAGTGTAATTTGTTATCAAACAGTTTATACTGAGCTTAGAGGTGAAAGAAGGATAGAAAGACAAGTAAGCATAGAGAAGCAAGGGGTCAGAAGTAGATTTCCAAACATTGGAAAGACTGGCTGTCCCAGTGTTCCGTCAGAGAGACGAGAAAGGAGATGTGAGGTATGGGGTGATGTGAGTGAGGAAGCGGAGAGTGGGACAGATGTGTTTCATATCTATGGTACGAGGAAGAAAGGAGAGCTGTAAGGAAGGCAAAGAGTGGGAAGGAAGAATGTGAAATTATTATGTTTTCTGGCTTTCTCTTGAAATAAATATTTGCATTCTATTGTGGAGAAAGAAATGGATACAAGAGAAAAGGTTTGAGGAGTGAGTCAAAAGTAGGAGGAAAAAAGGCTGAAATTGCAGGTGTGGGTTCAGCTCTACTAGAGGGATGGCACAGCTTAGTAAGCAGCAGGAGAGAGAGAAAATGTGCAATAACCTCATTTCCAGACTGGTTTCCTTTTCTACTGCAAATTCTAGGGCAGGCAAGAATAAAGCGAAGGAAACAGGTAGTTAAGATGAGCACGGGCTCAGGATTGGTGGAGTTGGACCTAGTTGTGGGAAGAAAAGCAAAAACCATCAAGGGTGGAAACAAAAAGGGCAAAAAATACTGTGTCAGAGTGAAAGAGGGTGGAGTCCTGGGTGTCAGAAATAATGAGATGGGAATAATGAGCAGTCTTGAGAGCAAATTGATGCCATTCAGTATACGCCAGGTCAGCCTTTGAGTCAGGTTCTTGGATGAAGGATACTTTTGGAGATGACGGGAGAGAAGACTGCTGTCAGTTAGTGGTCTCTGACAACCCATGCTTGAATCCATAATGTGCCTTTGAGAAAGTTCAAAGCCCTGAAGAAGAGCAGCGTTTTGGAGAAATCCAGACAATATTGCCTTTTCTCCAAGGAGAGAGAAGAGTGTGTAGACTATGGCTGTGGCAGCAGAATGCTTCCATGCTTTGGTGACTGGTCTTACCTATCACATTGTGTGATGGACATGAAAGTAGTTTGCTTGCTGGTTTCTAGCTCAGTAGTTCTGTTCTTTGCAGTGCATCATAAGTAGAGAATAGGTCTATGTGATCTATCACATACTGATGCTCACTTGTGCTTCCTGCTTCCAGAGCCGAGACAAGGCCATAGGATTACATTATCAGGGACTGGGTCCTGGCTAATGTCATAGCACACAGGGTGTATCATCAGAGCTTGGGTGCAGTGCTGCCATAAACGTGGTTGTATGGCTTTTGCTTGTCTTGCAGGGTAAAGCAACCTTGTTGCTGTCTACATGCTACAGGCAGGCATGGTTTACGATACAGCCTTTTTTTTTTTCTTTTTTTTTTTTTTCCTGAGAAAGCCGGCGTAAATGATTTTTGAGGTGTTGCATGGAATAGCTGTTATTCATGATGCAGGCTCCTCAGTGTTTAAGAAGTTAATCTCAAGTTTTAATGTCTCTTTAGTATATCTAAACATCTGTGGAAGGAAAGAGATAGGAAGAAGAGAATGCTGCAGGAAAGAGTTGTTTTCTTGTGCATGGAGGATTGAGCTGATCCTTTGACTTGGAAGGTTTTATCCATTACCTTGCCTTTCCCAAGCAACTTTCTGCCTGTCTCTGTATGTTATCAATGTTCAGTCATCCCAACAGTTTATACATACTGTCTTGCAGAATTACCGAGAAAAAAAGAAAAAAAGCCTTCAGATTTTCTTTTTGGGGTCTCTCAGGGTTTTTTGTGCAATATCATGAGGTTTTGTGGTTCTAACCTGTATTCATGCTTTTGTTTTATTTTTGGCTTTTTAGAAGACTTGGAGAATGTTGGGCAAATATACTAAGAAACTGAATGCATGGCAGTTGAAAAATATAAGGAGAAATGGGAGAAAAAATGTTTCAGCTCTTGAAATTATGATGAGCTGCATGTATAGCGCTTTTAAGAGTCATCGTACCTTCTGTGCTTGGTGTAAATTTTCTTCAGCTACTCTCATAATTCACAACACACTGGATGTGAAAGTTACCAAGCCTTGTAGGTATTTAGATCTTGAAAGAGGTAATGCAGCTTTACATATTTTTGGGTTTCTTGTTCATCAGAAAAAAATATTCTTGACTGCATTGCTAAAGGAAGGAACACTACAAGTTTTATTTTGCGGCAGTTATTACTGTTTCTAGCTTTTCACATACCTGTTACTATTCTGAACGTTTTCCGCTATTGTAAACATTTATCGCTTTCCTGGAAGGTAAGAGTTTATCCTGAATGTGAGGTTTTGTGGTTGGTTTTGTTTTTGTTTTTTTAATTCCTTGTTATTAAGTATATATTTGGAAAAGTTCTAGAGATGTGTAACATGTTCAAATGATGTAACGTATAAAAGTGATAGATTTAAAAAACGGTAAGATAGAGTCTATATTTCGGAGAGCTTACAAAGCACTTCAGACAAAGCCATAAGCAGTGTATGTTGTGAAGAGAAAAATCAGTCTATGAATGTTGAAAAATTTCATGCAAGCAGCTATTTTAAGGAGGAATTTGAAGGAGTAGAGAATAATTCTTGATGTGGAGGAAGGAGGCATCAAAGCTGGTAGAATAGTGCACAGTAATGGATAGTAAGTAATGTACAGAACAGGTTTCTAGTGAAAGCAGTTTATTCGTAAAAATAAACTCTCCTGGTTTTGTTAATGCTGTCTTACTGTCTTGGAGCTGGAAAGTGAAACTAATTGTAATTGCCAAACTGCAAAAATAACATAAATATTGAAAGATAAATCTTAATCTTCCTTAACTCTGTTCCCTAAACATGCCCTCTCTTCTCCAAATACTTAAACATTCCCTTTTTTGTTAGGCTTCAACCTCATCTGTTCTCTTGAATGGTGCCCTAGTTTTAATACTAGGCAAAAAGTGAAGAGAAACTAACACAATGTGTACACAACAACATTTGTCATTCTTTCATACTTCTGTATTAGTTCTTTTATGCCCATTTGTTTGTATATTACAGGATCAGAGGATAAATGACATGCAAAATTCTAAGCAGCTTTGGCTCTTGTTATGGACTTTCAACCTTAGAGTGAGTCTGTTTGTCCAAATTCCTCTGAAGTTGGAATTTTTTTCAGGAGAACCCCTTGAATATGGGCTTTTCCTGGCAGATTTCTGACGTACCATGTACAAGCATAGAGCGCTATGAAAACAATACACAGAGCAAGTGCTTTTAAGATCTTGCTCATTTTAATACCATGAGGTTGTGAGAGAGACTTTCCCTGTGTTCAAAATCATGTATTAAAGCTGCTTTGAGTAATAATTGGGATAGTGTGCGTATATCCAGAGGAAGGGTATGAAATGTGATTCAGGCATACAGCCCACCTATCAGTGTGAGGAGTGGCAGAGGGAGCGAGTGTATGGGAAGAAGTCATGAGAACAAACAAGTTGACTACTGCTAATGTTTATAGATCACCTTTCATTGGAAAAAGGCCCAAAGTGTTCTACCAGCTATGTGCAGAAATTAATCCATTTGTCACTGAAAGGGGGAAGGGGCATATTTGAACGCGAATATGGCTGCTGCTGAAAGCCTAATCCTACCTGCACTGGAATTAAATGAAAGAATGCTGAAAGCCTACTGTGTACTGATAGGGTGTAATCCAGTCCTCACTGAAATATGTTCTTGCATAATGATTTGGAAAGGAAAGGAACAATACCTTATTTCTAGATCACAAGAAGAGTACAGGTGCATAGAATGTATTTATTTACCAAAAAAAAAAAAAAAGGCAAAATGATCAAAGCATGTTACCTTTCCCTGTGAGAGGTCATGGCAGGCTAGTGCTCTGTTTACTGGTTTCCAAAAGATGATGCTCCCATTGGCACTAAATTTTGCTCGTTAAAATTAAGCAGTGATCAAAGAATACGATCTTTCAAAATACATTGTTGGAATTAATCTTTCTATCAAAGAACAGTTACCCCAACCAAGCTTATGAGAATAGCCCAGTTCTTAATATAGCAGAAAACCACAGTACTTCACTATATTTTAGCTAGTCACCACAAATATTAGTATGGTGCTTTTCTATCATTTTAAAATTACTTAAAAGTAGAATATGATGTTAGTGCTCCAAAAGCTAGATTGCCCCTTTCCTGTGCAAACATCACTAGCATCATCTTTTCTGCACCTGCTCTGCCAGTGAGGACCATGTATACTTTACCACATATGACTGGATATGATCTTACAACCTCTATTTTGATTTTATTTTTTTCTCTGGCAGTTTCCTTTTTTTTCCCGTTCGTGGAAATGGTCATTCTAGATATTTCATGATTTTACTTGGGTTCTTTTTTCATCCAAGATAGGAAAGGAAACTAGCTGGTGATACAGTAATAATTGTAGATTATAACTGGCAATTAATTTTCACTATTAAATTTATAACAGCAAATCCTCCATGACTAGCCTGCAGCTCCACCTTTTGTCTGGTAGCACACTGCCTCTAGCCTGAAGCAATCTTTCATTGTGCCCACTGGATTTTGCTGAAAATAAAATCTGCTCTGGCCACCCAGCAACTCAAGAGGTGAATATACAAGTGAGCATCAGACACCATAGTGCAAAATAGGCTGGGAGTGGTGAGTTTATTGAATGAAATAGTAGTTTAAAGAGGTAGCTTTAAATTGGGTAGCTATTACATGATTGCAACATAATCTTTTTCTCTGCAGTTTTTCTCTTGGAAAAATACAGGCACTGAATTCACACATTCCATCATACATAAAGCTTATGCAGTTGGGGTTAAAAAAATACATACATTTTTCTTTATAACAAACGGAAGTAAATTTGGTCATAGTCCGTTCTGAATTTGTTGTGTTAGGAAAAATTTCTATCTATAAGTAGGGATGGAAGAATTATCTTAGAGGGTTGGTTAATTTAAATATTACTCCCTGTGCAAAGCAGTCTTGAAGAAGGCTGAAAGTGCATGACTGGGAGAGTAGGAGGGAGGCGATTACTACTACTTTTTATACAGGTTTACTAAAATACTGTATCCTAGTTCTGATGTGCACATCAGGTGTTGGAAAAACTGGAAGGAGTTCAGAGAAATCTACATTAATTTGCGGTCTGGATAATCAGCTTTAGAATGCAAGATTTAAGAAGCTCAATCTATTTAGTTTATCAACAGACGGTAGAGGCTACCTGATAAGTCTGTAAGTACTTAGACAGGGCAAAGGTATCTGACAGTTAGATAGTTCTTTGTCAGCTAGATTAAGGGGATTCTCATGGCTGAAAGCTGAAGCTAGATCAGTTCAGACTAGAAATAAGGTGCAGTTTTCTAATGATACAATTAAATAGGAACAGCTTATCAAGGGATGTAGTAGACTCTTGCACAAAATCCTCGCATAAGGCCCTGGTGCATTCTCAGGAAGCACCTGGTGCTTTAGGCAGCCAGAAAGCTTGTGTTTGAAGCTAGAATAATGTGATGAAATTCTATGGCCTGTTTTAACATAGAAATTCAGTACAGATCATAAGGAAGATGTTTGTTCTTAATTCCTGTCATGGCTTAAGCCCAGCCAGCAACAAAACACCACGTGGCCACTTGCTCACTCCCCTGCCCTGGTGGGATGGGGTGGAGAAAATATAACAAAAAGCTCATGGGTCGAGACAAGGACAGGGAGGGATCACCTATCACTTATGGTCAAGGGCAAAAAACAGACTCAACTTGGGGGAAAAAAACTTTTAATTTGTTACCAATGAAATCAGAACAGGATAATAAGAACTAAAACCAAATCTTAAAACACCTTCCCCCCACCCTTCCTGGTCTGAACTCTACTCCCAATTTTCTCTCCCTTCTCCCCCGCCAGCGGCACCGGGGGACGGGGAACGGCGGTTGCAGTCAGTTTGTCACACCTTGTCTCTGCTGCTCCTTCCTCCTCAGAGGGAGGACTCCTCACCCTTCCCCTGCTCCAGCGTGGGTTCCCTCCCATGGGAGACGGTTCTCCATGAACTTCTCCAACATGAGTCCTTCCCAGGGGCTGCAGTTCTTCACAAACTGCTCCAGCATGGGTCCCTTCTGCAGGCTACAGTCCTTCAGAAGCAGACTGCTCCAACACAGGCTTCCCCATGGAGTCACGGCCATCCTGGGGGACACCCACCTGCCCCGGCGTGGGGCCCTCCCCGGGCTGCAGGTGGGCATCTGCTCCCCCGCTCCCCTCCATGGGCTGC
>JAVKLA010000005.1:15309560-15359484 GCA_034782735.1 Sagittarius serpentarius | reverse complement strand
CTGATGGGCTCGGCCTTGGCCAGAGGCGGGTCCGACTTGGAGCCAGGGAAGCTTCTGGCAGCTTCTCACAGGAGCCACCGCTGTAGACCCTCCCACACTACCAAAACCCTGCCACACAAACCCAATACAATTCCTCTCCTCCCTAAAATTTCCTACACTTATAAGTGCTTCTTTTGTTTAAAAAGCAGTTAATGGGAAAGATGAGGTGGTCAAAGCAAAAAGGCAGCTTTCTAGCAGGAGGGGTGAGAAGGGACCATCCTTTAATAGCAGGTAAAAGAGGAAGTAACGCTTTCCATTCTCGCTTTATGTTTTCCTGGTAATCAGAACCACAAATATCCCTCCAGTCATTAATTGTAAGCATAACTTAATCATGTAGCAATATAATTGTTAGCCTTCTCAGACGCATTGCAGATAGTTTGTGCCTTCTCACTGTAAGTTCATGTAACTGACAGCTGGGCCCAAATGCCTTCTTTGGCTTCACTTTGTTTGCAGAGCAAAGCAACCTTTGTTAACAAGTTTTTCCTAGTGCTGTCTTCTTGTCCATGGATTTATGAGGACATGGCAGGTCAATCTTTGTGGTAAGGACTCTATAATTTCTAATGAATTGTGTGAGAACTCTTTTTGTCCTGGTTTTGCAAAAGAGTCTTTTGAGGGACATTAGCACTTCCATCATTCAGTTTGCCTCTTTGTTGTAAAATCATCAACAGTCTGAATGAAAGTGTCACCTTTTCTCTTGGTGATGCCCACAGCAAGGCCAATCAATGCAAATGTGCAATATTGGATTTCTTTTTATGAACTGTCAGTTTTTTGGGCTTACACATCCAACAGAAACTAAAGAATTTCAGGACTGCAGAATAGATGGGGTTTTTCTATTTGTTTGTTTTCCTGCTGTTGGAAAGGCTAAACCAAACTGTGAATTGGAAGGTGACGTTTGCTCCAAACATGTCAGTGTGTGTTCTGTACTAGAGCCATGGAATTCTCTGCGTGAGCTCAGGCTGTTTCTGGTTGGGAATGTACAGGGTCACGCATGTCCTGTGCTACCTTGTAGTAGTACCATGAGGGGGTTCTGAAGGTCCAGGGAAACTGAATCTTCCTCAGTTCCATATTGCTGCCTGTGACAAGGTGGCACAGCTTGACAGGTGTCTGATCCATCAGTTTGTAGCTGAGTAGTTACAAAATATTTAGAAGTTTACACTTGCAGTCGCCTTTAGTGTGTTGCTTGTGTATTGAGCTGGACTGAATGTTTGGACTGGGTGGCCGTGTTATGGTCCCCTCGCTATGTAGGTCCCTCTATCCACAATTTCACAAATGTTGCATTAGGCCAGGATCTGCTGTTAGGCCAGTATTCTCTGCAGAGTACTAACAACCATGCTAAAATGAAGCAGATGATTGGCCTACTTAATCTTCCCAGCATCATTTAATCCATACCTGCATTCAGGTAGATTGCATTTGAGACTAGGGCAAATACAACAACAAAAGATGATACTTGCTTTGAGGTAAGGCCCTAAAAAGGGTAATTTCTAATCTGAAAGCAGGAGTTCAAGAAGGAGACTGGTACCCTGCAGCAGGGACGGATTCCTTAAAAACTGGAGGAAGCAGTCAGATAAAGTTATTCTGCCTGCATGGTGTGACCAGCCAAGGCAGTGGTTTGATAGGCTGTGTATTAGGCAGAGCTATCTTACTATTGCTGTCAGATAAAGATCTTTAAAATGTATGGAAACTCCATGGTACTGGAGAAATCTCAAAGCTTCACCTTCCTGTGAGGTAGCGTTCCTCATGGCTGTTACTCAAGCTGGAAGTTAACAGCACCAAAGTTATTATTTCTCATTTGCTTTCTACAGGAACAAGGTACATACTGAAAAAAATCACGCTGTAGGTTGTCATGCCACAGTCTCAAAGTCTAAATGTATCGGGACCGTCATCTTCCAAAAGTTGTGCTTGCCTCAGGAGAAACAAACTGCAGAGCTTCAGAACCTCGTATAGCACATGACGGCACCAAACCATTCCATGTATTCCCTTGGCTTTTTATGTCAGTGTCTTGCCTATCAAAAGGCAGAGCATCTTGAACCGTGTGTTTCCATCTGATTCTGTTGATTATGAAGAAGCCCTTCCTCTCTTCCCAACAACTCTTACCAAAACGTCAAGGTGTGCCTCTGTAGGAGACGAATGACAGCAGTCACTTGCACCAGAACAGTTCCTGTCCTGATTGGTAGCAATGTGAAGAAGCCCGGTAGCTCTTGCTAGACAGTGTGTACTTGATATGGCACGTAGGTCAGATGCCAGCTCCAGGGGAGAAGAACATCCATCTCTGATTGAACTGAAACTCTACTTTCTTACGGCGATCACCTGCTGAGAGAGAGCCACACTGACCTGTCAGGAGGAAAAAACGTTACTTTTACTATAGTGACTCTTCAGGATGCTCTAGGCAGGGTAGGTTCTGCAGTGTGGACTTGGAAGTGTGGGACTGAAATACTTTGTGCTGATGTGGGAGCTTAGGGATGCAGAGAGCTCATGCACAATCCTGACAGTTGCATCAGGCCATCGTGCTGGATAAACTAGCAGCAAAGTGTAGTACAGATATACATTTGCAGTCTGAAAGCACACAAAAAGGTTAGTGCACAATCCTGACAGTTGCATCAGGCCGTCGTGCTGGATAAACTAGCAGCAAAGTGTAGTACAGATATACGTTTGCAGTCTGAAAAAGACATAAAGCACACAAAAAGGTTAGCAAGAACAAGATGAAGGATGGCACAGCAGCGTTGCCATATTTATATGCTGAAAATCTACAGGCAGATACCCTAAAAATACATGTATATGTGTAATCATGTTTGCTTTTGGGTTCCAAGTTTTTTCTTAAGTATCTGGTGATTAAAAATGACACTCTTTCAAGGCATCAGTTACGTTCCCTCATCCGATGTTACAACTTTTATACAATGTGCTGGGGTCTTTTGCCTAAATGAAATCTGTTTTTAATCTGTGATACATTGGAGAATATTAGTCTTACTTGGCTATTGATGTTTTAATAATTGAGAAATTATAAGAAATCAGTACTGTTCTTTATCACTCTTTTGAGTTTCTTATTTTGTTTCAGCTGTGTAGCAACTGGTTTTAGCTATAAAAAGTATATATTATATAATCATATACTTTTAAGTGGAACTAGTGTTTGGGGGTTGGTCAATATGTGTCTGTATTATATAGCTGGTATTTTTAGACCATCCTTGTCCGTTGTCAGTATTTTAGGTGGACTGTTTCTCTTGCCAGGAATGGCTTTGTGAGAATTCTCTCAGTAATATTGCAGCAAAAGCAACATTCACAAAAGAGCGAAAGCCTGAAGCTTGTGTTTGTATAGATAAACTTCCACATGGATACAAGTGCAGTGCTTACTGTTCACTGCCAGTATCTAATATATTGTCTTTTGCAGGTGTTGGGGAACAGTTTGGTCATCTGTATTAGCACCGCAATTGTTTTCTGCCCTGATCAGGCAACCTGTAGTTGACACCTGCTGTCAATTAAAGATTGCTGACAGGCCTTGGTGTGTAGAGGTCTTCCCCTGTGGCCTGGGGACAGTGAGTCTGGGTGGGCACATGTCACTTTCATTTGGTGTTAACTGTTTTGTTTCTCTCTGCTTATCACTCCTTCAGGAGTGTAACAGTAAATGGAGGGAAAGGACGTTCAGAAGAAAGTCAGATCTCTGACGTCCTACTGTAATAAAATACCTAAAGTCTGGAGGTTTTTTTTCTGTAAAGGCAAATAAGGTAAACATGATACTTCTGCATTTAAAAAATGTAACCTTCTTTTAAGGATATTGTTGGTTTTATTTTGGTTTGACTAATGGTTTACCCTTTAAGAACCAATGATCGCAGTTTTAATGCTGTAGTTACACACTTGTCTAAAGCACTTGGCAGGCTGCTTAATAAACTAAGCCTCTCAAGCTTTCTGTGAAGTGTCACAGATGGAGAAACAGAAACATGGAGAGGCCAAGTGACTTCCTCCAAGCATGTAAGATAAAACTCCAGTTGTGTTGCTGGAGTGCTTTGGTTAGATGCACCTTCATTTGGAGATTGTATGAGGCTGAGGTGAGTAAAAAAAATAAATTGTTGCGTGTAGTTGCAGCACATGGCACATTTTCAACAACGTTCCCCAAAGACCTATATCTTGTTATTTACACAGGGTAGCTAGTTGCATCTGTACAGAGGCTGTGTCCCCCTTTGCCTCACTTTGAGTAACCACTGATATTTTTAGGAAGAGCAGGGTGATGGAGGACCAGGTACATATGTGGGCACTTGGAGACTGAGAACAGCCACAGCTTTACACTGCTGCTGGCAAGTTAAGTTTTAATTCTTCCTTTGTTTGAGGAGAGAAAAACTGCTTTTCTGTATCTCTCCAGAAAGTGCCAGTCTTATTGGCCTGTCTTATGGAAGAGATTCTGTCATCAGTATAGTTGGACTTTTTTTTCTTTTTCCCCTGTTTTCTTTTGTTGTGTTTAAAATTTTGCTGTACTTGCAGTCGAGCAAAGTTTACGTACTTGGCAAAATCCAGGTCTCTGTCCAGACAGCACTAGCAAGCCTTGCCTTGGAGTGTATTATTTATACAGCAATATGTGTCGACTGCGCTCTACTAACCTGTGTATTGAAGCTCAAATAGCTTTGAATTGCGGGGATTTTCTTTCCTCAGAATTTGTGCTTAGATCCAAGCAACTGGCAGAGTAGCAATTTGATGCTCCTGTACATGTTCCGTAGCTTGAAGGAGGCTTTCCTTCGCTTTAGCAGGTATCAGTTCATTATTTTCTTTTTATGAGAGCAAACTGACTCGGAGTGCTCCTAAGGAGTTGGTTCATTCAGAGAGACATTTGTAGCAAGGAACTTGCTGTTGTATGTGATACCTTCTTTTACTTGGTTTTGAGTTGCTGCTGGCATTTTCTGCCATAGGTTTGTTTTTAATTAGAGGGGTTTGGGCAGGTGAAAGGGCACAGAGGGCTAGAGGTGAGACAAAATTACCCTGGAGAAGGAGGATAGGGAAGAGGAGCAGGGGGGGGATTTTGCACTGTGGTAGACTTCTGAAATTTCAGGGAATGTGTCCTGGCTAGTAGTGTGCCCTCTTGCCTAATTTGCTTCAGATATGTCTAATGGGAATACTACGGGAGCCTGCAAATTGCCAGAATCTGTTTGAAGGTATCAAGAAGTGTGGTAAATGATTAAGTTTTTGTTTGCTTAGAGTGTCCTGAGTTTTGATGGTGTCTGGGCTACTGATGGCTTACAGTCCTTTGGTATGTGTGTTCAGCACTCTGCATGGCAAAATAGAGGGCAAATATTTCATTAACAGCGGGATAGCTCCCATTATGAATGATCTTGCTCACTTTACGTGTCCAAAATCTTTCTTGAAAGTCCAGAATATCAACTATTTGAAGATGAGACTCTTTCTTTTTCATTTATGTTTGGAGGCTGTAAAATCCGCAAGTCTTCTGAATGTAATTGAAAGCTACGCAGTCAAATCAGTGCACGTCACTTAAGGAGACTCTTATATCCTTGTATGCAGATGTGGTGATGATAGTATAGTAATCCAGTCATTAAAATATAAGTTCAGGCCTTGGTACATTTGCTCTATAACTTTATTAAAGTGCAATACAATTCCAGTGTGTGAAATAACAGTTGATAATAGAACTGGAAAAAATAGTCCTGTATTATTTACATAAATTTTTTAAATAGGTTTTTGCAAAGAATAAATATTTACATGGCAAGAATGCTTTAATTCTTTTTCATGTAGTGTATCTTTTTGGTGGAATTTAGCAGAGATGATTTTATTCAGTTTCATCAGCAGTTTGGCAACAAGTTTGATATTTTATAATGCTCTGTTTCCACAGAGGAATAGAAGTCCTTGTAAGATTATTGAAACATGCAGTTGTAAAGCACTTGTAAATTATCTTGGAATGTAAACAGTGATTCTGAGCTAGCTATGAGTATGTTATTTTAATAAGAATTAGAGCATGTTTTGATAATTAACTGGGCATGAATTACTAGTGATTTTTATTGTATTATAATTTTTTTCAAGATTGCTCCTTCTTTTTTTTGTCATTTCTATGACATAGGGAGTTGTCATCTGTTAACTTATAGTAGCTGCCCTGTTGATACTGAACCCAAATAAATTGATTGTGAATGGCCAGCTTCAGAACTGTAAGTGGTAGATAGTTGCAACATTCTCCTTGCTGTAAAATATAACTCTTAGATGAAGCTAAATATTCCCACTTTATATATGTGCAGTTACAGACTAAGATTTTGCATCCAGGGTTGGATCTTAGTTATGCCCATGTTTTCCATTGAAATTGTTAGCGTATTGTTGTTGAATTTAATAGCTGATGACTTTGATAGCGTTAGCTGTAAAATTCAGCTGGTGCATGAAATGGAAACTGCTTCCACTTAAGTGATAAAGAAATAGAATTGTAATTAGCAAGTTCTGATTTGTGTTTATGAAGAGTTTAGGATGATACAGTGAGGAAGAAAAAAAGTATCTTTTTTGTTTTTTACTACCATAAAACTATGTGAAGGAAATGTGGTAATATTACAAGATTTTTAATAGTTAAAATGATGTTGCAGGTATCCTTCAGGTATTGCAATATAGATAATGAGTGATAAAGTTATAAAGTAATATTTCAGACATTAAAGAAACTCATTAAATCAATAAAGAAATTTATTGATAAGGTATGCAGACTGCCCTAACTATTGTGTAGTAGTGCAGTAACTATGCATCCTAGTAACATACTCAGAGTATGTGCTTCCCTGTAGTTAGTGATATTTTTTTTTTTCCTTACAACTCTTGGAGGCTTTTTACATTGCAGAATCATGTTGTTCTAATCAAAATAAAAAGAACTCAGTTTTATAAACTACAAATATACTTGACTCTTTAATGCTCACAATTGGGAGACAAGTTTTAAAGTGTGGCCATTTGACTCTGTTTAGGTATCAAGTGATGTACTGCACTTGAATTTAGAGACTTAAAAGAACAAATGCACTTTGAGGTGTGAAACTGGTTTAGAAATCCTCTGTCTATGACAGAAGCTTTGAAGATGCTTTATATTCCAACACTGTGGAAGAAAATGTATTCTGGGCTTAGGAGTTTTCCTTAGGCAGAGGCTTTCTATCGTGAATGCTTGAAAAAAAAGTAATGAACTGTTCAACCTTTCTGCTGTGATAACTGCAGAATATCCTTTCTGTTGAAAAGTTGTTGGAAAAACTATTTGTGCTAATCTTAAACAGGATGGTATTTAATTGCAGAGTAGTTGGACAGGTCATTTACAGAAGCTTCATTAACAGGGAGTGTACATTAGCAAGTAGTGTCTCATGCCATTCAGATACAGAGTTCAACAAAACTCACGTCCATGAAACAGGAGATTCAGAAGGAAGGTGCACATCACTAACTTGGAGGTTTTGTGAGTGATTCTTCAAATATGCTCTTTACACACGCAAGTAAGCGGGGTGAGTGGGGTGTTAGTGCATACTGCATTTTTTCTATGCTCAGATACTTAGCCTCCTTAACAAAGACTTTTTACGGCCTCTTTTGGTTAGAATAGTGATTCTGTCTGATGTTGTATTCATTTACCCTTCATTAAATCCATGCACCACATTAATCTCTCGCCCAACTGCTGCCAAGATCCCTGAGGCAGGTACCTTCCACAGGTCTGGTGCTGCAACAGCGTACACAGTGCAGTCCTGTGTTGAGATATGTTGCATCCCTCAAGATACATATGTACCTCTTTCACACTGAAGCAGCTTCAGCTCACACAGGCAATTCCAGAGTTTGCTTTTGATCCTTGATGTAGTTACACTTGGCGAACATGCAACCAATTCTCAGTGGACAGATGTTCACTTGCATGGCTGCTGTACTGTGTTTAGGCTATTTTCTGGGATATTTTTCAGAAGCTGAATTTTGTTGAACTCGATCTTTTGGAAAAGTAGTAATAGCAGTGGTTTTTTTCCAGAGGAAATGTTGTGATAGGAATTAGCTGTCGCTTATGTCATTGTAGTTATCACATAAACTTGCAGTCGAGCCGTTAACATATATTAAGATATGCATAATAATGGATATACTTATTTTCTTGTGTGATGCTTTTCATCAGTAAATTTGAAAGTGATTAATTAGGAGTTACAATGTACATAATTCCTCCTGATGTACAGGGAAAGACACTAAGGATTCAAGAAATTTAGCTAGAAGTTTTCCCAGTAGGCGATGAAGGAATGCAGGGTTTGACTCCTCCTTTGTCCGCTGTCCTGTCTGTTGGATTGTGCGGTAATTAGTAACAGCCCTCCAAGGACTCATACTGTTACAGTAAAGGGGGGTAAGGTTTGTTCCTTGTAATAGTGTGGACTATATTTCTGTTTAATGGGGTTGGTGAAAAGATCTCTTAAGTGGTCTCTGTCCATGAATCTTGGTGACTTTTTATTGCTTTATGATGCTGGAGTGTACCTTAAATGCATGAGACAAGGCAGTGTGGTTTTCCTTCTCTTTTTCTTCTGTGTATTCAAGATGGTGAAGTCAAGTGTGTGCCAGAGAATTGAGTGGATCTCTGAAAAGCTGTGTCTTGGACTCTAGCTAGGAAACCTCTTGTTCCAATAACTCTACAATTAGGTAAATCATGGAGTACTAGGAGGCACAGCAAACTTGAAGAAAAACTGAAAAAATGTGGATTCTAAACATGTGAAGAATTGGTCTTTAAACAGAACAGTTTTATTTTAACTGTTGCAAAGCTAGCACAACACTGTAATACTGAATGAAATAAATTGATAACTGCTTTCCTACACCCAAGTGCTCAGAATACTATAATGCTGGAAGGGAGATTCCTTCTAAGCAAAGTTGACAGGCATCAGGCTGCAGCATAAGAAGTGTTAAGTGGTCTGCTCATGTCAGTCAGCTGTTAGGTGGATGAGATTAATCTGGGAAACTGGGTGCTGGTGAAAACATCACTTCTGGGACTAGTTTGTGTCAGCGAATGTTGTTGCTGACCTTTCGCACGTTCGTGCTGAGGACCTGAGACAGTCACTGAACAGACCCATTTTCAGCAGCTTGCTTTAATCTTGGTGCAGTTTTCTTTGTGTGTGTTCCTAGGATGTTTTTAGCTCCCCAGTAAAAATGGCTGAGCCCGTCATATCCTAATCTCAGTCAGGTGTCAACAGCAATGAAGCTGCAGCATACCCACTGCAAGGAAACTGGACTCAAGGGGCTGCACTGAGAAGTAGGCTCGCTACTTCCATGGTCAAATGGCCCTAAAACATTCTTACTTTTTCGGTCAGTGTAGCACATCTCAAGATCTGAATCAGCGTGTTGATTCTTGATTGCATGCAGTAGTCCTCCTTTAAAAAGAAAGACTTTTTGAGCCTCAGAAATACTGCCTGGTGGTATTTGAGTTACCCCCTGAAGTACTAATCAAGTACTAGTAAGTCATTGCTGCTGCCAAATAGTGGAAAGTGAGGTAATGTTGTGAAGAAGAATGAACTTGAAAGATCCTTGTAGTAGTCATATACTTAATCTTAAAATTAGGGAAAACAGTTATCTTCCTGTATTTTGAGTAGTTTATTCCCCGAAAGCCACGTTTTTCTCCTCTCCAGGAAACAAACAAAACGGCTCTGAAGACAACTGAAGCTTTTCCAAGTCTCTGAGAATGTGAAAATGAAATTGTTGCATAATTTTTTGTTTGTTCAATAGTGAGAATTACATAGGTGCAGGTCAGAATATGACTTGTGCAGTATTCAGTGTGGCAGAAGTTGAAACAACAATAACGTGATTGAACTAATAAACTGCTTCTTTCTTTCATTGAAAGGAAAGACCCCCATTAATACCTCTTATTTGTTAGTGTGTATGCCTTTGAGTGACAATACTAAACCGATGGTTTGTATTAGGAGTAGGTGCTGTGCAGCATAACAAATACAGATCTTTTTTTTTCTTTTTTTTTTTTTTTTGACAGATACAAGTAACACATATGTCTTCCATTGCTTTTTCATTTCTTTCTTTTGCTGTTTCAGTACTACTAGTTGGGCACTTTTCTTTAGATTCCCTCTGTAAATTTTTTAAAAGTTGTCAGAACTGAAATATCCTGATATTTCAGAGGGGAAATACAGTTTCTTTAGCTCATTTTTTAGTTGGTAAAAGCTGCTCAAGTTTCTTAAGGCCTTTTTTGCCTGACGTAGCAGCAACAAAAAAATTTTCATTTTTCTCTCATCTAATGGCAGCCAATCTCATGAGCGTGTCTTGGTAGCGGAGTTTGTCCCTTTATAGGGTGATTGCTTTAACTGCAGAGCTTTATTTTGAGGCTTTAAATTGTGGTTGATCCTGTACCTGTGACGAACCGTAACTTTGTTAGTAGCACTGCTGGAAGGAGGAGGGAGCGGGAAGGAAGGGAATACCTCTGAATGCAGCAGGTACATGTGCTTCAGGATGTTCATATGGAAGATTTGATGGACAATTCAGTGGCATACAGACTTGTACTGTCCCAAGCCCTTCATGACCGTGTTCTTCTCTAAGGGTTATGTCTCTTGGAGGTAAGAATGCTCCCTGAGGTGTGCAGCAGGCTCTTGGCATGGACTCAATTAGTCTAGCAAAACTGTGCTTTTATCCCCTGGAATAGGGAGGAGACTACTGTACCAGTATGAAGTGCTGCATTGCCAGACTAGTTTGTACTTAACGTGTTTAACCAGTAGGAGCATATTCCTATCCCGGAAAATGTTTGTGGTGTGCATGTAAGTGTACTGTATAAATCTCAGTGTAAGAGCTGATGAGGTATGTATACTTTTTCAGACAGTAAGAATATTTGACTGATTGTACTTGAAAGGATAATTATTCCCTTGAGAGCAGAATTCTTAAAACGAGCTATTTTCTAGAGTTGTATGTTAGTGGAACTAAAGACTGCTTTTCAATCTACAGGAAGTATTATTGCCTGTTTTAACTGTTTTGTCTAAGTGGCCATGGGGTAGAGTTTTTGTATGTTCAGACTTTGGTTAAAAAGTTTCTCATTCATATTTCCATATCCTGTCATCCATTAATGAACTTTTTCTCATATATTTTTCTTTGGCATAAAGTCCAACTGAAAAAAACCCACAGTTGAGCACTTTAAGCAGTACCTTGATCTGCACACCAGCAAGAAAGAGAATGAAATCCATTTCATTTGGAATTGTGTGAAGGAAAAAGGTGATCTTACTGAAAGTCTCTCTGAAAGTAACTTCTAGGAGAGACAAGTTACATGAGAGGCAATATTCTTGAGGAGAGGTGCTATTGTAGGTGCAGGAGGCAATACAGAAAAAGCACAGAGAATTGGCATAACAATTATTTGTGTCCTTTTAGACAATGCATTTAGACAATATGTTTTCATTTAATATCCAGCTATTGATTAAGAATGAGCAGACACCTTCCATCTTGGGTGAGAAGAGATTTCTTAAATTAGAAGATGTTCTTGCCCTTGGCTTTTGTTGAAGGGGGAAGTGAATTAACAAAACAGAAGTACCTTTGGTGATGGTCTTGGGGATCGGAAAAAGGCAGGCAAGTATTGGAAAAAAAAATAGACATTGATATTCATGGCTGCATAGAAAGCACCCTCTTTAGTTTGTTCAGTCAGCCTTTGAATGCTGCAGATTGTTTCGCTTGTGAAGTACATATGTGTTCTAAATGTCATGACTAATTAGTTTCAGAGGGTGCTTCTGATTGCTTTGAGATGCAAAGTATTTAGATATTTAGTTATGTTTGACTTTATTTTAGCTATGCTTTTGAAGAGCTGACAGACCCAGAAGCTGAAATTGGCTGTAGTGCAGGTAAACAGCAAATTCCCTCGTAGTATCTTATGATATGATTTGCTAAATATTAGCTCCATTTCTGTTGTAGTGTACCAGTGATGTCCTGGATCTAGCTGTGATTATGTCTGTTGGCAGACTTATTCTTAACAAATCTAGGTATACAGCGGTCACCAAATATTTAATGGACAGTACTAGTTGTTAGCGATTTGCTTTAAAGTAGCAGCCTAGTAATGAAAGATGATATAAACCAAACTTGCATTTTTACTGGACATAGCATCTTTTTCCTAGGTCTACTGAAACAACAGGGTTTTTTCTTATTTGTCATAAAGAAATAGTAACTTAATTGTAAAACTGTACAGATCACTTTGGGAGAGGAAGAACTAGATTTGAGTTTTCTGTGAGTCTTCTGATGGCTGAGTTGTGGAGTCTAAAGAAATACTGACTTTCCTCAACAGTAATGGATACTCTGACAGCAGTAAAGGCACCCATAATGACACTTCATGAAATGGGAACAGCATGTAGGTCCATTCTTCCTGTACGTGGTCAGGCAATGAGATACTTAGCATTTTGTAAAATGACATAGGTGAGATTAGGGATTTTATTTTTCTCATTTTTTGCTCATTTACTCATCATTTTCCCTGCTAGAAAAATTAAAGAGTGTACTCATTAGTCATTGTCTGAGAAATATTTTCCTCATGATGCTATCTTAATTATTAAACTTTTATTATAATAACAATAATAATCTTATTACTAAAGAGCTGAGCTAGAAAGCTGTGAAAATTTCATTTTTATAGGACTTCTTTTAACCCTTAAAACTTATTTCTTACTGAGAAAAGTGGGATTTCTCTAAAGAATGCATAACAAGTTTTATTTGAAAATGTCAACAAAGGAGAATATTTGCTGCAGTTATATATGCCACTTGGATATGAAAATGCTCCTTTAAACGTTATTAAGACTTCTTTTAATAAGTCTTTGTGATATCCTAATTGTCACACGCCGCTTCTAAAACATACTGAAAGTTACCTTATTCATTGGTTGTTCTATAGTCATAGTAAGGTCCCAGCCAAAATGAAGGGCCCCATTGTGGCCACAGTGTATGGACAAATAGTAAGAGAATACTGAAAGGCTGCAATCTAAACAGGCAGGGCAGACAAAGAGCATATTATCCTGATTTTAGAGATGGGATACTGAGGCACAGAAAAATCTAATCAGGGTCATGCAAGAATGTTGTTTGGGAGCCAGGAATTAAGCCAGCTCTCTCCTTCAGTCTAGTTTTACTGCCTTAAACCAGAGTCGTTCTTCTGCAGAAGATAATAGAGCTTTGCAGGTGAGTGTGTGAGTGCCAGTTGTATCTTGCTGAGTGTTTATGAAGAAAACACCAGTTGGAGGATTAAAGTCTGTTTCATGGCAGTCTGCACAGAAGAAATAGGAGTGAAGGGGTTTTTCAGTCGAGAGATTTTTCTCCTGAGGACTGTTTTACCACATAGATAATATCTTTTTGTTAGTGTGCATTGACAAGAAAATGAAAGAAAACCTGCAATCCTTGTAGTATTTCATTACTAGCACTCCAAATGATGGAATTACTAAAAGTGTTCCAAGTCCATTGTATTTAAAAGATTTCTGCTTTTTTGCTCCACATTCAGTAGTCCCTAATACGACTGTATTCAACATTTCCTTAAAAAAAGTCAATAAAGATCAGAGAAGTTATTCTCCTTTCAAACTTTATTTTTCAGATCTCTTAATATTTGATCACTTAATATAAGATGATTGAAGCTATGGTTTTAGCAAATGGGGAAAAATAAGGGAGAAACACTTTAGTACTCATCCTGACCTAGTGTAAAGATGATCTGTAGTACAGGTGTACTATTGTGTAGTTTGCAGATGGGTTATTAATTTATTTTGACTTGCACAACGGAAGGCTTCAAGTCTTTGCACTAAGTCCATGTAGAAACCCTGCTGGTTTGAAATCAAGGAATAGCATACCTGTGTCATTAGTAAATATTTATTGACAACAATTGAAGTGAACCCTTAGGGTTATCGTGCTGTGATACAGAAGACAAACTGACACTAGTTTATGCTATCTTCTCACCTCTTCGGCCAGCCACAATCAGAAGCGACATTTCTGGTGAACTAAGAACTAAATAAATTTCTCTGGTCGCTCTGGCTGTTCCTCAGCTATTCTAATAATCTTGTAAGAGCTCCTTTTGTTCTCTGAGGTAGTTGGCTAGCAATTGTCAACTAAATTTGAACATTAAAAGATATTTGCAAGATTTGCTTTGGAGTAGAGAGAGACCTGCATTTTCTTCAGAATGAAAATGCTTGCATTTTTATTTAAGTCTTAATTGGTGTCCCAGAAGGAAGAAATGTCTTGTGCACATGGAACAGGTTCTGTGGGGTAGATGTTGCTGCTGGTCCCACTGCAGTAGTGCATGCCACTTTCATATGTGAGACCAAGTATTTTTAACTGTGTCAGGTTCTTCCAGCAGGCTAGGAAAGCTGAAGTCTTCCTGTACAAAGTCAGGAGGGGGTGATAACAGTTGCAGCTCTCCCCTAGTTTCGTGTCATGACAGCAAGATTGTATTTTGTGAATATCTTATGTTACTACTAAGCTGAAATTAAACATGCCCATTCTCAACCTTTTTTTCTTTATCTTTTGTTTCAACTGCTGTGATCTGATGACCATCCTCTGGACTAAGCTTTGCTGTTCATGTAAGTCTAGCACCAAATGGGATCAGACCAGGTGCTGACCAAGAAGCTCAGAAAGAAAGAAGAGATCAGTCTCATAACAAAAGGGACAGGGAAGCTTTGTAACAACCCAGGTGTGAAGAGGAGCAGCAGACTGCTATGCAGGGTGCAAGTGTTAGCAGTGTTCTTCCAACTAAATCTGCCCTTAGAGAGCAAGATTTAGGCAGATCCAGGTCTGCTTGTACCAGTCTGTAACCTGCATTAATACAGGCTGTGTAATAAACCACAATACCTTGTATATAGACAACTTCCTGAAAGAATAGTTGGTCTCTGTTACCGTAAAGTAGGTATGTTTTCCCATCTGTCAAGCAGAGCCGTCTCCTTCAAATTCTGCAGGTTTTGCTCTGAAGAACCTGAAAATCCTTTTTTCTACTCCCTCAAACACTATTTGCCTTGTTGATTGGATTGGTGCCAGTCTTGGCAGTCTTGGAAATCACCTATGTTTGGTTGGATACCTGTACAGCTGTAGAGGTATAAAGACGGTGGTCTTCATCACAGATAAAAGGGAAGAAGTCTCCTTTCCCATTAGCATTGTTCGCCAAACTCTTGGTGCCAGATATTCAAAAAGTTAGATCTATGGTAGGAGTATTTGAATGGCCCATCTTTCCAGCAAGATTCCCTAGTTGTCACCAATACTGTGTTTTCATCTTTGGCTCTAGACAGACTAATATAATTGGATTTTCAGGACTCTAATGACTTGCAGAAGTCCAATATGCTTTTCTGAAACCCCTTAATGTCTCAGGCTCCAACAAGGGTTTTTCACTCCACTAATGAAGGACGGCAATACCAAGCTATTGCCCTACAGCAGTCATCAGCTGTTGTAATGCCAAAGGTAAAAGCTGAAAAGGGGTAAAAGCTGAAAAGGGGTCCCAGGTACCCTCTGCATCTTGAGTACTTCTGTAGCTTAGAAATATATGAAATACTGGGGAAAAGCATAAAAAGACTCCATATATTTCAACCAGCTTTTGATATCTCTAGATCTTGATATTACTACTTCTGCAGGGCCAGTATGTTCATGTTGTTTCTTTGCCTCTTTAGTTTATTTAGCTAGGCATCGGAAAGCTTAACCATCTTATGGTAGATAATCAAAAGCTGAAACACTGTATTTCTGTGAGTTGCTGTAGTTAACTCGCAGACCTGGCATCTCTCCCTGTGTCAAGGTGTGTTCTCCCAGCGGAGAAGCTGGCAGAGTCCACCGGCTGTAGTAATCTCTGGGAAAGTATGTATGCAGTGCAACCCTTTAACGGTTAGTAAAGGTCAAACATCTAATTCAGGAGAGCCATACATCAATCTGAGGTGAAATTTAGTCCCATCATCCGTGAAGGATAGTACTTGTGCTGACAAGTCTCATTTGCAGCGAGTCTTCTCTTGATACATGGTTGAGGAAGAAAGAATTGTTCTGTTGCTACATAGTGGTTCATGGAGACTAGTCAAGGTGCATGACATTCACTTTGAATTATGAGGGAAGTGAAGATGATTTCTAGCCATTCCTCCCCTTATGCCTGCCTGTGGGAAGTTAAGAAATCAGAATTCTAATGTAGAGACTGATGATCCTCCTGGACATTCTCTGTCCTTTGTATGCATACCTGTGTGCAGCCACGCTCGCCCTCCAAGTTTTTGATAGTGATATATGTGAGCATCTAAGAGAAATCCACTGTTTATGCAGGGTGAGAAAGTCTCCTGATCAGGACTTCTTTGCCATGCTCTTCATACTCAGGAGTCTGCTGTATGTTCTACAAATGGGATGTCACCTCTGCTTCTGGATATGGAGTGCACAGTCTGGATCCTTATAAATAATGTATCTTTTAACGTTTCCTTGCCCTCAGTAATTTAGTTTTTGCTATCACTAAATAATACTGTTGCTGTCCTGAAGATTTCCAGACATAAGCAAGATGAAATTTGGAGCTGGAGGTGGTATCTGTAACTAGACTAACAGTAACGAGTAGGGAAAATAGAGACATCTTGGGGCACACATCTCTAAAGCCCAAAAGCTAGATCTAACAATTTACCTGTTGGTCTAATTGAAGATACTGTCTACATTTACATGACTCTTCTAGCTTGCTTTTAAACACGGGAAAGCCTATTTCTTCCTTGTATTTTGTTCACCTTGATTTTTTGAGGCAAGTTATTTAACTGAGGTGTGGAAGGTTTGGGTGTTTTTTCCTTTTGTTGCTGTCTTTGGACCTTAATATGCTTAACTGCTATCTATTTTACTGCATAACAGGATTTTCTTCTGGGTATTGGCTTTGTGCAATTTTATAATAGACTTTGTAAGCAATAGCTCTAGTTCCTGGGATATGTTGTTATATGTAAAATGGGAGGCAGCTCAAAATCCAGGTTCGTGAGGAGGATGCTCCTTGAGATAATTTCCCTGAAGTGCAATCTAATAATTAAAGAGACATGTAAGAACAGTTATAATTTTGTAGGCAATAGTTTGATGTTACCAGAGTTGTTACAATTGCCTCATGTTCATATGTTATGATTACACTTATCTACTTAAAACTAAATATTGTGTAATTGAATGATGTCCATTTCAATTACAAGCATGGGTTTTATTGCCTGTCACCCTGCTAAACTGTATTTTGCCTTGCCTTTGAGCCATGTTCCACTCTCCAAATTCTTCCATGTGGACTTGCAAGAGAAGGGCTGGTGCAGAGCATGGCCAAGGCAGTGAATGGTCTGTCTTTGCTCTAGCTGGTCTTTTCCAGGACCATCCCCTGTCACTCCAGCCGTGGGCTGCAGTGGCCAAATGCAAATGTTCACTAACTTTATTAATACATTTTAGCAGCTTTAATGTTTGTATTTGCCCTGTAATTTAAACTCTGATGATAAAAAAATTAAAAAGAAAGTGTTAACCAAAGTTCTCATAACCATCCAAACAGACCTCAGTGGTTTATGACCCTCACTTAATGTGCACTGGTTTCTTAGTTGTATTACCTACACCCTTCACAGCAGAAATGAGGAGGTTCTTTACCTGAAGGACAGGTAGGAAAGCCAGTGTGTTTAGGAATCAAAAAGTTAAAGGTTAACCTGTCTGGTTACATTGCACAAAAAACCTGAAAAGTTAAATGGTGAAGTGGGAACCTGGTTTTAAACATTAGTTCGGTAATCTGAAGTGTTACAAACATAAAGAATTATGTAAAAGGAGATGATATGCTTCTGAATGTTTTTATACAGTACAAATTAATAAATTTGTTTACTGCTGTCTTTAACTGAGAGACAAGTAGCCTTATTTTTACAAAGCTGCTTTTGGAGCCAAGTGTCTTCCTTTAATATTGCACAGGTACCTGTGAGACAGGATTTCACCACGAGCCAGAGAGACACCGCTGCTCTACAGCGGTTTTAACTGGCCTTGGTCCTGTTGGTCCTCCTGCTCTCCAGGTCTAGGCTCTGTATTTCCTTCCCCTCACTTACACAAGTGGTAGCATTCATCAGGTTCTGCAGTGGAGCAGCTCATGGAATTAAACTCTAAGGAAACCTTTTCCTGGTTTGTTTTGTCCTTCCTCTTGTTACTTTGCTCCTGGTTCAGAGTTGTCTTGAATTTGACTCCTTGTGTAATCAGTAAATTGATGGTGCAAGCACAAGGGAGGGGCAGGAATATGAAGCTTGGAGTCAAAAAGGACCGTACCAGTGCCTAACTTTGATCAAATTAAATTCTTGTGGAACTGCAGAAGATTGCAAAACAACACTTATTTTGAGTGTTGCAGAAAGAAGATTGTTACAGAAGAAGTTAAATGCCTTTGCAAACACAAAAGAGTAGCTGAGCACTGTCCTAGTTATTTGGTGTTGGAGGCTGTACTTTATCTGAGTTGTGCATGGAGAGTGAAATAAAGACTCCGTAAGCAGATGAGCTGTCTTCTGCCTGCTCCAGGAGGTAAGGGGCTGTGTGCCTCCATATAAGCAAGTTTGAAGAAGTAGGTTTTTCAAGGAGGAAGAACTTACATTAGCTACTGTCTTATCCTCTAGATATCTTAAGACGTGAAAAGCTTAGATTTCTTGGTGTCACAGGTATGCAGCATACTTTCTAGACCTGTGAGTTTCAGGTTTTCTCTTCCAGTATTCTTGTGATGCGTTAATCTGGTAGCCCAGGCAATTTTGGTCCTGTGTTACCAAATTATTTTAGACTGGAATGGCAAATAGCCTACATAAACTTCGTAAAAGTCTTCAGAATTGTGGAAGAAAAGCTTTGTCACATTTTCCCACATTCGTGGGTTGGGGTTTTTTTTGTGTGTGTATATATATATATATATAGTGTCTTATGCCAAACAGCAATGTCAGTTATGTGTAGCTTACTTTATAATCCCTTCCAAACAGATTGTTGTTACAAAAGGTATGAAGGTACTGTTAATCCACAATATTTATTTAGATTGCAAATTCCCAGTTACAATCTATTTATTTTTTCTTTTGTTATGGGTCTTTGGGAATGGAAGGCACCACTTCCATCTTCAGTACAGTTTCAAAATGCATAGATAAGGCAGTGAAGTACAAAATCTTTCCAAGTCATTGGGGGTGGTATTTCCTGTATAAACTATAATTAATGAAAAATGCCCAACATTCCGTAGGATTGCCAGCATCCTCATGATTGCTTTAACCTGGGAGGCAGCATACCATTCGAAGTTACTGGTCTGGTTTCAACGTGTCATCGCCTTGACTCTTTACCACGCTGACTCTTGTTAAGTCTATTTGCTGTTTTTTCCTTGCGTGGTTTTTTTTTTCCTTCATCACTGTTGTTTCATTCATTATTGCTGTTGTTGAAAACTCCAGTATTTCTGTTCTCATTAATCGCTTGATTTTTTTAGCATGCAGAATCTTCGGTTCCTTGTATTAATGCCCAAAGGACATCAGTTGGGACTTACAGCAATTGTGTTTGGCCCTATGTTAGGTCTGTCCTGAATATTTTTATTTTACTTTTTCCTCAATTTCATGGTTACTTCAGCCATGACCTGCATTTTTCCATCAGAAAAGAAATGAGCTTGAGCATTACTTTGTGGTTCTGACCCTGAAGTTAGCCATGATTTGAGCAGGGGCTCAGAGTAAATGACATCCAGTGATCTCTTTCAACTTAAATTGTTCTGTGATTAATTGCAACTGTGACTCTGGCATTTTTAGGGGTAAAATGCAGTTTATGCTGGCTAACTAATTACTGAAGCAACTTACTGATTTTTGCATAAAAAAGGAAAACTAAAGGAAGACCATACTTGGGGGACAGTAAAGCTGATGTTAAATGGAAAGAGTGTGACATTTGTTTCTAAGATAAGACTACCCTGTCTATACAAGCGTGTTTAACTGCTGAGTAATACCCTGAAGATGTCTTTTTATTGTTTCAGTTTCAAGTTGCAATTCACCATTCGAATTACTTAGTTTTTTTAAGTAATCTCAAATGTGGAGGTAATCTAATGCACTGAAAGATTTTGCGCATTCCTCCATTTTTGAAGGATGAATGGATTTGTCACTTCTGTAGAACAAGAGGCAAATACTGGACACATTTCTAGACAGAGAGTTTAAAAATGTGTATCTCCAGGAGCTGGAGAAACCACATGGATCTGGTTTTGTCCATTGCCATTTTTGCCATTGCCCTTTTTTTCCTAGCTTTTCTTTGTTAGTTTTAAACCAGTGTGTCTTGCATAGTCTTTCTCTTTCCCCTCCTCCCCCCACTTCTCTCTCTTTGCACATAAACGATTTTTCAAAGCCGACTTTGTATATTTAGTGGAGCAACAGATATATAAGAGAATGTTTAAAGTGTGTATAATTTATAGCAAAAGATCATAATTAAAAATTTAATATCCCATGCAATATTGTGACGTCTTACTGTTTGACAACCTTAATTCTGCAGTGGAAGAATGTTTTAGATTATTTCTAGCATGTGTTTTATAATACAGTTGGATGTAAATGATTATGAATTATATAATAATAGAAAAGGAACTTCATATGTCATCTGACTTTTTTTACTAAAAATAACTCATTTGTGTGTGCTATTGGAGAAGATAAAAAGTTGTATCTTACACCTGCATTTTTGTGTTTGTGCCACAATTTGCAGAAGCAACATTTTCTTTTGTTTCTATGGTATTTGCGTTTTTAATGCACATTTTACCAAGCTGATGTCTCACAAAACTGTCGTATGGCTACAGCTGTCTTTTTATTTGCAAACATTAGTAATATAAAAACTATAAGCAGAAGTTATATTTATTTTCCAAGTGCCATAGTAAAGTATACACAAAGTAATATTTGGTTTAAGATTGTAATCTAGGAAAGTCATATTTCTTACAGTCAGCATTCACTGTCTCTGATTTCTACCTGTCTTGCATATTTTTCACGTGATATGGGACACTGTCGCATCCTGTTAGTCAAATAGCTCACTTTCAAGCAAGGCTTTTGTCAGTGTACGGTGTCAACAAACACGGCCAGCCAAAAGGTTTCATTTTGAGGGGACGACGATTCAGTACTACAAGGAGTGGGTTAGGTATAGATAGCACTTCTGCAAAGCATGTGGATACTGGAAAATAAGTTACCTGTTCTTTCTTGCCAACAAGAGTCTGCTTCAAATCTACTGAAAGAATCTTCTTGTAAAATGAGGTAACTGTGATGGGGGCTGTGGACTGCTTTTACTTACCAGACGGGCTGGGCAGCTCTTTCTGTCTCAAACTTGCATCTATCTGTATTTGCACATAGGGAGCAAGCAGATGACAGGCCCTGGTAGAGATCACCATGCCGGCCTGGGATAAGTCGTGCAGACCTTGGTCTCTTTGTTTCCCTTTTAGGGGGGACCCAAGTTCTGTTAGAAAAATAAACACTTTTTACAATCACTCTTCTGTCCCTCCCTGTTCTTTTTGTACTTTGGTAATTATTTCAGTACTATTTGATAGTCGCTAGCCTTACTCACTGATTATCTGCTGTCTTCTTCAGTGGTCTTACCTTTTTCTGTGAAGAAGTCTTTCCTGAGCTGGCTTTGGAGAGAGCTGTTTTCTTCTCCAAAATTAACCTTTCCTGAAAAGCTTATTACCATTGTTTCTGACTAAGCAGACAGGGAGGTGTGATTGTTGCCCTTAGAAGATAAATTTTTGTTTGAAGAGGCCATTGCCTTTTTTGCTGCGCATACAAGGCCTAGATTGTCAAATGGCTATAAGCTGATCTAAGAATGATACCAGTGTCCAGAATAACCCTTTAGTCCTGGTCACTTTGAGTAGGACATGGTAGCATTGAACTATTCTTACTAAAAACAAGAAAACATGTATAGAAAGATATATAGTTGTTTATATTTTCTGCTTGCTTTCTCATTTCAAACTTTCCTTGCTTTCTTTATTGTAAATTCTCTGATCTGGAGTGCATTTGTAATATTATTGTGTCTAGTAAGGTGTGTCCCCAGTTGGAATTTCTAGTGAGACAGTATTAATGCTTTGTAGAGTTTTAATTAAAAAGTAATTTATATATACTGTGTGCTTACAAATCCTGAGTTTAATCATGACAATTGATTGGTGCCAATCTTGTTAACAACAGTGAACTAATAGTTAGTTGAATCTGTTTGGACTGGATGAATTTTTCTCTTTTACAAACTCCTGCGTAGTGAGGTTTTCAAGGAATCCAGTCTGATAGTGTTTAGTTTAAGTTTTTTAGCTATTCTGATGCAATAACAATGCTTTATTTGTGTAGTGTGATTCTTATCTTTGATTTCCAACCCGTGGTCTTGTGTCCTTGATATTCTTGGATTGATTTAAGTGGACTTTGGACAGGTAGCTAATAACTTCAGTTCATATCAGAAGACTCACATTTACAATAGACACATGCACCTCCACTGGGCTATTTCTAGGCATCTGCAAAATGAAAAATTTCCAAAGCACTGCTTCAGGATGTCACTTATTCTTAATCTGTGCATCGTTTGGATGCTGTGTTTCTCACAGCAGCATTTTGGTGCGCTCTCCTACATGTCTGTGCAGTTTCTTTGCAGATCAGCTTCTGCCACCTCAATATCATAAAAACTGAAATGGTGCTACTTACCTATTAGGTGCAGTGCTGTTTGCCAGGGTTGTGCAGCAAGCTCGCAGGTACCGGGACTTTTCCTTCACTGTTCTGTCTGCTTGACAGTGCCTGGTGAAAATGTAGATGATTTTGTGATCCTGTGAACGAACCTGGTTTCTTACTCCGTCTATGTCGTTGGATAGATTTCTTCAGTATTAATACCTTATGTATTTTTGGAAATTACTCCCTGCAGCCAGACTTCATAAAAACTCAGACTCAGACCCAGCCGGACTTCATACACCTGAGAGCTGGATATATTTTAAAGGCTAGTAAACAGAGCTGTGAGGGTTAAATGGACTTAAGGAATTTAAAATGGAAAAAAGTTGTAACTTTTATGTTTGTAAAGGGCAAAGTCTGCATGTTTTCATAAGAAGATTGTCACCAGACCATTCAAACAACAGAAAAAAATGTTTTAAGTTGTTGAGATGTTTTAACCATTTTTTAAATATTTCGTAACTGTAATTAAATGCATGCTTTCAAGCTGAGACTTTGTGTCAAATTATACTCCTTTCTGTGGAGTTTACAGTGCTGTTAGTGGAGAACTGTAGGTTCTGATCAAAAATATCCTTGGCTAAGAATTGCCAATGTAAAGTGATTTTTGAGATCACTGACTTACCACATTAAAACAAGAAATACAATAAACAGGCCAGAGGTAGTGTCTTCTTAGGGATTTGTTTGTTTGTTTGTTTTACCAGTAGGGAGGATTTGATTTAATCTAACTGTGCAGTTTTGGCTTCATCAGTACTAACACTAAGTACACCAAGAAATTACCAAAGGAGTTTATACCTCACCACTGCTGTTCTTTTAAATTTAAGTTGAATGTGTTGATTGCATTCATCTGGCTATAATGCATTTAAAGGCTTGGTTAGTCCAAGACTAGCACTGCAAAGGGGTCATGATAGGTTAACCTTTCAACTGGATTTCATAGCCTGGTACAAGCAGTAACACAGAGAGAGGCTTTTGGTTTTCAGGGGATAAAGGAACAATTCACATTGTATCAGACTATGAAATACCTGCGGTTGGTGGTGCCCAAGGATGCTTGAACGAGCCTGTTTGGATGTACTTGTGATACTGCCTGAATTACTATGAGACGGGTGCCCCGTTCCTCTGTGGGGTTTTGGGGGACTGAAGACACTTTGCACTTCATCCTGCCAAGTACTGCCATTGTAAGCAGTGGTGTTACTTATACAGTGGTACAAGCCAGGGCAGAATTACTTATAAAGATAGTCCTAGGGCCAAAATATTTGCTTTGGTTAAGAACTAATGAAATAAGGTAGCAGCTTGAGTCACTTTTTGAAAGAAATCACTCTTTTTAAAGAAAAATACAACTTATTGGAGAAGTAGGATTTAGTCATTGATGTTTGGCAATCATAGCCGTTGTTGTGCGTGTTTGTCTTCACTGAGGGTCTTCTCATTTTTTGTGCTGTTTAAAAGGCGCCAGGTTGATACTTCAATCTGAGTCAGAAGCCACATTTGCAAGTTCTGTAATAGATTTTGGATGCTGCTGAATAACACTGGAATGCCATTTGATGACATCTTTATTTAAAGATGTCACTGCCCCTGTTCTGAGAGGTAGCGTGATCTGTACAGCCGATACTCAGCATGGGGTTACAAATACAGCAACACCTTCATTAACAACACTGGGTGTGGTGACATGATCACACTAAAGTGCATAAAAGTGACTGGAGCTGCCCTCTAAGCTGAGCTGTGGTGGATGAGTATGCGTGCTTGTTCTTAAGTTATAGCAATGCAGAGTGAAACAAGTTACCTCACTTGTAATGTTAGAGCTCTGAGGCCTTCAGTAGTAATTTAAGCCCATTTTACTCTCTGTTTGTAATGGCTTAAGAATGCATGTGTAGCATTACGTGTTTCAGCTGAGAGGGACAAGTGCCTGTCATCATCTGACTGTACCCGTCTTTTGCTTTCGTGGAATTCCTCATACCGTCACTGAGAAATACCTTATTAACCAACTTTGTCTCTTCCCAGAGTTTTTTGTTGGGAAAACAAACAGCAGGATGTTTGAACTAGGAGGAACATTCGCACAGAATCAGAAATTTCATGTAATGACATCTGGTTCAAAACAGGGGTGACATTCCTGACTGTATTTTAAGCTGTAGGATCCTTGACCTTGGTCACTATAACTAGCTTTTAAGCAGGAGGCTTTCTCTAGCAATCTGTAGTCAAGCTTGGAATGCTGTAACATGGCACATAACCTGTGCACCATGTTTTCTAAAAGGATCTTTAGGCAGACATTTTAAAAGACATATTCTTTCACTGTTTCAACAGTTGACCAGTACAGAAATGCTTATTCCCCTTGGCAGTGAGTGTTAAGACAAAGGTGTTGCTGCCTGTGTTCTGACTCAGACAGAGGGATGAGACTGCAGCATTAGTATAGGACCTTGAAACCCAGAAGAGGAAAAAAAACAACCTCTTTTAGCATAGTAAGAAGCTGTTACAGAGCAGTATATAAATTTGCTTTGTATAAATCAATAATAGTGGCCCTACAGTATTTTCAATTTTTTTTCTTAATATATATTTAAAGCATAATTTCTAATTCTTGTATATATTTTTAACTTTCCCACAGATATGCACTTATTTGGCCATTATCCAGCTCATGATGATTTCTATCTTGTAGTGTGCAATATCTGCAATCAGGTAGTCAAGCCACAGGTTTTCCAGTCACACTGCGGTAAGTGAATGTTTTCTTTCCTGAATTACAGTGCCAAACTGGCGTATGGTTCTCTTAAGAATCATTGGATACGGTCATGAAAAAGGCATTGCAGATATATTTTTCTGGTTATCTTGTGTTCTTTCCACAGAAAATACCAGTGATGCCTTCAAATAAGCATATTTCCTGTGAAGGAAGTTAAATTTAGTTGTTCTAGAAGCTGGGCTTTTCAAGTTGAACTTGTTATACTAAATTAATCTATTACAACAAATAAATCCTATTAGTTAGATACTAGCTAGGCTAAAATTATTATGACGTAACATTGGATTGTCTTTTATCAAAGCTGGAAAGTGAGGGCTGTGATACTGATCTACGTTAACTAGAAGTTGGATGTTATGGATTGTTTTCTGATGGGATTTATGCATAGGTGTATATAGGGTTTATTTTTATATTTATCATAGGGTTTAATTTTTTACATAATTGGCACGTCGAGTCACATTTCTTAAGATTTTCTTGAAAAACGGTGATTTGAGAAGCTGCAGAAATGTGGAGATACTTAATTCTCAATTAGTATGACAATAGCAAGGTGACAATTTTTCTGTTGTTTATTTGTAAGCAGAACTACTTTAGTTAGAAATTTTTGCTATTGATCAACAAACTACTCTCAAATATTCCTGAAAAACTTCATCCCAAGGCCTCGTTTATTTATTACTTATCCAGTGGTTCATTTGTTATTTGTCCAGTGGTATGTTTCTGTGGTGTTGGCATTTTTGGGGGGTTTTTTTGGTTTGGTTTAGTTCGGGCTTTTGGTGGTTTTTTTTTTTTTGGTTGGTTGGTTGGTTTGGTTTGGTTTTTTTTGTGTTTTTTTTTTTTTTTAAAGCATTGCAAAACGTGACTGGATGGCTAGCTTTGCATGAGGTTTAATCAAATTCATTTTAATCAAATTAATTTGAAGATAATTGCATAATAATGAAAGGCTAGTACTGAGGATGGAATCAGTTAAATACATTAAGAAAAAAAAAGACCCAGGAAGATTTTCCTTGCCTGCATACCACAAATGAACTTCACAAATCCTGTGCCCCTTTCAGTCTTCTTGACAGCAAAGCAACTCAATAAGGGGAAAATGTAAGTGGGATGAACAGAAAATTAAAAAGTTTGTTTACTTTTGAAGAGGTATTACCAACATATTACCTTGGGTTTGTATGGATGGACTGCTAACAACCAACCAGGAGCAACTGCGTTCATGTTGAAAGGCAGTTGTACAACTCACCACTACCTTTGACCTAGATTGAAATAATTGTGAAAAAATGGTAATAGTGAAATATAGCATTTATAGCCCGTGAAGAAGAAAAAGATCTGAAAGTATTAGTATAGTGGGAGAAGGACTTACTGTTTAATGGTGGGGGCAGATGTTAATTTCAACGTTTTAACAAGCCGTCCTGCTATTTATTTCAAAATTTGTTGCTTGCCTTTAGTCGTATGTGGTTTCTTCCTGCCCAGCTTCAGGTATCCTGTGATTGTTTCAGTGACAGAAAAGCTTCTCTGCGTGTGGTCATGGGTACCATAAACATTGAACTGATGTATTAATAAAAGAACTGCTACAGAACAGAAGAGCTGATGTAACACCTAGCTGTAGCCTTCTGTGGTTGTGCTGTTTCCTGGACATGACCTTCTGGTTTGGGGAGCACTGTGTGAAAGTTAGTCCTGTTTTCATGGAGGAGGCATATAGAATGATGTTTCCTCTAGATGAGAGTGAAGTAATCCATGTTAGAAGGAACTTTCTGAGCTTTTTGGAAGTAACGAGTTACCATCAGTGTTAGCGTGTTGCGTGTAAACTGCAAAGATCCTGTGAGTCACTGCCCTTTTTTCTTTTTCTCTTTTCTCCATTACTCCATTATTTATACAATTCCTTTTACATCATCTTCATTATAACAATCCTGTTAGAATGAGCAATTGATCGTTAAATTCTGAATTGCTTGATTTAAGAGCCTAAGGTCAATAAAGACTTCAAAAAAACCAAGGTAGACTGTATTAAAAGAAATGGAGAATACTGAAAATAATTGACCAAAGGTGTTACCTCTTGAAGATTGTACTTAACCTAGTCAGACTTGTTTCAGGAAAGGTGTACCAGAATATTGCTGAAAGGCCTGTGGAAAAGCTTTAAATGTATAGATAAAATATTTTGTTTTAAAGAAGAAACAGTAAAGGTGATGTACTAAAACCACATAAAAGAAGTTCTAGAAGAGAAAAGGTTTCTTGGAGGTCTTGAGAATTATTGTAAAATAACTAATAATTTATTTTCAAAAAATTAATCTGTTAAAAGTATTATATATGGTATAAGTGACATGCATCTACTAACGTATAGTTGTTTTCATAAGGAATTAGTAAGATCTAAAGAAGCGCTACACATGGATCTTATTAATTGATCTGTAGTTGCATTGTCTGGTGAGAAAATGATAAAAATCTTGCATTAGAAAACAGGTCAACCATGAGCTGCTTGTGGCTGAATAATCTCTCACTGGATATGTTATGATATCAGTAGTCCATTGAGAAAGGTCTGGAGAAGGCTTCATTTGAGACATTGGTTCTGGCTGCACTAGGCTCTTCTGTGAAGCAGGAATATTTAATTTTCAGTTTTATTTAGAGTTTTATCACCTGTTGGACATAATGATTTTGGTGGATCAGATTTTATTTAATTAGTTAGGCCATGCAGCAGTATACCTGTAAATTCAATGAAGTTGAACATGACTGTCAGTAGACTTCGAGGTGTTTTAGACTACTATATTTACGATAAAGTGCGTTATTTTACGTGTCTTGAATTACAGCTTTAAAGTTGTAACAAAGACAATGGAATGAGAAAGCATTAGAAGCAACTGCTGTTTTTTTGGCTCTTGAAGACTGCATCATGGGGAGTCTTTATTGCTACTGACAAGGGCTTGTAGAGATCTATCCCAGAAACTCCCACAAAGTGTGGTTTGTTACTAACATCCCTGGTAAGATCCAGTCCATATTCTCTCAGTAAGGATTTAGGTCCATGCCAGTCACGTGCTTTATGTTTCTAGGTTCCCTGCATTCTAACTTGAAGGTCTTGGCTTTGGAGTAGCACTGGAATGCTTAGCTTAGCAAATGTTTTTGTGACACTTCTCTTGAGCCCTTGCTGGCATTTGCCTTTCTCCAGAGCATAAGAAGACCCACTGTTTCATTTGTCTCTAATTTCAGACATGTGGCAGCCATCCTTGATGCCTCTGGGAAGTTGTGAAGATTATAGAGGCAGATGTTATTTAACTTTTAAGGGTTTGATTCCTGGAATGTCAAGCAGAAGAGGAATGTCTGCTTGTGGTTCAGGCTTTCTTAATGGGAGGCGATGCATCATACAACCGTAGACCAGTAGAAATCAGAAGAGATCTGGCTCATTAGAGGACTAGCTTGCTGGACTTGAGGGTCTTTTTAATAAACACTGTGTAAAGCTCAGTGTTGCAAAGTAGTAGATTTGTTCTACTCTATAAGTCAGAGAAATACTGAATTATTTTTAAGAGCAGTTTCGTGTCCTTGTATCTGTGGGATAAACATTTATATCCATTTGTAAGGATTAAACCATTCATGTATATATGGCGTAAGCCCGACTGAAAGAGAGACTTGCTGTTACAGGCTGCTGGATAAACCATATAAATCAAATAATTTCTTGAGGTCATTCAGTATTATTGTGCACTTAGAAAACAATATATCATAATGTCATCAGCAATAGGGTTGAAATAGTGTTGTTTGCTTCTGAAGCCAGTTCTTTTGAGTAACTTGTTGCAGTGGTACAGTATCTTAGATATTTTTTTTTAAATGTGTGAACATGTAGTATTTCTCCATATTGGAGTATTTATTTCTCCATAAAGTAGTTTGAAATGAGATGTCAGTCTAGTTATGCAGCTTGTAGCATTTCTAAGTGTACTTGGTATGTGGGAAATTTTAGTTTTGAGACTTTGTTCTCAAATGCCAACCTCAGTGGAGATTCAGAGCACTTCCTGGGACACCAAAAACTTAGTGGTTTAGTATCTCTGAAGTACCATAATGTTCTTGCTGTTTGTTTGGGGTTTTTTTCTCCAATATATTTTTTTTTTCCAGGAGATTTTTAGGGTGACAGCCTATGCTGAGCTCTGTCCATATGACTTCCGTTAACTCCAATTCTGTGACAGTCTGTCTGTTACTTGTTAAGATGGGACGCGTACCATTTCCCAGGAGATGTTTCTGTTTTCCTTTGGCCTCAGAGAGAGTAAAGCTTCATATTCTTATACTACGTTGTCCTTTACTAGACTCAAGAGCATCAGATACAGTTCTGGTTATTTTTTTTACAAGTTCCATAAAATAATAGGCTTGTTAACTTTGGTCTTCTCCTGTTGAAAGGAAAACCTCTCATAATAGGTAGCTCTAACACAGTGAAGAACAAGCAGTGTACATACAGAGAGCTTATCAAAACATCTTGACTTTTTCTTTTAATATGAGGAAATAATGATAGGAAAGTGTTAAAAGTAAAGTTGGGGGGAAGAGCTGATTTAGCTAAGCTAAATAATGCAGCTTGGTTAAACAATAACTGTAGTATAACCATCAAAGAATGTTTCCAAACACACTTTGGAACAGTTTCCAAAACTGTAGAGGATATTCTTAACTGAATAGTTAAGATCCCCATTTGATGAAGTCATAGCATACAGAGGAGAACAATTTTGCTTCATCAAGGAGAAATGACCATGAAGATCTCTTGCTAATTTCTTTATTGGAGGCTCATTGCTATCTATCCTGCCTGTCTCTAAGGTGATTCTAACAGGCTTCTAATTAAGAAGTAGAAATTCTTATTTGTTAAAAAAGAAAAAAACCTACCCTTGATTTTCATTACTTCTGAGTAATATATCCTTGGGTTGACATCCTCATGTCCTCATGAAAGTTGGAAAAGGATATTTCCTTTTTATCCTTCTTTTTGGCTGTATAAGCATCATTTAAAAGAAAAACAAACTAGAAAGTGATGGAGCACTGAGGAATATAAATAAATTATTTTCCCTTCCATATCATAATTATTTTCATAAGAGAGGTTATATATTTTGAATTACTCAGACTAGCTATTTTACATTGTACTAGTTGTGTGTTACAATTTAATGAACCACGATTAAAGACAAGAAGGATGAGCTTACAGTATGAAAAAGAATGATTTGCTTTCTTCACACTAGCTGGAACATTACTAGCTGGCATCTTTTGGCATAAGGATTTTGATATGGGTGTCACTGTCACATTTGATGGATTATTCTCAGTTTTTATGTTATTTTCTATTATTCAATGCCTTGTTTTTCATTAAATACAGCTGTTTGGAGTTTTGTAATTGTTAATATTTTATCTATTGCATTTGACCTTTTATCGGGGGAGCGCTCTTGTGCCCTTCAAGGACAATGATATTTTGAGTGATTCTGTTACTGCGATTTTCTTTTTTCACAGCCTTGTCAAAACTTGTTATATGATACCATTATTGATTGAATAACTTTCTGGCTGTCACATGGTTAGGTTTCACTGCATAAAAGAATTAAAATAATGAAAATTACTCTCATCTCTCCTGCTTTCTGTTAAATATGGAAAAAGTAGCAGCTAGACTGACAAGAATCCCAGTTTTCTTTTTCTTTTGATGGAGGTGGGGGGAGAAGGAATTGAATGTTTTGTGTGTACCTTATTTGTACATTTTACTTGTGCAATTGCCTAGGATACACTGATTTTGTCTGTAACTTTCATTCCCATTACTTTAAATTGGAAACCCCTAGTAGCTGAAAGCATACAAAAAATTCCCTTTTTACAGTCTTTCTATTAGAAATCTTGTTCTCAAGACCAAAGTACAGCCAGTGGCATAAACCTCTGTTTCCTGTCTGCAACGAAAATCTGAGCTGTAGTTCCTGCAATGGTACATGCAGGGTATGTGGGTCTGTCACGTCCACGTCATTCCAAGTTCTCCAAGCCCTGCGTAATGGCATTTGCTGTTAAACTGTGGTCACAAGCCATCTTCTGCGCCATTCCCGTAGAACTTAAATAGTACATTGCAGCATGGACAATCCAGGTAGAGCGAATGTTACCGTTGAAGAGGCAAAACTAAAACAGTGCTCCTTTGAATTAATCTTTTTCCCTACATATTCTTGGAGTGCCATATTTTTAGACTGTCAGCAACTCTTGAGACTCTGAATAGGTACAGAAACACAGAATATGTCTTTGTTTACTCCTTGGAGAGAACAGCTCTATATCCTAACTGCTGATAGACTCTGGCCAGATTCAGAAAAGCACTTAGATGCATAAAAGATAACCAACTGACATTTTAATACTTGATTCAAATGAAGGAATAAATAAAAAACCTTCTTAGCTGCTCGTATGCGTGAGTGTGTTGGTCACCTCAGTATTGGCTACTGTGCTCATCCAGGACTGCAAACAGCTTCTTTTTTTATGTGTGCCCTGGAGAGAGCTCAATGAAAAATAGATTGACAAGGCCATGTTCATTCAAGAAAAACAAAAAAATCCTTCTCCTCTGTAATTACTTGTCCAGGAAGGAAGAGATTTGGAGCCTTACCACCTAGGAGCTATTCTCTCATCTTCCACTTCCTAGGAGAGGAAAATGTCCTAACCACCAGGCACACCATAAACCAGGCTAAACCAAGACTAGTGCATGGTTTTTGCATTGGAGATGTATCAGACAAAGTAAACCTGAATGCAGAGAGTAACACTCAGATCCAAGGGATGGACTGTGGTAGGGACTGGAAAATGTGCAGCTGATGCTCAGAGCAACAGCAAACATAATGTGTCTTCACCGTGCAGGTTGCTGAGTTCTGCTTGAGGCTGGAAGGACTTTGTTGTATTTTCTTTGTCTAGTGTGTGAATTAAAAGTAGAGCTGTGTTCAGATCTGCTGACCTGCTTGCTTAGGAACAAGTAGCACAATATTTGATAGGGTTGGCTTTTTTTATTTTCTACTGTCAGCCCACTGCTTAAACTGTTTTCTTCTTTGTTGGTGCTAATTCATCATCAGTGACAGAGGCTAAAACAGAGAAGTTCAGATATAGAAATAGATACGATATATAGAGAGTTACAAGGACAAAAAGTAGTGTGAGTAGGAAGCTGACAACTTCCCATAGATAACTTCTGCACTTCAAAAATTTGCCCTAGGTTGTTGTGTCAGTAATTGAAAATTTCTTCATTCAGAAGATTCTTTGAATGAGAAAGCAGGAACATTTTGGCAGTGTTGAATCTCAAAGGATAGTGCATTGGGGAGCAGTTAGTATTCAACAGCATAAACGTTCAGCAGTGAACAGAATGCTACACACATATGCAGTTGCTATTAAGCATAGTAACTTTCCACCCCCCCCCCCCCCCGCCCCCTTACCTATTTCTGGATGAGTGTATGAAATTGAAAAATCTGGAAGTAAAACATTGATTTATTTTCTTTTCCCTATTTTTTCTATTAAGTTGTGCCTTTACAGTGCCTTGACTGTGCTGTAATTTTACAATGCTCATCTTAAATAAATCAACATAGGAAGTAGATTGAAAGAGTAGTAATGACAATGGGCTCTTCAGTGCGCTGGAAGTGTGTTGTTCTAGTTTAAACATAATTCCTATCATTATAAAATAGCTTATCTCTTTTGCATAGTGTATTCATTGATAGTATTTGATTAGTGAACCCTTTTGTATTTTTTTTTTTACTTCATATAAATTGTGATAAACAATGCAGTACATATTTGAACTGGGTGGTGTTGTCATGGCATTGATGGGAGATACATATCACTTGTAATTTCTTTCAGTCAAGATTTTAATAGAGATGTAGTTTTAAATAGTAGCCAATAAGGATTTCTTTTAAGGAGTGTCCATTAATAGAACTCAGCTGTTGAAGGTTGACTGTAGCATTAGGCTTAAGTTTAATCTCCTACATACTATAATTTACAGGGCTGCATTTAGTGCATCATTCTTCCAGCTGCTTCACTGGTGGAGGGATGGGGGTTGTGATAGTGGGGGAGAGGGGAAAGGTATGGTGAAAATTTTCCATCATAACCTGTAAAAATCTGGCAAAATTAAAAATAGGAGAATTTGGCTTGAAGTTTTCTATAGTATGTCTTACTAGGTATGAATAAGGTGGATGTCTTCCATCTTGGAGAAGGAGTGTTTTTAAAAATAATTAAAAAAAAAGAGTTCATGGTCCTATTCCTAGATAAAGTCCAAAACAGAATTACAAGCTTTTTGAATTCACTGTTTGGAAGTTTTTTGGTGAGTAAAAGATAAGCAAGAACAAATCCTTTTCTATATCAAATTGTGATGCAGTGTAAAGAAAGGAAATTTGAAGTGGAATCTGAATTTGCCAAAGGCCCAAACAAGAAGTCATTGTTTCTTCACTGTATTCAGAAGTATAGAAGTGTTAAGAGAAGTCTCTTCTCTCTGTTATCTCTTTGTGCTGCATGTGATCAGACAAGGAAGATGTGGTGGGGTTTTTGAGGGTGGGGTGTGGGTTTTTTTGGTAGTACGGTGTTTCATTCTACATGTGTTACAGAAGGTAATTAACATTTGGATTAGTCACTACCAAATATTCTAAGTTCCATTTCAAGACTGTAGAAATCTTGTCTGCTTATAGCCCTGCCTGTTGACCGTGACCTTTAGCAGTTGTCTAAATGTTTTGGGTTTAGTTAATTTTCTAACTGTTGCAATTTCTACTATGTTACTGTTTAGCAATTTCTTGCAAGCATATTACAAGTTTAGGAACTTCTTACTCTCCTTGTACTAAAATTTTTACTATAAATCATCTTATAAAGTTGTTTCTAGTCAATTGTCTATTGTATTTTCCCAAAGGGAACAGCAGCAATTTTTGAGTAGTGTCTTCTCTAGCAGCTGAACATCTCCTGTGCCGTAAGTTGTGGTTGCTGAGTCTGCACGTGAGGTGGCAGGTGGGGCTGGAGGTGCAAGTCATCTTGTGCATTCAGGCCTCCCATCAGAGCTGGAGAACCGGGCCTGGGAGGAGGCTTGATGACCCCAGAACATAGCTCTGGCCCTCGCAGCTGCCAGGATTAGACTACCTTGTTTGTACAATGGTGAGTGGAAAGAAAACTGGAGTGGCAGTTCGTTACTTTCCAGAAGTACCACTTCCGATAGTCCGAAATAGTGCTTTCCAACGATGTTTCTGTTGCCTTTTCTAACATCTATAGGCCGCTTGAGGTGGAGTGGGGAAGACGAAAGTCCTCTGATGTGCAGGAGGATGATAGGATAGTCATATGTCCTTTTTCATAGAGGTGCAATGGAGAGCAATTGAAATAAATATGAAGCTGTGGTTTAACAGCTCCATGGTTTTTTCAAGTTGGAAGTAGTTACATTAAATGCCTTTCATGAAGAAATAATTTTTTATTTGGTGTTTAAAAAACCTCTTAGTTTTTAGTAGAGTGAAATCTCAGCTGTGATAAACTAGCTAGTACAAGGCTTGTGAATCTACTTTAGATACTTTTCCCACAGTTTTCAGTAATATTTATCCTAGATTTTGTATACCTTCTTAATTTTTAAAATATTTCTTCTTGTTTATTTTAATATGCTTTTTTTTCCTCTAGTATGCAAGCATGTTTGTCATAGCTCCATGTTTAAAATCTAGTGAGTTCTGTTTATTTCATTGTAATAGTAGTACACAACCTCTTGGTACCTAACTAGTGCCAAATCTATTCAAAACATTCTATTTGCATGTATAAAATACTGTGCTTAAAATTCTTATCATTTCAAATACAGCTGAAGCTCCGTGTGTTTCCCATTTCACAGTTCTTTAGTGATTCATATAATTATCCTAATAGCTTATTGCTATTCTATTTAACTGGTGATATTAATGCAATAATTGTCATTAAAATACAAAATTTTGAATTAAGCCTTGTTCTAAAATATATTTTATTATTACAGATAGGTTAGACACACTGTAGGCTTCTGTTTTCAAAATAATTTTTTTTGCATTCATCTAGGTAGATTAATGAAATTATATTCTACAAAATGTAATGAAAGAACTGTTTAAAATATGTTGGGCAAATGATGATGGGCAACTCGTTCACCTCACTACTTGTATATTTTGATTCAATTTCAAACACTTGATTTAGCTTCCTGTACCAAAACCGACCTATTGTTAAGATGCCTAAATAAAATCTAGGAAACTTGCCTCATTAGCTATTTATGTTTGTGAGACTAGTGATGCTGTTAACCAGGAACATTTTCTTTGACTAGTGTTCTGGGAAATAACAGATTATTCCCCCCCCCCCTTTTTTGGGCAGGCTTCTTGTTTCTGCAAAATAATCTTTTATCAGGCCTAGCATCTGCTCTGCAAGTAGGGAAGTATAACTAATACCATACTTACATAAAATATCAAGCATTGCATATGAGCAATATGTTTAAGGCAAGCATTAATGTATCATTATTTGATATGCCTGCTTTCAATTTATTCCCTGTGTTGTATAAGGTACTCTTTTCATGAGTGTATCATCAGTGTTGTGCTTTGCTAATTGTGTAACTAGAGAATTTTGATTTTTTTTTTTTAAATCTGGTTTTTGGTTTGAGATTGGTGATTGAAAAATTGTTTCATTTTTTAATTCAGTTTGTTAGGAGAAGGGTTGGCAGGCAGGAGTCTCATTTTTCGTGCCACTTTTACCTTAAAATATTGAAGCAGGGAAACATCTGTGCAAGCTGAAACATGGACCAGTACTTGGCCAACAACACTGAAAAGGTCTACATTGATTATAGGTGTTTCACATTTCCTTAGTGTGTGTTTGTTGGTGATCGGATTGCATGAACTGTGGAGGCCAGTGCATCCTCATGTGTACTTTAAGCTTTCTCAAACTAGTATTATGCATGTCCAAATGAGTCTGAAGACAAGTGTTTCCTCGTTCTGTGACTCGTAGATGAAAACTATAAGGTATGAGTAAAAATAATGCTTTTGAATTTGGCTAGGACAACAAAGGATTAGTTTGCTGTTTAAATAAATCTTTTTGTCACTGTCTAATGCCAGATGCATTTAGTGGGAATGCTGAAATGAGCAGTAGAGCTTTTCAGCATTTTTGCATGGGCAGGAAAGGCATAGTCAGGACCAGACAGTTAAGGCTGTGGAGAAGAGCACAGTGCAGAACTGCATATTTAGTAGGATGAGTATAGAATTGGTACAGCAAAAAACTGAACCTTGAAAAGAAAAGTCTGGTGTCTGTCATTGTGCTGCTAGTCAGTTTTGTTGACCCAGTGTTTTTTTTTAACTTAATGGAAACTTGAGAGCTATGGGGTCCTGTGGAAAGGATTCTCAAAACTTAGCTGTACACTGTGTAAAGAAATACCTCCTTTTTGGTTTGTTTTTGAAGCAGCAATGAACATTTCCTGTCCACCTTCCTAATAAATGTGCCTCACAACCCTCCTCTGTCGTCACTTATCCAGTTTGACAAGTCCAACTCTGTCTAATTGTCACTCTTGTAGAGACTGTCCATGTCTTTGCTATGTGTTTTTGTATGTTGCCCAACTCTTCTAAACCATTTTTGAAAGGAGGGAAGCAGTGGTATGATGTGCTATATTCCTTGCCTAATATTTGGTTTGCTTTTGTGACCACTACAGATCATTGAGATAATAATTTCATAGAACTGTTACAAGACCAGTACCTCATTACTGTGTAATAGTAATTCAGAGACTGTCATTTTGTATATAAGGTTAAGATATTTTCTTCTTCTGTGTCTGTCACTTTACGTTTCTTTACATTGAATTTCATTTACTATTTTATTATACCGTCAGTAGTGTTAGGTCTTTCTGCAATCTGTTGATTTTTGTCATTAGTACTCTGAGTAATTATATACCAAAGATCTTGTTCTCTCACTAACCACCTTCTTTTTTGGATCATTTCTGAGTATGTTCAGTAGTTCAAGCCCTAAAGCAGGCTCTTGCTGTGTGCCACTGCTGAAATTCTTTCATTAAGGACCATTTTTACCCTCTTTTCTTTGCCCTGTAAGTAGTTTCTTAGCCTTTGGGTGGGGGTTGGAACCCTCCTTCCTGTCTCACAGCAGTTAACTTTCCTTGAAGAAACGTGAATACATGGCCTCGTTTCACTTGGAAATTTAAGTAGACTGTGTCAATTGGATTTCCCTTGTCCACGTGTCCCTTTATGCCTTCCAGCACATTTGCGACTCGTAACAGTCTTTCACAAAACTACACTGACTTGTCCCCAATACATCTTACTTACCGGTATGTACACTAACTTGATTCCTTCTTAAAGCTTCTACCCCTCTGGCTTGGATACATTGCAGACTTGCTACTCTATTTCTTTGCGCTCCCCCAGATGTCCATGTTGCCTTCTGATCTTCAGGTACAAGGTGTTTTTCAGTGAGAAGCTTTGCTTGCTTGTTAATAGCTCAATGGCTGCATCCATGGCTTCTGGGGGGCTCCTGGATGAATGCAAACAGTTCGACTCTGTCAAGCCACTTTGCAGCCTCCTCTGCCACTGCTTCAGTTGGAGACAAGATCTCAAAGTCGTTTGGAGCTTCTGGACCATGAAGATCATTTTTGTCACGGACTAGAAAAGAAGCAAAGTTTTATTTATGCCTGTGTGTCTGAGTGCATGTGCATTTCTGTATGTATACATATATATTGGCTGATCAATCCATTGCAGTTGTAGCCTTAATTCTAGAATAACTATTAGGGAGTGGTTTATTGCCGCTTACTGGGTAGATGCGTTTGGAAAAAAATGGGATTTTTTTCTATAGCTTGCTGAAGAAGAAAACACACAGGTTTTCCACGTTAAAGAAATGGCTTGAGTATAACTAATTTTTCCTCTTGTTTTCTTACCAAAATAAATTTCATACCTGTAGAGGTTAAGTGTTGTACTTGGCCTGAGGTAAAAACGTTTCTTTTAGGAGACTGAAGAAAAAATGGAGGACATGAAAATCTAGGTCTACAAAATTATTTCTGGTCCTTTAGCCACTAGTGTGGAGATTAGAACAGTTAATGTGCAATGTGGGACATCCTCGTTACCCTTTTCTTCCCTAATCTGGGGGGGGTTGAATCAAGAGCACCTTAAGCAGGCTACCCAGTGTCAGTGGGTCTTTCTAATCTCTGACGTGGACTATGTTCTTCTTTCCATAAAGAAATGCTGGTGGGAGCTAGGGTATTTCATCTGCCAGGGAGCGGTGGAACAAATCTACTTGTGAGGCTTTGCCCACTTCTCTAGTTGAGTGTTTTATATGGAGAAGGAATGGAAAGGATTGAGAGAGGCTCAGAATTACCTTCAGGGTGAGGGACTGGGTGCCTCTGCTACTGGAAGACACAAGTTCAAGTCCACACTGATTTCTTCTCTACTATTGATGTTTTTATTTTGCATAGAATAATTAAATAGCTGTTGAACAGAGTGAGAGAGAGAGTTAATCCCTAACTTTGACAAGTAAGATACTCACCTAAGATCCAGTCTGTGGTTCAGGAAATGTGTTTATAAAAGGTTGAAATAATTTCAGCAGGAGGGAGGGACAGCAAAGCCCCTCAACTGCCTTCATGATACTTTGTTCTTGTAGCCAGAGCCCTCTCCTGCAGAGGGAAAGATCTGGGTTCAGGCAGATTGCAGAGAGGTGAGTGATTTAATCAGGGAAGTAGTCATCTAACAGGGGTTCGCCACCTTTCTCTTGTTTAGAGACTTAGCACTTAAATGGCTTTTTAATAAAAAAATATTTAGAAATATTTAGTATTTTATCAGTCAGAATTTTAAAATAAATCCACTCTCTGAAGCAAGCCAAAGTAGCTGGTCATAAAGGAGAAATAAAGCCAGTCACAGAATTGTCAGAGAATCGTAAATTGCTATTTGGGGGGAAAAAAGCCATAATAATACCAGCTCCTGTGTTCATTAGATCAGTGATAATTACTGATGTGTCCTGAATATAAAATAATTTTGAGGACAGTCAGGATGCTCAGATAGCCGTTACCAAGAGTGGGTTGGTTGACAAGCCTGAGTGTTCCCTTATGATTTGTCTGTCTCATCTCTGCACGGCTCCTGTCGAGTTGGTCTGGCAGCTGTGGAGAGCTATGGGCTATATGTGCACCAAGTTAAATATTCCCTAACACGTGGCATGATAATACCCCAGGTGCCCTATAACATTTGCCCTATTGAGGTTAGGGTTTTTTTCTTGCAAAGAGATAAAAAGGGGGGGAGGGGGGAGAGAGAAAAAAACAAAAGGAGAGGGAAAAAAGAGGGGGGAGGGAACCAAAACAAACAAAAAACCCAACCCTTTCTATTTTCCTCCAAGAGCAGAGGAAGGACATGCACAAGGACATTACCTGCAGCCCCAGTGTCACAGTTCACATTTTGTAGCTTGGAGTCCTGGGAGTTACGAAAACTTCATCTAGTGTTTGTTTGTCAGACTTGGGAGGAACTGGAGTATTTTGGGATTTCTTCTCTTCCATGGCCCAGATCCCTACTGCTCCATAAGCCTTATCTGGCAGACCGGGAATAAATACGATCAAAATTAGCCTATCTTTGCATTGGAAAAGGGGCAAGAATGGAAGGTCAGCAGCAGTGCTGCAGCAAGGAACATGCTTAACAGGGTTTTGGGTTTTTTTTTTAAGTAAACTAGGAAGAGAGGCAGGTCAGGATATTTTCACATCCAGTCCATGTTTTGTTCACACTTTTCACTCTAGTTTATTTTTATAAACTAGGGAAACAAAACCACAAATACTGGCCTAGCGCATCTCACAGACATTAGTAGTTTTGAGATCACTGTGATACCTATTCAGTCATTCCCAAATTTTGGAGTTCTTGGAAGCAGACAGTTGAAAAGATTTTATCGTAAGAGTTAGCCTGGGTCAAGTGAAGATCTTGCCTGTGCATGCTCTGAGGTCGTTTCTCCAGGACACTTTGTGCCAGTTTTATCCATGTGCTTTCCTACCTTCCCATCGCAATTCTGTCTTAGCACTCGCTGCAGATGGTTGTAGAGAGGGGCATACGGGAACAAAGCTGAATTGTTCCTTCTGCCCTAATTTGAGGATGCCCAGTCATCTTAAGCCTGTGAGTGGCCTGTTGACTCTTTGTGCGATGAAAAGTCGAAATACAAAGGCAGGTTTTGGAAAAGCAGGCAGGAAAAGGTGAAATGTCTTTCTCCCTTGCCATTTCTGAGATCAGTGTCAGTGAAACCTGGCAAAGTTGGCTTCAGTCTTCTGCTTTGCTTTCGTCTGCAGAGAGGGATTCAAGTTACTCAGTAGCCCTGTGCTAGGACAGTTTTATTTCCAGTTGCTTATCATGTGATGCAGTTACAGTGAGGAATTACAAAGTTGTTGCCAGCATTTGCACCAGTAGCACTGTCTAAGCAGACAACTTGGGTTTGGTTTTGCTTTTTAATGCGCAGGTATGGATGTGACAATTCTGGCTAGATAGTATCACTGAGATGAAACAAAGTTCAAATAAATGATACATAGAGCGTTCCAGTATCATGGTTTAAAGAGAGAGCTAGAAACAAATGTATTCCACTGAACACTTAAAAATTCAGCTAGCTTAATGTAAGACCTCGTTTTAAACTTTCGTTATTCATTGAGTTTTTGCTCCATAGTTCCATTTTATAAAACAGAAAGATTTTCAGTTTTTAAACTATTAGTTTAATGTCATTTTAGTAGAATTGCCTTGTGTCTTGATTTTGTTTTTTTTTAAAGTTTGACATTTAATGTAGTTTCTTTTTTTTTTTCCAAAACGTACATACAACACCAAAAAAAGAAAACACAGTGTAATTATTTTTTTTAATGCTTAAGGAAGGTTAGAATATCTATTGGAAAGTTCTGATTAATGGCAAGAGAATATACGTATGCCAGCTGACTCTGCAGAGTTGCATAATATCAACTGTCAAGCAAGTAAAACAGGTGATGCTTTTACATGTTTATGATTTAACAAAACTGTCATCTCTGCTGCTGCATCATATCACACCTTTACTTCGCAGCCTTCCCTTCTTTAGCTTTGGCAAATACAAACTGTACTCCACTCAGATCTACCCAAACGGGGTTTTGAGGAGTCTGCTGCTACTTCCATTTTTTGTAACTTCTTTTATGAGAAAATCTTCTTGAAAAAAGTATTACAGCTGCCTTAGTTTCAGTTAACATAATCATCTGAAACTTGTGTGTGTGTATATAAGTCAGCTAACTGAAGATCTGACCTGGGCATTTTATGTCAGTGAAGGAGAGGAATGCATAAAGCGTGGCTTAACTCAGCTTTGTAAAACATACCTTTGGAGTTACACTGGATGCCAAGGTAGCATTTTCTTTATGGTAGACTTGTGTTTTTCTTATAAATTTTAGAGCAGTCACTTTGTGTTCTTACATTGCTGTACAGCACCTGCTTAAAAACCTTAATGTTATAATTTGTAAAGTATAAGTTACAAGCTATTTCATCACAAGGGACCTTACTGGGCAGTCCAGACAGCAAAGACCAGAAGGTGCTCATTCAAATGCATCTTCCGTCTCCTCTAAAAGTGGATGTCATATCAATATGGTGTCTTTTTTGATACACACGTGTCAGTAAAGCTGATATAATTGATGTTTGTTTTACTGCCACTAGAAAACACATTAAGTAAGTGCAGAGAGTTGTGACACAGGAAGGGGTTAGACCCTTGCTTCATTCAAAGAGGAAGCTGCTCGCTCCTCAGTGTTCGTGTTGCAAATTGTGCTGGGCTTTTAAAGGCTATATTTCACCCTGCCTGGCCCTGCTTTTTCTTTCTTTCCCCCCCTTTAAACTACGATTCTTTTTCTTAGTGCAGTTCACATAAGACATTTGCACTGGGTGAGACAGCATCAGTATTGACCTAAGATGGTTTTACTGGTTAAGCTTTGCTGTTCTCATTTTTCTGATATGCTTTGCTTTAAAGCTCAGCTGCAGCTGAACCACACGGATCAGTCCCAGTTGTTTTTTAAAATGTTCCATTTAACAGTTTGGGAGAGGTCGGTTTGTTCTTAAATAATTCAGCCTTCCTTGAAGGAGGACCACAGATTTAGCTCAGGCATGTTGGGTTATGCAGGTATAGCTGGCTTCTTAGATCCCATTGGTTAGCAAGACGTGTACTGGTCTTGTTTGGGAGAAATGGTTTGGGGACTCTGAGTCTGCAGAGTTTCTGCCAAGAACTTCCATGTAAGTTTTCTAAGATCTGATAAAGTTGGGTGGCCACAGTGCTGAGCTAGCGCCATTCCTTACATGCTCAGAGGATGAAGTGTGGTCAACGTAGTGTTAGCTGATGCTACTTTTTACACCCTTAGGGACTGCAGTGGATGTATTAAGTGTCTGATTCAGATCACCTAAAGATATTTCTGGAAATTTTGAAACATTGTCTATTTTAGTTGTTTGAAAAAAAACGTACACCTATTTGCAAAAACTAAACTCTGCTTTTTTTACTAAGAAGTTCTTTAATTAGATCATCCAGAAATATGCTAAGAAGTGTTGCTGGGTGAAGCTGTAGTAATTAATAACTTGTTTAAATTGAAGAGTGACGACTATGCTGAGTATTGTATATGATGCTGTGCTGTGGCTTAAAATAACTTTTGTCTGTTGATTTGTCTGTAAAATGGAAGAATGTTGGAATTTCAAGAACAATAAGTTACAAAAAGTTAAGATTTTATCATGTAGGCTTTGCACATATTATGTAGTACAGACATGGAGACCTAGGCTTACCTCTCTTTAGGTGAAGACAGTATAGACATCTATATGTGAGGTAGTCATTCAGTATTGGCTTTACGTAAGTGATAGCAAAGGGAATTTTCATATGATTACACTGATATTTAGCAGCTTATTTTAACTATTAAAAAAATACTACAGGAGGAAAAGCTGAGCAGGTTATTTGTTTTATTGCCTTGTATTTTCACCACAATGTAAGAGAGCCTGGTTTTCCTTCCCTGCAAGTGTTCCTTGGTATGTAGTGCCTCCCCCACGCTGTGGGACTCAGCTGGCCACGCAGCGCCTCTCCCCATTAGTCATCATTGCCTTCCCTAGCACTGTGTGCATGAAAGTAATTCTTTAAAGCAGTTGCTCATAGTTCATTTTTTAAAGATTATTTCATAATACATCATTGCAGTAGTACCTTCTTGTAAGCATGGACCAAATCTTGGTCACTAAGCACAAGCAGTTTTATGTGGAATAAAAAGATACATTGCAAATAAATCACTACTTATTTCCTTTAATCTAGTTCCAAAATCGTTTGACTTCTGCCATTCAAACGCAGCTTCCATTTACACATTCGGAAAGCTTTTGAAAGCATGTGAATGTTAATTTTTCCAGTTTTTCTGGAACTTAATGTAGTTAACTTCCAGCAATGTCTGCAGCTGGCTGCCTAATAAAAATAACTTGCATTCCTAGAAACATTAGACTGTACTGATGGCAAAAATGACTAAACAATTTTAAAATGTAACTCATACTGTTACATTAAAATATGTTTTCTCTTAGTCGATATTAATCTAAAGTAAAAGACTAACTGCAGTGATATTTATTAGTGTTTTTATTAATGTGGATTAGCCATTTACAGAAAAGTTCTCATATTGCAGCAGTTTTCCTTTTTAACTTTGACTGCAGTCCATCTATCCTTACATTATCAAAAAGCTTCCTGATGTCTGTTGCTTTAGTGATCTCTCTTTCCTTAATGTGTGGAATATTCCTATAGTGTTGCAAGAAATGCAATAACTACTTTGCTTGTGGTGCAAATGCACGTGTACATCTTTATGCCTAACATTACACTGTCTTTCATGCTTTTTCTTTTGATGGGCAGCCTGCTTTATTTATTCCATGTTGACTTACTGGTTTTAGTATAGTGAAACTTTGTTTTAATGTAGTATTGAGTTTTAATAAGTGAGTTTTAATAAGAGTTTTTTTAAGTGAGTGGTTTTTTCTAAATTCTCAACTACAAAAATGTTTTTTTAATTAACTAAGAGAGAAAGTAAAGAGTGCAACTGTATTTCCAGTTCATCTTTTATTTGAAAATATTGGGGCAAATTAAAAATGCCAGATGTTTTTATTTTAAAGTTTAGGTTCTAGAGACTTTTCAGTGGTAGGATTAGATTTTTTTGTAATGAAATGTACTAGTTTCACAAGTAAAGTACTAATATTATGATAGCGTTGAGTCCCAAGTCTAGCAAGGTGCATTATAACAAATTGCCTGTGCCTCTGCATTACTTCTCTGATAGTCTTTTCTTAGATACGTAAAGGTCACTGATGAAGTATGTCTGCAGTGTCCAGTGGGCTCAGCAGCTCTGAGTTATTAGTGTTTCATTCTTGAAAATGAAGCAGGCTGTTTCTTGGTGATGTACAGAGATAGTGAATGAAGAGTTTTTCTCCTTTTGTATCCAGTTCTTTACAGACTCCTGATTACATTTCTCAAAACGTTACTGTATGAAGAGTTAGTTACTCATTCTTACCACATTTGTCATGTCCTTCTACTGTATGAAGGCCATAACTGAAGGCAGCTAGGTTACCTAAGATCAGGCAGTGTAGTGCAAGTATCAGGCGACTGATGCCAGACTGTAAGTGCTTAACCATTGTTTCACAAAATAACGTGGTTATAAATGGGACAGCGGTCGGTGATGTTTTGTGGGAATAAGCTGTTGAGCCTTAATGGTAAATGTTGATAGACTGGAAGAAAGCAATACAGTTGGAGGCTCAGCTGTGAGAGCAACCCCAGGTTGCAAGGTGCAGAGGTGCTCTTCTCCAGCGAGGACTGATCACTGAGTGACAGCCACAGTCCTTGTAAAATAAGCTAGAACCTGTTTCAACAGCAGAAAAACCTTCAGCAGCTTTAAAACATTATTATCTCTCCAGGATGTTTTCTCTGTTGGTGACATTGGTGCCCTTTTTACAGCTCTGTTGGCTATCAGTGTGCCAGATTGTCACTCATTGGGCATCTAATGGGCACCTGAATGGATCTAATGGCACACTGCTGCAGAGAGGGTAGAGCTGGCTCCTCTCGTCTCATCCTTGCTACCCATTCCTGGGATCCTCTTCCTTACCTCGAGTGCTTCTGCTGCTTATCTCACCCAGTTGTGACACTATTCAACTTCCTATCGAATAATAGCAGAAAGCGATTCACTTTGATTTATTTGTGATTTCACACCTTTTCCCCCTTTCTTTGGTTAGTTTTCTGCGGGTTTAGCAAGCTAAGCTTGCCCATAAGGGCGGCAGCTGAATGCCGGAGACGGTCCAAGGAAAAAGCAGGGAGAATGCGTGGTTCAGAGTAGCACTTGCAGAGGGAACAGCAGCAGCAATTAATTATTAAATCAGCTCTGCCTGTCTTTATCTAAGCTACAATCTTAAAAGCATATCTTTTGAAAAGGACACCTGACCTTGAAGATGAAAGATTTACTGTTTGAATTAATCTTAAAGTGGTATTTTTCTGGGCTATGCCTGTTCGGATTCGAGTATTTTTTTGGTAGTTGGTACCTACAGGCTGTTGATACATCTAAGAACTGGTGGCAGTGTGCTATTTTTTTCCCCAAAAGGCATGCTCACCTCTAACAGGAATTCACAGCCCTAAAGGGGGATGTGGTAAGGAGTAAGTTTTAGTGTGTGGAGTAAGCCTGTTAATATTATCAAAAGACATGGAAGGTCTAGAAGGACAACTCTAAAACTCCACATATTCTGAGTGAATAGGATTAAAGTAAAAGTTCTAAATTATAGAAAATGAGAATTAAATGGGGAAAAATAGTGAGGACTGCTGGACTGCATATCCAGAGTATTGCCTTCTGCAGCACTGGATTTAGGAGGGAAGAGATAACAGATTGAATACAAGTTTCTGCAAAAAACTTGGAATTTTGCTTATGGATTGCTTTTATTGTACATTATCTGAGCAAATGTATTTAATGAAACTGCACGGATGTTACAGTTTTTCAAAGGCAGGGGGTTCAGAACAAAGGAAGTAAAGAAATTTTTGTTTAAAACTTTTTTTAATATTTTTGAATCTTAAAAGTAGAATTCTGTAATACCTATTATGTGAAAAAAAATTTCTGGCAGTCTGAGGTGGTAGATGTAGTTGCAGAGCAAATAATGGAAAAAAGCTGTGATGTGTGATTCAGGAATTAAAAATGTAGTAATAAAACCTGTATTCCTTCCATGTATGCAGGTGACTTTAAAACATGTTTTCTGAGTGTACTTTTGAATGTTCAGATAAATCCACGCCGGACTATTTTTCCTACGTCAATGTTGAGTTATATGTCAGCAAGCAATTAAATACTGGTTTGATCATTTCAGTCAGCTTCTATGCAACTTGCAGTACATTTTTGCAGTACTGTCAAAACGTGCGTACCCACAGGACATGTAAATTATGTGAATTTAATTTAAATCTAAATCACTTCATTTTAGTATGAGATTAAGAGACTAATTGAAATAAAACCTTTATTGTTAGTTGAATTAAGTCAGTAAGAGATACCAACTAGTACCTGGGACTGTGGAATGTCATGGGTAAGAAACGCAACACTGGTGTGCTTGTGAAGATATATCCAGCAGTGCACACATGGAGCAACAAATTTGCTCTGAATGGTTAAAGGATACCTTTGAGGCCTTTTCATGTAACACCTTAAGGAAGCCATATGTGTATGAGGACAAAAGTAATAAACTCGGGAAACCACTACAATGTACAACAGCATTGCTCCTATAAGAAATACTATTTTTGCATATTTTACTTGTGCATTCATTACCTCTTTATGTATCATTTAACATGTAAATATTCTTAAAAAATATTCAAAAGCTTTCAGAGCCCTAGAGCAGTGAAAACAGTTGTATGAGAGACATAATGAAGGTCTCCATGAGCTTGCTTGAAGAATTGCAGGTTTAAGTGTTGGAGGAGGAATGTTCGTTCCTTGTTGGGTTAGTTTCATCAGTTATCCTAGAAGCACATAAGCATGATGCTGCACCTGTAGTGGTAATGCTGAATCCCATGGTGCTGGTGAGGTGTCCAAGTGTTTGATACCATCATTTATAAGCAACTGAGAACAAGGACTGGTTTTCATGTGTTTGTACAATATTGACTCTAGCTATATTTTGGAAGGACTGTGTGCTCACTTCAGGGTACTTCAACTTGCTTAGACAATGTAAGTTAGAAGTTTTACAGCAAGAAAACTATGTTCAACTCAAAATGGAAACAAAATTTTGTTCTTAATTCTGTTGTTACTTTATTTTTAATAAGAGAAACTTATCTCTAAGGAACCCCTAGGGCTTATGACCAAGAAAGAGAAATCCTGCGCTAGACATTAGATAAGCACTTTCTGAAAAGATGCTGTTTTTCCTAAGAAAGCAGATGGTAGGTTGTCTTTTCTTATGCTGCTACAGTATTTGAAGTTGTTTTTAAAATGTCACTTATATGCATGTTGACACCTAAACCGGCAACACCTTCTTGACCTGGATGAAGAATGAAAAGGGAGAGAACTGTGTTTGTCATACATCTCCGTATGGGAAGGATGGGGCAAACCTCATGCAAGGACTGACTGCAGTTAAGTGAAAGGGACTGGAGTGGCTCTTCCTTGCCTGGAACATGGACAAATTTCAGATTCATGGATAGGACAAGCAGGAAAAAAGGGAGTATCTCAGGGAATGGATATATGTCAGGCCTTCTAGGATTTCAAAAAAATAATAGTCTAATTTTTGGATTTAGGAGTGAACTGTGCAGGACTAAGGCACTCCTCAGTTAAACCTGCGTTCATCACTTTTCATTTCCAAGAGGTTAAACACGAAGCCAGAATGCCGTAGCCTTTCTGGAGGAGCTGCCTTGAGAATTTGGGACTGCTGAGGCATGGGTCTGATCTGTAGAGTAATGTAAGCATAACTGAGTGTCTGTCAAGCCCCACTTGTTAGTTGGGGCTTTGTACTTTTCCTCAGTACAACAATGCTTGTTTGATTTGTTTATGAAGGTCTGTGATGCTTTAAGAGTAGCAGGAATGGTTTATAGGCCACAAACACAGCTTCGTAGAAGGTGTTTCTGAAAATGGATCAGATGCTTGACCTGTTGGAGTTGTTGAGTCAGGATACTTGGAATTCATAGAAATCTGGGTCCTCTCTCCTGTTTTCTGCTAAATATAGTTTAGATAAGATACCTGTTGGTAGTTTTTCCCAGCCGTCTGCAGAAATGATCAGCTAGAGTGTGAGAGATTCTTCTGAAATAATCTCTGCAGGCAAAATCAGTAGAACTTTGGCTTTCCCAAATGCTCTGACTTGCACTTCTCTAACACCTTTCTTCTGTCCTTTGGTGCTGAAATATCTGTGGCACTGAAACATAAGAAAGCTGATTTGGGGCTCAGAGTGAGATTAATATACAATTACAGAAAAACCCGAAACACTTCATACAGGTGTCACTCAAATATATGTGCTGTTGTTTTGTTTCTCTGTCAAGTTAAATTTTTTGCCTGAAGTCTGTTCCGTTGTTTTTGCTGGTGCTGAATTGCTGAAGTTGTAGCCTTGTTTCTAGATGGGGGAAAAAAAACCCTGCATGTTGACCTACCTAGCAGTACGAGGAAACAAAATAAATTTTGGCACTATTTTAGGCCTGCACAGCTTTAGCAATAAACATGTATGCTCCCAACAGATTGGACTCTTGTTTCCGCATTTTAAAGTTTTGGTCCCAGAACGTATTCCAGACTAGGCAGTCTCCGTGTGCTGGGTACTAAGAAGTGTTCCCAGGTTCAAGTAGCTTAAATGTGCAAGCTGTCTGATAGTGCCAGTGTCCATCAGGAAAGTACTTAATATTTAAATTTGGGGCCTCCTATTGAAAATTCTATGGGAATATTCTTCTGATGCACGGCACAAAAAAAATTGCTATAAAGTGCTGCTGGCATATTGCTTTTTTTTTTTTTCTCAATAGGGATAAACCCAGCTCCATCAGTCTGAAACTAGCTACAGAGATAGATGTTTTCTTTTTAAGATAGTCTTAAAAACGCCTTGATAATCCTAACTTTGTGCTGATGTCAGGCGAGTTAATGTCTATATCCAGGCACTGGTAAACAGGCAGTCTGCTTAATATTTTTTATGTAGTACTACTATTACCAGAGCCATATTTATAGCCTGAAAAAAAGCAGGTTACAAAGGAATAACTTTTAGCTGCTCCTTATTTCTTAGCCACTTAATTAAAGCCTGTGAGATAAACAAAGAGAGTGATCCTTTACAAAAAAAATCCTTTTTTCTCCCCATATTACCTACAATGAATTGTATTTCTAACTATTGGCTTTTTTTGTTCTCAACCTTTTTACAGACTGTGGGTTCTGTAGCTAAAACTTCTGTATTAAGATTCTGTAGTTAGAAAATAATTATTTACTGTGCAATATTTTGTCTGTATGAGTGCAGGACTTGTCTGTCATTAGCACAAACTGTCTGTTAGTATGACATTGTATGAAGAAAACCATTTACAAGAAGTTAATCTATAAGATAAATGTCTTCATCTCAAATGCAGAAGTCCTTTTATATTTTAATAAGCATCTTGATATTGTTGATAAATTCCCCTTTTTAGATTGAAAATGAAAGCATTGGTTATCACTTCCTGAAACAATTGGTTCAGGCGATCTATTGATGGATCCCTTGAGATGTCTAATATTAAGATACAGAAAACTGCCAACGTTCGGATTGTATCTTAGACAAAAGCCAACATTAGCCTTGCTTATCAGAAGGTGGATTTTTATTTTCAGATAGTGAAAGCATCATCTTGAATTTACTTCCGCTAGGTTGTTTGCACGTGGATCGGGGGGGGGGGGGGCGGGGGGGGGGGGGGGGGGGGG
>JAVKLA010000005.1:15193786-15309550 GCA_034782735.1 Sagittarius serpentarius | reverse complement strand
TGCGCTAGGTTGTTTGCACGTGGCTCCGCCCCCCCCCCCCCCCCCCTTCTGGTGGTGTTTTGTTCCTGTGTGGTAATTAACCCTTCCTTAACATTACCCTGTGTTATATTTTAAACATTCAGAACCATGCAATGACTTACTGGCCATTCAAGACCTGTGGTATGACCTTTATCACACACTCACGTGAGGCAGCAATCACCACTCACTTTGCAGCAGCCTTGCAGTCCCGTGGATCCCCAGGATTATGTGTTACAGCATGCTTTGACAGCTGCTCCACAGGCATGAACCTGAGACGTACAAATAGATATTAGCAGTGTCTAACATCCTTGCCGTAAAATGATGGAGGTATCCAACACAACCCCTAGTCTCTTTCAGCCTTCAGTTTCTCAGCTTTGCTGGAGCTCTTTATGAGCCTGTATTTTTGCTGGATTTTTTTCTAGCCAGTTTTAAACTTTTTACTTAACTATCTGTCTTACTATTTATTTACACGTTGATCTTACTTACCTATTATTTCTATGCCTATTACTTGTTTTCTCTTCTGCTTATTTCTCCTTCCATATTTTGTTCTGTTTCATTATTCCTTGGCTTAAGTGATGGCCTGTTCTGTGAGGCCTGTATACCTGCAGTGAATGCTTTCCTACACAGAAATCCCAGAAGCATTCAGGATTATTTTGCTTAGGTAGGCTTGTGCCTCAAACACATAATCTGTTTTATTTTTGACTTTAAGCCCCATGTTCAAATTAAATTTAAACAAACAAACAAACAAACCAGCAGGTTATGCACCTTTAAAGATCTGTTGGCTAAATTTCTGGGCTCCATTTTGGGTCCAGTGGGTCAGGATGTCTGGAGTCCAGTTTCGTCTTCTACCCTATTGAAACTGCTGCCAGAAGGACCCACAGTGCCCGCTGAAAAGCTTACTTACCGTAACTAATCTTTGAGAGTTCTGGTTCTGTGTTTTCACACTTCCCATCCGCTTTCTGTCTTCTTCCAAGGCCTCAGGCAGAGGATTCTGTGATTAAGAAAGAAACTTGAATAAATTGGGGCCGTTCGCACTCCTGCCCCACTGGGATCCCTGCAGAGTCGGGGAGGTTGCGCAGCCGGGGAAAGCAGCACTCCAGAGAACATCTCCCAGCTTAATTTTCTGGGGAACACTGCTTCGCACACTTGTGCAAATACATAGAATTTAATCCTAAAACATTTGTAAGTACCATATGATGTGAGCTTGCATTTGTCAGTGTGTTTCATGTTGGACACAGCTGTGAGGATAATTTTGCATTTAAACTGGGGTCCTATGCTGGTCTGCTGCAAGTTGATGTTTTTGTCTGGTTTTAGTGGACAAGCCAACAGCTACTTGGCTGCAGGAGGAGTTGCATGTACGCGGGGAGAGCCAAGGGGCTGCCCTTTTAAATATGGTTGGAACAAGACTTCAGTAAGGACTAAACGTACTTCTATTCTGAATCTTGCCAGTTAAGCCGAAGGAAGTATTTCTGGTTAACAGGGAGCCCACCGTTTCCAGCAGCAGTCGGCTGGGTGAGGGTTTGGCTGGGGGATGCTTTGCACAGAGTTGTGCCGCAGCAAAGCTCAGGTTGTTGATGTAGCTTTTTATTTTGGGTGGTGACACCACAGCTCTGACATCTGCGTGCATGTGAGTATGGAGTACTTGTAAGAAGAAAAATAGGTGATAAAGAACTTAAGAGTTTATCCAGCAGCTAACTCTAGCAGGATCTTAATTCGGGGTCCACTTGGAAACCACTGTGTAAAAAATGAAAGATAATCAGATCCTCAGAAGCTTCATTTTTAATTCCTGGTTGCTGTGCATCATCATTCTGTGGAGTTTGAGAGAGGTGGACAGAGCACGTGACCTTACTGGAGGTGGCTGAGGCTGTGGTACTGCTGGCTCCTTGTCTGCCCGAAGGACTTGCTTTCGGTAAGCCTTCCTAGACTAAATCAGGGGTTTGACAACTTCTCAGGGGAAGAATCGAGCGATAAACGAAACGGGGTTTTCAGGATGAAAATCTTCCCGCTTGCTGTGCCAATCCTGAGCTTTTCGCTGTTTGGGTTTTTCCTGCTCGTCGCGTTGAATCGGGCGGGTAAAAAAAAAAAAAAAAAAAAAAAAAAAAAGATTCACGCTTCCCCCCCGCCGCCCCTCGGGAGCATGCGTCAGTAAATACGTCTCTTGTTTACGGAGCGCTGCTCGGCGCTGCCGGCGGGCGGCGGGCCCGGGAGGGGGAGCTCCCGCCCCGCTCCCGGCAGCCTCCCCGCCGGTAACGGCGCCGGGCGGCCCGGCGGCTGCTGCCGCCGCTGCTGCTGCCGCCGCCGCCGCCGCCGCCGCAGGTGGGCTCCGGCGTCTCCGTAGGTGAACCTGTCAGCACACCCGGGGAAGGTGCCGCTGGTGGGTTTTTTGCAGCGGGGTCTGAATGTGAGTCGGGGTCGCTAAAGGCCCTGCGTGGGTTTGTTGCCACTGAGGACGAGCGGCGTGAGATACCTGTTGTAGGAGCCGCACGACGTTATAGGATGCAACTGTTGCTGGAAACATCCGCAGTTGTAGCTACCTGTGTAACGTGGAGGGAGGTGGCATGTATCTCAGGGTTGTCAGCCGCTCTTACGGTCTCCAAGCTAGCGGAGACGTTAAAGGGTGCGAGAGTACCTTTACAGCTCCCGCCCCGCTCCGCTCCGGGAGCTTTCTCCTGGGCCGAGCTTTGTGCAGCAAGGCGAAGGGCGGCTCTGGCCTGCGTGACTGATTGGGGCGATGCCTCCTGTGGACTGCAGACCTTTTAAAACTGGCCTAACAGTGTATAATAATGTAAGTGCGCAAATCGGTAGTAGATATGTGAAGGGGGGGAGAATAGTAGTTCATTACTTTAGCATAGAAGGACAAAATAGATATAATTAAGAGTATATTAGACTCAGAACAGGAAGTGCCATATTGAAACTTGCAAGCATAACCAGAACTTTGACCCTCGCTTATCTGTCCTCTGGTGATTTTTTTTTTCCCCCCCAAATATATCAGCATGCTGTTGTGCAAATACGATAGCTTGTGTTGCTTACAGTCTTGGAATCTAATACAATCTGTGGGTTTTATCTGCACAAATCTACACAAATTACTGCAAAGATTTTTGACTTGTGAGCAGACACTAAGCTCTGTTTGCAGCTACTTTGGAAAGGTTAAAGAAAAACAGAGGCAGGTAACTAGAAAGTTAGCTAGACCCAATATGCAAAGAAGTTACTGTGATTTCTCCCCTATGCGTAGTATGTATTTATATGTTCTGTGTTTTGCTCTGCGGCATATATTTCACGTGTGACAATGTTGTTAAAAAAAAAACAGTGCAAACTGTGTCTGATTACATTGGTAATAGCTAGTATTTTAGAAATATGTAATTCGTAGGGTGGTGGTTTTTTTTATTTGATTAATAACATGATAGTGGTACCAAAGCAGTTAAAACATAATGTGCCACTGTAATGGGAAACTGCTGACTCTTGAATTAGCAGCTGTCAACTTTTTTTATGGACTCTCTTTATGTATATTCCGTAGAGCTTTTTAAATAACAAGGCAATTGCTGAGCGTTTGCTTTTGGAAGCTTTGATATGGTTCTAGATGTGTAAGTTTAAATTAAAAGGAAGTGAGTACTTTCACGATACTGAATTATTCTTTAAATATATCTGATTTCTGTCACTGTGGTGTTCTTGGAAAGAGAGGGATTACCTGCAGGCTTTAACGGCTGTGTAGTATCAGGTTTAATGTCGGCATTACCGCTTTACCTCTGCTATGCTGTAGTATGAATTACAGCTGAATTGCTTACTGTGTGCATGGATTACAGCCTCCCTCTATTTGTACTCATGAACTTAGAAGGAGAAAAACTTAGAGTTCTGTATCTCCATTACATTATTTTAAAACGGTTATAACTATGAAATCTAAGTGACACTAGAAGACTTTGTTATAGTTTTCAGGGGAAAAAAAGAAAACCTGCATGTTTACCTGAAACCATTGTTATCTAATGGAGGTGGTGTCTGTCTAAATCTGTGAAATACTATGGCTGTTAAATGAGCTCTGACTTCTGTAAAGCTAGAAATATCCTGAGGTATCTGACCAGTATTGCTTTGTATTTAATTAAAATACAAAACCAGCATAGAATAATTTGTTTTAAACTTCCTATGTAACAGATTTTGACAGCTAATTATGAAAAGGAAGACCAGTCATACAAAAGTAGTCCGTGTCACTACAGTATTTAATAACTTTTACAGTTAACCAGGAAGGTGGGAGGGGAAGCATGTAAGATTTGTGGCTGGTAAATTGGCATAAAATTATTAAAAAGAAAGAGGTCCCTGATACAGGATGAATCAAGATAGCTTCTGAAAGCGGGTTCAGCAAGCCTATTTCAACATACTGAATCTGTGAGGCTACATCTGGGTATAGCAATACACGCTGTACTTGCAGGATGAGAGCAGCCTATTCGACGAAGCAGATGCTGAAAGACTCAAGGTTGTGTTATACAATGCGCCAGGTCTCTATTCCTACACCATAATTCAGCCATATATTGCTACCAGGTTGAAGCCAAAGGTGAGCCAGGAATGTTTTGACAGGGAGGAAGAGCAGAAATAGAAATTCCATCTCTTTCATCTGCAGTACAACTGCAGCCGTAACACACAAGGCCTGATGCCAGCCGCCACGCTTTGCTCTGGGGCCTTCAGACCATAAAATTTCACTGTCCTTTTGTAAGTACCACCTCTGAATTTCTCTGAAAGTGTTTCACAGTCAGTTGCTAATCAAGTTTGTGGCTAGAATTGATATTTTGGGGGGCAGGGAGTAGTAATGGAGCAGAAAGTTTATGTAAGTGTGGTTCACGTGTATGTGCTTGAGAGATAGGCAGCCAATTTACCTGGAAGTTACAGGCTGAAATTTGCTGTGGCAGTAGCCCCCAGGAAGGGGAAATACCTTGGGTGTCTTTCCTCAAACCTTACAGCAATTGAGACTTTCAGCAGAGCAGTGAGGTAGTGCAGTGGTTTTGCATTTATGGTCTTTCCTAGTTTGATGGGGCTTGAGGGGGCGGAGGGGAGTGTTGACTAATCTTGTTACAGTAAGAAAGACATGAAAACTTGAATTGTTGGGTGTTTAACAGTCTCTTGCTCCCAGTTGTTTGCAGTAATTGAGTCCTTTCCCTTCCAGTGCTTGTGTTGCTGTCCTCATTAGTATATATTCCAAGATAAATACCATATATGAGACCTGCAAATGCTGTACAACAGAAGATACGTTTTCCAGTTTTGTTTGCTGAATGTTACACCTTCCAAAATATGTTAGTCCGTAATAACGAGAATAAACTTCATGTCCTAAGGTAAAACAGCAAAGAAAGACAATAAACCTTCTGTAACTTCCACTGCTATCACCTTTTAGGTGGTAGGTATTTAGAGATCTGAAATGTAAAGAGAAATAGTAACAACTAAAACTGCCAGAGTTCTCTGATAAGTAATATATATCATAGTGAATTTTGGTTTTGAACTATTATTTTTCATTAATTACTTGCTTAAGGTCTGAAAAACACCCTGGAAAGTCAAGGCAGTTGGGACTAGGCAGAAGGAAAGGAGGGGTAATAAGGTTGTAGATTTAGGACCTGCAGATTTCCTCAAATGTTACAATGGTGTTCTGGTGGGATAGGTAGCCCTCTTCCTCTACTTCATCCTACACTCTGTGACCCTCTGTTTCTTGCTGTCATTTGAAACTACTTGAGCAGTTCTCTGCCACACATTGTGCTCTTCAGTGTAAGTAAATTTTTTTCTCTTAGTATTTAGGTACAGTAGGCAAATCCCAAGGTTGATAGCTCAGGCATGGATAGTTTTGGTTCACTTGTTAGCCATTGCTGGTTAAATCTGCTGTACTGTCTAGCTACCAATTGGCAGCTCAGCAAAAAGCTTTAGAAAAGACTTGCTCTGTGATCCATTTGCCAAATACAGAGTTTAGTTCCTCCTCTGTAATCAAGCTGGAGTCAGCTGATTATAGCTGAGATTTTTCATGCCAGTATCCTGCCTGTTGTCCTTTGCCTGCCTCTTTTGTCAAGTGACTCCCATTGCTGGAAAAAAATAAACTGGATCTCAAACTTCTCCAATTTAGAAGTATCTCTTGTTATCTCAAAACAGTAGGATTTCTTTCAACTATAGCAGCATCAATTTGATGAGGGACAACGTCCAGAAGAGTCTAAAGAGCATAAAGTCTCTTCTGGAGTTTGCTATCTCCTGACAGATGGAGAAAGGTTTCAGCCCTTCAGCATGAACACAGATAGTCTGATTCAGAGGAAGCAATTGGCAGGTAGGAAACAGAATGTTGGATTTTTTCCGTTTCCTTCCCTGTCTACCTTTTTTTTTCAGTGTCAATTACACTTTTGGCATTGTGGCAAGGAAAACAGCTTCAAGCTGGATTGGTATTGTCTGTTGCTGTGTTTTTCTTACAGTTAGGAAAGCATTTGTGTTTTAAGTTTTCCCTTATTTAGAATATCTGGTTTAAATGACTTAACTGTAAATCATAATCTCAAGTGATCTCACAGCTCAGTCCCTCAGCACGGAGGCCATCCCAGCTGTATTTGGCTTTATTAGTGTTTGCCATGCTGGCTGGTGCCTGGCTCCTGCATTGTCACAAGTATCTTGTGCTTGTCTGCACTGAGCTCCCCAGCTCCCTGGTGTCCAGGCAGAGGATGCAGCCCTGACGCAGCATGGCAGGAATGCATGCAGCCAGCGTGGGCTTGACACTGTGCCTGAGTTAATAAAACTTCCTGGGACCCAGAGCATGGGGGTAGCACTGCAAGGCCGTGTCTTTATCTGGCGTCTTTGCCATTTTCCCCAATGTTCTCGCCTTTGGAAATGTCATACAGAGACAACTGAAGCGCCTCACTTTAGATAAAAAAAGGACTTCAGTCTTATGCTGAAAAAAGTTGTTGCATAATTTCTGGACGCACGCTGTCCCTAGAAGTATAGGAACATTTCCACCAAGCTGCACCTAGACTAATGAGTCCCGCTGGAGCTGATTTGTTTCTGCATCTCTGGTACAGATAATCTGACCATGGATAATTGAGTGTTGACTCTATAAATAACCCACTTTGAAATCCTTGTCCTAAAATTGTTTTCTCTTCTTCCTGTTAGCTTCCAAGCTTACTCCCCTTGTAGTTGTTTCTTGGCTGACCAAAGGCTACTGTCGTCTCCTGACTAGCAGATGTGCTATTCATTCTTCCCACCTGAAGTGACATGTTACACCAAGCATGGGTGAAGCCAGGTTCTAGCACTATAAAAAGCCAGCTAAGCCCTGGTAGGAAATAATCATCCTAGTATGTTTTACCTATGCTCCACTGACTCGAGTGGTTTAAATAAAAAAATGACTGATACATGTCAAACATTTGATACCTTGGAAAGATGTTTATTGCATGCTTGTTCTTGGAGACCTCCTGTTGCATATCTCGTAGTTAAATGTCTTCAGGTAAAACTGATTCCTTCATATGGACTTGCTTGCAAGTTGGACTTCTAATGATCTTGGTTTGTTTGCTTAGTGTCCATGTTAAAACTCGCAAGAATTGTTCTGAGTTGAGCTATGCCTTGTTTTAATGAGAAGTGATTTTTTTTTTCTCAATGAGCTTATGTAATTAATTATAGAAAGTAATTAAGAGTGCCTCCTAGGAAAAATATCCCATGAGCTGGTGAGCACCTACACATTTCTTTTTTCCTAAAAGTTTTTCTAAAATGTAGTATGTGTGTGCTTCTGAGAAGATGCATAGAAAGTTGGAACCACCTGTGCTGGATGACAGGTTGTTCAAGGCATTGGAAGTGGTAGGAGGTAAAGCTGAGTTTGCACAGCTGTGCTGTCACAGCTGTGCCACGTTGTGCAGTTCATGCACCTTGGTAGGTAGCTGTAATGGAAATCATCTGTCTCTTTCCCCTGTGCCATTCCTGGTGCATTAATACATGACAGAGACAACATGAGTGGGTGAATAAGCTTGGAATGCCTTAAATTCAGATCTGAGCCCTAATCACCATGCAACCTTGGAAAATACCTTTCTTCGCACAGCATCTGAAACACTGACCATGCTTCAACAAATTTTGGAAGTCTCAATTTGTTATTGATTATATAGTAGCCTGAAAAAACTGCGTAAAGGGCCATTTGAAATAAATCTTTTATATAGGTAGAACAGACATTTAAAATTGTAGAGATACAACACTCCCATTCAGGGCAACGATGGGAAAGCTGTTAGTATGAACAGGTAAATAGTTTATCTGAAACAAGTAATTTGTAGTATGTGAAGTTCGTTGCAGTGAAGAAAGGTTAAGAGGTGCATTCACAGGCAGAATACAAAGTAGTTGTCATTTGGACTCTCAGAGGCTGATTTGCATCTATATCATTCATATGCAGTTAGGTCTGAGTTTCTTTAGTTTGCACAGTTAGAAGTCATGCATGATGCAAGTTAAAGTAGAAGCCATGTTTTTAGCTTAAGTTGCATGTAAATATAAAACTAAAGAGATTTTTAAGGGAGAGGAACAGATAAAAAATGCCGTACAAATCCACTTTTGTATTTTGGTATGTCTTTCAGTGTTGTCTGTTCAGTTTTGTTCTGTAGAAGGTTGAGAGTTTGGTTTCTTCTTTGTAAGAGCTGTTGTATGTAGTGAGGGAAACATGAACAAGTGACCTCTTCAGGAATTATTTTGCATGTTCACCTTGGAGGTTCTGTATTAGGGGGTTATCACTTGTGGGTATTCCTGCAGCATTCTAAATAATAGATTTTATTACCTATGGCAAATAATGTACCTGAAAGATGAGTGAGCTGATTTATTTAAAACGTCTGGAATGAGGAAATACTCTGCACTGACAGTTGTGCTGCTTTTGTAGCAGGGTTTGATGAAGTGAATTGAAACTTAAATATAAGCTCATTCAATTTTCAAAACAAAACAATGTCCTTAGTAGGGCAGGTCTGTTTGGTTATGTGGATTTTCAGAACATGTCAGAATATTCCAAGGGGATTAATTTGATGCCTGGGAATATCCAGGAGGAGTGGCAAACACAGAAAAGCAAGTAAAAAAGTTTCATATATAAATTTTAAGTTGAATTTCCTAGAAGATGATAATTACTACAATAGTGATAGTAGTGGTAGTAATAATAATAATAATAACAATAGCAATAAGGCTTATGTGATTATACCAATTTTGTCGAAGGATTTTTAACTCTTTGCTAATTTGCTAAAACTCAATACTTTTGAGCCAATCTTGTGAAAATCAGCAACTGTGAAGAGACACCTTAATGTGCCCCCAGAGAACAGTATTTCATGTGGCAGTAGCATGCTTTTACTTTACATGTTGTCACGTGTACCTACAGACCAGACAGAGCTTCTCCTGTCTCTTTTGCAGGGGGGCAGACTGTGGATATGGGATGAAACAGTGAGGGTGTTGTGGGGTAGAGAAGCTCAGGGTAACAGAGTTGGAACAAATTTAGAGATCAGACCCACAGATTTTTAGAAAAATGTTTTTCATTATTTCTCCGCTTATAAAACAGCATGCTAAGAAATATATTGTTTCACCAGATGCTGGTTTTGGATCCCAAATAACAGTTAGAGCTGAAAAAGCCAGAAGGTTTAAACAATAGATTATATAAAAGTCCTGCAAAGCTATTATTCTGGACTAATTTCAGTAAAGTTACTGGTTTTGTACAAGTTTCTTCTAAGGAACGATTAAATGAGCTGGTGATGTGTTATCTTGATACTGAATAAAATCTGACATGATATTACGCACAAAACCAGATCAAGAACGTAAGTCTCCTAAAAACAATAGCTTGTTTTCTCAGAGGCGTAGTACAGCATTGTTTCTTGCCAAACCACCTCAATAGTCCCATCTCATTCTTCTATGGCTTATCTCCTCTTATCTGTGAAAAGAAATGCTGTTATATCTGTTTGGATTAAGTAAAGCATTAAAGAAGTATGTTTTCTGTAATAGTTTTATGATAGATGAGGGGAAACGTCCGATGATTTCCTAAAACAATAATGTACATACATTACTTTTTTTGATATTATTGTTTTGTGAATATCCTTAAAGATGGGGATAGAGAGACAGTGAAATATTTTACCTGGTAAGTAAATAAATAAAAATCTGTATCGTCAGATGACCTTAAATGTGAAAGATCTGCCTGAGGCCTGAAGGAAACAGGTCTGTTACACAATACTAAGCGAGAGAGGATGGCAATACTAAGTTTTCCTCTATTTGCAACAGTGTGTCTGGAGTAAAATTATTTAAGTCAGGTGTTTGGAGGAATGAATATGTGAGTTTCTTTTAAATTTGTTTATTTATTAAACTAGAATGCTGCTCCTCATGTTATATTTCAGTGTTAAATGTAAAGATACTTTTTTCTTACATCCAACAAATAGCCAAATGAAAGATTTCTCTTCATGTATAAAATCACCCACAAAATTCTGATTTGTCGGTGGTGCTTACCTTTGCTTGAAGGAAAGTACCGTTGCTTGGTTGCTAGAAATATTTTAGCATTTCACCTGATGTACTTGCCCTGAGTTTAGGGCTGATAATACATTTCCTTGCTCTGAGAACAAAAATGGTGGAAGTACCATTACCACTGGTCAGCAGGTAATAAGATACCAGTGCAGAGGAACTGGTGCAAAAGGATGGTGAGGACTGTGCTTGTGGTGTAAGCACCAGATGGTGCTTACCTCAAACACTCCCAGATATATCAAGATGTCTCACTAGTTTCGTGTTGGACTAGCAGAGCATTTCTTCCAGCAGAAAGAGGAAATTTCTGTGCATAAGTTCTCCTTGCTTTACTTTGGTAGAGTGTCACTCAAAAAAGTGTGTACCTGGGATTCACTTGCTCTGTTATTTCTTTTTTTGCCCGGGGATTTTTTGCCTTGCTGAGCTGACAAATACGTATGACTTATAGATGAAAAACTGTCATTTTTTCTGCAGTAGCAGTGTGTCAGGTGGCAAATGCTGATTACACGTGTGGAATTGTGTCATTACAGGAAGTGATGAATTCCTACTTAAATCTCCAACTCTGTTTTTGATCAAGTTAATACCTAAATCATTAATATCCCCTTTTATAGCTGAAGAAACAGGCCTTGACACCAGAGTTAAAGCTAGGTCTTCTAGCTCAGTGATGTGAAGACTGACTTTGTCACCAGGGCAAGGTATTTACTCTTCCATTGTTTTCCTGTCTCTCTGATATGTCGGTGATACCTTGGAGCTTTGTCTTTATCTCTAAATCCTTGCAAAAGAAGCAGACAAGTGCCCAGCAGCTTAATTTTACATTTAGTATAATCAATCCCGCTATTTGAAGGATTATTTTTTTTTTTTACCATGCTGCGGTTCTATGTGATTATTTTTTTTTTTTTAATGCTTTCTACCAAAGAGGAAGGAAAGTGTTGTGGGAAATGCTGAGTGTGTGGCTTTTTATGGAATTTGGCCATTTTTAAAAGATCTGACCACTTAAGTGTAATTTAGTGATATTCTAGAGACTATTACTCCTGTCTCTTATAATTACCCTGGCAAATGCCAAGTTATCCCATAAATAGAAGATTTTTCAGGAAAACAGCAGGTTCATCCTATTGTGTTAAACACAAACACCTTCCTTCTTTCCTGAATCAAGAAAGAAAAAATGCAGTGTCGTCCTTTAAATATACACTTGTGGTTTTTCTGCTTTTAATTTTCACTTTGGTTCATTTCTGCAGTTACTTGAGTTGTATCAACAATTATATATTAAAAAAAAAAATCCCCGCAGCCGTTTTCAGCGCTTGTTGTTCTTGGCACAGGATCAGTTCTGGTGTCCAACTGGTAGGACCTGAAACTTGGTGCTTAACAAGTGCCTGTAGTCAAAACAGTTGGTGTGTGCAAGCGCTGATCTGGTATTTGCTGCGGCAGGTCATCTGCCTGATTTTTTACCGTGTGCAGAATACCTAATCACATTGCTGTGTTTCTCTGACGGCATCTGTGGCAATGTGAATCGTTTCACGTTCCAAAAGTACATGTTTACAGTCGTCGTAGAATCAGATTAAGTTGGCAGCCTGCTCCTCTCTGTAAGTGGCTCAGTTTACATTTCTTCTTCTAGCAGGATGTTTTGCATAATTTTGCTGATCCTACTCACTTGTAGACTTTGTGAAATGGAGAATCGTTTTAGTGGGTTTATGTCAGAAAGCGAAGCTTGTGTTTATTGTAAATAAACACTAGCAGAATGGTGGTTATTTTAGCACTTGATAATTTCCCAGTTATGTCATTTGACCTGGAATGAAGCTTGCAATTGTCGAGCCACATTTTATGCAGCGGATCAGTCCGGGGGTTTGAGCTGGCAGTTTATTTCCTTTGTCAGTTTACAAGAAGTATCAAAATGAAACCGACTGTGCTGTTTCCTTTCCAGTGCGCAGCGCAAGACGGGTGGAACGGTTTGCGGATATTATTTCCAAACTTTTTCAGCTGGACTTGGAATAGTGTTTTGTCAAAAAAGCTGGTAAAGTTATCCTTTGGTCTTGCAACGTTATGCTGTAGTTTGCTAGCATCAAATCTAAGTTTATTTTTGCTTAACCTCACGTACTGGGTTTTGTTAGGTTTTTTTCAGACTGTGGCTGCAAAATGAAAGTGCTTACAAGGTGTTTATGAACTCTTGTTATGAACCAGCTGCCAGTTACTGCAGGATGACACATTTCTGCAAGCAGTCTAGTTGTTCAGTTTCCTAGTTGCTGGCCGTCGCTTTTCGGGCATGTGTGTTTTTCTTCTTTTTTGGTTTTATTAGAATTAATGCCAAGTACATTTGCAAACTTTGAGCTGGGATCAGTACAGGGTGGCAGGTTTCACTTACTATTTACTGAAATTGTAAGTATACATTGCTCAACTTTGCATAGAGAAGGACTGTGCAACAAAACACTTCAGGATATACTGTAAATAGAAAAACTGTAATTTGTGCATAGGTGGTGTATGGAGTTACCATAAGTAGCATTTTCATCAACAAGACTGTGATATGTTACTGCAACAGAGTCAGGTTGTGGATAAGATACTAAATTTCATTACTATCTGCTTAAATACTGTAAATGGGGAATAACAAACAGTATTCATATTGTGTTAAGGGCAGTTGGATCAGTTACTTTATGCTATTTTAAGTAAAAGGGCTATGAACTCAAGGGTTGTGATGAATACAAGCTTAAAAGGAATTTTATTATTCTGTAAATGTTTACTAACAGCAAATAACTTTCTTACCTTTCTGGGTTTTAGAAATTATATTTTGTTTGTTTTTACCAAGTGTAATACAAAGCTATAATCCATAACACTGGGTCTCTGAGTTATTTGTGGGTCAACCTAAAATTGATTTTGGCTTTAGGCCTCTTGTACTCAGGAAGTCGGATCGTGCTAAATGAGAGTAATGTTTCAAAATGACTGGTGCTGACAAAGTTCTAGTGTCTGTCTTCTGACAAAGTTAGAGGGATTTTTTTGGTTTGGGGTTTTTTTCTGCAAAAAAATATTGAAAGACCAAAGGCATATCATTCTCTACGCTCAAGCTGTATCGTGACTTTTTTCCTTTGCAATCTTCTGCGTCTCACTAATGGAGAAGACACTAACTGTGGGCAAAAACTGTTCACCTGATCAATTTTGAGCAGCACGTGTTGGGTAAGAATGGATATATGTGGGATATACTAAATGTTTTTTGTTTGTAGTCCAAATTAGAGATATCTGCAGTTTCAGGATCATATAAAGATCTTTTTGGGTACAAAACTACTGCAGTCCACCTGGAAACATATGGTTGACATTTTTTACTGACAATATATTTATTGTTGTGCCTCTGTCTGTAAGGTTTGCTGTGTGCTAAGTGAGTGCTTGATCTTGTGTGAGAGAGGCGAGGCAAAAATTCCAAAAGAGACTTTGTACTCAGAATGTGGTTTTGCCTCTTTTTCCCACACACTGTGCTTGTGGCTCTGGAGCTCATGTTGCCTCTTTATTGCTTTGCTTTTTTGCTTATGATTAGAAGGAGATGTGGCGTTTCCTGCAAAACAGCTGCTAGTATTCCCTGGTGACCCGTCAGAGAGGATCCAGTGGAATTACAGATTCCAAGGCAGACCTAGAGGACTTTGGCAGCTGCAGCAGAGGTTTTGGGGAAAGGTAGGGGGTTGCATTGTGTAGGATGTAAGAAGGAGGATTGGAAATGGAGTACAAGGGCATGGGAGAGAAGCTCTGGAGATTCAGGCGCTGTTAAGTCTCCAACAACATAAGGACTTCACATCTACAAACAATTCAGATTTGGCTGAGAAAGTTGGACTATATCCATGTTTCCATAGGACATGGAGAATCTCCTGGAATAGTTTTAAGATCGTTCGCAATGCTACTGATGCAGTTTGCAATGCACATTAGGATGATATGTAGCGTTGGGCTTTTAGAGTCTTGCCACTGACTAGAAGAAATAACAGGTATTGATCAGAAATTGATTATTTAGACAATGCATTTAATTCAGTGAGAGAGTGTTAAACTTTCCTCTGAGATTAATGTCATGAATACATTAACTGTTTGACAGCAGAAGTCACATGCTGCTTGTCACTTGCTGCAGTGGCTGCACTGAGGCAGCTGAGAGGTTGCAGAAGGATTAATGTGGTAAAGAGGATTGTAACTTTGATTGTGTTCTCTCTGCTCTTTGATTTGACAGCAACTGGCATTTAGAAACAAAACAATATGTGTTGTTGTTTATGTGGAGTGTAAATACCCATTTGGAAGTATTTAAATGAATCAGAAAAGTTCTCTTTCATATTTTAAACTTGAGCACACATTCATGGCATTGCAGGCTTCTGCAGAAGCTGAAATGCCTGCAGAATTTAGGTTAATGTCTTATGAGTGATAACTGGTTTTTTAGTTGCCTTGCAGGATTTTTTCTTTTTTTAGGGGCAAAAAATTTCATTCTACTTTAGGTTCATTTATGTCCAGTGGCTATACCAGTTCTGTATGTTAACAGGGACAGCCATGTCCACAGCTGTGCATGTACAAGTTCACCTGCCCTGCTAGATCTAATCTGTCTACACATGAACTGCAAATGACTGTAGAAATTTTTACACAGATGGCTGGTTGTCTCCTGAATGTGTTAGTATGTGAATATCTAATTTAATAACAACTATTTGATGTGCAAATATCTTTTATTCACATACTAATTTATTACATAGGCTGTATAATAGCAGATTTCTGTATTGTGTGTAATTCCTTGTATATATGTAAAATATGAATAGACAAATTCGTTGAAATTTTTAAAGAACAGATGTGACCAGGAAACTCAGTTTGATAGAGGAGCACTGTCACCCTGGTTGAAGCAGTTGATTTTGACAGCAGACAGCCGTCTTGCTTTGTCATGTATTCCCATTATTTCTCTTCGAAACTTACTACCAATATCTAAGGTTGGTTCACTACCACATAAGTAGTAAGGAAGGAGGAAGCAAGAGGCAACCTAATAGTTCTTGAGAAGAAATATACCAACATTTAGTTATGATTTATGCGTCCACTACCGAGTTTTGTCTATGAGGTTCACACCTTCGGCAAGTCCGGCCTCTTGCAGCCATGCTTGCCCAGATCAAACAGTGGTTTTCTGCCCCCTTGGAAGGAGTTATGCTTCCTGCTCTCCACTGTGGCCCTACCTGCAAGGTGTTGCTGCCATCTTCTCTTGCTGACACTAAAGTGACATTCACTTACGTGAGTAATTGTGCAGATTTTACCTGTCTGAGAAGTGTCCGAGAAAACCAATGGTTGTGTGGCACTGGCTATTTACATTCTTCCTCCTGTATGACTTCACAGTTGTCATAATTCCCATTTTGCTTCTAGGAAATTTCAAGAGAGCCTGGGTAAAGCTGGTAATTCTTAAATATGTATTACAGCCTGTTTAAAACATGGAAGACTTTCTGTAGCCATATTTTGGGGGAAGAGGGGAGAGTTTGAGGAGGTAAAAGGAAACACCAAATATAGCAGTTGATTCTGATCACAAGAATGACAACCAATCTGGCACATTCAGATAAAATAAGTAATCTTGTAATCTTTTCCTTCCCTATCTTTTAAGTAAACATCTATTTAAAATAGTGGGATGCACTTTTTACATTGTCATATCACAACAGTGCCTCTTCCACCATTTTCTATGTTATAGTAAAAAGTCCAAAGTTAATGTACTGGCTTGCTCTTGGGAATTAATAAATTGAGGAAGTTGTCTAGGGAAAAGCAGTAAACTTTTAGCTTGACTAAAAATCCAGTGTAAAGTAACTATTAAAAAATAACTTGCTATGGCATGTGACACTTAGATGACTTTAAAATATAATTTTAGATGGTCAGTATCTTGAATGTCCATCTTTCCGGAAGATTAATATTAGTAAGAGTAGTGTATTTTACTTCCAAATATATCCATAGGGATGATATCGAAAACACAGTTTACTAGAAGGCAGTTGGTCTTGAGAAAACCTGTAGCTGTGGTGAAGACTGGAGTAATTAATCCTGAATTTATATAATTTGTGTACGGAAATTGTTTTTTTTTTCCCCAGGTTTCACTTTATATACAGCTTGGTTTTGTTGGTTACATAGCAGTTCCTTTTCATCAGTCCTCAAGTAATTAATGGGAAAGTTGCAAATTTTTATTAAGCTAATTTAAATTTATTAAGTAGTTGCTGAGATCGGTGACTCTTGAAACAATAACTATTATTTAATGAAATAAATACTCTGTGAATGGAACTCCACATTTCAGAGGCGGATGCATAGCTTACACGGTTGTTGTCACAAATGTGAGGTGAAATGAATGTAAATTAACTGCATGCTGCAAAGGACTTTTAAAGACAGAGGCTGCACGCTGAGATGTGTGGTGGGGTGAAAACTGGCAAATGACAGCTGGCATTTGGCGGGGGTGAGGGGAGATACTTCTTGTATTTAAAAAAAATTGACTGTTTCGTTTTACAGTTGCAGGAGAATCTGGAGAGAATTTCAGCATTTGTAATTAAAGCTGTGAATATGAAGACACAGAAGTGCTTTATCTTTAATGGAAAATGCCTTTCTTTAGTCATTGGAGATGTAATAGAAACAGTTTGGAATATTCTTTAAGTTTTTTTTCTCTTTGTTCTTGAGGTATTCACCTATTGCAAATTAATCACGGATGAATCCTTCTGCTACTGGCAAGTTTTTACTTGTGAGGATACCAGACAAATTGCCATGTTTTGATTCTTTCTGGGAAAATTTTTCTTAGTTATCCTTGAAATATCAGACTAGTGAGCGCAGGGTTCGTGATGTAAATACAAAACCTTCCCTTGCAGCAGCAGGTCAGTGTTGCTTCCTTGACCTGCTCTTGGCTGATGGAGCGATACTGTGCAAGCTCAAAGAGTAGCACCCACTTGGACTCTTCAAGTTAAGTGCTGAAGGCTTTAGACAGGGAAAAATTACTGCGTGTTGAAGGAGAAACTCCAGCTTGTCCGAAGTTCTCTGTCTATAATTACATAATGCTTGCTGCGTTTGATTACCACGTCCACGACGGGGGTACCTGGCTGATCCTTGCCGTGGAGGCTCTTGGTGCCGGGGTGCCAGCAAGCCAGAGTCAGCTGTTGCTGACTGGAAAATTCCTCTTCCCTCAGCCCGCCTGTCCTGCCTGCTGCTTCTGGCTGGGGAGCACCGGGGCTGGCTCACTGCGGGGTGAAGGGGTTGGGGGAAAGGTGTTCCTGCAAATGGGGGGACAGGACTGTTGAGGATTTATAGCACCTCTCAGCAAAAAACCAACGTCTGTCCCTTGTAATATTTTGTAGTTGTGCTTAAGTTCACAGCACCAAGCCCATTGTTTGCAGCACACTGTGATCCAGCCGGCTGGCCAAGCACTAACACTTCTCCCCTGGAGAAGTATATAATTTGTAAAGAATGGCCAAACACCTTCTTAAAACAATCTTTTTTATTTAACAATATCAGGGATAGGACATTTAGAATTTAAAAAATAATAATAATAACCAAACCCAAACAGTTCACTGAAATCTGTCTGTCCTGAAGCCTGTTCTCCTGTTCCGGGGTCAGCAAGGCCCTGCTTGTTGCAGTACTTAAGAGGTCTCTTGTGTGACCATGAACAGTGCTTACACAAGGGCCTGACCTCTAGATGCAATGTTTGTAACAGATACATAAACTTCTTGCTTTTTTGCACTTGCCGTTTGCTGTGTGTGGAAAAAAATAAGCTTTTACCTTGTTTGGAGCTTGGAGATAACCTCCAAGCTATGAACCAGGCAGAGCCTGCCTCTCTGGAAGGGCTGGGAGCAGTAGACCTTTTGCTAGTTAGCAGTCTTCCCATTGTTTTCCTTATAGCTTCCCATCAAACTTGAAACAAGATAGTCATAAACTGCCCAATAACTGGGTCGCATGAATTCTTCATAAACTATTACAGAAGCAATCTCATGTCTGTCACAGAGTATTTCACAGAGTCATCTGAGCTGTTGTTACATACTCTCTTCTTTCTTCTTTATGTGAAAGAGCTGGGACACTTAGTGTACCTCACACAGATGCTGGTGGTTGCTTATTGCTTATAAAATTATTTGACATTTCTTGGTGAAATTTTCTGGGAGATTATTAGCATTTATTTTACTATCTTTTACATTTTTCAGAGCACTTCACGAAGTTGATTTTGTTTAATTATCATTTGGCTTGATTACATTCACAACAGTAATGAATTGGTGTTCTTTGGAGTGATGAAATCTTTGTAACTAGCATAGTGAGGAACAATTTCCTCTTCCCTGACTTCTTTTTTTTTTTCTGTTAGCCTATAAAATGCTGTAAAGTTTATTATCTTTCCATTACAGAACGAAGACACGGTTCAATGTGTAAACCTTCCCCTTCTCCAGCTTCTCCAGCCTGCAATTCCAGGGCATCCCTAGTACAGATGAAACCGAAATCCTGTATCAGCGGCCATAACCCTGTCAGCAGCAACTCAAAGCCATTCAAAACGCCCAAAGACAATCTACTTACCTCCAGTAGCAAACAGCACACAGTCTTTCCTTCAAAAGTATCACGGGATAAACCATGGTAAGTACCAAAATAATAGTTACTGAAGATGTTGCTGTTCAAAAAATAAGTGTATCTATGCGTATTTCACAATCATCAAAAAAATCCGTATTCTCATCTTATCTAATTTTTGCAGTTGAAGCTTCTGCATTTCCTAAGGGAGGAAACTGGGATGTTTTTAAATTAAAAAAATATATATATAGGAAGAGGAAAAGGATTGGATTACTCTTCTGACGTTCGATCAAATGTCTGCTTGTTTAAGATGCACATAGCAAGTGAGGTATTGACCCAGTTTGCTATCTTTAAGGTCCATCTTCCATTACAGTATCGGCCCTTAAAACTGATGCTTTTAAAAGGTCGGATAATTTTTGCAGAGTTCTTAATAATAGCTTAACTGATGTTCATGAAAACTTACTGGTTATAGTCACTTATCTTCAACAGCAGCTGCTGTTGGGGCTCATTCTGTATTTTGATAATGTTTGATGCCTTATAAGAAGACAGAAGAAAATTCTGGCTGCAAAAGTCACTATTTTGGGGGTGTTTTACATCATGTACTGTGATATATATACACACATAGGCTTTGAGACTGCCAGGCCCATCCTCCCGTGACTGTGATGATAGCAGCAGAGTTGCAAAAATGTAAATGAGAGCAGAACTGGGTCACTATTTTATCCCATAAGAAACTGTTTTGTCTTTAGTTATCTATAGAAAAGATGCTTTGTGATTTAGGTCACTAGGTTGGTGACTCAAGAGATCTGGGTTCAGTTCCTGGGTCTGCACAGGCTACTGTTAAGACCTAGTCTCCTCGGCCTCATTTCTATGTCTGTAAACTTGAGGTAGTAGGACTTCCTTTTCTGAAGTTTTAACTACTTACTGTGTAAAGATCCTTCCCTTTTATATGTAATACCTAGCATAATAAGGTCATGATTTTGGGTAGGGTTTCTGGACACAACTGCCTTAAAACAGTAAATAATCTAATGCAAACCATACACTCAGGAGACAAACCATAAACTCAAATTATGTTGAAGTAATAGCTCATATTTTCTGCCTGAAACATGCACTAGTTGGTATGATTTCGAAGACAGCATCTTCTGCCTAGCTGTAGAATTCACCTTGCACAGGAACGAATGATCAAAATCTAATCTTCCTGTAAATCTGAACCCACCATCTCTATAAGCATGATGAGCATTGTGGACAATTATGGTATATAATTCTGAAAATATAAAATCTGGATGTTTAGATTACACACACACATACACACAGATGATAGAGGCTATTCTAGTTAAGGTTTAAGTACCTCATTTACTATATAAAAAAAAAAATTGACTGAACAGTGACCTTTTCTTCTGAATGTTGGAGAGGAATTCTGTACAGGAGAGGATTCTTCTTTTTAAGTCTAATTAAACGAAGATCAGAAAGGACTTTAGAGTATTAACACTATTGACTATAAACCTGTTTCTCATCCTAGTGTTACAGACAGCAACTTAACATATCCACGTTTCAGCATAGTAACTGAATTTATAAACAATATCTTCCGTTCTGGCAACAGATGGCATTCTGTCAGTCAGCAAAAGCTGAAAGGGAACAAAATAACTGAGCATTTCCACCAATTCCTTTTCCCTTTATTGGGAACATCCCAAATGTTTACTGATGATTAGCAAGGTAGATTTAGCTATTTAAAACTGTTGTACTGCCCTGTTAATACTTTGGCAATGAATATGTCAGTAGTTGTACCTGTGAATTACCCGATTCTTGCAGCTCTGCTGGGAGATAATACTGTGGTTTTGTTTACCAGTGGTGAAAAATGAGGCATGTAGTAGTTAAAAATACTGTAACTGTCACATAACAAATCACAAACAGTCTGAAGTGGAGGTCAGTGAAATTGTCTTTCAAAATTTAGTGTTAAGCACCTTAGAGTACATAACCTGGTAAAGAATAAAATCAGTCTGATAATCATCACAGGTTATAGAGAGCTGACAGCTGTTATGAAGAAAATGTTTGTTCCTATGCCATTAGTGGATTATAATTTTTTATTTAGAATTCTAGAAAATATTCAGCAGGTCTGATTTTCTTAAAGGAGAAATTATTCGTAGAATTTATTCTTTAAGATTTTATCTTCCGTTCAGCTGTCTGTATAAGCCATAGAATTTCACCCACTTATCTCTTAGAAAGAAATACTCAGTTGGCACAAACACATTTGTCTCAAAAATGCAAATAAGATTCATCATGTATCCAAGTGTGTTGTGGTTTATCATCCTCAGAAGGTTCTAGTTATGCAGTGCTTTTGTCTGTTACATAGTAGTCTCGTACCACAAACACTTACTTGACATAGGTTCTTCCAGACAGTTAACAAGTTGGCTTAATTCAGGAACTGTATCACTTGTAATGATTGCTTTCCAGACCTGGAATAACCTTTATTGTGCTTGCCTGATTCTTTCATACAGCATCTCTTTTAAATTTTAGCTGTGACAATTAATAGTAGTATTTCAGCAATGGCCTCTGCAACAACATGGCCCAGTATATGTCTGTTGTCATGCCTGCCTGCATGTAGACCCAACTCTTCCGTTGTTTAATTCATTATAGTTTTGGTTGTCATCATCTTAAACGTTGGCCAAGTAGCTCTTTGTCTTCTTCACATCCTGTGATGTTGTAAGATGTGCTGCAGACATTCAGGTTGCTCCTTAGCTTATGCTTCAAAAACCATGATCAGATGAAAGATATCTGGAACTGTTTCATTGTTGTAGCCACTGTTTTAATATTTCCCTTCTTGTAGTTGGAATATGAAGGATTATTGTGAATACTTCATCCAGAAATATCTGTCAACTCTGATTTTTTTTTTTTCCCCTGTATCTCTCTAACATCATTGCTATTAATACAGCAGTGCTTAGAGATTGGAGCAGTGCTGGAGCAGCACTGCACTGTGCACGAGATAAATGTAAACCATCATTTTCTGAAGCTTGCAGTTGAGGTGGTAAGAGGTATAGCAGAAGGGTGAAAAATAGAGAGAAGAAAGCAAAGAATAAGATGATTGGTGGCTATAACCATAATAATGAACAAGCAATCATAATTAATAAGGATAGCCCTTTATAAAAGGCATTCCTGTGGCCAGGAATTCTCTCCCTCACTGCTGAGCTGCCCAAAGGATGGAGCTTCCTTGCCGTGCCCCAGCGCAGCTTCTGAGCGCTGCCATGGAGGATTTTGGTGCTGTGATGCTACAGGGTGTTCACTTCTACCCATCCATGATCCTGAGGCAGTGTAAACTTGGGGTTAAAGTATGCTATCCCTGAGATACCAGCTGCAGCAAGTCTCCTTGATCTCTCTCCACAAGGATTAGCCATTGCTTGCCAGAAGTTCTGAAAACGAAGAAAATGAGATGGAAATTACATGGGTTTTATCAACAGGTAGAGAACTGACACTCTTTCTGTAAACAGAAACAGGATCACAAAGGTATACCTATGGGTAATCATTTAAAATTTATAATGTTGCTTTTCAAAGGATTTTTTTAATCATCTCTTAGTCTTTTATTTCTTTGTGTTAGGAAATACCATTATTCATACTGAGGTTGAAAACGTGAAGCTAGTCAAGATTTAAGGGTATTCCTAATGCAGCATGGAATTGGAAACCAAATTCAGCAGAGTGAACTTGGACCATGTATTCTAACACTAAATCATAAATACTTAGCTACATTGTAGAGGCGATCTCTGCAGTGTAGAATAGAGCAATGTTTTATGTTTTTAAATGTTTGTTAATTTCTTTTCTTGCAAATTTGAAGAGAGTTGAATGAGTGGCTGAGATTTTAGAATGAATATAGTTATGAATGACCAAAAAAAAACCCCAGCAAAATTATGTAACAGCAAGGAAAAATAATTTTTAAAAGCCTGAAGAAAGGAAAACAGAGGTAATAAGGAGCTCCAGGTACAAGGAGTGTTACATACTACAATTATTTTTCTTGCTTGGAAATGACAGTGACAAGCAGTGATTTGGAACTAAAAAAAATTGCCACATGATAACTTAGGAGGGAAATTCACTCTTGTTTTGGGAGATTGTCGCAGGTTCTGCTGAAGGAGCAGTTAGAATAGAATAAGATAGAATAGAATAAGCTAGAATAATTTCAGTTGGAAGGGACCTACAGTGATCATCTACTCCAACTGCCTGACCAAGAACATGAGAAAACAGAAGGAAATCAGTTACCTTATCCAAAAAAGAGAATGAGCTTTTGAAGCTTGTCATGATCAAGTACTTTGTGTAGCCCTCAGTTATTTTGTAGCCTTTTTCTTGTTCCCTTCTAATTCATCAACACTGGTATTGAACCACTGGTCGGCAACACTGGAAGTCATATTCCAGTATCAGTATAACCAGGGATGTGTGAAAACTAAATTTGCTTCTTAATCTTATTTGCCATATCTCATTTTTAGTATAAGCACAACAATACAATAAAAACTCATATTGCTTATCCACTGGGACCATTAAATATTTTTGTCCCTATTTTCCAGTATGTTGTTTCTCTGTATTTCACTGCAGACTGAATAGCTTGTTATTTCATGTGTAACTTTACATTTGCTTGTAATAAAGTATCTTTTTGAATTAATGAGCTTTGCCAAATACTCCATGCTACCTTTTATATCTGCCTTTGTCTCTTCATTATTTAGTTTCCCTCAATCCTGATTCCATCAACAATGTTATCACCAGTAATCTTATATTTATTTCTAAAGACCAGTGAAGTTTTCAGTCATGTCAGACTTGGTAATGATGGCTAAAAAGTCCCCCTAGCAAGCACCCTTATTGAATCATAAATCTCTGAAAAACTAGGTTTTACTTTTATGTTGTTTTGCTTTTAAACTGTTCTTATTTGTGTTTTATAATGCCTTTCAAAAGTCAGAACATTTTCACAGTTATCTTTGTCAACTTAACTGGTAACTTCATCAAAAAGTGAAACCAGATTTCTTTGCCAAGATCTGATTTTCAGCAAAACCATGTGAACTAATTGTTTATCGGTTTATTTTTACTAGCGTTTCCATTCTTTCTTCCAAGACACTCTGGTTTATGTTTTCAGTGTGGCTGCAACAGCAGCACTCAGCTAGCTTCTCTAAGTTGCCAAATATTGCAAGATTCAATTAGAAATTAATATGCTGAGACCCAATATCTCTCCAGCTCTTTTGGAACTCATGGCCACGTTATCCAGATCTGCTTAAGTAAAAAAAAAAAATTATTTTCAGCTGGCACTTTATACTTACTGAGGGAATCAAAAAACATTTTTATCTGATTGGTGAGTGTTATCATGCTTCCTTCTTAGTATAGAAGAAATACTGAATGTTTCCGTAATTTTTCCATCACTAATAATTATTTTATTGTCCTTTAGGTAGATATTGCTAATTATTATTAGAATTTCTTTTGTAAAAAAAAAAAAAAAAGTAAACTTGTCTTTACTGAATACAGATTTTTCTCACTATCTTTGGCAATTGTCTGTGCTCCCATTTTTCTCATTTTTACTGATTGTCATGTGCCCTTCCTCAGTTTTTGTTTGTTGCATGTTGTTTTATTAACAGTCCCTTTCAGCAGTTGTCTTCAATAAGGCTAAACAGGCTCTTCATTCAAAAATTCTTTTTAAAATGTAGTAAATAAGATTAAAAACCTTATTTTTTATTTTTCTAATGAACTTTTAAAAGAAGTCCTCAATTTTCACTCAAAAAAACTCAGTTTGGGAAAAGAACTGTCTTTAAACATCAAATGTAAATACAAGCATTTGTGATTTATTTACCTTTTTAGTCCTTAGTAGTTGACCATGGTCACTGGTCCTGTGGAGCTTCCAATTTGCCATTTGGTTATCGATTCATCTTTATGTGTTATGCCAAGATGAAACTAGAGTTCCTTAATGTTGAATGCAGTACCCATTATTTATATTTTAAAACCAAAAAAAAGTTAAATTATCATCTGTAGCTTCTAAAATCTCAAATGATTTACTGTAGACAGGAGTCCAGAAGAATGTTTGTCTTCAAATACTGGAGTATTTTTCTTTCTTCTTCTACATTGCAATGAAATGCATAATGAAGGTTGACTTGTTGATTTGTAACAAAACTAAGCAAAACTGTTCCCTCCCCTGGGCTTTTTTTGTTCTCACAGTGATCCATCCATATGTGCCGTGGGATTTGAGGTTCTGAGCACTGCAAAACAGGAAACTTTTTTTTTTTTAACGGTATTTTACTACTGGACCAGATAATACACTTGACCCTTTCACTGTGTATCCGTACTTTGAATTAAGATAGGTCTTAGAAACTGGGCATGAAGATTTGTTTGTATGTTTTTACATAGTTTTTATATAGTAAAACTACTTGATCTAGAGTAAAAAAATTCTATTTTCAGAAAATATAATTGCCATCTGTTTAAAAGCAAAAAAATTAATTCCTACCCTGAGATACAGTAATTTTTGTCTGTTATTTAACTTCATGAATTCAGAGCAGTTTAAAAAAAGTAGAGGATCAAGTCCTCTCTTTCATAGCTCCATGTTTACTATCTTTTTCTGATTGTATAAATTCCACACCTGTTAAGCATTCCTTCTGTAGGAAGAATGCAGGGAAGGTGCCATTTTTCAGACACAGAAGACTGAAATTATGTGAGACTTGTGAATGGGGGGAAGCCCCAACCCATACAGCGATGTGCAGACAGGCAAATGTTGCCTGTCTTGGGACACTGACAACAGTGTGGTCTCTGGCAAGAAACTCTTCTTACCTGAACTGCAACATGCTAGCGTACTTCAGAATATATACTGATTTAACAGCAGTTGTGTGTTTAACAAATGTCACGTGAGTAATGCAGTTGTAGAAGCTTTGCATTACCATGCAAAATTACTGCAGTGATGTGCAAGAAGGAGATTGTTCTTTGAGTACAGTTTGCTAAGGAGTAATTTTGCACTCTCTATAAATACATTTCATTTTACCTTTAAGCGTGTACATCAAGTTAAACCTTTAAGATAATAACAGATTAAAGAACCTCTGAGTTTCTGTGAGGGATAGCCTCCTCGACTGTCACCTTTATGCTGGGGATTAAAATTACAGAGGTTAGCTTAGTTCTGTGCAGTTCAGAAAGGAAAAGATAGGAATACTGTTAAGGAGACTCTCATGCTTCTAGATGAGAAATGTGGGTTACCTTTTAAACATCACCGTTGTGTTTGTATTTAAGAAAACTTGTGTTTCTTTTGTTTGCTCAGTGTGGAATGATAGTCTGAAAGTTGTCATTTTTGCATGATCTGTGTGTGAGTTTGCTTACAAGGCAGATAGTCAACTATTTGGCAAAAGCAACTCTTCAGGCACTGTATGAGAAGAACTAAATAAGTGAGATGTTTTCATTTGCAGCCTCCAGTGAAACCTGGGCTTAAAGCTCTGAGAATTTAGGTTTTTAAATTAGTATTTTTTTCTCTGGGTTTGTTTCAGTAAGGAGGGGTATATTATTTATATATTATGTATCAAATCGTAGTCACAAGACATCCAATTTCAGCGTTGTTGGGTAGGTAAAAAGCAGCTATTGTTGTTGGATATTTCCTCATGCACACAGGAGCTGGAAATGTTAAAACAATGTTGGAATTGAAAATCACTTGTCTCAATTTTTTTTGCTGCCAAATTGAGAAGGTAACATTTGTTAGTGTCACAAATATGCTGTGGTGGTAGTTAAGTTAGTTATTGCAGACTTTAGTCCAAAAAGGGCTGACTAAGCTAATAACTATATTGGGAATTTTTATTTTTAACTTTGTAAGATTTTATTAAAAATACATTTTAGTAATGCTCAATTCATCAAGGATTTTAATACTTTTAAAGGGACCGCTATTAAGATTTCTGTGCTTAAAATCTCTTTTCTCCTTGTTTCCAGAACTTGTATGTCATTCAGACACATCTGAGCAAATGAATTATTTTTGTGTTTGTTTAAAAATATTAATATTGTTAGCAAACTACTTCATTATCATGGTGAGTTTAGTACAGCATACACATATCTGATATGTGCTTGTGTTAAAGCCATGAGACCATATATGTAAAGGGGTATGTTTTGCTTGGTACCAAAGACTTATTTTGTTTATGAATAGTAGGGGATTAGATCTTAAAAAAAAAAAAAAAAAAAGATTCATTTTCATAATTCTCTACATTGCCAGGCTTTACAGATGCCTGGTTTTGTGAACATTTGATGGAACAAAAATAGTCAGTAATGGTATTAAGTATTTCATTTTAGTCTGGTCTGAAGATATTGTGTCACTTGCATCAGAATTTTTGTATCTGTGGAAGGGGATTAAGTGATTGTAAATCTTTGGTACAGAAAATACAACTTGAAGATTTTTCTTTGGTTTTGCAGTGTTCCTGTTCCAGTAGTCAGTCTAGAGAAAATTCCTAACCTAGTGAAGGCAGATGGTGCCAATGTTAAAATGAATTCTGCAACCACTACCACCATCACCTCCTCCTCAGCCTCTTCATCCACCATACCTGCTCCAACTCTGGTTAAATCTGGTTTGACATCCAAGTCGGTGCCACCGTCACCAGAAAAGATTCTGAATGGCAAAGGAATTGTAGCTCCATCAATAGACAAGAAACACCAAAATGGCACTAAAAGCAGTAACAAGCCTTACAAAAGACTTTCAGGTGAGTGATGTTGTAGTTCATCTTTTGAGGTAGTCTGCCTTTCTTCATTAACAGTTCTATAGCTCAGAAATACTGTACTAATAAAATGCTGTAGCCTGGTTTTGCTTTGATTTTTTTACTGTAAGATGCCAGTTTGCATATATGAAAAAGAAAGCTTTCACACTCTTAGCATGTGTAAAGTATTTTCAAAGTACACATTCTGTTTAGCTTGAAATTAGTGTTTAATGCATTTCTCAACTGGTCAACAGGCCAAATATAAATTTTTAAGGAAGTAAATTAATTAAAACAGAAAGACAGAAGGCTTCCTCAAGCCATTATGTAATTTGGGTCTGTTTATGACAAAAAAAAATGTGCCTTGGTTGGGTGACTTTGTATAGTCATGATCAAGTTGAACAGTTGAGGTTTAAGATACTGGATTATCCACCAAGTCATGATTTTTTAAAGAATCTTCATTCTTGGTTTTAAATACTAGAAAATTCTGAGAAGATACGGGAAATCCTGGGGAAATCTTAAAAATCATAATTCCCCTCCACCCCTCTCCCCCTGCGATTCACACGAGTGAAGATGTTTGCAGCTTGGGGATCTTGATCTTTTCTCAGGAACAGAAGATGGTGGGGTTGAGGGAGCAACATTAAATGTGGGAATGCCCTGGGTGGCCTTAGGCAGGGCAGTATTGAGGATGTAGGTCCCTGTGCAAATCTGCCACCGAAGCACACAATGCCCCATCGGGAGGGCAGAGGTTCCATTAGAAACCATTGGGAGGAAGAATTATTTTCCATGGAGTTCCCTGGAGGTGACCCATAACAGCTGTTGGGCAGTGTGTAGAGAATTTGCCGCCTAAAGCTGAAAACATATTTTTGTTCTGAATGAAAGGAAACAAAGTGTTTTCAGTAATTTTATTTATTTATTTATTTCTTTATTTATTTTTAAAGCAAAAGTAACAGAGTCAAGTTTACAGCTTCAGAAGCTGTGCAGAGTCTATTCATCAGCTGGCAGTCCTTTGTGATTTGGGCAGGAACTTCTTCTGTGTACTGAAAGGCTAATTTTGCTAATGGCAGCATGATCCGCATTGGATCGTCAGTTTGGCAGAAAGTTAGTTCACATGATTTCTAAATGTGCACTAGTTATGAACAAAGTATAAGCTGTACAAGATAAATGCTTTCATTTCCAGTTAATGACTGTGCCCTATTTTTTGACTGAATATCAGGTTTATTTTCTCATTTTCTCAAATTTGGCAGTTAGCCTATGGTACTGCTCCCTTGGCTTGATTCCAGACCAGTCCGAGGTGTTTGCTCGGGCTGTGTGGGGTATGGAACAACGCCATTGCCTTAAAGGATTCAGTACACTGATTGCTTTTTTAACTAGTTAAAGGTGGCATATAAGAAAACAGAACCATTGTTAATTTATAGCATTCCACAAAACAAAAAAATACTACAAGAAAGTAGCTGATTAGGCTTTTAAACCTTACATTTCACTTGCTAAGATCCAATTTGTTATTCTAATAAAAACCTCTTTATTTAGCAGTTAATTTAAAATATTGGTTTCTTTTAACTTATTTTTTCCTTTAATGGCTTAGATGCTTATTTTAGCTAATCAATTCTGAATTCCTGCTTGGGCAATTGAAAGTGATACTTTTTGAGATGCTCGTTTTCCCCATGTCACCGCGTACCACTGCAGGGCTGTAGGTGATGCTCATACCTTTTTTGTACAAGTGCTTGCTGAAACGCGTTCATAAAGAAGAATCATTTCTGTAGGGCCTTCCTTCAACTTGCTTGCTTTTTCTGTGGAGGTGACTCCATCACTGTTCGGTCTCTAAGCTGTCACTTGCAGTGTCTTCTAGGCTAGGGAATGTTTCACTGGTGGAAATTTCTGCACAGGACTGTTTGAATACTCCCAGTAGGCATTAGTTTACTTTTGTATGGGTAACAAATCCACAGAATTGATACTTTGTTTTAAAGCTCCTCTGTCATTACCAGATTTAGGATCTGTTCAGTCTTGCTTCTACTGCCTCATGTATTGATGCGGCAACGCAATAATCTAGCAAAGATGCAAATAGGAGAAGTCCTGAGAACACTGTAGATGAATTGCCTGTAGATTGTGTTGTCACTATGATGGGATTCCTCTCCGTTATTATACAGGACTGTGTAAAGGCTGAGAAAAAGATCTTGGAAGGTCAATGAGATGATTATTTTAGATATCCCATAAATGTCATTCATTTCACATTAAAAGAATGAGACGGTGGCTAGGGGATTCAGGTTTCCCTCAGTCCACTGCTGTGGAACTGTACAGCTGTTAATTTTTGAAGCTTCTTAAAGGTCTGGCCGGTTTACATATGTGTTCTTTCCTTTTTAGCTACCTCCACTCTCTCTCACACCATTTCCCTGACTGTGGCTGAAGTTTGGTTTTTTTCTTTGCTGAGAGCTGGTGGTTGTTTGGGTGATGAATGAACCTGCCCTCATTTCAGGAACGCTGTCGGTGGTGAGAGAGAGGAAACAGCTTGTGGAACCACAAAAGACAGTCTGGAGCTGCCCAGCATAAGTGAATCAGTGTATCCTAGTAGCAAACTGCAAAAAAAAAAAAAATTTTTTTTCCTAAATCTTCCTTAGTTCTTGTTCTCTTTGGGGTCAAGTTAAAGAATGCAGGTGCCTGGTTACACCAAGAATATCTCTTGTGTTGCAAACCGGAGTTTGAGACAATTCAGTTTTGGCCTTTCCTTTTCATTTGGTGAGGTTAAAACGAATGCTCTTTACTCTGTCCACCAAACGTGAAGAAGTGGAATCCATTCTGGAGAAAAACTTTCTGAAGTTGTGCCTGTGCACAGGAGTCCAGGGGTTCTCGTGCTACACATTTCCTAATGCAGAGGTAGCCAGAAGCTGTCTTGATTTAATGTGTTGCCCAAACCAGGCACATCTGTAGCTGGCCGTTAGATGTCCATGGTTTTCTCTGGAACAGCCACGCATGCTTCAGCCAGAAGTGGTTCCCTGTTTGTTTAGTGTTTTCTGTTTCTCAGGGAAAGCATGTTACTTTGTTGTTTGGTAGATGGCGGAGGCTTCCACTTTTTCTGACTATAATTCTCTATGTTGATTTTACCTCTATATGTTTTCTAGTAACTGGCTTTGCTATAATCAGTCCTGCAAGTCTTGCCTGGTTGGGACACTCTTATTGACAAGCGGCGATCTGGATGCTCCCAAAGGGAGCGCTTTTGATTTTCGAAGTATGTTTCCCTGTTGGTCCAAAACAGTCCTTGCTTGGTTACTTTCAGAACACGTTCCACAGCCTTATGATTACCCTCAGGATTTTTCATTTGAAGGCATATTTATAAGTACATACAGTCTATTTAGTTTGGTTTTTACTTTGCATTGAAGTTTTTTAGATGGGGGATTCAGGAAACTGTGATAGGAACATCATACACTCAAAAACCAGGAGTAATTAACTCCTTTAGTTCATGAAAATGCATTCTCATCCATTAAGTAGAAAAAAATATTTATTATATTTAGTCATACACAGCTACTTTATGGTTGTGCTGTAAAGGCCACAGAAACTACGACTACTTGTGACGGATTTCAGTCCCTTCGTAGTTTTCACCAAAAAAACAGTGCTAGCTGTTTTTTCCAAGCTCACTTTTTGGTATGTCTCTGCTAATAGGTCGATAACATAGCCATTTAATGTTTGCTTTATCATTTTAAAGTCCATATAGCAGAATACATAAAACTGCTAATAACTGTGATATCTGGATGACAGTTGTCTGACGTAGGCTACGTGGCCTCACATTTCTTCTTCCATAGAACACAAAACTGTTCTTCCTGCTGTGATGCTGTCATAACATTGTAACATAGCTGTGAATTGCTGTCTTCGTCTTGGCTCTGATTTGTTTGTTTATAAAGAATTTTTAGATCCTCAAATTAAATGTTGTGTTTGAGTACAGGATGCTTATTATATCTGAATGTAACACCACTGTATAGTTAAAATAGGCTTTGGCAAATAGTTTATATTCCCCTATCAAACAAAAGCAAACCAGTCTTCCAATTAAAACATACAATGTCAAGGTATATAAAGATAATGGTAGATTTTTTTTTTGGTGGCATAAACTAGAAAGTGTATGTCCATAGTTTTGTTTACAGCTCTGTAGTGCAAACCTTAAAATTACATTAACATAACCTAAAGGAGGTGATGCTATCTGTGTTACAAAAATACTAAAATATTAATGAAAATTAAATATGCAAATATGGCATATTAAATATTAATGCACTTTTAATGTTAATCATGAGTAGAAGTCATGTAAATGCCTTTTTTTTCATAATCTCTGCAAACTTTAAACTCCATGCCTCTCTTCACTTAGGGAAATAAGAACTAACATACATGTTACAGATTTAGGGGACAGATTTAGATAAATTTTGTTTTTAAAATGCCACTAGTAATCTTGTATTTACTTTTGAGACACCACAGGTTGTTTTTCAGAGTTTCTGAGTATGTCAAGGAAATGTTGTTCAAAGCACTTGTGATATTTAGTCAGTATGTGTCTTAGCCAAACTCAGAAGCTAGATTTGCAAATGCCGAATTTCACAGCCTCAGAGGCAGCCAGCGTTAGAGAGGGAATTGAATTCGCGGGTATTTGGCTTGGTCCTGCGTCTGGGCCACTCTGTTGAGTACAGCTCTGTAAGCAGACTTAGTTCTGTGAAGTCTGTGACTGAAATCCTGCTCTAAATAGTTTGAAACATGTAAGGACAAAAATTGCACAACTGTGTGAGTGACTCACGTGGCACTGTTACGGGGTGCTGGGGTTGGGATCAGCGGTTCAGGTTGAGCCTGGTTGAATGAAGTTCTGTCAGGCAAAATTTATAGCTAGTCTGGTTAAAAATGTAATAATCTGTTTTTTCTCCTTTTTCTACCCCCCATCCCCCATCAAACAGAAAGAGAATTTGACCCAAATAAACACTGTGGAGTACTGGATCCTGAAACAAAGAAACCTTGCACAAGATCGCTCACCTGCAAGGTATTTTTCTTAGAAGATAAAATATCAGATGCTTTGTTATAGTTTAAATCCTACCACAGTAGTTTGAGAGGTCATACCTGCTCCTGTCTTACAGACAATGGGTATGGTATTCAGACGCTGTATTCAGGTAATTCTTTTGAGTAATTCTGTTTCTTTGAATCAGAGCATCTGCATTATTCCACTGATTTTTCTAAAAAGATTTTTTTTTTCTTGTCATTTTGTTATGCAAAAAGCATTAACGTTTCATGTAGAAGCACAAGTGTTATTTCAAATGCTCCTTTTTTGGTTCGTGTGTGCAACAATGCTGAAGTATAGTCATTTTTTAGTAAAAAATTAAGATTCTTTTTGTATAATAAATTACTTGGAGGCTGCCCTTGTGATAGTAATAAGTCTCGTGTCAAAAAGTAGCAGCAATGTAAGACATTTATAATGAACATTTGTATGTGTATGTGCTGCCTGTCAGTAGAGATGATCAGTGAAATTCACTTTAAAATGTATTCACATTTTCCAATCCAATGAAATCAAGTTTTCATTGTAAGTTGAGCTACAATGATGTTACTTCTTAATATTTTAAAATTATTGGAATTATATATTCTGTCTTGGAAAAGGTAAGTCAATAGACTCCATTACAAGAAAATTGTTGCAAAAAGTAATTTTAGCCTTGATGTTGGCATTTCTTAAGAATGACTTCATAAATAATCAAAGATAATGTGGAATAACAGCTTTATTTCCATAACTGTGGCTCAAGTTGTTTGAAGTAGATTTTATCTTTTAGAGTTGTGGTGTATCGGAAGTATAGAGGACTCATAAACAATGTCATGCACACACAAATGCTTTTTAACCACCCTATTTTTAGACTCATTCACTTAATCATCGACGAGCAGTTCCAGGCCGTAAAAAACAGTTTGACATCCTTCTAGCTGAACACAAAGCTCGATCCAGGGAAAAAGAAGTTGCAAAAGACAAAGAGCATCCGCCATCTGCAAGGGAAAGCTATCAGAGCCAGCCCACACCAGCACCAGACTCTCTGTCAGGATCTTCAGTGAATTCTGGGCAAGAATCTAAAGTAACATCTCCTGCAAAATCTAGACCACCAAATTCTGTACTTCCAAGGTAAGCAATTCTCCAGTGTAGAATGTTGCATTCTGAAGGTGCTATAAGAAACGTCTTAGTCCTTCATCATCTTATTTTATGAGCATTCAGGACTTCTTTAGGTTATTGCATGACAAAACATATTTCTGCTAGCAGTGGAAGATAGACTGTGCTTATATTAACCTAAATGGTAGCCCGTGGTCTGATTGGGAATGAGGTAAGGAGTGGTGTCCACCCTCAGCTCAGAATCTTAGACTAACTGCATTTTTTATTTTTTTTTTTTTTTAGCTAAAATGGTCAGTTAATAATTAGGAAGGTTTACATTCAAGTCATTCTGGCACATTTGAGAATAAAAGTCTATTTGCATGAATCAGGGTAGGTATCAGTGGTGAAATTCTGCACATTTACGTAGAATTTTTCTCTGCAAATACTTCACCAATTACATCAATGGAATGTCTTGTAAAAAAAGGTGTAAATTAGTGTAAATGACAGCGTAAGCAGCTAGTTCTTAAAACTATTGATTTGCAACTCTCCACAGCATGTCTTTCCTCATTTTGAAGATTTTTCTTAGAAAGGACAAAAACAGTCTTCAGAAAGACAATGCAAACTTCTAAAGACATCCCTTTAGAAAAACTAGTATGAGCTATTGGAGTTACTGAATTCTAATTATCCTCTGGTAAACTTCCCGTATGTTTTGTTTGGTTTGGGGTGGTTTGGTACTAGTTTTGGCTGCAGTAGATAGAGCTAAACTAGTTGATTTTGTTCATATTTATTTTGTTTCATATTTCTTTTCTTTGCAGAAGTCTTGGTCAGGATTGTGTGCCCATCTGGGGGCTTTTGTGCTAAAATAGTCCCTATTTCAAAGAGATATTTGTTGTATTTGCTATCTCAGGTCTTACAGACGCAACCATTTCCAACGTTTTCTTCATGTTCATCAAGGCATAAAGAAATTTTATTCATACAGTGGCAGAGATGTGCCTTACAGGGTTTGAGTGAAAAGACAACGAAAGAATATCCGTAGATAAATTGGTGAGAAGTCTGCATAGTTCTTGTAAACGGAGTGACCTTACACAGTCCTTACATAGAGAGGAGCCCAGAGGGACAGGCAGGCATCGGTTTTAGTAGGTGCTACAGTCAAAGAAGCAAAACTGGAATGCGATTCAGTGACAGCTGAAGAAGTTGCAAAGGTAGTGGTACACGAGGAGGAGGACTTTAGCAGTCATACGTCGTGTTTGTACAATCTATGCTTCTGTTTCTGCTGAAGTGCCTCTGTTCTGTCATCCTGTCTGTCTTTGCAAGCAGCCGTGCCAGAGGAAAGCCTTGTCACTTCTCTGCTGGGAGCCAGCAAGCCTGCAGCTCTGCTGCTGGAAGAGGTTATGTGAGTGCTCCCTGCTCTGCAACGCTTGCTGGTTTCACTGATGGTGGTTTGGCTTGACCTGGCCGACTTTTCCTGAGGGCTGAGGAGCACTCGCACAATCTATCCCTTGCAACAGCAACTGCACCAGGTATTTCTAGCTGAGGGACACTGGTGAACGATCCCTGCTCAGTTCAGAAGAGGGCACCTGTCTGCAGTCTTAGTGACTGCTGTGTCCTGATGGCATAAATTCGTGAGATTGAAGATGATCATCTTCAGATTTTGCTCAACTTGGACATCTCCTCCCACCTCAGTGGTCCGCATACATATTTGGTTGCACAGACTGTAATTAAAAATCCTTTTCCACCCCCACTTCTAATCTAATTTGTTTCCGCGCTACTTTTGAAAGGCAAGGCACCACCACGCCCTCTGGTGCAAAGGCATTCCCACTTTGTTTTACTGGATTTTAGACAATGGTAAAAAAAAGCTACATGCTGTAAGAGGTCCTCCCAGTTACTTCACTTACTAATCTAGCTGTAGAGGGTGTCAGCTAAACACTCTTACTATATTTAGTACGCTGATTTCAGTAGGATTGTGATATGAAATAAAATTTCATAACTGGACCCTTGGGATTAATCAAGTAGCAGAGTAATGGCTAATGTAAGAAGATTTTACACGTCTGATTTTTGTTTGCATTTTTAATATACTTTGCTTCTCTCAAGATCTGAAACGCAACTTCATGGCAAATTTAAAATTTCAGGCAATACAAAAGCACTTCTTCTAACATTAACTTGATGATAACCCGTGATATGTTTCCAACAAGACCAAATGTCAGCTCTTCTGTATCTCTTACTGTCCTTCTTTATATGATCATTTCTGGTATAATTTACTTTAATGCTTGACTCCAGCAGGTAGGTTTGCAGAGCCTTTGAACACTGACAAATTTAAATGTATATTCTCCTTCTAGACCATCATCTGCAAATAGCATAAACAGCAACAGTTCTTCAAACCACAGTGGGTATGTACCAGAACTGCCATTGCCTTCCATGGGAGGAGATTTAACGAGCAGATTGTCCAGTGATGAAGGAGAAGCGGATGGAGCTGAAGAATCTGAGAAATTAGACTGTCATTTTTCTGGACACCATCCCAGACCTCTTGGGGTATGTGTCTGTCTCTGTCATGCCTTGCCGTTATTCTTATGTAATTAGAGAGGGGAGAAAAAAGAATTAATTTAGTAAAAATGTAAGGAATGAGGACCTTACGTTCTGAAAACTGTATTCTGAAGAGAACAAATATATTTAATTTAATAGAAATGGTGTGGATGGGATAAGGTAGGAGGAGAAGACTGATCAGTGCATGTGACAAATAGGTTGCAGGACAAGATGAGTAGCAGAAAATTAGAAGTTCTAGTTTTAGATTTTCCTGTCAGTAGACTGCAACTCGGGTGTAATTCTGCTAAACTGAGGAAAGTTGCATTGTTTTAAATGTGACATGAACAGATAATCTCTTTGTTGTCATGGTTCTTCCGAAACTGTACCTTGCAACTGGTTATAGCGCTGAACATCATACGGCAGCAAAGGGCTATTACAGTGCTTTGTTGATTTTTGTAGTCTATTTGAAGCAGTAATTAAATATCATTTATGTGAGTGTATGTGGACTTAGAAGCTATTGCTTCATTCATCTAAAAATGGAAAGTCTAGAGCACAGCATAGCCCATCTGCTCTGGTGGTGTCTTAAGTACGTGCTTCTCTGACAGCTGTTTTTGTCTTTCTCCCATGTTACTGAGAAATTTCATTGTAAGTAGTAAGAGCTACCTTGTGGCGTTATCTCTGCAGTGTGAATTTGTTTATACTGTACAAACCAAGAAGCAATGGGAGAACTCTTGAACTTCTAAGCAGTTGGTTCTCATCAAAATTGAGCCAAGGAATAAAATTAATGAAGAGTTCGCTTATGTGTTTTCCATATGATAGGCAGAATAAAACGAACACTGTGGTAACTGCAGCATTGTCTATATTCCCTAGAGCAAAGGAGAACTTGTTATTGTGAGACACCAGGAAGAAGTATGAGCTGAACATAAAATGACTGTCAGATGAAATTCTGTATTTGGCTCTTACACAGAAAATAAGAATTATTATAGTCCATATAATACTATGATATGCAGGAACCTCCTGCTTCTCTGTGAATTAAAAACTAAAGGCTCACTGCACATGCGTCTGCACAATTTAAAAAATAATGTAAGTGCAGCCAGTTCTTGTACAAGCATCATCAGTGAGGCATGGCTGTCAATAGCCATTTTGGTTTAGGGTCCTAGTTCTGTTCCAAGGCAAACCCCACTGGCTCATCTGTTTGTTGAAATCTTAGCATCTCTCAACTGAAGCAGTTACTGATAGTGCAACTGTTCTTGGTCCATATCTACAAGAAATCAGAAAAGCTGGTTTAAATTGCCTTCAGCACAGTTCATGCTAACTTGCTAAATTCCATGTTGAAGTAGACTGTTTTCCTTACAAAGTCCCTCTCCCAGCTAGGTAGTAGTAATTGACAGGGAAAAGGCAGTAGCTTCTTAAACTACCTCTTAGTGGTAACTGATCTGTGTCACTGGGAGGTGAGGCTAGTTTATCAACTTAGGTGTGGTTTTAATTAACCTGTTTAACCTTGTCATGAAACAGACTTAAGATAGTTACAGTCATCGCTTGCTGTCCATTAAGCTGAAAAGTACTTTAAATGGATGCTTTTCTACTGCATCAGTAGCTTCTGCTTTCAGACAGAATTTGTGTGACTTGATCCCCGCATGATGGAGAGTTGTCTTGTTTTCTGAGGATGATTTGTAACACATTTCTCCCCCACAAATAGGCGTTGCGGCAGTTCTCTACGTAATGGGAGATCAGTAAGGCTGAACTGAAGAAAGGGTAGATTCCTGATCATACTGTTGCAGTGTAGTAGGACTTTTCAGGAAGTTCTCCAGAGGAAGCAGTGCAAATACTCCTGAGCTCTGCAGAATTCTCAAAATACTTACTACTCCTCTAGGTGATTTTCATACACTGTGAGGAGTGTATTTGGTGTTCTGTTGTAGCGCAGGTGCCATGGACAATAATTTTTTTTTTTTTTTTTTTTTTTTACTGAAATGTCACTGGTTTGTTTATTGGTTAGATACTAAAGATGCTCCTATTGCACCTTTTTCCTCTTCAGTTATATTTGTATTCCTGTTACACAGTTACAAGATTTAATGTGCACAGAACAGAGTAACTGTCTTTCTGAGGCAGTATTGTTAGCCAGAATTGCTTCGTTATCGTACCTCAGCATTTATATTCTTTCCCTGTCACACATAGGTGCCTGATAGTAAACTGACTTGTTAGTGAAGTATGAAGTATACTTTACACTAAAATGAAACATTATGCACATATTTCATATATCATGCAAAAAGTATTTATGCTGCAGATAGTGAAAAACACCTTTTTAAAGGTGTTTTATATGCATGATACAAATTACAAAGGTGTTCCTTGATCTATAAATGATAATTATTTTATAATGTAGAAACATTTTTTATGAACAACGTTGAAATACCTTTTCTTTCAGTTTTGTTCATATGGCAGTCGCTTAATGGGAAGAGGGTACTATGTCTTTGACAGAAGATGGGACCATTTTCGATTCGCACTAAACTCCATGGTAGAAAAACACTTGAACTCACAGATGTGGAAGTAAGTGAAATTTTTACACTTGAGTACTTCGACATTTTTAATTCTGTAAAACTTCTAGACTGAAGACTCTGTGGGAAGCATTTGTAACATTACCTCTGTATTAAGGCATAGCAGTAATACAGGTACAAATTTTCTCTTCTCTGTTAAGGAATATGCAGCCCAACAGAACAATCTCCTATTCTGATGTAAATTTCTTCCAGATTTTGGACTACTTTTTTAGTTCCTCTGATCTGGGGAGGAATAATTCAGTAATTCCGTTAACATTACTTAAAAGCATTAAAGCTCAGTGTTTTCTGGGTTTGGAGGTATGTTTTGATACCATACCACTTCATTACACAGGTTAGATTTTGCCTAGATTTTTATGCCTGTATCATGCACCCATATAACCTATTCAGACTTTGTAATACAAGGAACTTGGTACATGTTTGCCTGTCCGTAAGATGGAATATGATAGTTTTTTAGTCCATAGTGCCCTTACTGACTTTGGGGTCTTAAAATTATGATTATTACTCACTGTTGAAGCTCCTCTATGTCACATATGCAAGTTCCAAGCACTATAGGCTTTGGCTACACAGATACATTAAAATAGACTGCACTTCTAAACAAGATGCTAATTCTTTTTAAAAAAAATAAATACTTGAAAAGCTGCACATAGGACTGATTTTTTGGGGGTATTCTGCTACAGAATATGCATTCTTCTTCCAATGTAATGACACTAAAGTGCAGTGTTTCATGTCACTGTTTATTATCAGGACTGTGTTATATTCATTGGATGCCAGCCATTAGATAAACAAGGTTTGATTTTTATTTAAATATATTTTTGAAACACTAAAGCTTGGCTTGTCTGACTAACCTGGTAACTTGATGATAACAGTGCTACTGTGCTGGGAGACATAGTTTGGAAATGGTTGGGTTTGCCATAAAAGGGCCAGTTTTATGTCTGTTTAGAGACAGATCACGTTTGATCTCCAAGGGTTTCCTCTCTTCTACTTTGTAAATTTGGCTGTTAACTAGTGTCTGTTGCCTTCCACAAATAAAACTAATTTGGTTTCCTTAAACAGAAAGATCAAAACTTGTTATCTATTGGCTTTGTTTGGCAGGAGAAAAGATACTCGGGCATCTGAGAAAATGTGTCACTAGTACCGCTACTATCACAAAAACCAAAAATAACCTCTGTAGTAGTTACACTATACAAGAAATAAATAGGCCTCATCCTGCTCCCACTAAATCCAATTGTAAATGTTTTCCCAAATTCTAGCTGTTTTATGTAATCTCTAATATTTTAATGAATTCCATCTGTACTTACTTGTCTGTATAACACAGGAAGCTCACAGCGCTTAACCCCTTTTGTATTCTTCTGTTGTCCTCAACCCTCCTCTGGACTGATCTTTTCCTGTCTTCCCCAAGCAGGGGTATGTGTAAAGCTGTTATTTTATAACTGGTGCTAGTGCAGCTCTGTAGCTGCGACAAAGGGTAAAGGGATGCAAGGCCGTATTTTGAGAACAATAATAACTTTTACAAAGTACCTTTTATCCCTTGTTCTCAAAGTACTTTACAAAGGTGGGTAAGAATTACTGGCCCTTCTTTAAAAATAAACTGAGGAATGGATCTGATAAGCAGCTTTGTTTGCGTAGCAAGTCACAAGCAGTAGGACTTCCTCGTTTCTGGCGGCACAGACTGTATGTAATCCCTTATGTAATTGTACCATAAAGAGTGTTCTGTCTGAGAGTCTCCATAGGAAGAATACCAGGAGAGAACACTTGTAATTAGGATTTGATTTATGATAAAACAGCACACCCAGTGCTGCTCTTTTATCATACTTCTTTGAGGGCAAGAGTAAGCCTTTAAAAACTGAAAAGGTGTCAGCAGTGAGGATAACAAGGGCAGAGTTATGGTGATGTATACAGCTTCTTAACAAAGAGAAATAGAATTAAACTGTGAATGAAATTTTAGTCTAAATAATCTGAAAAGCTCACATGATAATTTTCCAAGAGACATTATGGAAGTCTGGGTCTTTGCTAACACTGGACTAGATAAAATAATAGAAGATGATGGCTGAATAGAACGGCATTTGAGTGCATTTTACTGATTTCACAGGTAATATTACTAGATTATATTCTCAGAAGAGTATTCAACTAGTTGTAAAGCTTATTAAGCATTATTTAATATTTTTGTCAATTTTTCACTATCAGTGAAATTAATCAATAATTTACCTAGTTAATCCCATCTAACCAGCTCTCAAATGAGCTGTTGGGAATAGCACTGCATTTGGAAAGGGATGAGCTTTCCTCTTTAAGCTCAGTGATTAAGTGCTTCATAACCCCCCAAACTGGCTCATTTACTACCCTCATCAAATCTAACCTGTGAGTTTAAGTTGATAGTGAAACTGTTCCACAACTTGAACTTGCAAGTAAAACATATGCAATGAATGAAACATAGCGACTAGAATGTTTATAGATCCCACCATCAGGCATTTTATTTGCATTTTTTAATTGTTTGGTAAAATAGGAGAGGAAAAAAGGGAATTAAATTTATAATAAAGTGATTAAATTGTAACCCTATGCGCTTAGTTGTTACATGGGGCACTCGTGCTGAAGTGGAGCTCAGTTCTGGTTTCACCGAGTTACACAGTTCAGGGCTTATGTGCCATGACAGAATTTTATTAAGGAAAATTACGCTGCATAGTTCTTTACCTAATAATCTTCTGTTAGGTCTCTGCTGCCTTCAGAGATTTAATATGCCTCATTTCAAAATCAGTTTTTTGGAATATTACTTCATAGTCCAGCTTTCCTGAATCTTTACAATATTAAAACACACGTGGTTTGGGTTTTGTTGTTTGTATTAAATCCCAAAGAACCTCATAATGGAATTGCAAGTTTAAAAAGAGGAAAAAAACCCCACAAGTAAAAGCGTTTTTAAGCTGTTGTAGAATGCAGAGCTGATTTTGAACTGTGAATATTAAAATATATGTGATTGGTAGAATAGGAATCAAAATTAGAATGTACTAGGTTTGCGTTTTTTAATAAGTTGGTCCTTCCCAGAAATTGTTTTGTATCTGCATTGTTCAGATGGAATTTTTTTATGTATCTAATTCTCTGGTTCTTTTTTCTTTTTCTTTTTTTTTTTTTTTTTCTTTTTTCTTCTCTATTTAGGAAAATTCCTCCTGCGGCAGATAGTCCCATGCCTTCTCCGGCAGCACATGTTTCCACTCCTTTTCCAGCATCAGTCTTACAGCCTTTCAGCAACCCCAGTGCAGTGTATATTCCTTCAACACCTATCAGTTCAAGAATCACTTCTTCTTCTTACATAATGACATCAGCCATGTTATCAAATGCAGCCTTTGTGACAACGTCAGATACAAATTCCATTATGTCACACACTACAGCTTTTCCTCATGTGGCTGCAAGCCTAAGTATCATGGACTCAACTTTTAAGGCGCCATCAGCTGTGTCACCAGTGCCAGCAGTCATCCCTTCCCCATCTCACAAGCCATCCAAAACAAAAACCAGCAAATCCTCAAAAGTGAAAGACCTGTCATCTCGCAGTGATGAGTCTTCAAGTAACAAAAAGAAAAAGCCGCAGTCGTCATCATCGTCGTCGTCATCGTCCTCATTATCTTTGCAGACAACTTCCTCGTCTTCATTTTCAGGGTCCCACAAAAAGAACTGTGTCCTGAACCCCAGTTCAACGTTGAACTCCTATCAGGCTACATCTTCCTATAACAGTATGTCTGTGCACAATACAAATAACGGAACAAGCCCACTCAGTGCCAAATCGGAGCCCTCAGGACGGACTTCATTATCAAGTAGTTCAACAGACTCAGTGAAACATATGAGCATGGTAGTAAGCAGTATTGACTCTTCTAATCTGTCTGTATCTTCTCTTGTGCACCACTCAGGGGACCACTCCCTGGGAGCACATAATGCAGTGTCTTCTCTACCCCTTTCTTTTGACAAATCAGAAGGAAAAAAACGTAAAAACTCTAGTTCTAGTAGCAAAGCCTGTAAAATCACTAAAATGCCTGGTATGAATAGTGTTCATAGAAAGAGCACTGCCAACCTTATTTCTGCGGTGCCAGATCCTACAAGCAGCTCCATCTCTCGGCAGGTAAGGGACTCTTCCAGTTATTTTTTTGCAGGTCATGTCTGACTTATTTGAAATATTTCATGCATTCTGAAAAGAAAATACTATGTTTGCTTCAGATTGTTTTTCATCACACAACTTACTTTCTAGGTTAATACAGAAACAAATTTGTATTTGTTTTGTAGCAATCATAGAAAGATGTTTTAAGAATTAAAAAAAAAAATCTACTTTTTTAAAATATTTCTGAGATATTTTTTTTTATTCAATTAATAAAGTAGCCATTTGTATCTCTGAAAGTAAAATTGAGTGTCCAGAATGGATAAATAATTTTTAGAAATTAATTTTTATTTTAATTCTTATCTCTCTGAAATAAATTGTGTCATTGAAACAGGAAGATAAGAGTCAGCATTTCTGTTCCTTTCTTTTCCCAAACTTGTTGCTGATTCATTTCTTAATGTTATTGAAGTCTCCTCATTTCTCTGATGTAAAACACATCTACCTTTCGCCTGGGAGGGTCTGAGATACCTGACCTCAGATGCTGTTTCCTGTTTGAAACTGGAAAAGTTAAGAAATTAAGATATTAACCAGATGACCTTTAGTGGACATTTGGTTATCTTTTTTAGTGTGCATGTGTTCAGAATATTGAAGTCGGTGCAACAGATGAGGTTACACACTCTTACTTCATTGTCACTAGCAACAGAGCTTTGACTTCTCTGTCCTTATATAGCATCACTGAAAAAAGTATATGTGAAGTAAAATTTGGTGGAAAAACTGCCAATACAATCTTTATAAGGATCTACTGTTTCATTCTGCTACCGTGTCCAGTGCTGTGCAGTGCACAGAAAACAAAGCTTGGCCCTGGCACCTGGAAGACAAAACCATAGAAAATAGCTCAGAAAATCCAGAGGAGGTAGCTTAGGAAAAAACTCTCATTTCCTAAGGATACTGCGCATAAAACGGAATTTGGAAATGGAGAGGGTCAGGTCTTAAGCAAGGCAATCCATAGGCAATAGCAAACAGAAATGGGAGTGGAAGAAAAATGAGTTCTAAAACTGCTATAGCAGACAGAATGAAGGTCCCAAAAATGGCAGGTATATTTTCTCTTTCCTACTTCCAGGAGAGGTGCAACTGAGATGACTTGTTTGGCTTTTAAAAATGGGTAGTGGCATTGTCTTTCTATTTTAAGCCTTTTAAATGTGTCCTGCAATCAGAACTAATCTTTAAGTCACTGAAGTCAGTGGAGGATGCTGTAAATTCTTCATTCTGTCACACATCTGATTTTTGAAATATGTGTGTGCCCAAAAACATTAAATTGCCCCAAGATACACAATCTCAAACGGGACAAAAAAGTAAGTACAGATTGTTACTTTGGTACAAACATCAGTAGCAGGAAATGGATTGTATCGTCTTTTCATAGTACATAGACTGTATCTGTAGCTAGTGCAGTCTGAGGAAGTCTTCTAGATATATGCAAGAGGTTCTGTGTTCAAATTCTGACTCCCCTAGCGATTAGATCTGTTCCTGTGGGACATTCCTGTTCCAGTTTGTGATGTATTTCAGCGTGTTGCACAGTAATGGAAGTAAATAAACCACAAAGAATCAATCAGAGGTCTTTTCTGAATATTTGTAAATATGTAATTCACACTAATATTTTTTCCTCAAGTAAAAGGTTAAATATATGTAATGACTGTAATGATATACAGATTTTTTTAAACATAATGCTTTTATATATATGTACAGGTGCATACATATATAGATGTATACATGCTTGTATGTGTGTGTATATATGTAAAAGTTGGTCACACTTTCCTCTTATATTGCTGGTCTTTGGAGCTACACTAGTGATGAAAAACAGGAGGTAAAGTGGAGTTGATTGTATTTCAGATGTCTGGCTGGCAGCTAATTGTCTTTGTGACAAGGATACTGAATTGTATGCAATACAGAATAGACATTTCCTACTGTTTATTTGTGCTATAAATAAATGAAATTTGTACCCACTTAAGCATATGGGTCAAATAATATTACGTACTCTACATGTGAATATTAAAGCTCTGGAGAATACAGTACTTGAAATCACTTTTAAGCTGTGCTGGTTTGACTTGCTATGTTCCAGAAAGGCAATCACAGTAAAAATTCCACAAAAAATAAGTATTACTTAAAATTTTGCTCCTGTTCCCTGATGTAATAGGGCAAATTAAATTAAGAGACTAAGAACACAGAAAAAAAGATCAAGTGGCTGGTGATAGGCTCAGGTTTGTTGTTTTGGTTTTTTTTCTAATTTAATTCAAGGCTGGCCTGGACAGATAGTAACAGAAAGTCTTAACCACTGGGTTTTGACATACACTTTATTTTTTAAAAAGGGAAGGAAAAAAAAAAAAGGTTTTGAGTCTTGGCCTCACCTTAATCCTCTTGAAATGGTGTTCCCATCATTAAAGACCCAACACAACTGGGGATCTTTCTTTCTTATTTTCACTGAGTGCTGTTCAGTCTGTCACAATTGTTACCCTTCTGGCCTGGAGCCTTCCAGGTCCTGGTCCTTCCAGGTCTGAATGATGACAGGATGGTAAAGCAGCTCGAAGCCGACCACAGCGCTGCAAGCTGTGTTGCTCCTTGCTCTGTCTTATGTGGAGTGTTAGTCATAGGAGCATGGAATGAATGAAAGCCTAAAGTGGTATAATACTCCCTCTCGTCATTCTAGGATCTCAGCAAGTTCATTTCCTGGTGGTTATTTTTCCATTTAAAAGATGGACATGTATTTTATTATGGAAGGGTTTTATGAATGTTGTAATGGCGGATGTAGAGAAGAGAGGTTTGCAGGTGTGTTACGATGTTCTGAATGGCTAGGAAAGATTTTACAAGGTTGTGTATCTTTAGTCAAGATTTGCACTTTACTACGTAGAGAACAGCTGTGGCACGCAAAACAACAAGTAAAGGGAACAGGATAGGCAGAGGCCTACCCTTTTATCTTTGTGCACCATGGGAGCTGCCTTCAGAACTGGCTGTAAATAACAAATCTTAAACATTTCTTCTGGATAGAGTGTGAACAGAGAACGCGTTTTAAACAGTCACTGTGTGAGAAAGGGTAGATATGGAGAGGGAAGACAAAGTCTACCTTTGACTGTATATGTGAAATGGCAAAACAACAAATGACGTAGCAGAAGGGAAGGAGAAAACTGATGTTGGCGAAAACACTGCCAGCCAATGCCACAGTCCCATCTATTCAGTAAGAAGCTTGTAACTGCATTTCTCACTGTTTAGAAGACAGGTCCTTGCTACCTTCCAATCAGATGATTAAAGTTGATGTTACTTGAAGTTCACTGACCTTGTGAATAATGATTCAAACTCCAGTCATCTGCCATTTGTAGGCGGGTATCCATGGTTAATTTTTATCAGCCTTGTAACCCCTGAGAAACTACTCCTCTAACTCAACAGCTGTCTCCCCTTTTGTATCGCAACAGAAATACCTACACTGTGTTTATGGGTCATTGTAGAAAAAACCTAAGACAGACTGCTCTTGCAGAGTGCTGTAATCTCTCAAGCACTGAAATAGGCAGATTTATATTGCAATATTTTAACTAAATACCCTAAAATGAATGTATGTGTACTATCAATTTGCACTCATTCCCAAAGAAATTATCTGATGCAGTAAATTGATACAATTGCGAATTTAAACCTCTCGAGTTTGATTCTTCTGGTTAATATTTGCTTTATTGAGCAATAAAAAATATGGAAGAAAATGGAATAACTTAGGGCATGCTATGGTGCTTGACCCTTGCTTTAAACTCCTCAGGAGTGGGGAAAGTCCCCTGGGGAGGAGTCCGTCACCTTGAGCACTTTGTGCTCTCTCAGTTGCTGACTAGCTGCACTAAATGACTAGAGAAACTAGTATTTTGGTCTAGAGAAGTGGGGGTTTACAATCTATATTCCCTCAGTAACTGCTTCTAAAGTTGTTTTCTGACCTGTAATAGTATTTATGTGCCTCTTAAGAGTTTATTTAAAGTATCCAAGCCATGAGAGAAAATTATGATGCTATCTGAAGTGTATCTTTTGCAGTAGCAAAATACCCCTGTTCCAAATGCAAAGCAATTAGTGCCACTTTACACAGGAAAAGGAAGGCCATTACCAGCATCTGCATTCAACTGACAAATATGCCTCTCAATATTGCTCAATTAATGTCTTTCAGATTGGAAAAAATAGCAGTGTAGCTTTGTCACAATCCAGTCCTTCGAGTACATCAAACCCAGTACACAACAGACAAGTAAGTTGCTTTAAAAAAAGTGTACTTGAGTAGTTTGTAAGCTGTTCTGAAATATTTTATACTGTAAAACCTTAAAATACAATTTCTTCATGAATATGGTTCTTCATAGAAGCTGCCTTTTGGTGAACTAATGTTCGATTTCTCCTCTCAATTTTTTCCAGCTATTTTACCCTCAGAGATTTATGAATAACAAGTTTTCTGCTTTTTTTCACCACCTGTAATACACCTCAAGTTGGCTTATGTGCTGCTCACTGGCTGTTTTGGTGGTACAAACTCAGCAGCAACAGAAACTGTTGGCGCAGGAGCCAGCTAAGCTGATGTGGTTTTTCTGTCCAGCTTCCCCCTGCTGAGCGAGATGGCACAGCAGAGTCCCCACACTGGCACAGGAAGGACAGCATTTAAAAATAGGCCAGAAGTGAAAGCAGCAAAGGGAGGACAGAAACAGGACAGAGAAGACGGAGCATTTCACTATTCAGAGAAACTAATCTGAAAGCATACTATACTAAGCATAATCTGAGTTCCTCTTAGACTATGAGGATCCTTAGCGCTCCTACCATACCTGTTTATCACACAGACTACTAGTCAGATAATTATAATTTCTGTAACTCAGCTTTTTTGTGATGACAGCTGCTTGACCTGTGATCCAGCCCTCATCTGTCTGCAGGACTGATAGACTAGTTTATTTTTTTAATATGGCCTCTACTGTTTGACTCTCCAAGTTGAGTAGTTTATCCAGAATTCATTGTCAAGATCCTCGGTATGAAAAGGTTTCCCAGCTCAGCAAGGTGTAGTTACAAGTAAACAAAAATTCCAGAGGATTTTTCTGTACAACCAGTCAGTTATTTTAGAATTGTTACATATTCTGGCTGAATTATACAGGAGTAGTTGTTCCAAATGGCTGTGCTGCTTAGTTTGTGCTGTGTAGACACAGCGAAAGAATAGTAATGATTGTAGTAATGATAACCCACAACTGTATCCCCATTAAAAATATTCTGAATTGCTCACATCTTGAGATGAACTGCCAAAGAGTAAATTTATTATTTTTTCTCTTGGTGCTGAATGCAAAGCAGTATATGTATGGAAGAACTACTCTGAAGGGAAAAAAGTGGAAAGTTTCTTCTTACTTCTAGGGACTGGCATTTTTCCTGTGTGATACTGTCATACAACTGCCAGTAACAAACAAGGGAAAAAGCTGTTGTGAAATACAAAACTGGTTTTGCTTTAACCTCCTGCTCCTGTGTTAGTATAAAATACACATTACCAGGGAGCAGAGCTTGTTGGGTTCTGTTGCCTAGATCCCATGGGGAAAACCTAACAGTGCAAAACATTATTTTTGTGGCAGCCTTATGCAAACAGAGGCTATTGGTGAGCTTTTCAGCTGCCTGTTTCCGTAACTTTATCAAAAATAGAAGTGTTTGTTTGGTTTAAGCCCCACAAATTCTTTATTGTTAAAAATATGTTTCTGTCAGTTTGGTAGTTGAATATGGAGCTCAGAATACAAATACAAAAGAAGATTGATGTATTAAGTTTTATTAGATTATTTTTTTTTTAAACTCTAACACAGGATTTTAGTATTTGGAACCATGAATAATGACTACCTATCTAATAAATGCTTGTCACTGTCAAAATAAATCTGAGCTGCTTTGTTGACAGCTTTCATCTCTAATCTAGCAACTGAATAGTCTAAATAAAATTCTAGTCTTAAAACTGTGCTTTAGTATTTCTTCATAAAGGTGTTATTAATTAGGTAACAATAAGTGGATCTGCAAGTATATGCTGTGTCAGTAAAGATACTACTGGGGGAACCTGAGCTCTCTTGTTCTTAATGTTAGTGGTGTTATAACCGTGATCATCAAGGAGTCCAAGCGAAGCAAGTTCTGTAGGCAGAGACAATCTCTGGTATACACTGGGGTTTGTAGTTGGAAAAATCAGGCAAGTTTTCACAAATACAAGTCAGAGCAACAGACTTTTAACAATGCAGTTTGAAGTAGAATTGCAGCCATCAAGCTACATGTGAGTATAGAGCAGTTACTCTGGACTGCCTCCACTGTGTTACCTGGTCAGGCAACCTGTCGGGGCTATCTGCTGGTGCAGAGAGAGAGTTAGAAGGGAAGAGATCTTGTTTCTCAGGAGAAGGGAGAGGGGTCCTTCACTCCACACGGGGTTGAGCGACTGGGTGAGAATGAGGCATTCGGGACATTGCGGTAGGCTGTAAACCCAATCTCATTTGAACCTGCAATCGCCTGCGTGCTGTCCTGCTGCGAAAGCCAGCTTCCCCGCTCACCTTCTGAAGGTGTCCGGTCAGAGCTGAGAGGACACGCGGCAGTGTTATGAAAGTCGCCTGCCACCGGTAGCGGGGTGTTTGGCATTACTGAGTTGTGAGATGAAGGTGTGCCCCACGGCTGCTTTGATTTGACACAAGTAGTTTCTTTTGGTCATGTGCTACATTTGTTGAAGTACGCTGTACTCTCAGCTACTCCTGTGGGGGACTGGTGGATTGTGAGGATAACTGTTGGGGGGCCTGTCTGCCGTCTCCCCTCGCATTAAACTCAGGTTAAACTCAGACAAATTGTTCTCAAATTCGTGTTTAATTTGAATGTTTCTGTGTCTATTTGAGACCTGAACAGGGGCTTGTATACATAAAAGCGTGCCTGTTTTTCCAACTATTGTTGCTTTAATTAAAAAAAATACTACTTTTCCCTACAAAAACTACTTGGTTTTTAACAAACGTTAATGGAATGGTAGTTTTACAGTCAAATTGTTTGTGCCTGTTAACACAAATTATGTATCAAAAGCTTGTTTTCTCCAGATTTTGTCCTTGTTCTAGGTTTATAACTAACCAAGTGTTTTTGTCTTCATAGTGCTTTTAGGTGCCTGAATGTGTTAACACTTCAAGACCTCAGTATGTGGTGGTTTTTAAATACTGAGTAACTAGATCATTTTATTAAGGGAAGGTGACAACATGTATGCTGTGTGGGGACTCCTTGTGCATGAAAACATGCTGTGGAGAGGAAAAGATTTTTCAGAGTTGTCATCTAATTGCTGCTTTTTATTTGTAATGATACACCAAGTTAATGAACGTGAGATTCACTGAAGCTTACTAAAATCAGACTGTCCCAAAAGGAAATACACTGTTTATTCAAAGCAGTTCCTTTTCTTAAAGGTCTAATGTAATCAGTAAACAGGGAGGGAATTTAGTTCAGGGACTTGAAATAAATTCCTGCTTTGAGTTCTGTCAGACACAGATGTTATTAAAGTATTACATACTGAAAGACATTTTGTGATTTTGAACCTGGCTCTGGTTTCTCTTTTAGAAGACATCAAACCGGACTGGTAGAATAAGGACTCTTCCATAACAAGAAAAAGGAACCAGCCTATACTCTCTAGCTCTCAGCAGCCCTACTCCACAGGGTTTTTCTTTTCTATGTCCTGCAGATGGATTTAACCTTTTATGAATTTGTGGTTTTAAAGAGAATCAAATTTACAGAAAACTGTAATAGTGATTTGTTTAGTTTTTCACTTGTATTTGCCACTGATCTGTGCGTTCTGCTTGGTTATGTTTCATGCCTTTTAAAGCTGTTAGCGTTGCAATGCTCCCTTTGTTTCCTTACCAGAACACAGCGGACATTCCAAAAAAAAATCCAGGTCATAATTTGAATTTATTTAAAGAATCTCCAAATTTTTTCATTAAATAAAAATTACAGTAATTCTGTATTTCAGCTTGTCCTATGGATAAAAATTGAGTGCATTTCTTAGTAATTTGCAAACAGCTGGGGCACTGCAACTTTAGGGACTAATCCTGACTGGTGCTTTGTACCTACAGCATTTAATAATTTCAGTGGGAATTCTGAGTGTTCAGCCTCTTCCAGGATCAGGCTCTTAAGGAATCTATACTTCAATCAATGCATAGCAGATTTTTGCACCAAACTGTAATTAATGTTATCAGGGGCTCAACATGTAAAATCCCTGTATCTTGGTGGATTTCTAGACCCTTAAGATCATAGCACTTGATAACTTCAGTAAACAGTTTGGGTTTGCAAGGACAGGAGTTGAGCAGATTGGCTTGCATTAATAGAATTGCACTGACAGTGTTTCTTATGGGATTACTGAATAATTTTTTAATAAAATATAGATTTTATAATCAGGAAGCCAATACTAGGTACTAGAACAATAGTACAGAGGAGTTAATTTTTATTTCTACAGTGTTAAAAGTGCACTTATATGCTGGTTTATTTACATCTTGGGGAAAGGCGAGAGACTGCAAATAGGGAGATTATTACTACTTTCTTTTTTAAAAAAAGAAGGCTTACGGCAAATTTTAAGACTAAAAATGTTTAAGCAATTATAAACAAGGCTAGACCCTTTGAAAAAAGTTTAGAAATATTCTTAAAATAAATTTTTATAGTGTTAATTTTGTAATAATTTATGTTTTGCTATACTTCAGAGCTAACTGACCAGTATAGTTTCAGAAACAGTATGAAACTTAGGAAAGTTTAAGCAATGTTTATATTTTTAAAATGTTCTTTGAATTATGTTTTTATTGTACATTTCTTCAGACTGAAAAATGTGTACATATCTTTGTTATTTTTGCACAATTTTTGTCTTGTTCAGTTTTAGGAGCAGTACTATGTTGATTTTTTTAATTTATTTTGAGTTTTAAAACTGCAGGAGTTTAAAAATCTCAGTAACAAAGTCATCCTCTGTAGTCAATGAACTGCTATTTCTAGTTGTTGAGGGAAAACAGTGATTGTGAGATTCAGTGGTTGCTTCTGAGAATAATGCTAATCAATGACTGAAGGAGCAATTTAGTAGTTTTAGGAAGCTTTAGCTTTTTCCATGCATCTTTTAATTGGAAAGCTGGAATATGGAGCCTGTCCTTTGAATGCTGCTTAAATTTTTTTTTCAACTGGCTTACACCTGACAGCATTTCAGGGAAGTTAAGCATGAAGTAAAATCCCACAGTGTTCTTTGATCATCAAAGAATCATTATTTAATGATATGTATCAAAAAATTTCAGCCTGAAAAGTGAAATGGAAGTAAACATTTGAAAAAAATGGATACAAACTGGACCAGCCTATAATGCATCATTAGTGTAGCATTCACTCAGTAGTTCTTTTTCTTCCCCATTTGCCTGAAAATCTTGTGATTTGTTTCCAGCAATAGAGGCTCAGAAGCTTTGGTTGTTACACATACGCAATGCATAGGCCCGTCAGCCATAAAAAGCAACTTGGATAACTTGTATGCCTTCTTTTGTATTGATGTAACAATTGTAAATAGTGCTGATCGACCTTTGTAGAGAATAGTTTATACAGCATATTCTATTATTGCTGATTCTCAGTGAACTATTGTTTTAAAAAAAAGAAGAAAAAAAGAAATTTTTCTATTTACACCTTATATTTTGTTATGCTGTTGACCCATGGCACTTTAACAAAACTCTGTGGGTTTTGCATAGCTGGTCAGTCATGGGATATATTAAATAACTGTTGTTGCACAGAAATGAATTTGCACCTGCTATATTGTGCTTTCCTACTACAGATTTTAGAACCTTTTCCAGAAGACTTTTGAAGAAAGCATGTCCAATCATTCTAAGAAAAAAAAAAATGCCATACTTGTACAGCCAATTTCTTTTCTACAATCCATATTTTGTAACACTAAGTATTTTCATTCTTTGTCCTGCACCTTTATGTATTAGCAGTATCAAATAGAATTCATTCCATGCTTGTGATAATTGTAAGCAGAATAAATGTCTAAAGTAGGTGTAAATAGTAAATTCTATGGCTTACAGTTTAAAAAAGGAAAAACAGAACAAACTTGTATCTGATTGATACTGCCATGGTTCAACACCGGGCCTGGAGATATTCTCTAGTGAGCGATTGTATTTTTTGGGTTTTGCTTTTTTTTTTTTTTTTTTTTTTTGGTAACATGGCTTTGTAAATAAAATAATTTATATGTTTGTAAGAAAGAGATGGGTTTTGTCATTATTTATCTTTGCAAAGCAAAAATGTTATGTACTGCAAGACTGTCCTTTCTCTTCCCAGAGGCCGAAATACACTGTGCAGACAGCCAGCACTCAGAATTCAACTGGTCGTTCAAAAGATACGCCCAGCTCTCTGTACAGGGCCGCATTGCTCTGGGATTATTTTTGGCATTCATGTCCAAAATATTTCTGTACTTACATGTTGGGACACGTGTGACGATCAGCTACTGAGGTTTTTGCACTGATAAATCACTTTTAAATTCCTCTGCTTAGCTGAATGCATTTTCTCGTTCCTTATCAGTGTAAGAATTAACTTTGCTACAGCTGCTAGATTTAGGAATCCTCACTTCAATGGGCAGTACAAATTTATAACCAGTCTTTTTATCATTGCTAATACTAAAAATGCATCTTTTATCTACGCATTAAGATTCTTGTTCTGTGTAAAGCCTGTTCCAGTTACAGATCAACTGAGACTTAAATTGTTCATTGTCTTGTCAGCTCTGCAGAGAGGATTGCAGTTTTTTTCTATCGCAGCAAACCTCTTCTGCATATCGGGGGAAAATGTACATTTTTATGCTCCTTTTATGAAGTATCTGGAAACTCAGTCTTGGAGATACTGTAGGGGGGGAAGATGCTCACAATTATGGTATGATCTTTTAAAAAAAGCAAGAAATTTGGACTGCAAACTGCATTTTTGTATGCATACACTCAGAACTGGCAGAGGAGATAGAAAGCTCACCTGCGTTACAGGACACAGTAATCGAAGGAAGAACATTTTACCTTCTAGGTAAACAGCTTTTTCTGTAATGTCTTGCATGTTCTGGTAACTGTCGCAAAGGCTAATCCTGAGCTTCCTCTTTACTGTCTCATTTGTGCCTTGGTCTGAGCTGCTTAAATTTTGAAACTTTTTTTAAATCTTGAGTTTTATCTTCTCCAGTGTAGAAAAACTGAACATCGTGAAGTAACAGTAGATAGTGAATTTCATCCAATAGAGCGGTCCCCGTGTATGGCTGAAGAGTGACATTGTGTTTGTAAGGTGCTTTGCTATTTCTAGCAGCCATTAGAAATTAAAGCTACAGCCAAGCAAATGGAATATTGCAGCCATGAGTTATTAGTTGTTTGCCATCACTGCCCATGGCCAGCAAAGGTCAAACACCACTGAACTTATTTTCCAAATAGGAATCTGAGTAATTTTTTAGCACTTGCAGGTTCGTTAGTGATTTACAAGCTGTTGTCTATTTGGAGTTAGTTTCCCCTACCCTTTTTTTGATTATACAACAAGTATTTTTCTTGTGGCAGCAGTACTATTTGCTTGTATTATCTAACATGCTCCAAATACCACCAGTTGCAAAAGGAAGCAGATCACACCGTAACTTTTATTCATTGCACTCTAGTTTTTATGTTTCTGTTTTTACCATGGAACTATTTGTTTTAGAAGAAAGTCATTACTGTGTGCAACCAGTATCTGTTTTACTCTTCCAAATCTGTCAGGATTCACAATTGGAAGAAATGCCAAATACTGATTCCAGAAATATTTGGAGGAGATTCATACAACAGATTCAGACTTCAGAACACAAGAATGTTTATCTCATGCAAATTTTTATGCTGTTTGGCACCTTGAGTACCTCTTGAAAGCTACTACTGAAAACAAGTACAGACCTCTTTTCATTCTACTTAGGAAAGTATGTTTTGAGATAAAGCTGATAATTCAGCAGCAGGTCCCCATTTCCCTTTCAACTGGAGAATCCATGGTAGATGGTATGCATATTCTTGTTCTCATTTTGTAATGCATCACAGATGACATGGGCAGGATGCTTTTTGTGGTTTTTCGTTGTTTATGGCTGACCTGCAAAAATATTTAGATCTAGTCTGTAATCTGCTCTCCCTACAGAAGGGAGAAGGGAAGCTTTAGGGAAACTTCCCCCTGTTTAGGGGAAGCTTGCCAGAAATAACGATCAGGACCTAGGAGAACTTTATTTGAGGGTAAGGACACCAGTAGCGATTCGACATGGTGCACAACATTCAGCTGCCCTTTTGCAGACTTCCCAAACCTGAAAGATTTAGCTCTGAAATTGAATCTGGGTTTGATTTACTTGGAGCAGTTACCAACATGGTTGATAGGACAGCGCAAGAGACAGTTTTTTCAGAAAAGCTGTCTAGCATGAACAGAGTATATTTACAGAATGCTACAGGTACAAAGGCCTGTTGGTGTAACTACAATGAATTGCCTGATGAACTCACATGTGCAACCCTGTGAATCCCGTGTCTTGTGTCAGCTATTTCCAGCCTGGCCCCTACTGAGGCAGAGGAGGAAATGGTGACAGAGTAAGCATCACTGCAGAAGAGAAACCATCGTCCCTTCCCAGTGGCAAATTTACTCAGTGCTGATTTGGAGACCTGTGTCACAGGTGAGTAGACAGGTCACTGGAAAAGGATTACTTGGGCTCAACCCTTTAGCCTTTCCCATCACAGATGCAGCATATATAGGCCTGTCACCTTAGTTCTGAAGATACTCTCAACAGCCTATGCAAGAAACTTTCCATTCTGGTCAGCTCCACTCTTAATTTGCAACTATTTGCTTTCCTTTTTCTTTAGTTTTTTTTCTTATTTTGACCCATAATCAGTTGGGGGGGGAGTGTTTTGTTTTGGATTTGGTTGGGGTTTTTTGTTTGGTTTTTTTTGTTTGTTTGTTTTTGTTTTTTTTTTTTAAGTCTTGCCTTGAGTTACTCCTCCCTTGTTAATTCTCTTTAGGATTTGTGTTTAGACCACAAAGCCTGAAGAGTAATACCAACATATTGGGCTTGCTGCCTGATTATCAAGGAAACACCAAGAAGGTACACAAAGCTGGTTTTCACTTGTGTTATTTTGCAGAGTGCTTCCAAGGCCTACAGCTTTGCACCCTGAGCATGGATGCTTCCAAAGGAAAAAAAAAAACACATTCAAAGGGAAATGCTCCATTTGTGCTCCTTAACCTGGAACAAGCCAAATGCATGGTTGCTCTTGGAGTACATAACAGACTCTGTGTTGGGCCTTTCATTTCTAACAGACAATTCTCTAATGCCTGTTCTACTTTGCCCCTAGCATATTACTGGACCACTCACTCCCGTGACTTCCACTGCTGATCTTCCAATCCCAAACTCCTTTCATCTGCAGTTAAATGTCAATGAAGCCTGAGAGATAGTAGCTTCTCCATCTTGAGCTTCTGTCCAGGGCCTTTGGGCCCCGACTGGCCTTCAAAATCCCTTATGAGGTTGCCAAGGAAGGAAAAGAAAAGGGAAAAAGAAACTGAAGCACAAAGCAAATGGGTCAGCGCTGTAATGAACCTCACTACTTGCCCTGACTTAAGGGGATATAATAGCAGCCTGCCAATAGCTGTGGGGAGGTGCCTAGGAGATCAGAGCCAGGCACTGCAGTGCTGCACAGTGGGAATGTGAGAGACAATGGACATAAGTTCATAAAAGGAAGGTTCAGACTGGGTACAAGGTAAAAACCTTCCTTCCATGGAGACAGTCAAGTGTTAAAACAAGTTGCTTGGAGTGGTAGGTGCAACCTCCAGCCTCAGAGCTGACCTGCTTTGAGCAGGTAGCTGGACTACAGACCTCCGGTCCTATGATCCAAATGTGAAGAAAGCAATAATTGATGATCTAACTCTGCTCTCAAGGACTCATCCTGTAGGGTTATTTTCTCAGAAATGCTCCCTACGGCTTTCTTAGGGTATTTTCCTAATACCAAACCGTCTTCATTGCTTGGTCTTCATGTTATTCATTAACCAGGTTTTTTGGTAGCTATAATTCCCACTCAGAGCTGTTGACACCCAAGACCTTGTCACTGACCTTTCTCACTCTACTGTCTTTCCTAGACAGGTATTTCACTGGATTTTTTTTTTTTCCCCAAATCTCTCCCTGAGATACACCACAGAGTCTCCTTTGAATCAATTTACCTGCTTAGTTTCTAAGACAGAATAGGATGCAGCGGAGAACCTACTGTCCACTCTGAGTCTTGTCTTTTTGCATTCACAGAACCAAACACTTAACATGTCCTCCAAGAATGCTAATCTTTTGAGGAATCATGAACATCTTTACACTAAGGATGGCTATCTGTGTAACAGACTAGATGGCATTATTTTCTAAATCTAGTATCCGCAGTAATCAGCACATTCTCTATTATAGCACATGCAGTACTGCAGCTTATATGAAGACCATGTCTATTCTTGACACCTGTGGGAAACCACCTACATTGACATTCACCTTCACCCAACGTTGATGCATCCAGAAGTGTTGGATTTGGTAGAGCAATGCTGACATTGGGAAGCACTCCAAGACCTCTTCCTGCTTTTACAGGGTACTGACTGAAGTGACTACTGTTAGAGCAGACATAGGGACTTATGGTCAAATACAGGAAAAAAACCCAGAGTTTACTCATCAGTAACTTGAGTCTTTGGAGATGCATAATCCGCACTTACTTTTGCTTCCTAACTGCATGCCCAGCCTTTCCGTTGTTCAAAATGTCTCACTTTGGACTGTGGGTGTCAGAGAAAGGCAATGGAGATGGATCTCTCATCTCCACCACCCTGTGTAGTGTGAACTCACTCTTCAGATACTGCTAGAATAAAACATCCTGTGGTTTTAAGTGCTATAGGCTCAGAGCCATGCTTAAACACACAAATATACTATATATCTCAAAGAATGAAGGCTCCTGCGAAGTAACTTTTTTCCCCTTTGTCCTCTGCAAGAGTCCCACTGTAGTTCTAGGAAATCAATTTCTTGGGTTTTCAGTCAACTGGGAAGTGGCCAGTTCTGTAAGAGAGGTCAGTCAGTCTTCTGATACTAAACTAGCCTTTTTGTGACCTATTTTTAACTTCTCTTTGACTCAGAAACAGTAACTGGATGTATTTTTCTAATTCCTGATATTTAATTTCTCCCAGTATATGATTTTTGATGGCAGGTGTACTCTTTATTTTGCAGTTGACTGAAAAAAAAACCCAACCTAATAGCTTAGCCTTACAGTCGCTCTTGTTCTTGTGGAGGGGACTGGGATGGCAACACAGTGGAGGCACAAGTGATCCAGGCTACTTCTGTAGTACATCAAGGACAATGTCTTGACAGAAGTGCTTGACAAGCTGAGTCTGACTATGCTAGACATGCTACTCACACATAAGGAAGGGCTGGCTGGGAACGTTGACATTGGTGGCAGCCTTGGCAGTAGTGACTGCAAGATAGCAAAGCTCAAGATTCTGAAGGAAGCGAGGAAGATAAATAATCGAATTGCAGCCTTGGAATTCAGGAGAGCAGACGTTGTCTCCTGCAGACATTTTGTTGGCAGAATCCCACAAGAAGACTGCCCTGAAGGGCCCAGGGGAGCTAGCTGAAGCACCAGAACAGTCCATTCTGATATGCAGGAAGCTGAGCAGACATGGGAGAAGGCCAGCATGGCTGAATGGGGAGGTCCTGACTGAAATCAAATCCAAAAGGCAAGTATACAGACTGTGGAAGCAGGGGTAGGCTACCCTGGAGGCATACAGAAATGCTGCCTAGGCATGCTGAAGCAGAACTAAGAACGCCAAAGCTCAGCTGGAGCTGGAATTAGCGAGGGATGTGAAGGACACTTTCTGTACATTAACGTGGAAGGAAGGCTAAGTAAAATGTGGGCCCCACTATGTGGGGTGGGTAACCTAGCGACAAAGGACATGGAAACAACTGAGGTACACTCCGTGCTGCCTTTGCTTCAGGTTTTAGCTGGAGACGTCTGTGCTCAGATCTTTGAGCAGAGTCTGGGGAGTGAGGAACTACCCACATAAGAGCAAGCCTGAGTTAAGGACTACTTACCCTGGACCTGGGAAAAGCTGGGCTCGATTCAAGGATGCAGACTAGTATCATTACAAGGCTGCTATCATCCTTGAAAGATCATGATAAACAGGGTTTCTAAGGACTGGAAAAGACAAATGCAATATCCATTTTCAAGAAAGACCCAGGGAAGTACAGGTTGCTCAGCTCAACCTCAATCCCAGGCAGATGACGAAACAAACTCTCCTAGAAGCCATGTCCAGACAACATGGATTTACCAAGGGGAAACTATGCCTGACCAATCTGCTTGCCTTCTGCGATGAAATGACTGCCTTCAGGCACTGATCAGAAAGCAATGTTGTTTACTTTGATCTTAGCAAGGCTTTTGACACCATCTGCTTTTGTATTCTTACAATAAATTGGAGAGATACGGATCCAAGGTGTGGACTATGAGATGAGATGGGTGGTAAATGAGCTCCACAGCAGGGCTCAGAAGTTTGAAGTCAGCCGTTTGCAGTCCACTTGGTTGTTACCAGTAACATGTCTCAGGGGTTAATACTGGGCCAAGTAATGGTGAAGGGTTTCATTACTGTCCTGGACAGTAGGAGTCCTTCGCCTGGGAGGGAGGGAGGCATAACCCTATGTCATTGAACAAGCCAGGTGCTGACTGGCAAGAAAGCAACTTTGCAGGAAAAGGGGACAGTGGACAAGCTGAATGTGAGACAGTAAGGGGCCCCTGGAATGCTGAAAGCTAACCACAGCCTGAGCCACAGCAGTAAGAATGTAGGCAGCAGTCAGCGGGAACAGATTGTCACCCTCTGTTGTGGCACTTGTGAGACTGCATCTGCAGAACCGTGTCCAGTTTGGGCCTCCACTGTACAAGACACAGCACGCATACTGAAGTCAGTCCAGTGGAGCACTACCAAGATGACTGGCAGCTGAAGCATATGATGTATAAGGCCAGGGTCAACCCACCACAAAGGATATGCTAAAAAAGGGTTTGTTCCATTTTAAGACAAGACGATTAAGGAGTAGAGAGGGTTCTGAGTGCTGTCTTCAGCTATGAGGTGGGCAACTATAGAAAAGATGAAGTCAGACTTTTTCAGGTGGTGCACAACAAAATGGCAAGAAGCAATAAACATAAGGTAGAGCAAGGGGCATTCTGATTAGACACAAGGCAAAAATTCTTTCCAGTGTAGCTGAGCACTGGAACAGGGACCAAGTGATGTTGTGGAACCTCCATCTTGGAGATTGTAAAAACTGGACTGGACAAGGCTGTGAACAACCTGATCTCAGCTGTGAAATTAGCCCAGTTTGAGGAGGGAGGGGGCTTGACCACATGATCTCCAGAGGTCCATTCCAACCTGAATTATTCTGCTGTTCTATAGAGTAAAAACAAACAAAAAAAGGGTTCTGGCTGCTGAGATAATGAATACCCAGAAACTTAGTATTTCTGCTGTTAAGCAATTTACTTTATAAATGTACAGTGTGATATCCCCTGGAGAGGAACTCGCCTGTATCTTGGAAGTCCTTTGAGGATATACAATAGAAGGGTGCAGTGGAGCTCTTCCAAAGCAGCTACACAAATGGCAGGACCCAATCCCTACAGCTCCACCCTATGCTCCCTAACAGAGCGCTTTCTAATGTCCATGTTGAGGAGGAGCAGAGGCAGGTAAAAGTGTTAAAGGAGCTGCTACTCAGCATGTTCACAGTAAGCGTATGGCAGACTTACTTAGACATCTTTCCCAGCCCTTATTGCTCCTGTCTCTTCCCACAGGTCGAGGCTTCAGTCTTCTAACACGCCCACTGGGAAGAATATGTCCATCTGCCTGTTTTCCTCAGCAAGACAAATGCTTGTTCTGCAACCAGCTTCGTATCTGACCTGCAGTCCCTGCTCCTCTTCATTACAACCCTTAAGACTCCTGGTAGTCTATTTAGTCCTATGTAATTAGATAAAAGGCTTAAGTTACTAACGATATTCTGCAAAAGGCTCAGCTTCTGTCACAACAGGTATTAAGTAAGTCTTTCAAGCAAATTCAATTTGTATAACCAGGACACTTTAAGCACATGAAAACAGATTTGATTCTTTAGTCCTTGATTAAAACTCAATTAGCAGTATCTCTATAATGGAACCAGAAAACATTCAGATGGTTGTCAAATCCTGTTTTTCTCAGTCACCAGAAGTTTGACTTCTCTTAAAACAGGCCATGTGAGCTTCTCACAAATTATCCTAAACGATCATACTTTTAGGACTCACATATATATAGGTGATACTATCATCATACGAACTGAGGATAATAATTGATTATTTAAATAATAAACACACGATTCATTATCAGAACATTTTTTCAAGGAAATACATTGTGCTTTCTTAACAGAGAAATAGAATTTTAAAAAATTATTCCTAGTTGTAAATCAAATTGGGGTTTGCTCTGCTTAGTGATTTTTTTGAAACATTCCTCAGAGAAACACACTTCACTCTGTAATTCCTGTGTTTATTCTTAAAATTTCAGCCTTCAACATACATTTTTCATATTGGTTATCTTTGTTGACCACTAAAAGAGAAACTTCCTTTGCCAAATGCTGTTTTCCAAGTCCCAAACATTGCCTTACCTACCTTTCTCTCCAGTCTTTCATTTCCTCCTTCCTTTCCTGTCAATCTTCCTATCCTTAGGATCTCATTTTCACAAAAGTATTTTTTGTATCTTTTTTTCTGCTCTGCTGGCCAGCTCAGTCTCTTGTTTGTACTTCTCCGCACTTCAATCTAATCTACACTTTCTCCCATCACTCTTCTTTAGTAAAAAAATGTTGGTAGTGTAAACTCTATTGAAAAGCATAGACAAGTCAAATGCAGGAATGGGTTCAGTAACCATGAGTTGTGTTCCTCAAGAAAAGGAGGTTTCCATCGCTGCCGGGTAGCTGTGAAGGGAGGTAACTGTTAAGAACCTACAATTCCTCTAGCCCTAATTAAGACTTGAAGCAGGTAGCACAATCAGTTTAAAATACTAAAGAATACAAACACACCATGGCTGTACAGTCTCTGCCGTTTTGGATGCTGCCTTTCGCTAAGAAAAAAAAGGTGAATTCTATTAATGTCTTGTGATATTTTAGTTTTGGCAAATAGTTAAATATATATATAGCGCTAGACTTTTCACAGGAATACTATTTTTCTTTACTATATGCTCATTTATCATTGCCTATTTTTATTTGATGGCAGATGGTTATGTCTTTCTAGATTTGCTTTATTTTCTTTTTATTTTAGTGGGACACTTGATTATCTTTCTCCTACTCACATCGGGTAAAACAATAAAAAGGTTCTTTCTTTGATGTCTCGTCTCCGTTTGCACAGGCTATGCTGCAAACCTCAGTAATGATTTAAAGATGTAGCCTTTCTTACTCGCAGTTGCTCATCACTGATAGTGCTTATCATCACCCCCGTACTGAGCACAGACGACCACGTTCCACCAGGCGGCACCGCCTTCAGCCAGAGAGTCCGGGCAGTGGACGGTGCATGGGAAAAAACAAAAGGTGTAGACTGCATTACCGCATGTGGAAGGAAGCGTGGCTGACTTACGTAAATGTTAAAAACAATGGCGTGTTAAAACCAATGTGCCTTCCCCACGAATTAACGCAACTGCGGTACAAACTGGTAACTCGGCTGGAAGCGATGACTCTCTGTTCTAGTGCTAACGTGATGACATCCAGGCAAATTCATTTTTGCTTCCCACTTTCTACCCGTGGAAGCAGGGGCTGCGCAGTCAGTACGGGCTCAGTAACCCCCTTTACTCCGTCTGGCGCCCTGAGCTGACTGAAGGAGCACCCCGCCGGCTCTGGCGGGCGGCTGCTTTCCCTCCCGCCCAGCCCCCGCGCCCGTTCTCTTGTTGCACTGCCCCCCCGCAGGTCTCCTCTCCTCCTCGGCGTACGCACACCTCCTGCTCTCGCCCTCCCTGCTCACCTCCGCTCTCCCCGCCGGCTCCCAGAGGCCGTCCCGCCGGCCGCACCTCACGGGGCCTCTCGGCGGGGCGCGGCGGGGCGGGGCCGGTTAACGGCCGGCGCGCGCGGTCGCCCAGCAACGCGGGATGGCGGCGGGCGAGCAGGAGGGCCGCGACTACCTGCAGCGCCACCGGATCCCGGAGCTGCTCCACCGCCTCGGCGCCCTGCTGCTCTACCACCGCCCCGGTGCGGACCGGCAACGCGGCCCGGGGGCAGGGCAGGGCAGGGCAGGGCAGGGGTAGAGGGCGCCCCCCAAAAAGTGGACTGGGGGCTGGGGCGGGGCGGGGGGAGAAGGGATTGTGCGGCCTTCGGTCAGTAGCTGAGGACCCCACGTCTGTGCGCAATCTTACTTCCTTGCAGAAAGGCCACGCGAGTTCCTGATCCAGACCCTGGAACAGGTGAAGGCTGGAAAACGAGCCGAGGGGGAGTACCCTTACCTCATGGACGAGACCAACCTGGCCGCCATGTTCGGCTTGCTGGATGTTGTAGGCCAAGGCCACGTAACGCCAGTGCAGTACAGAGAAGGTGCGTCTCACAGAACAGTAGGTCACACACAAGTGTGTGTGTCTGTTTGCACAGAATTATTAAAATAGTTTCAAAGCTATACCTATGTATGCTTTAAAAGCATCCGCACATTTGCCAATAACACAACCTGGAACTTGGAAAGTTAAAATAGTTACATGTTTTTAAGTTACATATGTTTACCTTTTATTATATCTACGCCAGTTTAAGATGTTAAATTAATCTTTCCAAGACTTGCATGGGAAATCCTCTTTCCTTAACTTTAGCTCTTAAAACTTTGGGACTGAGCACTGAGGGTCTGCAGGTTGGAGATGACGTGAAGATCACACTGGATGTATTCAAGGAAGAAGTGTAAGTTTAATTGAAAGGTGGGGTTTTTTGTGTGTGTGTGGGGGATATGCACAGGAGATAGCATACTGAGATGTATTTTTTATTTACAAAACCATATAATTAAAGGACTTGATGGTTTAAGCTTAACCCCTTTGCTTTGCATTGCAAGATTTAAAAAGGTCAGTTACTGCCTGACCTTGTTTGGCTTGCTGTAACCTGAACCAAACTCGACATTTTTCTCCACCCTCTCGGTTCCCTGATCCTGTCAAGCAGCCCTCTCAGATTACCTGCCCCTCAGGTCAGACAGATGGTCATCAGGTAGCCCAGGGCTTCAGATACTGATCTGGAAATGTGAAATAGTGAAGCACTGTTGTCTTCTTTGCCAGAGGTAGTACCACAGCTGTAGATGAAACAAGCTCAGGTTTAGTAATTACTCATAGTCAAGGTATGGTTCTAGGGGCAATTTTTTGTTTAATGTTGCAATCACTGAAAGGTAACCAGAACTAATTATCATTGTTACCTAACTAGAATTCTTTTTTTTCTGTCTTAGGAAGAAAAAGATGCTGGAGAGCTGGGCTGTGTATTAGTTTGAGTAGTAGTCTGCTATATATATTAAAAATAGGCACCTTTCTTCTGTTTGTCAGATGTGGATAGCTGATTTTAAGCACTACTGTTTTTTTCTCATTTCCCTCCCCTCCCCATTTGAGCAGTCAACTGAAAATGACAAATGACAAGAACTTATTCATGTTTACCAGGCACGGGAAGGGTATCTTTTGAGAAATGCTTTTCTTAATACAATTAGATGGTTAAAAAAAAAAAAGTAGAGATCTCTTTTATACAACCAAAATAGTTTTGGAGTTCCCTCCTTCATTTTGTAGCTTACAGTAAGGGGTTGTTACTTGTTGGCTCATTACCATTGAATAAAATGAACTTTAAGAGGTAAGTTGTTTCTTAAGTTGTTTTTTGGGCTTGTGCTGTGTTTTTTTTTTTTAAAGGAAAGACAAATGTCCACAGCTGAAGAAAGGTAGCACTTTCAAGTAAAATGCTATTTTCAAACTTCCAACACAGTATTTATGCAATTTTTAAGGAGAAACTTTAAAAAAACCCCACCAAAACACAAACAGCAGGAGAGACTCTGGTACAGCAAAGAAAAAATAATATGAATTAGTATGAATAAAGAAAACAGTGACATATTCCTTCATTCCTTCCGTGTTCAGTATATACACATTTGAATACAGAACATCCATTACCTGGGATTCAGAGATGTAAAACATCTGTGTTTAAGTGAAGGTGGACCACTGCCTAAGGCACAGTTGTCCATATTGTACACAGCTGTATTTACACTGTAAATACTCTGTATTCCTTAGAATGATATTACAGCACACAACATTGACAAGGCAGACATATTCATTAGAGATGAAGACAGTTTTAGCTTTTAAATGCAATGGCAAGGTGGCTATGGAAAACAAGATCTGTGCCCTTCGAAACCAAGTCAGTAGCATTTTGAAGTTTTTTTTAAAACTGTATACAATAAGGCATAAGATTAAACCAGTCATTCAGCATACAGTACTGAAAAAATAACCCAAGTATATTAAAACATATTTGCTTTGCTTTTGTTTGAAGTAGTAATCTAGACCAAGTTATTAACCATTTCTGAAGAAGTCTTTATTTTCCTGTATTTGGCCAACTAGCTCTCAAACTGAGAAGAATCTCAACATCCTTTTGAGCTAATTTATACACTCCAAGTTCATTTAGTGCTGCTGTTGCAGATGGCTGGTTTGGCTTTAATGTTGTTTCATTTTCTGAAGCTGACTGCAGCACATCCTTCAGAAGCAAGGCAGAGCCAATATTAAGGTTCAGGATAATGCAGGATTCTTTTATGCTAGAGGGAAAAGTTACATGGATTAATACGAGAAGTGCCCAAGAGATACACTTAATTTTGCGCACACAGTGATTAACAAAAAAGCCTCCATGGACTTCTGAAAAGGATCAGAAGTACTGAACCGAAAAGTACTGCTTAGATCAAGGCAAACAGTATACTTGCTCTTACTAAGCCTTTTCCATTATATATGTGTATTTCACAAGTATCAATATTTTGCCTCCCAGCACTTGGCCTGCCTTTCATGGCTTAAGTTTTTCCACCAGTATTAAAAATACAGAATAGAATTTACCACTTAATCTGTCTAGCTTTCCCTAACCACATTTTCCCGTGAGATAATTAGAAACTTTTATCGGTATATTTTAAGAGCACAGTTTAACAGACAGTTGCTAGAATCTGAACATTAATATCATTAGGGAGCAAACAGATACCCTGTCTTTGTCACATTGTTTGTAGTCTAAATGACAGATAGCTATGTACCCATTATGCATTACTTTTTACAGTTCCTTTGTGCATCTGTGTCCTCTTACACTGGGAATAGTATGTATGTATCATTTACCTTTATGAAGGTGATGTGCTCAAAAAAACCTTACACCTGAAGGTGCTACATGCATATTCCAATTAAAAAATGCCAATGGGTAATCTTTGTCTTCAAGTGTTCAAAACTGAATGCCATGCTCCATACTGATTTAAAAGTATTAAGATTTCTGCCCCAGTTAGCCTAGGAGTTTAGCGCTGGACTCTTTACAAGACTGTGGGCTATTTAAAAAAGACTAACCACAATGAAGGTATCTTCATCAATGAAAGCAACTAGACTGCTATGCAAGGCAATTCTGAGTGGGAACACAGTTTAAAGTAGTTTTTCTTCTAACCATAAAGAAAGTTTATTGTGTTTTAACTATATCTTTGAGTATTTTCTTTGACCCAGTTTTGGAAGTCTGTGCTACTTATATTCCTTCCATAAATTATCTAGACATCCTGACTGCACAAAATACTCCAGAACACATGCCACAGTCCCACAGAATCAAAACTTTCCTAGTTGTAAAAACTGGAAGCAAAACTAACTGTTACAAAATCTTGGTGACACGTAAAACACCACCTGGACATTCACTTTTGAAATACCAATAGATCAGAAGTTTGCCTACTTACTGCTTGAAGTAGTTTTCTGGCCTCTTGCAGTAGTGAGAAAATAAAGGGAACAGATTTCTGCTCATGTCAAACTGGAGTTGTGCTGCTCCTCCTTCATTGAAATGATTTGCCATAATTATCTGCAAACACAAAGAGATGCATCTACTGTTTAAGCCAGTCACTTACAGCTACATTGTATTGCATAGGTCATGTTTTGCTGATACCTACTTCCTGATATATGTATATATCCACTTTCTCTGCAAGCATTTGCCAGAAAATTCTGAACAGTGAGTGACAGAGCTGCTGTTCTAGTTGTAGCAAGCGGTCTCGTAGGGTCAACAACATTGGGCAAGCTGTGCTCGATAAAGACATAACCGCTTGCTCTGCTTGAGATGGTAAAGATAACCACCTGAAAGAAATTATCGCACTGAAGTCATTATAATGAAATTAGTCATATTACAACAACTGAAGTTAAAATTATCCTTTTAAAAAATTTTATCCATTTACAATGGTTCAGAGAGAGTTCTACTTTCCCATTTCAAATCTAAAAGTAATCACAGTCTAATGCTATGTTTAAATTTAATATTAAACTCAAGCTTTAGTTATAAATCTTTGAACATGCCGTTCAAAGAAACCCCGTCTAATCTAGAAAATCATCAAGTAGTTGTATTCCTTTTATGAAGTACTTCAGAAATTCTACTCAGGAGCAAACATTCGAGAAGCCCTATGAGTCTGTGAAGACAGAACAGTCATTACAGACGATTACATATTAACTCTTTAATACTACAATGAAGAAAATAATTCTTGTCCAAACTAGAGTGATCCAGAATTTTTCCTAGGGTTTTTAACATAACACGCCCACTAATTTTGGAACTGCTTCAGAAGACATAGCATTAAAATAGTCTTGAAGTAGGCATTAAGGGAATTTCCCAAAACTTACTACCCTGTGCCATTCCTGTCAGGAAAATAATGTTGCCTATTAGCTGTTCCTGCCTATATTCACCTCAGTATTTTTAACAGGAAATAATACGTAATATGGGAAGAGAGTAGACAGAATCACCTCTCTTTTTTGTACAGCTTTGCAGCATCTTTGACCTCTCTGAAGACATGATCTACTTGACGAGTCAGCATGTCATGTTTCAGGCGTTCCAGGAGGTTAATCATTTCATCAAAGACCGAACTCTCCATTGAAGCTAGCTGCCCTAGCTGTAGTTTACTGACAGCATTACTTTCTGCACGAACCTCCAGTTCAGCCTGCTGTAGCTGCAAGAAGAACTAGAGAAACAAAACCAGATATGAGTATTACAAAATATAGTCTTACCATTTGAACTTTGCATTGGTACTTTAATAGGCACAGTTCTAGAAAACACTCTCCCAACAAATTTATAAACTTAAAATTTTAAGATTTTAAACGCACTATCTTTCCCCATGGTCCTGATTTAGTGAAAAACAAAACATGGTTTAATCCTAGTGATGGAACTGATACGGGTTTCAGATACAGCAGCAGCTGGGTAATGGGAATAGATCTAGAGAAATACTAAAAAGATATTTTAAGATTGACAGCAGAATGCTTAAAAAAAAACCCTAATTTTGACCTTTTTAATGTCTACAAAAGTAAACTGGATTTAATTGTAATTCATTTTAGAAATAATCGTTCATTAAATCATAAATTTGCTGGGCTGACAACAGCAAGAAAATGGATAGAGTTTAATGTGACATAGTGGTAACAGCTTGGTTTTGCTTTTAAGCAGATCAAAACACTTAGGTAGATGCAGCTATAGAACATGAAGGCTGCTATCCTGTCAAGTCAAGATTATCCTCTGCATCCTGTGAAGACAAAAAGAATTTGGAGGCTGCTCATCTTGCACACAATACCTGTTTCTACACACTTTACATGTAATAGGTTTTTTGACCTTTTGTACCAATAACCATAGAAAAGCTGAAAAGCTACAGAAGAGCCATGCTGCCACCAGGCTATTATATAGCAAAATAATTAATTCCCAATTCCCAGTTATCAGCGAGTGGCTTTGCTGAGTAACACCTAAACGGTGTTCCAACGCAGATACCCATGCTGAATCCATTTAACCTAACCTGCCATGGGAGTAGTTCAAGCATCGTGCATAGGCTGCTGCATGCACTTCAACATCAATGCTGTTAATACTGTCTCAGAGGTGTCCAAAATCAACTTTTTTTTTTTTTTTTTTTACACAAAACATGTAAAAGAGACTACTGTTTTATCTGTCCAGATTATTCCATTCCCCAGGCTCTCTTTGCATTTCCCTGAAGTTTATAATTCATACAGCTTAGATCTCAAACAATAATCTGTCCTTATTTATACATCTTTTATTAAATCTGAATTTACATCTCATTCTATTTTTTCAGTAATTAATTCTTCTGAATACACTTAGATAAATAGTGCTGAAAATAAAATGTTATGAAACAAACATCCAAAGTCCATTTTAAATTTTTTTTTTTTTACGTAAAGTAATTACTTACTACATTGTCAGCCCAGTCTGCCAACACTGTTGCTATATAGTTAACAGCATTAAGGATTGCACAGTATCGGAAGCCTAAGGAAGCTCTAGTCTCTTCCTTCATTACTTGAGTTAATCGTATCCTGAAATCATCAACTAACTCCTTCTGTAGGCCCAGGAACTGTAGTTTTCTGGAAGCTGTTGGAAGATTCTTATACCTGTCTGGAAAGACATTAATAAAATGTTTTTAGGTTTTCCAACACTGAATAAAAGCTTTTCAAAAAGAAACATTACAGTCATTTACTACACAACCTTACACCTGTGAGAACATCATAGAGTATTTAAAACAGCTGACATATTTTAACGATTTCAGGGAAACCACTCAATGCAAAAAGCTAAACACGTAAAGAAACAACATTCTTTCCCCCTCCTGATTCCACTAGTATTTTGTATTCTAATACTTTAAGCAGTATGTGATTATACCACATCATCCAGTGTGGCCCCTAAAGCATACTCACATAAAGTAAGATAAAGCCAATTAAGATATGCAATTAAGTGTCTCCTGAAAATTTACCTGCTCTTATGTTCTGTCCAAGAAAGCAGACATTACTTAATAGCTTCTAAATTGTCATAGATTCAAAAGGAATAGTAGGATTTTTTTATTATTGCATTTTAACAAATTATATTCTCTAAGTATGAACAAGTTTTAATATGCTAAATATAAAATGTATTTTTTTAATTATTATTTTGTAAACATGTCACTAGCTCAAGGTTATTCATGCTTGAGTTAGTGTCCAAAATACAAAATGAACAGGAAAGATTTTATTAAATTGCAAACATCACAACTTTGCAACATTATTTGGTGACTACTGCTGACAATGGATATTTGATAAAGAAATCTGTTAGATGAAGTTTTTTTACTATTCATTACAAACAAGACCAGTGGCTATAGATTAATAATTACCTGTTATAACTAACAACAGAGTCATAAAAGTTTCAGCACAGTCTGGGACTTTCATTTCATCTACATCAGTGATATCTCTGTATTGTGATATCCATGCAGCCTCTGATGAAAGCATAGAGTCCATTTTCTGGAGAGCAACTGAGATGCACAAAATTTGTAAATTAAGTTTTTAATTAAAAAAAAAAAAACAAACACAAAACAAAAACTAACAAAACCCCCTCTAAAATATATAAACATAAAAGCCTTATCTCTAGTAAGTTAAATTTTACACTTTCAGGTTATAAAAACTACTGACAACTGGCTTCATACAAAACCAGCTTCAATATATCTGCATTTCCAATGCTGTTAACAATTATGCCAGAGTTGACTGGGGTTTTGTTTTGTTTAATAGTTGGCTTGCTCCTTTCCAAAATACTTCCTCTTCGTTTCTCGGAAGTTAATACCCTTCCCCTATTTCAGTTTAAAGTCCATCCTTGTCTGCACACACATAGATATAACATTTGTCTAAAAACAAGCCTACTGATTCCATACAGCTTAGGGGCAAGAGTCCTACAAACTACAGAAGCACTATTAGAGTCTACCATTTTTAGTCAAAATAATCACAGAGTATAAAAAAATGTATGTCTTATGTAGTAGCCCTGTCCAAGTGACTTACTCTATTTGGCAAGCCTATTTGTGTAAGTATAGCCATACTTTCTGATTGTGCAATAAAAAGGCCAACAAAATCCACTGGAAGTCTTACATTTTTTTTCCACCGTTAGCCACCTTTGGAAGCAGGATTCTTCTGACAGAATATGCATGCAACTGGGAAAGCTGCTGAGATAACCATGAACGCTGTATAACTCTCTCTCAAATAGAAGTACCTCATCCACAAGGTGACAAAAGAGTGTATCATCATACAACAGGCATGGAATATCAGCAGCCAGCTTCTCCAAAATCAACATTACTAGAGCACGAGAGAATTCAAGCTTTTGAAAGAAAAAAAGTGAATAATATGTCAGAGATAGGAAGTATTAACGTGTAAACACATACATAACAAACTGCTACTAGACTGTCTCACCACATACTTAGTGAAATCAGTGGAAGCAGGCTTACACAAATATCTATCGGAAGTTGACTTACATATTCACATATGTAAAACCATGGAAGTGCTTACCCCAGCGTTCACTGAAGATCCTGCCTTGTCCAGTATTGGCTGGATTTTGTCATCAAGGAACTTTGCATGATTTCCAATCCACATAAGTACTTGTGTTAAATACCACTCAGGCTTATTTAAAAAAGAAAAGAAAATATTAAATGCATCCAAATAACATTATTCAAGTACTACTAACTTATAAAAATACCAGTCTCTTCCCATGTCTTCTCTTGATCTCAGATCACACAAATCTTTCACTGTATTTTATTAGCTTTGATTTTCATAAAAGCAGTATCAGAGAAGTATTTCTGGATTTGAATTATCTTAAATGCACCAATTATTCTGTTTCTTCTCAAGCAAAAGCTCAATTTTTTTATCTTGCCCCTCTACTGCTTTCTCACTCATGAGGTCCTCTTTTCTGCTTCGTATACTTCCTCCTGTTCTTATGTGGGGTGTTTCTTGGTACAGCAAAAAGCATGCACTCCTGAGAAAACTCCTCCTAGTAGCTCTGTTCTTACTGTCATTGTACCCAACCTCAACCTCACCTTCCCCCTGGAAGTGGGGAATCTATCACATTCTCATTTAACATTTTAATGCCTTTTTCAGTTTCCACACCTAAAAATATGGACTGTAATTTTTGATGAACACTTCTTTCAATGGTAGTGCAAGTGGAAATAGTTCCTGTCCTCCTCACTCCGAACAGCCAAAGAACCTTCTGTTGAACTGCACTCAAGGTTCTCTACACTTTGTGGGTCTATTTCTCAATTCTGTATTAATTTTCACTTGTTTACTGAATTTCATCACATTTGGTTTGGTTTTTTTTTTTTTGATACTCCCTCCCGAACTTGCCAAGATCATTGTGAACTCCGAGCCTGTCCTCTGAAAAACTTGTAACACCTTCCAGGTTGATGTCTTTCAAATATTCTACATGGGTATTTTCTTTATTCCATTATACGAGTTACTATAAAAAAACCAAACCAAAACAAAAAGCCCAGCCCAAATTTGAGCAAGGTCCTGTTGGAATATCTTTCTGATCTGACACCAGATTACCTATAAAAGCTTGCGAAGAGAAGTTTTAGAAAAATAGTTGTTCACCTATTGTTGTTCGCAAATTTCATTCTTGAACATAATCTTCCTGTTTGCTTATGAAATAATTTTTTTCACATCTAAAAAACCCTCTTCCCCACGAATATACATAACATTATTTTAAAAAGCACTGTAGTAGCACCTAGCAAGATTGCAAATATATTTACATCTACCCAAGACTGTCAACACGAGCACATAGACTTGTGCAACTAAACTGTTACAAAACAGCTCTCAAACTCTGCTCCAGATGTATTACAGCAGCATTAACATATTGAAACCTATTCCAATGATAATTCGCAGATAAAAATCCTCAGTCTTTGAAGATAATTCATACAAAGAGCAAGTCAGTTTCCAGCTGGTACACCAGACATCTCTTGTTGTATGTCAATTAAAAAATATAACCCAGAAAACTAATTATATAACCATGCCTTTAGACTAATCACATTTTATATGCTAACAGCAGAATCCAACATTTTCAGTTACATGAAGGTAGCAAAACACAATGCCAAAAATCAAAGTCACAGCTTTGTACAGCCTTTGAGCTCCAGCAATAAGGAACAGTGCTAAACCATTTGCAAGGCGACAGAGGAAATTAATCAAAACTTCTGAAAAGCTGAGAGTCAGTCTAAGACTGTAGTAACGCTTTCTAAAAGAATCTGGCCAAGGGAAAAATATCGCCTGGCCCAGAGAAAACGCTTGTGCCTCTGAAAGGTCTCCAAGTGCTATCTTGATGTCTGTCCACACTTAGGCAAGCACAAGAACTGCACAGTTTCGAAGAATCTTAATTTCAGAAAGGAAAATGTTAAAGCTATACAATTTAAATACAGCAATCGATCTGTTGCTTAAAAAAGCAATTTAAAAAAAAAAAAAAAAAATCAAACTGCTTTCTCCCATACCTTGTTTAAAACATTGGTTTGTTTATTTCCAGTGAAATGATACTTGAATCTTTTCTGAAGAGGATTCAGCATGATCTGTATTGGAAGGATAACAGGTGGCGATGGGGGTAAAGAGTACTTTTCTGGCAATTGTTTAGGTTTGGTTAACAGTTCATCTCTAAGTTTGAAAGTCAAGGACGAATTCAAGGGTTGAATTCTTCCAACATCGTCATTTCAATAGAATGTGGTTATAAAAAATGAACATTTCTTAGTTCTACCTCATTGGCTGAAGGCAATATTATGCAATCAATACAATTCCTCAAATACGAGGGATATTCAAAATATTTCAGTTTATATGATATTTAATACAACTCAGGCTGCTAAGGATTATTTATTCAATGACAATACGAGTCACTTAGGTCAGTTTGATTTAGGAAACTCATAGGATTAAAAAAAACAACCCACACCACAGAAAACCACCATTATCAGTACCAAACACAGGGGCTGTCCAAGAGACACGCTTGTTCACATTAGTTAAAGGAGGATAAAAGACTCATGAGATTAATAAATGCAGTACATGATTTCCTATTTTCATGTAACTGACTAAGTGACACGGTCTGTCAGACCAAAACTGTTACCAACTCAGGGTTGTGTAGAATGGCCTTTTATCTTCCCACTCCACAATAAACAAACACAAAACAAACATATAAAAAAGGCAGCCACAATCACTCAAGGAAAAATTGCTTGGTTGAGCTTTAGCTGTGCTTTATTTAATTCACAAAAAAAAAGGAACAGGATGAGCAGTAGTGCCTTCTGATTAACCTCAAAGGCAGGCTACCATCGCTGCACAAAGAAAATCCTTCTGTATTCTCCCCTTTTTGCAAAGTCTCCTCCCGAGACATGTATCTTTAGCTTTCCCTCTTTTCCTTCTCGGATAGGACATATTAAAATGATTAAGGCTGATTTCAAATAGGGCTATGAAAGGAAAAGCATTAACTATGCAAAGTAAAACACACATCACCATTTGTTTATTAACATGGGTAACCGTGCTGAAGCATGTAAGGCCTGATACTCGTGAAACCTGAACTGTCAGCTACCATGAGATCACTAGATCTGATGACTTTGAGTTACAACGTTGCTACTCCCAAAAGGACAACTTTGGCACCTGGCATTTTCTAAACAAACAAACAAACAAACAAAACAATTCTATGTTAATACAAAGTAACATCAATTCAAATTATCTTCTGTCTTTAGGGAGAACAAAATTTTAAATAATTCTCCTTGAGCATGTGCATCTCTGACATTTATTATTCTTACTTAAATACACCACAACTATTTAAAAGGATACGAGGTTTGCAATTTCAGAAGCTGACAAAACAGCATCTCCAAATTGTTGTATACATCAGGAGCACTGGCTGGTGCAGCAAGGCCAAATGCCTGAGACTGTGGTGGCCCCACAAATGGCCAGTGGAGCTGGGTTAGTACCTCTTCAAAGTCACTGCAAGGCAAAACAAGCACTTCAACACAAACTTAACAGTACAACGCAAAGATGAGCGAGTGACAGTACATCCCTTACCTTGACAACTTGTCCTTAAGAATTTTATGCCAGAATTTAACAGTGGATCTCACAAAAGCAAGAAGATGAGAACAAGATGACTCCTTAAGTTTAATATCCAGTTCTGCCATGAATGCTAGAGTACTGGCTGCCTCTGGAACATTGCTGGTCATCAGATATTGCTGAATTCTATCACTGTAAAACACAAGGAAAGTCAAGGCCAAAAATTAATTAAAGATAACAGAAAAGAATCACTTGTGTATTGAAAAATAAAGATAAAACTTTCTCAAATCTAAAATATTTTAATGATGGGACAAACTAGGTTACCAGTCTCAGAACATATACATAGTACTCAGAAACTTTACCTTAACTCTTCTATTCGTGAAATCCATTTAAGATAGGCCAGGTGTCGTTCAATCTCTTCGACCTGACTAATCAGTACATCGAGATCCTCCATCCACGGCTGAGCTTTCAGTAAGTGGCTACTGATTGAATCAGACAGAAGAGTTTCTTCCTCTAGAAGCCGACTCAGAGAATTTTTAGAATCTTCTGCATTCTTTAAGGCATTCCGAATTCTTTTAGGGACTTCTGATGAAACTGTAAGTACCTACATTCACATAGAAGTATTAAATCTGACACAAAACCACTGCACTATGTATGATAATATAATTTGAGATATTAATACATGGCTTTAATTTAGTTAAATATACTTAATCAGTCATACAGCGTACTCTGAAGAAGAAAAAGAAAATGCTTACCTGTTCTTCTAACTGCTTTTTATTTTCAGATAGCTTATCAATAAGGTTGTCTAGCTTCCTCAGAGAGTCATAGTCATTTCCAACTTCTCTTTCCACAAATTCAGAAACATAGTATGGGATATCACAATGATCTAGATCTCTAGTGACTTCTTTCTTTCTAACAGCAATGGTTGCCATGTTTTCTTTCTCTGCAATACTGATTATACAATTTCTAATTAGTCACCACTAAGGCAGCACAAACAACTGTTGATCTACTGAGGACACAAAACTCCATGAAAAGCTGGGCAGTTCAATTTAAATTGAAACTTAAATAAGACATTCAAGAAATACACTGCTTTAAGTGAGACAATTTGCTGGCCTAAGTTTTAGCTGAGATATGATAAAACCTGGCTTACACATCCAACTGGTGATTTATCATACGTTAATTTATTCCCTCCTCAAAAATGTGAATTTTATTAAAAATAGTTCAATATATATGTAGTTTCTACACATGTAATATAGAAAACCTAATAAAAAATACTGGAAAAATATTTTTGTAAAACACAACATAAGATAACAATGTTCCGCTTTACCTTTTCATACAGTTTAGGATGTTCCAGAGATATCAATCGATGACTGACATACTACTGGCAAAGTACCCACTCAGGTCTTGCAATAATTTGTAAAGTAAATGCATCACTGAAATCTTTATAAGAAAACCCACACAGTGTAACAGAAGAGGCACTTGCTGGTCGACACATTTGGCAGCATCCAGAGAAAACCAGACCTGAAACCGAGAGGAAAATTGTGTACAGTGAAACACAAAAAAAGGCAACAATGATAAGTGTTTGGCTAGTTTAATTCTCCACTTTTTAGTATCACTTTCAAAACGGTATTTAAAAATGAAATTTATACACGTACACTTACACTTTATCTGCTAGAAGCTTTAATTAAGCAAAGGGAGTAACAAACTGGCAGACCAAGGGTGTTGCTGAGGAAGAAGTGAATAAAGAAAAAAAGAGTAGTAAAAAGCAGCATGCTGTTTGCAGCAATGGAAACCAATAATACAGCAGAAGACTACTAACCAAGTAGTGCTCTTTTCAGAGTCAGGCTACAGGAGGAGCGAGGAACAGGACACTGGGGAGCATCCTCCAGCTACCTCCCTCCTCGAGTACGCTGCTCTGCACCTACCTTCGCCAGAGGGCCAGGCCGTTTCAGGGAGCGCTAGAAGGCTCTGCGGGCCCCGGGGAGGCTCTGGGCGAGGCCTCCTGCCGCCCACGGCTCGGGACAGGCCACCAAGCAGCCCCTCTCCCCGCAGGCCCTTAACGCCTCGGTGAGCCCTCCTCCCTCCCCGAGGCGGCGCGTTCCCTCGCAGGCAGGACGGCGCCCGGCAGGGCCCCGCGAGCGGACGCCGGCAGCGGAGCTCGGGGTGACGGGCCGCGGAGCTCGCACGGGCCCGCCCAGGCGGGCCGGGGCGCCCCCCCCGCCCGCCGGAGGGACCGGGGAAGGGGCGGGGGGGGGTGTCACCCCTGGGTGGGGGGGCGGAGGGGGCACCCCGGCTCTGCTGGGCTCCTCTTCCCCCGTTCTCACCTTGGGGTGGCGGGGGGGTATGGGGGGAGTGCATCCGTCCCAAGTTTAGAGCTCAGTGGAGCATCAGAGGGTCACCGAGGTCGCTGCCTCAAACAGGGAGGGAAAAAACAGAGCAGCTTCAGTTTGAGAAACTTACACTCCCCCGCCTCACCCCCCAAAAAAATCGTTGAAGGCAGAATTTTTTTTTTTTTTAGATGCAAAAGGTGCTGTGTAAATGTGCTCTGTGTTGCTAGCCGTTCTTCCTTCTCCGGCTGCTAGCAGACTGCTGACTATGTTGTAGGATCCTGAAATCTGTAACAGTTATTGTTTATCCAGTACATGAACTGGAAGACTGCTGAAATATTTTTTTCTTCCCTTGCTTATTCATTTTCCGTTATTTAATTATCATTTTTTTGGTGTTAAAATCCTCCTCACAGGATCTAACATTGCTGTACATTAACTGGGTTCTGTTTTTATGCCAGACTTCAAGTAGATGAAGTAAGATTCTGCAGCAAACCGAGTTTAAAAAACCTCCAGCCAATCTTTGTGACTGTATTTAATGAGGACTACACTGTAGGTAGGCTATTTATGAATCGCCATGGTCTTTTTCTTTTTTTTTTTTCCTTTTCTTTGGGTTTGTGATTTATTTGGGGGGTTTGCTTTTTTTTTTTTTTTCCCCTTTGATGGTGGGGGAAGAGTCAAAAGAAAGCTTCTGGCTTTCCTTGCAAAATAAGCTATATTTTGGTTTAGGTACTCAGTTTGGGCAGCTTCCTAAACTGGGAGCTTCCAGGAGCCCTCAAGCAGTGAGTTTTGCTCTGAAAATGAAGACAGACTGGTTTGATTATCCATGCCTCAACCAAAAAAACTAACAAGGATGTGGTCACTCAGCTGTGTTTCCTCCTTTCCTTCTTTTGAACCTTTCTTTTCTAGTAATGAAAGTCTGAGGCTTAGTCGATAACCCTCTTTGGCCCTTTATATGAAGAACATACTTGTAAATATAGTATCATGCTTGAAACAGTTTTTTTAATTCTAAGGTCAGAATTTGTAACTTGCAGCATTGCGGGCCTGTGTAGGGCCTCTAACTGGGAGCCTTTATGAGCCATGTGTATTAACCTGTCAACAATCTCATCAAGAACAGTAGTAGTGTCTTAAGGCCCATCACACTGTTGAACACTTACTATAACCTTTCTGCAGTGTGTGTGCGTGTCTTTGTTTTATGAATCATCTGAGGGAGCAGAGATGCAAGAAATCCACTGAGTAGAGGGAAAAATGGAAGATTGTTTTTTGAGTTGTGTTTCACAGAGCCAGCATACAAGGTAGCCACCCAGACAGTTGAATCAAGCTGGGGGGGGGCAGTGGGGAGGAAGGACTGGGAGTACAAAGAGGTCAAGAGTATTTATACCCATTAACAGAGCTGGAGCTAAACTCTATCCGTTGCTTTAGTATAGGAGAGACCCTTTTCCTGCAAACTTTTCCACTTCTATCCTTGGATCATCCCTACAATGCTGTTCGTACTGCCTGTACCATAACTTTCATCTCTATCCCTGTCTTTGATTTGCAGATGCTCTAATTATGGGAGGTTTATAAAGCTGTTAAAAGGCAGAATATTGTGAAGGTCAGTTTTCCTCTGCATACTTTACTAAGCCAGGTAGGCCAGAGTTCTCCACTTTTCACTGCGTGAGGTGAGATACAGCATCAAGTCAGCTTATTTTCATTACTGTATTAGGCACATATTTTTGTGCTTCTCTCTGCTAGACGGTAAAACAGGAAAGTTTTGCAAACATTAATGATTTAAAGGTGCCAGGAATGATTTCTAGAGAACAAAGGCCTTTTTTAAAGGTGGAAACAGCAGAGAACTTGGAAGCTGTTAGTTACTAATGTGGGGAATTGACTAGGAAAGCTCCCACTCTTCTAGACCTCGCACAGACAGATTGAGAGGGACTCTGATGGATGTTACAAGAACTGGCATCAATTATCTCTCATAAAATTTGCTGTACGTTCTGTCAGAGGGAAGTCGTACTTCTTGACAGCGTATGAGATTGCTGCAGTTCTGACTGGAATTTGGATACTTGCCACAGCCTGTTAAGCAAAGCAGCACACTCCAGTACCTTTGTCAAGCTTGTCTTTTCAATTAACTGAGATTTTAACTTAAAAAAAGCTAAATTCTTGTGTGACCATATTTTTAAATAGATCACATTATACAGAAGTAACTAGAGCTCCTAAGTGCTTCAAATTCTGCACATGCAGCTTGGCATCTTCAGTGGGGAGTGATTTTTCTTCCTCCCTCCCTCTCCTCCCCCTCAACAGGTGGTGGCTTCCAGGACAGCAGAGCAGGAGAGAGGGTAGTTTCGTGAAAGATGAGTGGCCAGTGATTTCACACTAAGGTGATTTTTGTGACTGAATGCAATATAGAAAACTCATCTTGAGAGACTTTCTACTTGGTGGAACCTTTAAAAAGCAGCTTACAAAGTAAAATTCCAAGCAGAAAAAAAACCAGTTGTGTAGGATGCCATGTGAATAACAAAGTTTTCTTGATTTTTGACAAATGAGTATGTAATTTTTTACTTCTTTCTAATTCTTACTGTGTTCTGAAACATTTCTCCTGCACCTGTCATGGGAATTCATAAATATAAGCACTTGATATTTCTTCCACGTTTGGGCTGGCAACTCACACGTTAGAGAACATTTGCTGACCTCTATCTTTATTTCTGAAAAATGCTGAGTTAAAAACTTCAACTGTTTACAGAAAAGCTTAGTTTCTGAAAAAACTCAGACTCGAATACATTACAATGAAAAAGTTTCAAGATGGTCTGTACTATGACTTAAAAGTTTTGAGGATTTTGGTTATTTTTTCCCCTGCTTAAAACCACTTTGCACAACTTTTTTTCAAGTTTATATTCTAATTTTTTTTTTTAATCTTTAGATTGAAATTGAATACTTTATTTCCTGAAAAATATCTTTTTTCCTGCAAAAGATCACCTGTCCTGAGATCTTTGGGGATTTAACCTAATTCAGGAAAGAAAATAATAAAAATCACCATATCAAAATTGTTAGTAAGATAGGAAACCATTTCCCAGCTGGAGCCATGGTCATCTGAGTCTATTGGCCCAGATTTTTGCATTATAGTTGGAAGATCTTGCACTGAAAACTCTGCATCAAGTCATAATTTTGCAATATTTAGAGGAGAAATCTGATTTGTGTTTCTCTCATCCCAGGACATTGTCCTCCCAAAGAGAACAGTGTCTGAGGTCTTCAGTGGGTGCTTGGTTATTCTTGTCCCATGTTCAGCCTGAGTAACCTGAACTGAAGCATCATCTGAAAGTCTCACACAGTCCTGTAAGACATTCTGATGAAATGACGGGAACTATTTTTTTACTAGCTCTGCTGCCCTAACATGTATCATAGGAGGTGAAGGCATCCAAAGGCATCTTGTCCTCTGTATGCAAAGAAGGAGAATCCTTCGCGGGTGTATGTGTTATCTTTTTACATCTAACGTTTCAAGTTAATTCATGGTAGAGGTATTCTAGGTACATCAGTTACACCAACGCCTATGTGCTTTGTTGTTCTTTCAGATTAGGCTTGTTGGAAAGAGGATGAAGCCTGTTCAGCCTGTTTACGTTACTTAGGTGTTTGTGCCATACCTTCTGTGTCTCTTTTAATTTGGGAAAGGGTAGGAGGAATGTGAATGGACTGCGGGGCCCTATTTCCTAAGTACATTGACAGGACTTGGCAACTCATCCTTCAGATCACCTTACAAATGAGATTCAGCAAGTTTTTCAGTCTTTACTGCTTCTCACAATCACTTTGAGTTTGATACCGTTTTTATTAAAGATATGTTTCTTTTGTAGCTTGTGTCTTCAAAGTCCCTGTCTGTTCCCCATGTTTCTTCTCCATTTATTGCCTCTTATCACATATTCAGAGTACTCTTGGGGCTGTTTGACTTACCCCTTTGTTAGTCATAAAGTTTCTGCTATATTGGTGTTCCATCTAAGGAGATAAGCCCTTAAAGATAAGGGCTCCTGGGAAGGACATGAAATATAAACCCAGCTCTGCCTTCAGATCATCGCAATACTCCTCTAATCCCAGTGCACAATATCAGGATACTTTGCTTTATGCAGATGAACATTACTATCTGAAGAAGAAACAAGATTCCAACTCCAGCTCAGTTAGGCATTTCGGAGTGCAAGCTCTCATCCTTCCCATCACCAGGTATACATTTGTGCTAGGTCATTTGAGAGATCTGCTTATAGCTAACATCCTGGTCGCTAACAAGCTGGTAGCTTGCCAGAGGATGTGGTTTAAGACTATCTGCTTTCAAAGTTCTCCAGAGGAACATAAATTTAAAAGATTCCCTAGGGAAAGAAGTGGGAAGGTTGGTTGGAGGAAATAATGGAGGGCTGTTACAAACAGACTGGATAGACTTTAGGAAACTTACCTAGAAATCAAAATTTTGTTTTAACTGAAAGGAAAGGTCTGTGCAAAGGCAAAGGTAGCATCGACCCAGTCAAAGCACTAAAGAACATCAAACTAGATTGTGGTTTTTCAAATGTAAAAGTTATTTGTGACATATTTGGTAAAATAAGGAGAGATATGGTATGGTTATACAGCATTGTCCAAGGGAAGGGATTGCCTGTTACAGAGCTCTGTTTGTCCTTCACTTTGGCCATTTTCATGATCTGGCCTTGCTGCTATTGACTTTCCCATGAATAATGTTGCCTTGAGTACTATGAAAAAGTATTACTCTCTCCACAGGTACTAGCATGAACTCTTAGGCTTGCATCAGACAGGCGAGATGAGATTGCTGTTATTTCCTTATTTTCCTACCACACAGAACAGATGTTCAAAGTCCCTCTTCTTGCTTATTACTTGGAGATCCTGTCCTTTGTGGGTGACTTGGACTGGCCCAGCAGTGATAAAGATCCGACCTAACTAGATTCCTAAGCAGGACACTGGGATCTGAGATAGGCTGAAGAGCAGGGTGAATGGACAAGTGATCACTGGAGTATGAAATTAAACACAGTCCTGTTGTGCTGCTTTGCTATGCTTATTTATGTACGTCACTACGTGAGATTTTCCTGTTTCCATTCCCTTCCCTTTTTTGCAGTCTCAGTATTGATGGGTCCACGTTTCTGAGAAATTTAATGTTTCTGAGTGGAGAATACTCAGTGTCAATGCTGACCAACAGTGTGGCATTTTTTTTCAACAACCTGAAATAAAAGCATAGCTCAAGGAAGAGGCTTGGGTTTTTTTGTTTTGTTTTCAAAAAAGATTTAGCTGGATTGATCCTGGCAGCAGGCAAAGACTGCAGATGAAGCATGCCCTTACGATCCTTTCCCATCTGTTCACCTGCATGTGCTGACGCTTTTATTTTTGAACCAGGGAGCACCTCTCTCTCCTGTCTAGGTACCTCTGAGTGCAACGGGTGCTGGTCAGTGGTGGTAACTCCACAGTTCTGCAATAATCCAGAAAGCCCTTATTCATAAATAAGTAATGTCTGTCCCAGACATGAGGAATATTTCAGTGTCCTTGAGATTCTCCTTTGCTTTTCCCTCTGTTTTAGCTAATATTTATTTTCATTTTTGATTCTTTTTTGCAGCTGCCAGCAGAAGTTTATGCAGCCTTGAGTCTTGGAAGTCAGATGTTGGTGTTATGAGTCCTATTTTTGCTCTTAGTACTGGCAGGGCACCCGCAGGCGGTCTGAGATGGCTCCAGTTCATACTGTCCCTGGTTGTCGTGTCTGTGTGCTAGATGGAATAACTCTTCCTCTTGACTAGCTCTCCTGTTTATATTTTTTTCATGTTTTCAAATTACTTCTCTTTTTCTGGATTTAAGCCACTTGATAATAAGTAACAATGCAAATGGCAGGCAGTTACAGTCAGCCTTCTCTTATGCTCCCTTGGTTCTAAGGGGATCTGACATAAATATAAATAACATAATTAGAGTGTAATCTATTTATGGACAAAGTTCTAGTCCTGCTGAGTATTTCCTGGCGGGAGCAGGAAGGAGGAAGTCAGTGCCATCCATGCTAAGAAGAAGTAGCACCATCCTATTGAAAGGAAATTTTACCATTGCAGTATCGGTCCCTATGGAGTTGCTGTTTTCTCCTGCTGCAGAAGGAGTGGCTGCTGTTTTTGTGGAGGTGAATTGTAAATCACTATGACATTGCTAGCCTTTTTGCCAAATACCCACTATGGCCTGGGCCTCAGGGCCTGGCGTATGGGTTTGCTGCACTGAAGAAGGCTAAATATTTCCTTGCAATCACTTCCCTCTGTGCTCAAATATCCACCAGTAGTGGGACCAGTCAGGCTGCCTGTGTTTTAAATGCAGTACACCTAAAAATAGGTAGATCTGGATTATCCTGAAAATAAATGTGAACATAATTAAAAAAACAAAGTTTGTAGCGATTGAAAGCTTTTTCCCCATTGGCCGCAAGGACTCCGGCCCCTAGCGATGTGACTGGAATGGGCAGATGTATTCCAAATGCCTTTCCAAGTCTCCTGAGTCTTTGCTCCACATGAAGCTGTGATGAGAAGGGAGAGCAAGGGAGGAAGAGGAAGGGGCAAGGCAGCAGCTTTCCTGCACAGGAGCTTCACTTTCTATACCAGTGGTAGCAAAAGCCGGGACTGTCAGGCAGGAGGTTGCTGCGGTCTTGCCTTGTTCCCTGGCATTGGATGGTGACTTTTGCTACTGATCTCCTTTTGAGGTGACATCCAGTCTTCAACACTCAGTGTCTGGCTCTTTGGAGTATCTGCTTTCTAGATATATTGGATTGGTTTTGTTGTTATTGAAATGAGAATAATCTTTTCCAACAGGAAGCTGAACAGATGTCCTCATTTAATCAGAACAGAACCCTTTTTTCTGTGTAACATCCAGCTGTCCTAGCACTTTTCAGAGCAGACCCATTAATCTCAGTTTTCTTGGTGCTGAGATTCCTGAAAACTGTCAAGGATTGCTCACTAATAATTGCATCTCTGATCCTTTCATCAAGAACAAAATCTGACTTGAAACTCTAGGAAATACTGGTTAGTGCTCAGAACTTCTTTAATAAGAAAAGGAACTGATACTCAGTTTACAAGAGAATGCTTCAGTCCCATCCCCAGTGTAAAATATTTTTAAAAGAGTTCATTATGAAAGTATTTTTGGATTATCTCTGATTTAGCTTGTGTGCTGTTTTCTCAGACTGTAGGAATGCAGTCTGACAGACTGTGTACGGGAGAAAAAATACACATTTTTACATATTGGAGGGCTGGAAGACTGGATAGGGAGTGCCTTTAGCTTGCCATTATGGGAAGGGAAGTTTTCCTTAAGAATAATAGCCACTGTTGAAAATAAGACTGATCCACAGACTGAGTAGCATGGAAACTAACTCTTTGTCTCTGCTAACAGCATAAACAGCACAATTAAGTTGGGAGGATGCTTGAAGTTATTTTTATTCCAGTCATAAGACCCTGGTACATTGCATAATTATTTTGATACTAAGTATTTTATAATATTTGGTTTATCTCTTTTTACTAGATTGGAATAAACTGCTTTGGGATAAACTGTGCTTTCCACTTTTGGTGTGGTTTTAATTGAAATATTGTATTTAATGAACAGAAATTCTTGGTGCACATAAGCGCTCAGTCTGAAAAGGGGAAGAATGGGATATATAATCATGGGCAGCTACCCCTGTGGGCACTTCCTGTCCCACAGAAATCTGCCACTCTGCTCAGATATTTATTGTCCACTATAATTACGGCAAATCTCTAAATCCTTTCAGATGTTATTTAGATGCTCTGGGGGCTCATGGTGGTTGTTTTAAAAAATTGTCCCAGGGTGTCTAATTTCCATTTGGCAAGATAGCCCTGGTAGGCAGAATATGGATTAGATTTAAAGTTTCGGGTGACTTCTCACAGCAGCACCTTATATACTCATATTTACTTGACTGGAAAAGTATGTTCTCATATATGGGAAGATACGTTTTGAAAAAGTTCATTGTCTATGTTGTTTGCAGTACACAACAAATTCCTTAAACAGTTAATGAAAACAAAACAGGCCCTAATTTGTTAGGACTGCTATTGACCTGGTGCTTTTAATCCAATCTGGAACAACAGAAGTCTGAGGAGAATCCTGGCAGTAACAGCAATTTGAGCGATATAGCAAATTTTTTGGACATTGTGGTTTGCAGAGTACATTACAACTGGCATACATGACTGTGATGGTCTGCTCACACAGAGACATCCAGCTATATGGCCAGAGGACAGGGTAAATGCAGTAGACCCAGATGCTCAGCTGTACAAGAGAGGGCTATGAGAAGGGAGACTGAAGCCTTTTTCATCACAGAAGGGAAAGAAATGTTGTTCCAGAAAACCGTTCTAAACAAAGTATTTAGTGTGTGTTGGGGAAAATGAGGGTGTGCTGGGCAAAACTTAAAAAGGACTTTTCATTGTCAAAGTGCAACATAGGCGAGGGAGGAGTATTGTCCCGTGGATGAGGAGTCAGTCACGGCATATTTTAAGCAGCCAGCAATAGATCCTTTCATACCTAAAAATAAAGATCTGTGGGTCTCATCCAAAACCCATGGAAGCAAATGAGTTTATTTTCATTGACCTTTGAATTAGCAGCCATAAATAGATGGTTTTTCTCTTTTTCCTCTTCTGCCGGAGAGGAAGAGGACATTTTGGGTTTCATAGCTCTTTGAGCTAAGCTGCTGAAAGACTGCGACTGCTGATAGTTAGGCATAGGTCCCTCTCCACTCCCATTCTTTGCAAAAAGAGCACTGCTGGTGGTGAGGTGAGCTGAGAAGGGGTGAATTGTAGGAATGGCAGCCTCCAACAGGCCTAAGCATGAGGAAAAGAAAAGGAAAATATTCTTATACAGAAAACAGCAGTTGGGATAACTCTGGTGTCATTGGTGGGGGTGAGAGAGTTGATTTTTTTTTTTTTAAAGACAGGAAAGGAATGAATCTTCAGATACCTACTCTGACTTTCTTTATAACACGTGCTATGAAGCCATGCTCGGCAGTGAGCCTAGAGCTTCTGGTTGAGCAGTAAGACATCTTAGAAAGCTGTTTTCTTGATTTCAAAGCAGTGTATGTTTAAATGACAGGAAGTGTAAGATGTCTGACTGAATACCATGCATGCAATCCTGCATGGAAGAACCTGTCTCTCAGTATATTTACAGAAGGCTCTCCACTATGCAAGCAGAAATCTCCTACAGCATTATTGTTGTATTGTAGTATTGTTATTCCTCATTGTACTAAAAATGAGTGCAATGACTTTAGTGCCTATGCACTAACAGGCTTAGGGCAGACAGTAGCTTAAGCAGACAAAGGACAGATCCTGTGTTGGCTTCCTAACATGATACTGGCAATCTTTCTGCTTGAGGGTAGATTCCAGTCCTCCCATGTCCCTGCAGACTCTGTCTACGTGGATGGCTAACTCTCCTTGTAAGAGGCGTCTGGACAGGTTTTGGAACTACATACAGTGGTCCCTGGTTTTCTTAATGTTTCGGTCCGGTCATTGAGTTTTGTCCCTCCAGAAATACTTAGCCAGTGTTGGGAACCAGTCTCCTGGTACCCCATCCCATCTCCCACAAATAGGAAACATCTCCAGTCAGGCCTGAATTATTATCTGACCGTGCTGTTGTATTTGTCTTTAAAAATCATTGCTGAACTGTTCTAGTGTCACCTCTTCACTTTTTTGATGCCCCAAGGTCCCCTGTTGGCTCTAGAGGTGTTTTTTTTCATATCTTGCTGTTTCTTCTTTAATCTTTTTCTCCTGAAGACAGCAAAAACCTAGGACATGTAGTGGAGTCAAAGCAGCCAGGGCAGGTGTGGTAGTGTGATGACTTCCTTCTTTGAAGAAGAAGAGATTTGGGGTAGAAAAGAAGATGCATTATAACTTTCTGTAAGAAACAGAACCACAGCAGCAATGACAGTTCATGAAGCAGCAATTAGTAGGACTCGAGAAACTAGTTCTCCTAGCCTACTAGGCTGAGTACGTAATTAATGTCACCTTTTCCATATTCAAAACCAACCTTTTTTTTTTTTTTTTTTTTTTTTTGCTATTTCTTTACAGTGATGTTTGAAATCCTTTGGATTTGGAGGAATTCAGAGCAATGTACCAAATAAAACATTCTTCTTCAAGACAGGAGGCACCAGGAAAAGCCTGTGGTGAATGCCCAGAGTCTTAACATCAGAGCAACTTTGGCTGAGTGATAAGGGTTAGATTTCCAAGGAAATGGAAGGGGAGTACATGTTACACTGCCCCAAAAAGTTAGCAGGACTTGATTGTCTGAAAGCTTTTTTGAAAATCCAGAGCTAATATTATTAGTCTAGGTAAAGCCTTGGGCATTAGTGTTGAGTGGAAGATGGCTCTTTCTCTGGTTATGGCTTCATACTCTGAAAGCTTTTTACAACTCCAGGTGTAAGAGTCAATTAACTAGATATTCCTAGAATCAACCAGTGACTGCTCTTGCTAGAGCTGAACTCAGCCTTCATTCCTGCTCTCTCACTTTTCAAGTTTCTTACAACTACCTTAGATATATTTCAGACTATAGGTTTCCATACAGGCTTTCAACCTGCAACCTAAAAATGAGAATTTTGGTTTGCACAGCTCTCCTTTATGGGGGACCATGGAACCATGTCTTGGCCCTCTTTTATCTACAAATACATACTTAGCCGTGCACAATGGTGCCAGAAATGGCTGTATTATTGAAGCGTGTGCTTCAAGAAACCGATGCCAACGTAAAGCAGTGCTGGACAGTTTCCTCCCTTTATCCCCATAAAAAACTTTCAGAGGCCTGGCCGGCATCACCTGCCAGGTAACTGCAAATGCTGGTGTTAAAGGATTCATCTTCTCAAGAAGAGAATAGAAACTGCTTGATATGTGAACCCCAAAGCATGATTCTCTTTATTTACTCTGAGAGGACCTACTTGATAGGATTTTTAAGTATGTGGTTAACTTCAGGCAGGCAGCTTCCCATGAACCAGTCGTGCTCGTGCTCGGAGGTAAGTGCTTACACAGCAATTCAGCAAGCTGTTAAAGTAAGCTTGCCAGGCGGAATGAAGACAGCAGGAAGAGTCCTGCAGATAGCCATGTCCTTTGACATAAACAAACTGGAACTGTGATTTATCTCACACCCTGATTCTGTCCATACTCTTATGCTCTGATTCTGTCTATTCTAAGCCTGAAAGCAGGGGTCTGCTCATTAATACCAAATTCATGTTTGTCTGGCAGCATCCCAGCCTCCAAGCATAGCCTCAGATGATACAGGTGGTTACTTGCAGTGTGGAAGAAAGAGCCAGAGGGTGGTAGTTTTCCTTGATGGTACTGTGAGTTAAGTATCCATACGCCTCTTTTCTTTGGGGAGAGGCAGGAGTTTGAGAGGGAAAAATCTCTCTCATTTTGCCCCAGAATGAAAACAGTGTTTGAAGTTATTTGTCATGAAAAGGAGTTTTGAATTTTCAGCCAGCTCTTGTTTCAGGCATTTCTTTGAAATTGTAGGGCAGATATTTGCTGTCCTATAGCAAGTTTCTGTTATGTAGGAGAAGCTGAATTTATGATGTGGCTTTTTTATATCAGTGCCCAGCATTTTAGGAGAAACACTCTGTGCTGTGAAGCTCATTATTAAATTGCATTTGTTAGTAATGCAATAATTTGCTATTACGAAGGAATGGAGAATCAGGCCTTGGGAAGGGTATCCTAGCACTGTTAAGATGGATTATCAAGATCGAGCTTCACATACTGACTTTCTTTTTCCCTTCTCTTAGATACCATGCCACCTGCTTAGAAAGCCTTGTGTGCAGTTGAGCTGTCTGGGTCTACGGAAACATGTTTTGCCTGTCATTTAGATAATGTTTGAGTCACCCTTCTTTTCAAATGCAATGAAAGAGGGCTGTAAAGAGCTCAGTAATTTGCTGCGGTCTTGATACCACCCAGGTCCACTTTTCTGGCTCTGTTAATTTACTATAACTGGCTTGTGAATGCTCTCCAGTGATGATGTTCAGGAAACAAGAACAAAATAAGAGCTCTTCCTCCAGTGCAAGTGAGAGAAATCTGAGTTTGTCGTTAGAGACGCTTTGGGAAGCTGTTAGATCTAGTACTAATTTGTAGAGTTGCCTAAAGCATGCAGCCTTTGGTTTTCAGGTCTCCGTCTGTCAAGGTAACACTTCACAGGGGTGTCATAATGAGTGCAGAGCTCTTCATGACCTCACATGGTAGGTGCTATGGGAGGCCACCGTTTCATGATTAAAGGGTCGAGTGAGAATCAGGGAATTTTAACGTAAAACTAACTTACGATACATACACAGGACCAAAGACGTTTGTAACGCTTGGATGCTTTTTGTGATGTGGAGCCGAACCTTTTGAACTCCAGCCAGCATTGCTGTTCATGCTCCTGACACGCCTCCTAGCTGATTCCATGGAGATTTCCTTGCATTTTGTACAGAATGCCTCCTCTCAGATGGTGTTTCATATTCTCATGACTTCAGTCTGCCTGTTCTGAAATACCAGCATGCCTGCTGGTCACTCCTATATGCTCTAGTGACTCAGTAATGCTGTTCTCTGGCTGGTGTGGGGTTTCCTTCTGTTTCTCAGGGATACAGTGTCAGCTTAGCTGTCCTGAGTTTACGTGTCCTGAAAGCCTATTTCCTCATCACTTGTCAAACCACATCTGCCTTTTCTCCTCCTCCTACCGCATATCTTCTGTCTCTTTTTTGTGATGTTGTTAGACTTCCAGTGCCGTGAACAGTTCACGTGTGGGACTCACTTGAAGCTGAAGCAAAGGCAGTTGAAGGAGGGAGGGAAAGGATATATCCATTAAATTACAAAGATTCCCTAAACGAAAAAGGAATGTTTATCACTGCAGTTTTTCTGCCATTTTGGGGTGGGAAAATTGGTCCCCTTTTTACAGTCAGAGACTGATTTTTCAGAGCTTTAACAGTAAATGAAATGCATCCTTTAGAATATATGATTGCATGCAATGTAGTGGTGTTCTCCTGCTGACAAGACTACACTTTTTGCAACCATTTTTGCTCTGGCTGAACTTCACAGCCCTCAGGAAGCCCTAACAGTGGAAGGAAGGCAACTTGGGTAGAGCCTCACTGTTCCCACTGGGCAGAACCTTGCCTGTAACTGTGCAGGATCCTTGTTCCTGTACTCCTTCACCTTCAACCATCAGTCCTGCGTGCTCCACATGAAGGAAAAGGAAATCAGCGTAACAGGGAACCTGAGAGAACCCAATTCTGCGTTCACAAGAGTGCTTAAGTACTCTGGTGGCAGTTTCTTCTTGATGAGGGAGAACATAGTAGCTAAGTGCCTTAGTAACTTATCAAGTGTCCTTCCTAACTGAGTTTTCCACAGCACATATATTTCTTTACTGTGCCTGTATTTTATATCCCCCTTTTGTGAGCAAGATTTCTGCTCCAGAACTTTCTGCCTAATGCTGGACTGCCCCAGCTCATGAGAAAACTTTCTCCCCTCACCTGTCAAATGAACCTGTTGTGGCTGTTGTACATCTTCTTGTACCACTGACTTCTTTGCAAGCACAAACTCAGGTACCAAGGGGAATATGTGACTTAAGACCCTGCAATGAGACAGTAACAGATGAAGAAGATTGCACAAGTCTAGTCTCCAATGCTAAACCAATGAGAATATGCACCATGTGTCATGCCACAAAAAGATGATAGTGAGAGACACAAACTGTTACCATAAAAAGAACAATTTAGGGTATATGTATTCGTTGACATTTGGAATGTTCTCTTTCCATATGTAAGAGATGTAAGTTGGATCCTCTAGCTCATATATTCAGGCTGCAATGTGTCAAATATAACATGAAATTGCAAAAGTCTGATGCTGACGAGTGTGTGGTAAAATTGTGGGAACTCACAGACCTAAATGCTGAGTTCCCATTTACTCTAATAACATGCAGTGTACACACCATGTACTTCGTTATAGCCATTTTTATATTAGGTTTCTCTTTTTTTTTTTCTTTCTTTTTTTCTCTTTCTTTTTTCTTCAGGCTGTGATACTGGTCGTTCATCCTCAGTATTTGTGCAGGCTGATAACACAGGACAAGTAAAGTACAGATACAAATGATTATTCAGTACCTTCCTTGTCTATTGCCCAATTGTTAAGTTGCCAAAACATTTTAATGTATAACATGACAGATAAAGTTTGCTTTATATGACAGCTTTGAAAGTAAAATGCTTTTGTGCTCAGTGCTCTGCAGCTTTAAATTCAGCACACGCTCATTTGTACTAAGGGCCATTTTGTTCCCTGAAGGACACAGCCTTTACCACTTGAGGCAGAGACTTTGTCCCCTTTCACCAGCTGCTTCACTTTTCTCATGTCTTTTAATAATTTTAGCTGGAACTTTTACTTTCAGTCTGTGGAAGAACAGAATTCTAGCATTAGAGATAAACATTTTCTGCTGACATCCCTCTGACCTATTCCACCTGCATGTTTGAGTGATGCTTTTTTGATTAAAATAAATAATTTTATTTTAACTAAGGAATAAAAACAATGTGATACTTCAGATAAACATTACTGGCATTAGTGGAGCAAAAGAAAAGAAAACAGTCTTTGCTACAGATCCTACATTTTACCTTCTTTTTTTATTACAAGAGTTTTTCATTTGTGAAAAATCTCACTGGGATCTCATGAGAACAATCATCTCATTCCTGCTGCGGTAAGACAGGATCCCCATCTTCCTCCTGGTATCTCCTTCTCACAGTTTGGGCAAGAAGCAATGCATGTTCCCGCTGACCATGACCCGCCTGTGGGAAGACTCACAGAACAAGAGTGCTAACTGTTTAGCTCAAGTTTATGTGTTCCCCCCCACATACTAAGGCATCAATTCAGCTTTTTTCTCTTTCTTTATCCTGCTATTCTGGAAACTTGTAAGAACCTTGGGTCTTTGAGACTTCCATCCCTCTGATAATTTTGCATAGAAGTGGGAGTAAATTGGAGAGAAAGGGAAGGGATGATGCCAGCTATTATGCTATGACTGTGTTAGCTTCATTGTCTTAGGAAATCATGCCTCAAGATTACTCCAGCTCATTCTGTACTTCTGTTAGGAAGTCAGAACTTATTGTCATCTCAGTAAATTCTTGGATTATAATTTTTTTAAGTAATTTAGGTAGTCTGTCATCCAAAGTCCTGTTTAAAAACAGTTAACCATTCATAGCCTTAATTTCACTGAAATGTTCATGGGATTTAGGAAGTCTAGCCTATGAAAGAGGTTTTGTGGTGCGCCTGTATAGGTATCTGAGTATCTTCAAGAAATTGGCACCACATTTCTCTTTGGAAAATAATCCTTGAGCATGTGGCATAGTACCCTTCCCTCATCAGGTGCATACCTTCTGTAAGAAGAGGCCAGAAAACAGATTCTGAATGCTTTCCCACAAGCATCCATGGTAATGGAAAATGAATCAGGCTTAAAGGCTACAGAGATCAGACTATGAAACAACAACAAACGTGATACTCTGAGGCAAGTCAGTCCATATCTGCAGTGTGCCGTGTTTGTTGTTTTTCTTATAGCATCACTATAAAGCTTTAATCCTTCCAGGCATGAATATTATCCCACTTAATATTAACAGTGTCTCCATCCTTGTCTCCTGCTGTTATCTTGCTGAATCATATCTCATGAATTCCTTGCTTTTCACTTCCTTATCCTCCTCCTCTGGTAAGGCTTGCTTTCTCCTTCCAAAATGGGCTGGGTACATTTGAGCCTGAACATGTCTGTGCAGTCAGCCCATCTGGGTACTCTGGTATGCGGCATCATCCAACCAGCTTTCCCAAACCCTCTACTCCTATTGTTCTGGTTTCCCACCGCTCTTTTCCCTCTTTCTGCCAGATGCTGCCTCATTCTGGGTCTGACTTGAGGATATTCAATCAGTTCTACTTTCTGCAGCTTGCATCCCACAGCTGTTATTTGATCTCATTTTCCCCTTTTTTTCCCTCCTCCCCCTTTCAGTTTTGATCTAGTTCCAGAGTTTCATTATCTACTTGATTTGTTCCAGTAGACTTTTAATTTCTTCATCTTTTAATAGGTCTTATGAGGATTGTTTTCTCGCTTTGGAGCTTAGTGATGGCTGCTTTTTCCATTTAATATGTATAGGCTGCCAATCACTTCTACCAGACTTCATCTCAGTCTCCAGCAGTCGCTATTCGGTTCATGGTTGTTATCTGGCCTTTCCCAGTAGTTGTTTGGCTTAGAACCAAGTATGCAAGAGTACCCAAATGCCCATGTGATGGTCTGCCATTGACATTGTGAGACAATTACCAGCTTATTTTGGAGATTTTCACTCTAGAAATGCTAGGTTTCTCTACATATTGCTGGCTGTGGTTAATTTTTGAGGTTTGTTTTGAGACAGACTGGAGAAGTTACAATTCCTGCAATAAAAATATGTTCGTTCACCTTCTTGCCAAGTTTCAATACGCAGGAATCGACAGAGCTCTGCGTCATCTTGGTTGTGACGGAACGATGGTAGATCGTGAGAGCTGCATGCTAAGAGTATCAGTTTTCTGTACAGAACATGGGTCTCACTTTCCAGTCATCTTGTCTCCTAGTTACGTGTTGTTTTTTTTTCTCTTGACAAGGGGATCTTTCTCATCTAGGGCTTCTAGATACTGCTGTAATCTGTAATGTAAGTGTAATATACAAGTAGTTTTAATGCGTAAGTGCTATTTGAATGAACAAGGTTGGTGACTAAGAACCTGAAAAAGTTACATTTCATATGAGTTGCATCTTACCCAATGCACATGTATTTATTTAGGTGTTTTAGGGTTCTTCAGAAGTATTTTGGTCGACCAAGAGTATAGTATTGCTTTGACAGGCAGCATGAACAGCATAGTTGGAGAGGGCAGGGAGAAGGACACACTGATCAAGTGAATTATGTGATTTTTATTTTTTTTCATATAAATGCTGATTTTTATAACAAATAATTATCCTGGAGAACAGGACTCTTTCCTGCCCGCCCCCCCCCCGCAAGAAATGGAGGGAATATGGAGATTTCTAAGCTTCTACACAGTTCAGTCTTACATTTATGTCTTGCAGGCGTTGAGTGCTGCCAATACTTTGGTAGCAATGCCATTTTTCTGCTACTATTCAAAGAACATTAGGGCAGCACAGTTTTACTCAAAAGCTGAAACTGTTTTTATCCAAGAAATGTACTTACACTGTTTATTTTGTTCACTGTGCATGGTTTTTATTATTTTTGTGGGTTAATGAATTCCTTGACTGAAACTTTGAGTTGCTGTTCTGTAGTGATGGAAGAGAGACTCGTATTACTTTGGCCTCCATTTTTAGCTGGCATTTTATTTTACTTTAACTCCGGATAGATTTTTGGATGGTGAAAAATCCAGCTTCGGAATGAATGGGTAAGGCTGCCAGTTGATGTGTATTGACGTAGTACCACTGAAGAAGACGGGACAACTATAGATTAACAGCTAGATGTCTGACACAATATAGTCGTAACGAAAGCCTGGCTCTCCCACAACTGCCTTCATGACAGTTCCTCTTGTTAGTGGGGCAATGTTTCACAGGTTCTTTTAGTCAAGCAGTTTTGGTCTACCACCAAATAATGCTTCATCTGTTTCCTTCCCTAGGATGAAATGTGACTAGTGAGCCTGTCCCAATATTGCTTTATCAGTAAAGTCCTTAGGGTCTGGAGGGACTAAGAGGCCGCATTGTTTGACTCCTGACAGAAGAGCAAGGTGACTTTGTGGTCACCTTCAGACATGGTTTTGTGACTTGATCTCTTTCCATCTGTCCAACCTCAGCCATTCAGTGGGTAAGGGTGGCCTGCCATCTTGCCACTGAAGTGAACTCCAGGGGAATTCTCACACAGGCAGTTTTATCTTCCTGCTCTGGAAGAAAACTCTCACTGAAATCTTAACTGCAAGGTTGTATAGCGTCCTTGTGACTAAATTCAGATGTTGTTAGCTGCCTGACAGGCAAGGAATAGTACCAATATCTTGCGCTTTTCTCATAAGGGAGTTCTGACTCCAAAACTGATATAGTGGCTTTGGGGACCGAAATCCATCTGGCTTCTGCCAGCTTCCTGGGCTGCTCCAGAGCATGGGCTTCCACTGGCACTGTGTTTGAGGGGGATGCTGTACTGCAGCCGGCCTTTGGGGTGGGAAATTGGTGAGAGTTTTACCACAGTCTTCAGTAGGATTAGTCAAACCAACAGTGAAAATCCCCTATGCAAAGTGGATTTTGTTATGCTGTTATCTTTACAAGAAACCAAACAGTGATCTAACCAAATGAGAAGGGTTGTAGACTAAGAGTTAGGAAACATAATGCTGGATTTAAAAAATACCACTGTAGAGAGAGATGTATGTAAGCCCATGGATAGATCACCGTCAAAGTATTCAAAGTGTTTTAAACAGCAAAATTCTGGACTGTAATGATAGACATCCAATGTACAAGCTAGTTTCATAAAGGACAAGTAGCAACAGCAAAATTAGTTATGCCTCAAATAAGGGAAGTTTCAGTGTCTGTGGGAGAAAATAAAAAGTATGTATGCTTAGTCTGAAGTAACGTGGGAAGGAAAACTGCTTAGAGTGGCAATGAAATCTTTGATTCCACTCTTGAAACACTGATGCAAGAGCTTAAAGTGCTAAGAAAGGGCAAAAAGCAGTCAATCCGCCTTGAATTTTAGAAGTTTGTTTTACATCCCTTTGTCAAGAAGGTGCTCAAAGAGTGGCTACTTAAATGACATGAGGTTTAAGTGGATGTTTATGAACCTTATAAACAAGAAAATGCCATTCTGACTGTGGAACTGTGAATCTGTGACACCTGGATTATGTTTCCGATTTTGCTCGTTAAACTTTGGTGAACTGCATAATTTTTCTGAGCCTTGCTTTATTCGTCTGTAAGAGATACTTAGAAGCATTGTGGGAAACAGTTGATTGTGTGCATATATGTGCCTTTCAGTCCCTTTTATTTAGCAAATGAAATTTCCCCAGAAAAGTGTGGTATTTTAATTCTTGTTTTCGTTCTGAAGGCAGGAAAAACCATCTTTGTAAGGCTTTCCCATGGAAACAAAATGAAAAAAATACATATGAAAATGACAGAATATTTATTTTGATAATAGACTGAAATACAGTTGAATGTAATGAGATATATGATTGTAATAAGTACATACATAGATTTAGTTTTGAAATTTGGCATGAACATAAAATATATCAACTATACAAATTAAATATGTAAATATTATCTAAATTAATTGAGAATGTTAAAACACATTGTTCAGACCTTTTCATTGACAAGGAATTAAACAAGTTGGACATCTTTCTGCAAAATGTTATGATAGGAAGAAAATAGAATTTTTCAACAAACTTTTCCACTTCCTATCTTTCACTAAGTAGATAACTGACCACACCTTAATTATGTACATCCAAAAGAGAAGCAGTTTCATTAAGAGTATTTACGTAAGTTACCATTAAATGAACAGGAGTCAGCTTCGCTTAGGATGAGCCAAGGCCCTTGAAAATTTGAGATTTCTAAATATAGAATGACAAAATGCATGAGATGATTCATAAAAGATGATGGGAAAGGGTTGCTGGTTTGCTAAAGCTGCCTACAGCTTGTTTGAACAAGTAAACTAAGGTTCTGATAAATTGTAGTAATTACTACGTGGCGAATTTCTTTACTAAACCCTCAAGTGTTAAGTGTGTGATTTGCAGCTTAGTTAGTTACACCCTGCTTAAATTCCACCTTAAAATTTTGATCGTATACACTGTTAAATTCTTTACACCTTCTGCACTAAAGTTGAGACTCCATCCTCTCTTTTTTTTTTTTTTTTTGTGTATGACTTTTGAAACCAGGAGGACTACAAAAGCTGAGCTGTAGGATTAGATCCTCATCTTGGAAGTCATTGGAGTTTTTTCTTTTTTGATGAAGGGTGCTTCGATTGCACTGTATATATACTGCATGCACAATGCACTACATCAGTAGAACTGTCATTTTACCTTTGATCATTCTTACGTGAAAAAAATGTCTTGTTGGTGAGTTCTGTCTATGAGATTCTTGTAGGATAAGGTATCATGTGAAGTGAGCAGGAAAAAGGAAGTTGTTATACTCCCGGAAAACCTTTTTTCTTTTCTTTTTTTTACTTTGACCTTTCTACTCAAGCTAAAGCAAAAACTGGAACATAAAAGCTTAAACTTCAGTATGGATGCTTTCAAACTTCCCCATGTGAGGAAAAAAAAAGCTATAAAATCAATGCAAAGCTCTTCGCCAGCAGCTGTTGAACATACTTTTTAGACTGTACAGTGTCCTTCTTAACTATAACTCAGCACTTTATGCAGTTTGTATCCACAGTCTTATTTTATTTTCCAATTAAAATTTGTAATTATTCATTCTATTAAGAAAAAACAACAAATAAAACTCCTTTAACATGCTGAAATTCATATTGGGTGCATTTGCAGCAGTCAATGGAATGGTGTTTACAGTAAAAATAACTGTGATATTTAGTATAGCACAGAATCAGGGCCTCTGTTTGTTTTGTTTTATTTTGCTGCTGTATCAAAACTCAGCTGTTACTGATATGGGACATTTTCTCCTTTTGGTAGGAATTAAAATGTTCCTAATGTAAGGTCATGAACAGTTGTTTCTTGATGAGGGCAGACTCATTTTGGGGATTCCTAAAAAATACCTTGATTTCTTTCTTGCTAATAATACTTGGGCTCTCTCTCTTTCACAAAATAACTTCTCCTTTTTCCTCTAAGATAATTTTTATTAGAGTACGTAGAGCTTTCACAGAGACTGCTCTATCATTTTGCCTGTGACTGAAAATGTGCAGATAAATGGAGAATGGGGAGGGTGGCATCTGCATTGTGCTCAAAGGGGAGTTCTTCAGTTTTAAATATGTAAAGGAGATTTGGAGGCAGGCAGGGACCTGGTTTGGAAAGGTTCAGCAATGTCTGACTGCACAAAGGAACATTTTGTGGGCACCATTTTACTGTGCTGCAGTCCTCATAAATTAATCATATCTTGCAAGTTGATGCCTTGCTCTTAGAAGAGCAAGGGTGTATGTGAATAGTCTTCCAGAACCACTGGTATGGTTCAGAGAACATACAAGGATTTGCAAAACTTTTTACAAACTTGCAAGAAGTCCCCCTCTTGGGAAACTACCCCAGTTCTGACAGCTCTTGTCAAATTTTATTTCCTTTGCTGTTCAGGGAAAAGGAAAATCTTTGTGACACCAGGCTTGTGGAGTCCTTTCTCATCCTGTGCCTTCAACTCTGGCGTTAGTAGTCAGGTTATTCTGGCTTAATGAGTTACTGCTCATCAGCTCAGACAAACCACCTAAGAGTATATGGGTGCGTGGTTTTTTGCTTGTTGTAACAGTAAATGACTAAAATGTTTTAGCTTAAATCATCCTGAAGAGAGTTTAAAGGATTGAAGTTTACATTGTGAACCCACAGAGCTGGTTATGGGTTGGGTGTAAATGTTAAGCAAAAGAAACGTATTGTTTGGAATGGCCTATCTATGTTCCAGTACGGCATTACCAATTTAAGATACACCAGTCTGAAGTCATTTCGTCTCTTTGGTCACGCGTACATTTTATTTTTAGAACCCAGTTTTGGTTTTTGTGTAACTTTATTTTATCACAGATTTAAATACTAAATTGGACAAACTCAAGAAGACTGTTCCTTGTCATTTCTTCATGCTTAGTAGATGACTCTTGATTATTTCCTAAGAAATGTTTTCTTTTGCTTATGTAATGGTTTAACCCAAAGAGAATGTTGATTATAAGAAAATGAAAATGAGAAATGATCTGAAAAACTCAGGAATTATTCAGTCTTAGTGTTGTACTGTCCCTGCATAGCATATGTGGTTCAGAGTGATTTCCCAAAATATTAGATGGGAGTAGGATCAGTCATTAAAAAAAATTAATGATTTCATTAATTTCTGAGAAAATATTTCTTCTTCTTCAGTTGAGATGTTGCCACATTATGGATCATTTCTTGGAGATAACCCAGTTTCTTCAGGATATATTATCTTTTCTGTTATGTTTGAACACCACTATCTCTTCCACATTAGGTCTTTCATGTTTAATACGCAAACAGGGGGTTGTTCAGGGTAAACTGGAGCATATTTTGGCTCATGGAACCTCATTATCACATGAAAAAAAGAAAAGCTTTCTTTGTCAGAGGCCAGGTTGAGAACCCTGCAAAAAGTTAGAAAACACAAATGTTTTCTACTGCAAACTGACATACAGAAGTCAGAAACATCATTTTCACATTGTAACTCAAGAGTACAGGCTAGAAAGCAGCTGAGAATTATTTATTTGCTTACAATATATTTGGCATGAATTAGAAAAGAGGAAGAACTGCAGACATACCATGCCAAACTTCAATGATTTTTATATCTGATGTTCTTCAGAGAACAAGTGTAGCTGGTCTAAAATAGGGAACCTGTGAGCAAGTTGTATTAGTTGGCTTTTTTTTTCTTTTACCATGAGATTAGTTTAGGTGTTAGAAGATATTTAGTGATATTTTAAACTTGAGAGAATATTGAATATATCCAATGAAGATCCTCCTCCAAATTGTTTTCCTTCCAGATTCTAAATTTACATCTTTTCCAGTGGCAACTAATCACTTCATTATCTGGGGGGGGGGAAAGGCACTCCCCTCTCTAAAAAAAACCCCTGACCCCCCAAAAAACCAAACCCTAAACAACCAAACCGACAAAATACTCTGTATTGGGAGACTCAAAATAAGAGAGAATCAAAATTAGGTTCTCACAATCCCATATGTGTAAATAGGTAGCTGTATTTTTTACAGCTTCCAGAAAGAAGATTTAACATCTACTGGGTCATATGAAGATTAAAGATCATAAGGAAAAATCTGTTACTACATTTTCCGTGAAAAATGAGGGGTTTGAATGAGATAAGTTTGGTGTTTTTCTTTTCAGGACTTGGCTACAGACTGAAATACATGCATTTGCAAACTGAGGTACTTAAGGCAAAAATTAATTATACGATAAATTACTGTTTCATTCTGTGATTTGAGAACACAGCTAATTTGAATAATACATGGGGCACTTCCAGCAGACCGTAGAAGACCGGAATTTGTGATTATTTTGCTGTATAAATATATTAGCTTACCCTGTCAAAGAGGCTTGGCAGTCAGCACGAATGCTGCTTGCTCACTGCACCATGGCTTCTCCATTTCATATCAACTTAAATTCCCTGAAAGATCTCTTGTCTGAGAGCAGTTCTGCATACAGTGTTTGACAGGACGGTCTGGGCTGAAGCAGGCAGGGAGGGAGACATAAGCAGGATACCTGCAGCCAGACAGTGACATAGGAGACAGCAAAAGGGACAGGGGACCTACACGCAGCAAGGACCAGATCTGAAGTGAGGCTTTGGGTGAGATGAAAAGGAACAAATTTTCCTTATTCAAGCAGTTGCATTTTGTCCTAGCTTTGTTGGAACAGTTAAGCAAAACCCATGGTTTTTGAGATTTTTTTTATTTTAAGGAAGGAAGAAGGATGTCAGTCCCCAGGCTCTGGCTGCATAGAGGAAAGGGCTGTGGAGGCATGTGCACACTTTATGGACTATATAGTTCAGCCAGGGATCCCAGCTCTCATATGAGGATGTAGGCACAAGAAGCAGCCAATATGTCCAGCAAGGCCTCACAAGTCCTGTATGTGGTCAATAATTAGAATATTTGCAACCAAAACATCTTGCTCTCTTAGTAAAGAATAAAAATTCTTTAAATCAATTGCACAGATTCAGTGAAACCATTTCCCCAGTTCGATCACAATTTAGCTATGTTAGTTTAGTGCAACTTCACCTTTCGTAGCAAAATTTAGGTGGATGGATCTAAACAAATCATTTTCGTTGAGCATTTCAACAGGGAAAGCAATCAATTTTGGACAATCTGTAGCAAGGAGCACTCTGGACAGAATCCAGGCAGTGCTAAGGGACATCCTTACTCACAGAAGTGAGAGCATTTTGTTGCAGTAAAGAGTCTGTGTTATTGCCTGAGAGGTCTGTGCTTTGTTTGGTGACTGTGGGGTCTCCTTTTGTTTTCCTGAGCATGATTTGACGTATCAGACTTACAGCTAATCTCACTGATTTCTCTCCCAAGGGATCGCTTCTGTTCAGCAGATTGTGTACAAGTACAACTAAAGTATTGGGGTCACTTTCAGAAGGTTCCTGTCTTTCTCCATTAAAATAGATTAGACTCTCAGAATATTTTTCAGCTTTTCTTAATTTTTCATTCATTGTAGACCAGAATTTTTTTTTTTTTTGCAAATGACAGGACTGTCCTGCAATGCCTAGCTGCCTCTTAATCTGACATTATCTGCTTTCCTCGATCAGCCCAGACCAACTAGTTCTTCATGCCTTCCCATGTGCTCTTCCATTCTTTACCTACAATCTTGCAGGTCCTCCTGAGTATCTACCAATTTCCAGTTCTGCTTCACACTTGGCTGCAGGTTTTGGTGTGGATTAACTCACAGAGCTGAGAAAGGTAGCACAGCTTTATCTAGTGCAAAAAAGGTTCCTAGTTTGTAGCTTTGTTATCTGGAATTTTTTAAAACAAAAATTAATCCAGCCGAGGGTCTGAGACACTGTTATGGTCACAGGTATGTTAAACAAAGAAACCCCACCTTACAAATAAACTAGTGAACTTTATATGTTTTCCAGTCCCTTTTATTTACCAAATGAAATTACCCCTTCTCTTCCTATCAGCTTGTTAAGAGTATGAAACAAGCCCACTTAATTTATTCTACACTTCATTTGTTCTGTTGAAACAAACAGGATTTGTACTGAATTTCCCTGGCAATTTTAAGCAAAGCTGCTTTCAGCTCAACTAGTAACAAGGCTCAACAATGCTGATGGCTGATGCTAGTTCAGAACGGCTCTGCAGATACCTGAGACTGTTCTTGTGAGATGCAAAAGGTTTGACCTAAATGTAACTCCCAGCAGCTCTCAGCCTCTCCTTTTCTGCTGATCTTTCCCTAGAAGTCTAAGACAATTCAAAATGGTGAAAAGAAAAGCATCTCTGAATGTAGTTACTGATTTTTCAGTTAATCTATAAAATCAGTTAAAATCAGGTAAATGTATCACAAAGTTCAGATATGCTAATCGTGAATTTAAGCAAGAAACAGTCACAATTGCAATTGTCTGAAAATCAATGAATTAAGTGGGAAACAGAGGAGATCTGTCCATTAACTAAGACATCATATAAATACAGTCAATAATCATGTAATGAAAGTAAAACAGCATGAAGACAGATCTGTGAAATGCTAACCTCTAGAGAAGGCACTTTTCCATTTAATGCTAAACCTTTTACAGGAACATTTACAACAAAATGATTGACTGAATTAATGAAACATTTTTAACTTCAAACCCAAACTTGTTTACCCACGAGTACTAGAAGCAAATTTAGACTCCTGGATCTCTATACGCTGAATACGATACGGTTGATGTGGCCCCTCTCAATTTACTTGCTTTTTGATACTGCAGCAGTTAGCTGATTTCACTTCCTCCTGTAAGGTACAGCATGGCCTTTGCGGGAACTTTTCACTGTCAGATGCCTGGCAATTTTAAAAGTAGGAACTGCGTAGCTTATAAGTTTAGGAAATGGTGACAGATGTCTTTTTCATAAGAATTTGTCTGTGTGTGCTCAAATTCAAACACATGCTTAGAACTTCAAATGTGTCAGAGAGAATGGTAATGGATGATATTCCACCCTGTAAGAAAACAGGAAAAAGATACAAATAGTTCCTTTAAATCGGAAGAAAGATTCATTCCTTGATTTGCATAGTCTTTGGACGTTTGTGGTAGCAGGCAGTGGTTTGGAGAGTATGCGGACATCATCTGTTCATGACTCACCTTACGTTGATGGCATCATTTTGGGTGCTCAGGCTGGTCGAGTCATGGCTTCATATTCTCTTTCCGCAGGATCAAGCTCAAAAAGCAGGTATCACTCTTTCTTGATGCTGCAATTGCCTGAGAAAGAGCACCATCTTCTGCCTTCAGCTTAACCTGTAGCACCTCCCCTCAAGGTCTCCTCAATGAATCAGGGGGTGCAGACACCTACAGCTCCCCCCTTTCCCCCAGCTTAGTCTGCTTGTCCTCATAACTGGCGAGCATGACCCTTGTCAATTGGGAAAACTGCCCTGAATCTGGCAGTTCCTTTTCAACATCCCCTGTTACAGCCACAAGCAATGCAGACTCCAAAAATAAACAAGGAGTGGGATAAACAGGAGGTGAACTTACGGAAGCTGCCTCAGCCCCCACTTCTTGGTAACAGCTAGAGGGTACCACTTGACACTGATGTGTGGTCATTTTCCCTCGCCCACGCTCTTACGTTTAAGGGTCTTGACATGTTCAGGAGTGTGACTGATGGTCCAGTCAATGGTCGCTGTTCTTTATCCATGCTTCCACATCTCCATACATTTTCATATACCCTCTTAATACCTCCTAAAATAGATGTAGTTACATTCTGGGAACTGTCACATCACCCTTTTACCAGGCAATGAATTACAGAATTAATCATTTGTAGCTTTAGGGAGTACAGGGATATAGAGTTACTCCTATCAATTGCTAACCAGGAAACAAAGTGCTAATTTAGATTCCTAGCAATATAAAGTTCATACAAGGTAAAGAAAATCAAAACATATGTGAACACGTAGTCTGACTTCTGTAGATCACGAGTCTGACGGTAAGTTAAGATTTCAGCAAATACACCTCAGTTATTGAATGTTTTTCGCACAAGGAGAGTACAAAATACTAAAATGTTACTTAAAACATTACTGTATTCCTAATACAGTCAGAATGTCAACAAACTGGTGTATTAAATGAAAAGCTTCAAAGATGAATCAGTGCAGGATACCGAAAATTTCCTGTGGACTTTTGGTAACAGGACATATACTCAACTTTTGAAATATTATGCCCTTTTAAATTGGCTGAAAATGACTGTCCTGAATTGCTAGTCTATCCAGAAAGCTGGCCACTAAAAAGAACTAATCCAGTGCCCACAATTTTAGCCCCATTTAGATGTAAATTATTTCTCATTAGTGCAAGTTATTTTACATTATTGGCATTACTTTTTTTAACAGTTGAATGCAAAAAGTTTTAAGCTCTTGAGCTTTTTTGACATGAAGAATCAGCTATCTATTTGTTTAATCTGGTGAAAAATGATTCCTTCCATCTCTAGCAATGATACCTATGTCGTGGTTCAGCGCTGCTGTGATCATCTGTCACAGGAAGAAAGGAGCGTTCTCTTCTGCAAATTTCAAAACCTCAGATATCTCCAATTGCTTTTCATTCTTTAAAGATCCTCCCCTGAGGCTTCTGATGGTAGGAAGTACCATGTCATGCCCCACCGTGGGTTATTATTAGCTTTTCTTCTGAAATTATTAAACTGGCTTTATGTGACTTAAGACATCTAATCATTCAAGACAGTAGCTTTTACATTACCTTGATGTTTCCAGCTAAGGACTCAGTCAAAGGGCATTTTACCTGCTGACCTGATCCAGCAGCCTGAACAAAATTGGGATTAAGGTGCGGAAGAGCAACTGCAAAGAGCAGAGATATTTAAGGAAGGGGCTCAGCCATCCTCTTTAAACACACTAACGAGGCCCACAAAATCCCAGCATGTTGCAGACGGCTGGAATTGGCCTCTGCCATTTTGCAGCTTAGCGGCAAAGGCGGGCTGGACGCTGTAGCCGCTTGAATTTTAGGCTGTGGCAGGCAGGTGTGGCTGAGCCATAGAGGGCAGACTCTACTTCCTTTTCCCACACATTCAATATACACTTCTTTTTTTTTCCTCCCCCCTTTAATTGGCTCCTATTCAGAACTGATTTAGAAGCAAGGCTGCAGCTGACCTGGGTGTGACTAATTGGAATCGGGTCGTCCCATCTCTGATTCATTTCCTTCCTAAAGTCGGGATGTAGCGATAAGCTCCATGAAAGGTAAAGGTTTGTGATGTGCTGCTGGACTGGAGGGCATGGCTGCCAACCCGGCTTCTCCTTTCCCTGGTACACCCGTTACCACCCCCGCTTAGTTTTTAATGGTGACTGAATGCATCTTTATGGAGGTCATTACTAATATGAAGTCTGGGAAAGAAGACAGTAAACAAAATTTGATCAGGAGGTATGGGATGAACAGTTACTTTACCAAATGCATTGTTACGGTACATAGGAGGCGGTGGGAAAAAATAGATCGTACAGAAATGCTTGCAAAAATTATGTTTCCTTTTTCGGTCCGCTCAGAGGAGATGTAAATATCCTGATGTGTTGCTTGGTCCCAGAGTTTAACATAATCTTTTCAAACTCTGTCTCATAACGATCCGTTTTTTTTCATTTCAAAGATAGGACCTGTTATCAGTCTGGCCATTACCCTGAATGTGTTTGTGCAGCAGCTACATTAGTGGTCCTGGCTGAAGACATTTTTAACGTTGGATGACCATAAACTGTGCCTACTGATAAAATTGTGTTTTTACTGTTTTACAACAGCATGGATATTGATATCGGAGATACTGATTTCCAGGTGCTCATGGCCTGTCTACAAAGTTGGGACTATAGAAATGGGGTTTCTATTGCTACAGAGAGCACAAGGACTGCAGAGCCACAGCTGCTGCCTTGCAGAGTCCCGTGGAGCACTGCCTTCTCCCCTCTTGCAACTGGTCTCTTCTGAGTTCAGCAGAAAGTTGGTCAAGCTTACTTAAAGATGCTTGAGCTGTGCGATTTTGAGCACGGATGAGCATGTGCGTTCTCTGGCCTCTCCTTCAAGTGTGGAAGGAGTTACATGCCATATATTATGCTTTGTCACATTTCTCTCTTCCTCCATCCCCCTTTTGCATTAGTTGTTACTTCACTGGATTGAGCAGAGAGAACAATTTCTCACCTGGTATTATTTCCTGGTGCTCCCCATTTCAGCTCCAGCCATCTTCTGTTTCTTCTTTTTTTAAGCTCCACCAGGCCAGGACCATGTATACGTACACAGTGTGTAGCACAGTGGAGTTCTGGTTTATGTCACTTTGCACTTTTATTCAGCCCTCAAAGGTGTTGAAGTGCCGTAAGCATATAAGGTATTCCACTGACTTCAATTATGCTTGCTTCCTGTTTCAAGATTGCTTTTTATTGCCAAAGTAGTGCAAAAAAGCATTAGAATAAATGAGATGCAGGCCATAGATTTATGGATGCAATACCACAGCTAACAGAATTAATATACCACAGCTAACAACACTAACCTAAAAATAAACTTTCAGTTCACCTGGTATAGGATTATGTGCAGATGAAGCCCAACAATACGCTTTTTATGACAAATCTGCATTTCTTTTTTTTTTTTCCTGTAAATTTACAGTACTTTGGACCTTGTCTGTGTGATGCTGATTTAAACTGAACTGGTGAAACAATCTCAAGACCAATGTGATTAAACAAATGCTAATCTCATGCTGTCCCAGTTTAATGGCAATTTAGTTTATTTTATCTGAAGTTAGCAACGATTTATTTTAAGGTCGCACCTTCAAATTGCTGAAATAAGACTTCATAGGCTTTGGGGTTTTTTTCGGGGGGTGGTTTGGTTTGTTTTTTCATTGGTTTGAGGCTTTTTTTTAAGGCTTAACTATATGATCATTTCACAAGCAGCAGCAGTGTTTTACGATGCTGTTGCCCCTTCCATGAAGGATTTCCCCACCACACACAATGGCCAGAATCCACACTCCTTAGACACTGCAGGGAAACTCTGCCTCTTGTGTGCCTCTTGTAGGGCAAGTTAAACTACTAGAAGTTGCACTGAAGCATCTGAGAAATGCTCCCGCATGCCATTCCACAGCCACTACTGTGAAAGTGGTGACTTCCCCAGAACAGTGTTAACAAATAACAAACGCCAATGACATCTTGACCCAGTGCAGCTGCTTCCTAATTAAATGCAAGTCTAAGCTTTTGCTGTATCAGTTTTTAAACTGGTTTAATTGGTATCTGCAGTTTCCTGACTAGGTAATGCCTCAGTAGTGAAGCCAAACAAATCTAGCAAAAGTGCGGGCGGGCAGTGACAGTGTCTCACTGATGAACTTTGGACCTTTTTTTCAGATGCTGTGTGTTTGAATTACAGTGAAAGATATGATAAATATTTAAAGGGGGGGGGAGCACAACACCCCCTCTTCTTTCAATATATATTTAAGAAAGTAAACCCTGAAATTATTTCTGGACAGTTTAAGTGAAATAATGTCTGCAGACACCATCACAATATATTCATGTGCACTCCACTAGTGAGACATTTCAATGACGCCAAATTATGCAGAGATGTGCATTTCAATTCATTTTGTGCTTTGGGAAATCTATTTGTTAACTGATTGTGCTTTTCATCTGTTCTAAAGTGACTTCTAGTACACTTTTAAGAAATAAATCTATGTATTAGTTTACTGAATGATCCAGGATGAAGGGGCATCAAAGTTACTGACTATTCATAGTGGGTATTTTTTGTTTTCCATGCGATAGTCCTTTTAATTCATGATGCAGTTCTTTATGCATAGGCATCAATAAAACTTTGTAACGTACTGACTGTGACCCAAGGGGGTTCATGTGCAACAAAGTGCTAGTGGCAGGGAAGGGACACAAAGCTGGACCTTCAGGAATTTTGAGAAGCGACTATCTACAGATTTCATCTGAGGTTTCTCAAACCCCTGTTGAGCTGACATTTAATTCATGTATCTGCCTTGAATTTTAGCAAACAGCTCCAATGGAAAATGCATTAGATCATGTTTAAAGAAACATCCTGAGGACACCAATGCTCATGTTGCTTAGTGACCGTGACAAGAAAATTATTCCTCAGTGTGCTGTGAAAAAACTCTTGTCCAGATTTTTCTTTAACTCAGTTGCTGTTCATGCATCTAATCCACTCATGTGAGCGTGGTTATGTTTTATATGTGGAGTTTCTCATGTAGCCTGAGGTAAAAAGCAGAAGCCAAGCGATACTATTGCTTGATCTAGTGAGCTGGCTGCTTTGCAAGGAGGACACAGGTTAAACCACTCTCTCCTTTGCCCTCTGGACTTGAAGGGGTAGGAGGATCTTCCCACAGGTTCCCAGGAAAGGCTCCGAGAGAGGCTCAGGTCTGTGTAGCCCCAAGGACCATGGATTTGAGCTCTCAAGTCCCAGCGATGACATAATGAAGTAGCGTAAGTGTGGACACAATTATACTCACTTGTGTGTGACTTTAATGTGAAGTCATTCAAACTTGAGGCAAATTAAGATACGGACATGAATTAATCTGAATTAATTTGTCAGGGAAAGCATTTTTGAAGCCTTGTCTCAGTCAGAGAGATATTTAAAGTATCCACTACTAAAATGCCTGTTGCTGCTAAAATGAAAAATACTGTGTTTGATTGTTCTTGTTTCTTTTCAAGCAGACACTTGCCATTAATTTGTCTGTAGTCTCTTACCTATTTCTAGAATAGGATGTAAGCTATTATTTTACGTAAAAAGCAGGGTTTAAGGTCCATAAGGGACCAGAGCAGCTCCTTTTGGAGCTGACAACAGCCAAGGACAGATCTAAATAAGCCCTCAGAGGTCATGGTGTGATGTGAGGGTGAAAAGGAAGACGATCCTTGCCCTGCCTGTCAGTAAAATGCATTTCTGCCACTCTAGCCTTATGCTGAGGGGGTGGAAATGAATGGGGTAGAGATGGGGGTGGTGCCTGGGCCCCAAATCCAGGCAAGGCAAGGGAAGAACACGCTAGGTTTTCTCCAGGATACGTGAGTTCACAAATATTAGGAGCGCTGGGGTCACAAGGCTGGCTTGTTGATTTAATACTATTCAGCTGTTCTCTGTTTCCATGTAACTGTACACCTTTCCTTGCAAAACTATTTATTATACTATATTATTAATAGCAATGTTTTTTCAAAGTCACCTACCACAACCTGTCCTCACATCTAGGTCTCAGATTCTCTTGTGGGATTCTGGGAAGAAATCGTCTTATCCTACCCGGAGATTTCAAGTTCTATGAGACAGCAGACACTGCTTGTATAACGTTTCTGCCCTTAAACCAGAGTTCCCATTTGACTGTAAAAGCCCTGAGCATAGAATGTTCTTTGTCATTGACCCACTGATTCTCAATTTGAAGTTTCTTGTCCTTATTACAGCCAGAGACTAGCATCTCTTACCAGCAAATAAACCACAAGGAGGTTGGAAAGTCCAAGCTAGTCAGCAAATTTAGGACCCTTTATGCTGGCTACGGCGGGATATTAAATCACGTGTGTCAATTATCTCATGAATTCCCAGTGCATCTGATTATTTTTTTTTAATCAGTTTATTTTGGGATTTACTGGAAGATGTAAATGCATTTTTTGTGCCTGTATGCATGTGTGGGTTTTCTTCATAGTAAGGGCTCCTGACGTGGCAGTCAGACTGTTCTTTATAGGTTCAATTCAAGTAAATTATTCAGTATTCCTTGGTTTAGGTACATATTTGTTTATGTAAAATATCTGATATGATTAAAGTTATGGATTAAGAGATTTTCCTCTTTTGCTTGTTTAACTAGATGTTCCTTATTTGAAACTAGGGCTTGACATCTCCAGCTAGGAGCATTTTCTAATTAAAGAAAATATTCTTTTGAGGTCAGGCATGTATTAGTAGCCTTCAAAATAAAAAAAAACCCAACAGCCCAACACTTCCCAAACATGTTAGGCTAACAGTATATTAAGAGGATGTTTTTTATTTAGGAAAAACACATTAAATGTTCAAGGAAAGAAAATGTGTATCTCTCTTTTTGAACTGGAGGTATCATTCAGATCTGATATGCATACTTATATGCAGTGATTTGGCAATTTGGTGAAGCTGTTCTCTCAGGAGAACAGGTTAGAAGGATAAGCTAGGTTCAGAACAAAATTATTAACTTATCTTGTTTTACATAAGAAATCTGTTTGAGAAAGTCCTTTTTGATTTCTTAAAGACCCATTCCTCTTTCATTAGCAATTTTTAAGTAGCAACAATCTTCTTCCCTCCTGACAGAAGGATAGCTCCACATTATTACAACCGACAAAAAAACCCAAAAAACAGCCAAACAGAAAAACCCAAAACCTAATTGGGTTTTTCATACTGTGACCCCAGTAAAACAGTTGTTGAAGTGAGGCACTATAAGATATCAAATCATCCTGGGTCTAATCTGAGCTCCACCAAAAATTGCTCATGTGGCCTTGGGTGAGTCTTTTATCATTTCCAAAAGTGGCCATCAAAACGCAGGCACCTAAATCCGTAATCTCACTTCTGCCCCTTTGGAAATGTTGGAAATAGGGGTGTACATTTGTGGCTTGAGAGGATGCCTAAGGCACGGTATTAACAATTATATTTTTGTCTATTTTGATCATCACAGTTGAAACAAACCAAACAACTGAAACCAAACAGTTCATTGGTTGCTTCAACCATCTGAGTATAAATAATACTGTTCTCTACAGATTCGCATGACCTAATACTATTTTTGTCATCATTTCACTAATAGGTGTCAAAGGCACTTGATATTTCTCTCATTAAAGCTCCTCTTACTGCTGTTGCCATGGGGTTGGGTGTTCTGAACCCACCCACAGTCCTTCACATCTCAGCCCTTAGAGCCAGAAACAGTGAAGAGGTGCCACCTCATCATGGATGCAGAAGTCGTCTGTCACCTGCCTCCCACCTCGATAGCTCTTTTTGCAAGGTCAACCTAACAGGCCTTTGCTATTTGCCATCCCTATACAATATCCCTGGTATTCAGATTTGATATTTCAACTGCTGAGTTTTACATCTGAGAGCATACAGCTACAATACACTTTTTTTCTTACACACACTACTTTGAAAGTAGGATGTCAGTTTTGCTGGGCTGGTTGCTCATGCAGGCTTCACAGTCTAATGGACTTTTATATGTGCGTGCGTGTGTATATTATGCATATTTATACACACATATGCATTGTGCTGGTGTATAGAAGACTAGGCATACTAGTCCTTAAATCCTTCCTTTTATGTGTACAGCTGGAGGTAGGCAGACTGCTGCTGATTATCGCATGCTTGTTTCAAGTACCTAAGCTGAATGCTTACTCTCACCTCTGAAACATGGTATGCTGCTTTGTAGTTAAATACTCTCCCTCTAGCCCATTTACGTGCAATTATTTTGAGAAAATTCAGATGTGGATGCCTGCTGCAAGTTCTACTTTTCATAGCTTCATTGTGAAAACTGTTGGAAGTCTGTAATACTGCTGTGATATGGGGAGGGGGAAAGGTACCAAACTCCGTGTGTGCAAATTTCTAGAAGTCTCTACAACTGGTGCTGACACACCGGATTACTCAATATTAGCAAGTGAAAAGTTAGTGCTGCACTTGCTTGTGTAGGATCCACCAATTAATATTTACATAGAAACTATCCAAGGCATTAAAAATATCCCTTGACAAGTCTGTCTTTGCTGTAAATGGAGAGCTATTCTTCAGATGAGTGACCTCAGAAGGAATTTTCAGCAACTGGTACATCAAAAGGGTTTTTTCTTTCTGCTTATTGTTCTCAGAGGCATAAGGCTGTGGCGCATCAATAATAGCTTGTGTTTGTGTAATGTGATGCCACAAACCATAAAAACTTAAATTCAAGAAGTAACTCGCTTAGGTAACCAGGGAAACCAAAAGCAGCAGAAAAACCTCCTTTTGCACCTCATAAAAAACCACAAATGGTGACCAGTGCCTTGGGACAAACCTGTCGCAGGCTTTTAAGGGAAAGGTGAATTTCAGGTCCTGTAAAAATCAATTGCAAATTGAATAATGGGGATCTTCTGTTGGTTCCACCTCTGAAAACTCAATTTTTATGACTTCTGTGGTGAGAGGGAAAATGCTATGTCTGCCACTTCATGTTTGCTTCTTATTTATTCCTGTTAGCACAATAAAGGATTGACAGGGAACATGTGTGGGAAGCCAGAAAGAGTAAGGGAGCAAAGTGGGTGGCCGTAACTTTAAGAAGACATGTCCTCTTTGCAGATTATTCCTGTCATGTTAGCCCTGACTGGACAACTACTTGCTGGTGAGAGCAGCCAGAGTAAGAAAAGAGCTGTAGAACTGCTGCTCCTGAAAACTTGGGTAATTCTTTTTTCCTGTTAAGAAAGAAAAAAAGGCACGTTGTCTCTGGAAGTAGAGACTGGAGCTGAGGGTGTAAGCTTTCCAACCCCGGGTACTTAGAAGGAGCTAATAAAACACAGGACTGGATAGCTACAGGAAGTGTCAAAGAAGAGACAGAAAATGTTGTGCCGTACGGTTATGTCCAGGGAATACTATGTGGTCAAAAAAAAAAAAAAAATTCATTACTTTTTCATGCCTGAGAGGCCAAAAATGGTAATTACAGTTACCAGATTTTTAAGTCATTGCTGTTTTCTTGACATTTCAAAGTATTGTATTTTCCAAGGAAATATAGTATTCATTACCCATAAATATTTTTTAATGTTGTTAACCAGCCTTCAAGATTTTGAAGTTTTCACATTTTGAGTTTCATACTTTGAAAATAAGGAAATTGAGATCTGAGCAGATTTTTACCAAGGCTGTCACACTTGACAAAGGTTATGTAAAAAAATAAAATAAAATCCAATCAGTAATTTACATAAATATGATTTAAGTACTTACTAATGACTTAAGTCATTGATTTAAATGGTCTTGATCTAAATAAACCTGCTGTCAGTACTGTTAGTAAAAAAACAGATTGCAGCAGCATGCAGTGATAGTCCATACATTTCTACTGTGTTGAGACATAGTATGAATCATGCATTAGTGTATGGTATAGACCATGACTGAAGATGTAGCATAGTTAGAAATGTCAGATATGCTATTTTAAGTGGTTTGGCTTGTAAACATGAACATTAGGTTCCAGGCTGATTAGGCTTATATACCTGAAAATTGTTCAACTGCTTCCAGCTATGAAAACTGACGTAATGAAACATCAGTACCTAAAGGCTTTGTCACCTAAAGCTCATAGGATACAGTAATTGTAATTAATCAGGTTGTATGGAAATAGATAAAGTTAAGCTAACCAGCCTACTATTCATTTCTCTAACTTCTGTTTTCTTTGAGCAAGATTTTATTGCAGGAATGATGAGGACGTCACTGAACCCTGCCACTGGTGACGTTCCACAGAAAGGCATGTATGTAGAATAGAAGATTACTTCTGTGGCTGTGCCAGATGTTAATGATAATGTCTGAAACTCCTCAGACAACAATGCTGTATGCACCATCTCTATAATCAGGCCAAAATTTAACAAAATGTCCATGAATTTATAAAAAAAAAAAAAGGTCCTTCTGATGTCAATCAAAAATCGTAGGATGCTTTTGGAAGTTCAGAGCTTGGTGTAAATAGTAACTCCTAGTAGCAAGGACTTCCAGAAGCTAAAGGTGTGCAAAGTGCCAGGAACAAATCTAGAAGGTATGGAAAAGGAGAGAAAGTGATCATCTAACTAAATTAATGCTATTCATCATCTGAGCAACATTAGTGTAAGCATTATGGATAGCAAATGTGGGCAGCTACACATAATATCTGACTTACGACAGAAATACAAATAATGCCTGATGCATGCTGCTTATCCCATGTGCATACTGATCATTCTATTACTGTCTGCATTTTTGCATCAAGCAGATAGTGTTTTCAAGGGAAGAGACTATGGGATGTTGACAAGACAGTGTTTCACTATCACCTCCAAGGACTCGACCTGGATTGTAAAAAAACTAACAAATAAAATTAAAAAAAAGTGCCAGACTTCTCTTTGTCTCCTGTCTCCCACTTTGTTGATTGTGTTAATGTTTCTGTATCCCAGATTTCACTGTTCATAGTAGCTGCTTACTCATAGTAGCTGTGATGGGAGTTATACAAGAGTAAGCAACTAGAACTGAAAAAAGTATTGTTGTTAAGGTATGAGCAGGAATAGAAATCTGCTCACATATACCGTTTTCTTGATGAAACACACCCCTATTGAAAGGACCAGAAAAAGCCATATGCACCTATTAAAACTCATGTGAGCCCTGTTTTGGGACCTGAAGAGATCTCTGATCCTTTGGTTGGAGCTGGAGCAGAAGCAGGTGTGTCAGTGCCCCTGTCTGTGTTGGATTTGCAGAAACTAACAGAAAACACACTTATTTTGACCCCAGTGTGTTTTCAGATACAACTACATTGTGAAGGAACTAATGTCCTCCCATAGGTCTCATTTCAGGGCAGAATAATACTTTCAATCAAAGTAGTTTTCCCTCTTAAACACGATAGTCCTGTCAGATGACATGCCCTTATGTGGGTAATGCCTATCTTGGCTTCCTTACCGTTGTAGTACTTTACAGTAGATGTTGTAATAAACCTCTTCCCTATTTTTATTTGCTTTAAATAGCTAGGCAAGCAATTCATAGTTTGGACTTCATCATCCTGCAGAAAGATCCGGTGTTTTCAAAGCCATAATATATGCTGCACGGGGAATATACCTGCCTCCTCCAAGCAATTCCTCAACAAAAGTGTAAAAGAAATGTATGTTTTTGGGGATCAGACACAACAGTTTACCTAGGTCACTTGATACCCTGATAGACTGAATACAAATTTGTTGTTGTAAGAAGAGATTTTCTGCCTTTATTTAGGGCTGACTCAAAGTGCACCCTTTATGCTTCTCCAGTGGTTTTACTAGGAATAATGAGATCTAATATCTTTTCTCCCTGACACAAACACCCGGTGCTTTCCATACAGGCTTTGAAGTACTATGGAGCTTTCACTGATGGCTATCACCAAAAAACTGATTTACCATCTGGAAATGTCCACTGCATTCGTTTTCTATGCCTCATTGTACCCAGCAAAAAGAGTTAGCTGGGAACTTGGGTGAAGCTTTTTTTAAGTGAAAAAAACAAGATATGTTTAGATTTATTTTGCTCAAAGTGTAGTTTAAAATATGGACTAAATAGAATAGAATAAACTGACAAGGCTCTTATGACATCAGGCAAGAATCCAGAACAAGATTTTGTTAATAAATTAAGTAAATGGCAGCTAATAAATATGTATAGAATAGAAAACTTTTCTAACAAAGTTCTCATTGTTAAGGGTTCCTCTTCAGACCATAGCCCTGCTTATCTTTCCAGCAATGGTCTATTACATTGACATTTCACGAGCTAAGCCAGGTAAACCTATATGGGGCTGGGTTCCATATTTCATTGGCCTTTAATCTAAACTAGGTCGTATTCAGAACTGTTTAGTCTGTTCTGGCTTTTATCTTGGTGGTTGCCTTTGTTAATGGATTATTTTCATTTTCTCTTTTGACTTAAGGATTTTGAATAGGAAGAAAGGAGTGTTTCTAGCTTAGACTTTACAACTGCATGACCAGCCGCTTGTCGTGTTGCATCTGGCATAAATGGGGATGCACTTAACAAAATGAGGCAGTTGATATACGGTCTGTTTCAGAAAGGTGGTTTAGAAGCTTTTCAAGCTGCAGTTTTATAATGGTTGCTTTTAACACTAGCCAAAGGAACTCTTTGTATAACAGGCTTTTGTTTCCATGCCCATGGTACGTGATTTTAGGATTGAAGAATTAGCACAGCGGTCTCATCGGTGCTGTACAGTCATATCTTTCACATAAAATTGATTTCCTTGTAGTGTTTTAGTGGATCAGCTTTGGGAAGGAACTTGGCCTAATGTCCTGGTTTCGGCTGGGATAGAGTTAATTGTCTTCCTAGTAGCTGGTACAGCGCTGTGTTTTCAGTGTGGTATGA
>JAVKLA010000005.1:15170481-15188680 GCA_034782735.1 Sagittarius serpentarius | reverse complement strand
CTCAGGCATTTATTGTTCAAAAAGAAAAAGGGGGAATTGTTGGGGAATGGCTACGTGATCAAGGACACAGGTCCTTGATCACGTAGCCATTCCCCAACAAGTAGTGGAAGAAGGCACAGGCTGAGAGAGCTGGCTCACATCATGGTAAAGCTTTTCTCTATCATCTCTCAAAGATCATGGAGATCTGGGGAGGTCCCAGGCGATTGCAGAAAACCAAGTGTTGCACCCACCTTCAGAAAGGGCAAGAAGGATGATCTAGGGAATTACAGACCAGTCAGACTCACTTTGGTCCCTGGGAAAAATAATGGAGCTAATCCTCTTGGAACATGTTTCTGGGCACACAATAAGAATAATGGCAAGCATGGTTTTACCAAAGGGGAAGAAGGAAAAGAAAAATCAAAAAACCCACCACGCTTACTGCCTTCTATGATGAAATTATTACACCTGTGGATGAGGGGAGAGCAGTAACTGTTGCCTACCTTGCCTTTAGCAAGGCTGCTGATGTGTTCCCACAGCATCCTTGTATCCAAGGTTAGAACATTACAGTGGGTAGACTGCTAGATGGGTAAAGAACTGCCTGTCTCATCATCCCAACGGATAGTCACTACTGATTTGAGCTCTACCTAGAAGCTTGTTAAAAGCAGAGTTCCTCAAGGAACTGGGATGCGTCCTGTTAAATACCTTTATCAGCATAGGTGGAGGAGGAGCTGGAATTCAACCCACCAAGTTTGTGGATAAAATCAAGCTGGGATGGCAGTCGATACACTCAAGGGCAGGACTGCCATTCAGAGGGACTTAAGCAGGCTAGAGGAATGGGCCAAGAGGAGCCTCATGAAATTCAGCAAGTACCAAGTCCTGTACCTGAGAGTGATTAACTCCTTGCAATGGTACAGGCTAAAAAGCAACTCTGCTGACAGTCACCTGGGACTCCCAGTGGAAAGGAGACTTAACAGACTGCCCTGGCAGCAACAAAAGCTAATAGTGACAGGAGCTTAGCCAGTAGCTACACAAAGAAAAACAATTAGTGCCCTTTACTGGGCACTAATGAGACTGCACTTGGAATAGCATGTCCAGTACAAAGCAGATGCTGATAAACTTGAATGAGTCCAATGGAGGACAATCTCAGTGGACAGAGGTTGTAGCCCATGTACTGCGAGGAAAGTCTAAGAGAACTGGGCTTTTTTAGCTTAGAGAAGAGACAACTTAGAGGAGAACTTAGAGCCTATTTGTTCTTGAAAGTTTCAGACAAAGCCCTGAGCAAGCTGGCCCGAATACAGCACTGACCTTGCTTTGACCAAAAGGTTGGACCAGATGACCTCCTGAGGTCCTTTCCAACCAAAATAATTCTACAACTCTGTCCCTTAATAATATCATGCTCCATGGAGATAATTATAGATCACTCAACCTATTCCATTAAAAACAATTTAGATCCAATGCACTGTATATACAGGAGATGAAAGATATGCATTTTTAAATATTTTTTTTTAAACGTTCACATTGGTTAATATTTAATTAAACAGATCTGGTTCTTTTTCCTAACTTCAAGCGTTTCCTTGGGTTACAAGTTCTAGAAGTTTGGTTTGTGTTCTAATTTAAAAATCAAATGCATACACTTTTCAATTAACATTTCACCATTTTTTCCGCTTATGCTGAGATAAATAATTTTGCCTCAGTAAAAAAAAAAATATCTCTTTCTTTGGAAAAGCTACAAGCTAAAAAGAAATATGAAATAGATTTATGTTAAACAAAACAAGTTGCAATGTCGACTATTACCACAATGGGAGAGGCTGACAATGATGTATCAAGGCATCTGAAGTCGTGTATTGTTTTAATGGTCACCAAGGTTGCATAGATCTAATCTTCCTTTTAAGAACAATCTTAAAGCAGACTTACATTTTCAGAGTAAGTACCTAAACTGACAGTCAGACTTACTTTTATGCTTAGGGTAAATAACATCAAATCCAGGCAATGGCATCACTACATCATGGATAGTGTAGTTATCAACATCTCCTTCTTCGATATGAACAGCTGTGGCTACAATCAGGACAGAAAAATGAAGAGTTACCAGCATGGATGCCAGTGACAGTTAATATTAGCTAAATTTAAAATGAACCATTTGATTGAAACAAGCCTACTTTGAGAGGCGTAACTACTGTGTTTTATTTCCACTTAATAGACATAATTTCCAAGAAAAGAAGTAACAGTCTTCAAGGCTGTCACAGTCACCAGCAGAATCACAGCCTGGTTTCCAGTGACTTTTAAAGCTGAATGAAGTCAGGAGTGCTAGAGGAATAGTCCCCTTACCAGGCATACATAAAGGAGAAATATTGCGGATATTCTCACCCCAGGGAAATGCCAGAGCAAATCCAAGTGAAGAAAGTTTTAAATGAGTGGAGCTTCTGCTTTACAAGACACTAATGCAAACAAAAACTTCTGTGGTTAAAACATTCATAATATCCTTCCATAGTTCTCCATAGCTCAACTAGGTTTGAGTTCATTCTTGAGAACAATCAGCCCTTTATTGTCTCTCTTCGCTATCCACCTATTTGGAAAAACAAGCAAACCAACAGCTCATGGACGTGTACTACATAACTTACGATTCCTTGCAAAATTTGACTACAACTGGCCAATGGATTCAGAAATCACTGGACCAAAACGAGTGAGAGGGAAAAGAAAATATATAAGCAGTATCACATAAACAGATATGTGCCTTGTTTTCCTAGGAATTTTCACTACACAGCAAAACTTTGTCTGATTTTACCTCCTTTAAGTATGAGATCTCCTGGTACAGCTCTAAGTCCGTACTCTTCTATTCTCTTGCTCACCATATTATTCCACACGTAACTCTGGTAGCTATGAATATACATTAAACGATTATTTCTTGGTATCTAGAGGTAAAGGAAAAAAAAAGTGAAACATTAGAAAGACGTCTTTTTAGTTTTTTTTTCTCAGTCATAACCAAAAAGGCATATATTTGCAATGTTACCTTCTCCAGCAACAAGACTAACACAATTTCTTGGTATACAGATTTGATTTTTGTTCATTATTTGGGAAAAAGGTATGTGAAGAAATAATACATTTGAAATCCACACAAAAAAAACCCTGTGCTTAAATAAATTTTTTAAAAAAGCTTTTTTTAATTATTTTTTTATTCAACAGCTCAAACCCATGGGGCTATTATAAAACACTGAATTCATACTCAGCCTCCTGAATTCTTAAGTAAACTTTGCTTAAGTAAACTTTGCAGATGTGAAAGCACAGTGTTACTCTAATTATCTTCTTCATAAACAAGAAATTATTCCGTGGCTCCTACAATGGGCCCAGTAGTTTGCTGGTGACGAGGTATTTTCTCCAAAGACTATTATCTTGATTACAGTACTTAAAAATGACAGTGAATCCATCACCTCTATGCCAAGCTGATTAATTAGCACACTATCAGTTTGATTTATACTTTTAAAGCAACAGAAAAACTCTGATACCGAACCTTTGCACAACTGTCAGATCTGTATTACACATGGTTACTAAGTGTAACTGTATTGCTCCCAACATACCAGAGAGTTTGTTGTATAAACTGGAAAGCTCATTATGCATACATTAATTACAGATGTCATCAGTTACCATTCAGCAGTACTTTAAGCAAAACAGCAGGATAAATGTCATCAAGCATCTATGACTCTACTTCAAATTAATCATGATACCATCAAAAGAAGGTTTATTCAAGTAAATACCCCACAGCACTTTTAAACTCACTATGCCAAACGCAGAGATTATGTTCTTCATTCCATACTTTAAGAGTCCACGTAGAAGCTGTCCTTCCACACACCTTTTTACAGGTAGCTTCTTGAGGGCTGCTGCTGGATCTTTAGTCTTTGCCCATTCTTCTCTGCATTTTACTAAATATCCCTTTTCAGCTAGAACAAGGATGTAAAACAAAAATATTTTAATTACACACCAAAAAAGCATCCATCTCGCCTTTTGTTAAAACAATTGAAAAATTAAAGTTTCAGTCATGGTAATTACACAGATTAACAGAATCACAGAATAGTTGAAATTGGAAGGCTTACACATAGAGTCTGCTCGGACTCCATGTGAAGTATTCAGGTCCCTTTTTACTCCCACTGCAAGAAACTGCACAGCAAGGAAAGAGAAGCAGAAAGACAGAGTTCGAAGATTGCTTATCCATCGCTAAACTGGCTGAAGTTCAGCACATGCAAAGCTGTCCTCACAAATGTCCTTTCAAATTAAAGGACTCAAAATCTAGAAGCGTTTTTCCTGAACATACAATTCTTAGAGGAGGAGAGGCAGAAACACTTGATGTATTGTTTTTCAATCCTTACCTCCTGGTCGTGGTTTTAATATCAAATCCATTACTTCATTCCAATTGTTCTGTAGAATAGCTCTAAGATTCAAACAGTAAAGTTTATTAAGAACTGAATAAATATGTTTTAAGGAGATTTAGCCAACTTATGCAAAAAAAAGAAGTATTAGTGTTTAGATTTATGCAATATTAAAAGTAGTGGTATAATGCAAGATACATGCTGGAGCAAGTTCAGAAACAAGTTCTTTCTTGAATCTAAAATTAAAACTGGCATATGCAATATGCCAGAAAAACATTCCCAAAAATACATTAGAAGTTATACAGGGATAAAAATAAAATTAAGGGGAAAAGAAAAAAAAAAAAGGATGAAAACAACACGTACCTGCCAATTTGATATGTAGGAACAGCTGTGGTTCCAAATCTTTGCATTCCATAGTAATTAATGAATCCAATTTCCCTGAGAGAGTGCATTGCTTGCTCTATCTGGTCATCAGTTCCTGTTATGTTTCTAGCATTAAAAAAAAAAAGTTACAAACAGATTATTAAGGGCTTACACTATTTTTGATCCCCATAATATTAAAGCTCAACATCAACATTATATAGCACTTATCAAATTCAACAGATTCCTGCCAATAGAAGGACTTTTCTTCTTTTTTTGTAACACAAGATGCACTGATATCCCTTAACTATTTAAAGAAAAAAAAAATTCTAACAGAACTGTCTAAATACATACTAACATATTACCTGAGAACGACAGTGAAATGGTTCCCTTGCAGTTCTCCTAATTTCAGTGGATGGTTCTTGTAACTGAAATTTCCTAACTTGAAGTTCATCAAACATTTATTCAAATGAGCAAGTCTTTGTGCAGTGATTCTAAAAAGAATCAGACAACAGTTACCAACCTATGCTTAGAAAAACACATAGTTAAATAAATACAGAAATGCCATCATTTCAAAACAAAAAGCAGTGAGTCCAGTTTCCCCAATTTTCTATTGTTGCCTTTTCAAAGTATTTTAATGAAAAATCTAACAGAACAGTTAATTCTTAAGGCTACTTATACAAGAGAAAATGTATACGGTGACAAAGACTGTTAATACTGTCTTTTCAGATCTACATTACAGTACGCACTCAACAAAAAGTATGTTGCAATATTGATATATACTGTACCCCACAAGCTGAACCCTGCTTTATTTGAGTAACTACACCATGAATACACTCCAGTTAGCAGAGTCATAAACACAGAGTTAAGTAATTAGCCACTGTGTAAGCTTAGTGCAGATGAAGGAATATGAAATCCAGTCTGTCACCAGTATCTGTCACTTTTGTTGCTAGTAATTTTGGAAGCATACCCTGTTCTTTGCACCACTGAGCTGCTCTTTGACACTTCCGCTAAAATTTATACCAGGATAGACAAGTTTATCAACTAGCATGGCCGGAGTACCCAGCTCAGAGCAGGCTAATAAATGGTAATATCTCCTCTCCTGTGCCATCCTTCTCCAAGGCTGCACAGGAGAGTTGGGTACTGTGGCACTAATGAACAGACACCACAAATCGGTAGGCTCCCCCTGAGTCAATGCTTACAACACATTGAAGCTCTTGGACACAACATTAAATGTGATCATGTTAAAAGTAAACACAACAGCACCTGAGATGGCTACACCACAAGTTTGGTTAATTGTCATCAATTTGCAAACTTGCCTTGCAGCAACAAGCATCTGGGGCTTCTCACAATTCACAAATTAGTAATTCCTTTTGTACGTGCAAACGTATGCACATGCAAATCACTGGGAGGAAAAATGTGAACAATTTAGTAGCAAATGCCCCCCTTTTTACAAGGATTTGATCAAATTTCTGGCTCTCAAACCTTGGAATTCCTCCCTTGAGGAGTGTGGTTTTCAAAGAGTTGTAAATAGTAGCCCAGGCAGAATATTCCAGCTAGCTAAACAGATATTGTAATATATGACTGTGAGGCATCCATTATTCTTGGTTATGGATGTAACACTAATTTCAAGTGCCCAGAAACCATATAATTATCTTGGAATATGACCAAAAAAAATTTATTTTCTCTTAATAGGTGGCTTATGGGAGTAGGTCAAGGCAAGAAAAATTCCTCATAATTTTTTGCCCCTTCTGGCTACTCACAGATGAGCAAAGGTAGTGGTTAGCCTTCTCTGGAGCTGTTCAGAGAGTTCAGCGAGAAAGAAAATAGGATTCCAGCTGGAGGAAGGGGGAAACAAAAGTCAGGAAAGAAATGGGACATAATTTTCATTGTGTCATTCTGATTTTTTGCTGTTGCATGAGCGCCATGCAGTACGTAGGCAATTTGGCCCACTGCTTCAGCCAAATACATGTATCCAGCCTATGACTCAGAGCACCACTGACTGAAAATACTAGCAATCACCATGGAATAAAAAAGGATTACAGCATCTTCATTAATACACGTGCTTTACAAGATCAGGACCTGAATCTGCCATTTGTGTCACATTCATACTGAGTCTTCAAGGTATTTAGCAAGATATTCAAGCTATCATGGTAGGAGTGCAAATACTCCAGTCTACTTTCACTTACCTAAGAACAGCGATCTCTTGAACTGTTATAGCCCTTTTATCTTTTGTTCCCATGTAGGAAAATATGTTTGGCTTCACTCTTAAAAGCAACAGTAACAGATATTATGTATATTAAAAATAGCCACAGATCGAACATAATTTTCAGCATAATTACCTAGAATTATTACTCTTCTATATTAAAAATAGAAAATATACATATATTCTCCAGGACTAGGCTACAATTTGACACGTGTGACGTTTTCTAATCTCATCTGTAAGTATATAAAACAGAAAAAATTATACGTAGACAGATTCACTTTTACCACAACTGTGCTTTCAGAATATAAGCTCTGAAGTACTTCTTTATAAACAGCTACTCAATGCACAAATGTGCAGCACCCACCACAAATTTAAAAAAAAAAAAAAAAAAAAAAAAAAAAAAAATCAATGTTCATTTCTTCCTTAAACTTCAAATAACTTGTCTGTTTGAATACCATGCACACACATCACGTGAGCATGTGAGAAGTTAATTTAAAATTTGATCCGTTTCTTTCCTTGAGAGGAAAATTTCCATTCCTTTCCACTTTGTACTTTACGGCCTGTGTAACACAGGGAATATTTCCAGTTATTCCAGCTATGGGCACCAGGGGGTAGCAGGCTTGCCATTACATACATTTTTCCACCAAACTACACTCCTACCATTCTGTTCTCAAATACAGACACTAGTAGTATGTTGGTTAGAGTCTAGATTACAAACATTTATTTTTGGACAGGAAGGGCAAAGGGAAAAGGAGGGGAGAAGTGGGGAAGTTTCCCTACGAGCAGATCACTGAATTAACCCAATTTTAAAATAGTCCTTCCCCTGCAATCCACTGTGTTCACATCACGCCTTTGGCAAATCTTTTTGTTGCTGCACTCGATGGGGTGAAAGGAACTAAGACTGTGTTGCCATGGAGAAATTAATACATGGAACAACAGTTTATCAACTGTAACTACTTAGGAACTGATCAGCATATTATCACAATATCTGATAGGTTCATAACATACTTGCATATATTCACACACTGGGAAAAAACTGGCTTTTAATTCAGGTTACACACATTAAGGCTTTGAGCTGCCAAGCTTTTCTTACATCAGCCAACTTCAACTGTGGAACTTTTTCCATTGAAGTAGTACAGTACAGTCTTTTAAATTTCTTGGGATCATTCTGTTCCATTCTCACCTCCTTCCAAACCTTCCAACTTTCAAACTTGACATTCTAAAGTAACTTTTTTTTTTTTTTTAAACACTGGCTACAAATTAAGCAATAGTAATCACTTGTGTTGCTCTTACATAATTCTGAAGCATAACATTTACAGTAACATGAAACATATACGGGTGACGTGATTTAATCCAAGCCAGCAACTAAGCACCATGCAGCTGCTCGTTCACTTCAGCCCCCACTGCCCCAGTGGGATGGGGAAGAGAATTGGGGAAAAAAAGTAAAATTCGTGGGTTGAGATAAAGACAGTTTAATAGGACAGAAAGGAAGAACATTATAATAACAACAACAAAAATAATAAAAGAATTGGAATATACAAAACAAGTGATGCACAGCGCAATTGCTCACCGCTCGACAACTGATGCCCAGTTATGTCCCCGAGCAGCACTCCTCCCCTGCCCTGGCCAACTCCCCCCAGTTTATATACTGGGCATGACGTCCCAGGGTATGGAATACCCCTTTGGCCAGTTTGGGTCAGCTGTCGCAGCTGTCTCCCCTCCCAACTTTCCTGTGCCCCTCCAGCCTCCTTGCTGGCTGGGCATGAGAAGCTGAAAAGTCCTTGACTGAGTCTAAACACGACTTAGCAACAACTGAAAACATCAGGGTGTTAGCAACATTCTTCTTATACTAAACCCAACACACAGCCCTATACCAGCTGCTAGGAAGAAAATTAACTCTCTATCAGCCAAAACCAGGGCAAGGGGGAGGACTGCATGCTACCCAGCCTGGTAGAAACAACAGCCTTACCTTAAAAACTTGGATAGGACATTAATGGCATCCATAGTATCCTTGTTCTCCTTGTACAGTACAAAGTGGCAGTAGCTTCCCCTAGATTTTGGCCAAGAGTGTTTTCTTGGATCTTTAAAAACAAAAGGTTAAAATTGTAAAATGTATTTTTTTTTAAGTTTAATTAATATCGTTGCCATTGCAGCTACATTTAAAACAAATATGTAAGAGTTAATTTCTGCTAATTTCCATCTGCTTTTAAAAAGAAAAAAAGAAAAAAGTGAAATACTAACAGCAAAAGCTACAAAGCACACTGAAAAAGACGTTCTCCTCTTCCACTGGGCTATAAACTTTTCTTTAATCAATTCTATCACCTGGAAAATCTTGAATGAAATGGTGACAGTTCCTTTGTCATGAAATTATTAACAATATACCCTAGTCACTTAACTGCCATATTGCCTGATTAAGTTTCTCAAAAACATTATCATTACACTGACTTTCAGCACTAAAAGCCACTCCACATTTCATCTAGTGTCTTCTATAAATAGATGAGGACCACTGGAGCCCTGTTTGTGGGAAGACTACAATTATTATTTATAGTACTAACATATTCTTTACTTCTGTAGGATTTTTTTTGTGTTGTGCAAAAGCATGGGTCATATCTCTACAAAAACCTAAAAAAAAGTATACTCAAAAAAAATTACTTTAAGGTGAATTTTTTTAAAGTCCTATGGAAGACAGAAATCTGGCACAATAAAGACATTAACAAATAATTCAAGCCAGATACTGTGCCCTTTTTTTTAGGGAAGGACAGACGGCAAAATAACTTCAGCTCCTGCAGACTTACAACTGATTTACAATTCTGTACAATTATTAGGCGTTTTCTGGAGAGGGAAGAAAACTGTCAGTGTATTTGTCAAGCTTTCGTTGCACATAAAAGCCTCCAGAGATAAAACCTTCCTTTTACATCATCCACTGCTGATGCATTACTGGGAAGGGGGACTGATTCTACAGAGGTTTAGCAACCAATTTTGAGGTGCTTTGTTTATCAATTCTTGTTTCGTAAGAAGAAAACGAAGGATTTGGTTTTTTTAAATATGAAGTCCCTTATCTCTCAGAAGCCACCAAGCACATGTTCCTGGTTTTGTACAAAAAGGGCTTAAGTGTCTTTCATTAACAGCAAAAGCTAACTGAAAAAGCCAGTCCTGTTCCAGTATATAAAAACCAATGCAGGAAGGATGTTATTTGGAAATTTTGCTCTTTTTCTTCCTGTCAGTTTAATAAAGCCCAGATATCCCACACAGACAATGAATATGTTTAATTTTTCAGTAAACTTTCTGGTAAAAGATAATTCTTGTTGCTTTTTTTTGAGAAGCTGCCATCCACATACACACTTCTGCAAAAACAGTTTTTAATCACTTAAAAATTATTGAACACTTGCCTTGTACCATCAGTTTCTAAGCAAAGCCCCCATCCCTTCGAGTTCCCTAAACAGAGCAGTATGGTCTAAAGCCTGTTAAAAGTGTTAAGAGACCTCATGCTCCTGCTGGTCTCCCTTCTGAGCCACCACTGCTCTTAAAAACAGTCAATGAAACGCTGCATTCAGCTTGAAGAGCAAGGTCCTTCATGAAAAACCCAGTAATTAGAAGGAAGAGAGGAAGACAGAGCATGATTCACAAGGAAAGTGTTTTCCAGCTGGAATCATTCTTTAAATGTAACTAATCCATCTTACACATGGTCATTTCAACATCCTTCAAAAGTGAGCCCTAATCTGGGCTAGACTAAAAGGACGCTATAGATACTACACCTACAAATGGGCTCCTCATGCTGTGGGCATCACAGCCACTTGCCTATCCACCACACTGCTGGCCATGCCAGTACTGGGAGGCTGCAGCTACAGTCCCAATATTTAACCATTCCTCACCCAGTACTTCAAAGTATTCAGCTGGGTAGATGGACCAGAAGGACAGTCTGCAGTCCTTTTTGCTGTGTTTCAGTCATGTTACATTTTTGACAGTAAAATTGTATTTCTAAGCCCTTTTTCCAAACCTTTTTCTGCAACTGGAGGGCTGGAAGCTCTTTTTTAATATCAGGATGTATGATACGTACTTTTAAGGTTGTATAAATACAGATAGTGGTGTCTGAAATACAAGGCTGAAGGGCAAAGGCTCAGCTTAATGAAGTCAATGGAAAATTTACCACAGATGTCAAACAGTATTGTCAAAACTGATAATTCTCATCACTTATTACTGGCAGACTTTATCTGCACTGAATGACTACTGCCTACACTGCACTAGGAAAAAGAGGTAGCACAAGCTCAATTCTTGGCTGTTCCAGGGAATTTTAAGCATTACTTGGTGGGGGGCCTGTGTGTGTGTTAATGAATTAATTGTTACTAGTTTGGCCAGTCTTGTCGCTATTTAGGTGGTCATAACAGTTGGCATTTCATTTTGTTAGCATGAAATGTCAACAACTCTTACCTGTTGCAGTTCTGACCTCTGTCCCAATGCATAGCATAAAGAGCACAAAAGAGTAGCATTTAATTTTTAGACTTTCGAAGGGGTTTTAGAGGTGAACATGCAGGTTTATGGTTATGGGATTGTTTATGCTTTAGGGAGCATCCAACAGTTAGGTGGTGGATGACAGCAATTTAGACAGTTATGCAATGGAATCGTGCAGAGGCAAACAGTGAACATATGGAAAGCTTCAATCGTAGATGCAACAAACTTCATTTGTGGACAATGACGAAACAGCAGTTTACTGACAATTTAGTAAGGCAGTATTTTAAGTATTTGGGGTGTAAACTTACTATAGGCACACAGCAGCTTCGAATTTTAAATTTTAGGCAAAGTATGTTTGGTAGCCTTTTACATTATCAACAAAAGTAATTAGGTATCTCAACTAATATTCAAGTATTCTACACTTCTGAAATGTTTCTTGCCTGGGGAACCCACTCAGGACTAAGACATGTTAGTGGCTATATAAACATGAAAGATAAATATAATCCTGGCTAAAAAGAACTTGCATTCTTAAATCCTACATTCATAAGCATTTACACACACTCACTGAAACTGCACACATCTCCACCAATGTGCACAGGTGTTTGTAGCATCACAACTTAGGAATCCAAGTTTAAATGGATGATGCTTCTCTGCATCACAAGATGGTGGTCCAGATAATGTTTTAATCCTAGAGACACATCACTAAATTCTTTTCAGTGTATTTACAATACTTAAATTCTTTTATACAGTATCTCTTAAATCAGATCAGTCAGCTTAATCACAATCACTTGACTGTAACAATGGTTAAAGAATAGAAGCAGAAGGAAAAGGTGGAGGTAAAACCATTACAAACCAACAGAGAACAAAACCGGCCAAGGAGAATTTTGTGCTGGTAAGTATACATACTCCATGCATAAAGCATGCAAACATACATATTTTCTAAACCATGGTTAAACAAGATACATAAACACATTATAATTGTACCAATTAAAGTACAACATTCCCATATTTGCTTAGAACAAGCCTTAAAAATAGTAACTAAACTGAAAGTGGAGATGGTGTTATTTCCAATTTTAAATTATCCCCTTATCCTTTCTCCATCTCCTTCATCTTTAAAATGAAAGGACTAGGTTTACATCCTGTTATTTGCAGTAGGTTAAAATGACATAGGAATGCAATCAGTTTAAACCAAACCTTAATATCTTGCATTAAATGTGCAACATTCTGCATGTAGACAATCCTCACACTTACAGTAGCAACAAATTTGTAGTAACATTAAAAGATGCAGAACACATTAATTTATCCCCAGTAACCAAAACAGTATTTGGCAAGGTTAGGGTGGATAACACTTCACTTTGAAAATCATTCATTACTTCGATTACTCCAAAGTAGTAACTGTAATTTATAAAGACAATTTTCTGCAAATGTAATTAGCCTTGGAAGCAGAAGTAGCCTTAAAGATCATGGTAAATATGTTATGTTTATATAAAAATATAACTCTGAGAAAAAAAAATGTGTAATGTATGCATTTCAACAACAATCTCTTATTTCCACAATGCACACTTACACATACAGGTTAAGTTCGTGAAAACTAAGTTCCAATACTGAAAATAAAGCCCCTATTTTGCTTATTCCCACTGAAATAGCAAACGGTCCTCTCACTTCTAACACAGTTTTATTTGATGAATGATTTAGAAAGAAAAACAAGTAAAAATCTAAATTTGAGACACTCTTGTTCCTAGTCAATTTGGATGCACAGCATCAGTTGCAAAGAGGAAAAAGCAAAGCCAGACTACATTAGGAAGTACGCTCCACCCACTTGAAGTACTCACTAACAATTTTTGGTTTGGGGATAATTTTAGCATTTACTTTACCCAACTGCTGTGATACTAAGACTCACTTGCCAGTGCTTTTTTCCCAGCAGCATGATAAGCAATAATGTATTTTTTTCCATCTCGATCTTCTGTTTTAGTCTCCAGTCCAGGAAACAAGGACTTCACAGCCTGATGGATAACTGTTCTTTTTTCTTTGGTGTCTTCAATTACCTGTGTTAATACACACGCATGTGGAAACCAAATAAAGCAATACAAAAGGGGAGGGATTCTCTCAGAGTTAAATTTTGCATGCTTAAAGAAAACCTATTCAGTATACTTTTAAAAGTCTGGCCTACTTATTAAAATTAGTTTGAAAAATCATGAGTAACTCTGCTACAAACCCCACTCTCAATATTCACAGAAGAAAATTCTCAAGATTTATTCCCCTGTTCTGTGCTTAATAAAATTCCCTCTTCTAATGAAAACTCTGGCAAAACAAAGTTTTTCTATATGCACTAGAAGAAAAAAAAATGGCTAGATTATTTAATGTGTGAATGCGTATTTGATATTACCAGATTTAATCCTACTCATCTCTTGTGTCCCAAACTTAACTCAACAGTTATTCCTCAAGTATATGGAATATCTGGATGTTTAAAAATACAAAGTTTTAATTTCATTTTCTACCTTCTTATTTTGCTTGTTACAGAAGAGCACATTTATCTTCTTTTCTATTAGATTACTAAACACAGACCTTGAAAATAGTCTTTCATCACGACAGATGTTTTATTTAATAATTCTTACATAATTATGCCATAAAATACTACTAGACAAAAAATGAAAATACTGCAAGAAAATTTTAACACCACAGAAATTAGGATATGTATTTGAGTCCATGTGTACGGTCCCACTGAAATCAAAATGACAACTCATGTGCATGAATTGAGTGTATCTGTAAGGCTTTACAGAATTAAACTCTAAACTGGAAACATTTTGGTTACTACCTGTTGCATCACGTTCAAACTGCTCTTATATGTTACATGCACTAGAAAGCACATACCTTCCACTCACTCGCTTGCTCTCACCCTCCCCACCTCCTTCATATAATTTATTGATTTTACCTCTATGGCAACACTAGTTTCCTTATTCTTAAGAAGCTGGAGCTCCTCTAAACGCTGCTTGTCTTCATCTGACAAAACTGTAAATGTTTCTTCTGATGGGTCCTAATACATATTCGGGGTGGGAAAAACAAACATCCAATGACCTTCACAGAACAGCTTTCAGCCCTTTAATGTTTTTGCTTAAGAAGCATAGCCATTACCGAATCTTTACCTCGAAATTTACCTCATCATCCACTGGAACAGAAAAGTCATCTAAATGGCTCACACGTCCATCTTTGCCTATTTCATGGACAACAAAGTCCGAGTACCTGATAAGAAGAAACACACATTATATTTGTAATTAAAAAAAAAAAAAATCCCACATCACATGAAGTCCTTTCCCAAGAACCTGTTTGTTAGCAGAATTCACTCAAGAATTCTGAATTCACATAAAAGAAACTTCAACCGTGAGAAAGCTGTACCTATTCCCACCCCTCAGAAGGATACCACGAGAACACAGAAGATCTGGCATATCTAAACACAGCAGACTTCTTTGTAGATAACCAAGCACCTGCTATAGTTATTCTGAGTCATTGTCTCACTAGCTTGCAGAGATCAGTAATGCATATCCTCAATCTCGGTCATTACGGACAATTAAGACTCTACTGTATTGCTGCAATGTGAACACAAATGCATTAACTCTGTCACTTCAAATAAGCTACAGAATAAAGTACATGTTAGCTAATCTAATGAAAGCAGGACAAATTCAGCTGTTACATACATCAAATGATAGAGAAGATCTTTCAAATAAACAGTTACTGCTTAGTCTATGACAGCAACAAAGAATTTGACTGTGATATTTTCAATCAAGTCACTATGTCCAATAATAAAACCATCCTGACTTTAACAGAGCACAGACAGTCTATGTTGCAATTGCTAAATGATTTTTAAGTAGGATTTGCTTGTAAAGGAAAAAAAAAAGAAAAAGAAAAAATCTTAAGTCTATGAATGTTGAAAGATGAATAACACTTCACCATGAGAGTGTTTCTACTGTATCTCCCCCAAGCCCCCCGTTTGCCATTCCTTGGCGCAGCTGTACATCATATTAGTAGAATTCCTTCCTGAGGAGTGTTATGTGTCCTCTCTCATATTTTCTGTAGCTGTCTAGACATGCTAGTGACTGGTACCATAAAAACGCCAGGACTAAATTAATGATAGGTGTTATAAACTCAGATAAAAAAAAAACCAAAACAAAACAAACCCACCAATGTTTCTACCACCCAGCCACCTTTGGCCACCTTGGTTCAAAACTGGCAGATTTCCCACATCAGCACAGACTGGGTTCCCCAGTGAAGGATTATGCCAGCTGCTTAATGCTGCATATAAAGATTAAGTACATACATAATACGTACATATCACTTTATTATGTAAAATGATCTATATATGAAGTCTGTATTTAAAAACAGGGACTTCTTGGTGTGTAAACAAAGCATCCTTAACTGCTTTGCTAAGTCAGGGCAACAATGATTCTCACTTCAGTGAGTTTTTGTATTTGCGTTCTGTTTTATTCAAAGATGTTACTTAATTTAAAAAACCTAGAAGTTTCATTAAAAAAAGCTACTAAACTGCAAACATCTTATTAAATATATAATGTAAAATTCCACACCCTGAGTTATAAAATTCCTTTTTATGTTTTGTAACTGACATTACAACTGACCAGACATAATTTTAAGTCTAATGCACCATCTGACAATATACATGTTTAAAGACATAAGCACAAAAAAGGCAGAGAAAAACAAAGAAAAACGAAAGCGGGATGGTTTCAGTACCATTCTACAGTGCATCTTGTATCAGCACTGAAGAGTGGTACAAAAGGTGGGTGTACTGCATAAAGTTTTATGCTGTGTGCTACTGCTGGAGAGCAAGATAAAACGTCAAAGGTCAGTGTAATCACATATTTCTATTGATACACAGCTGCCTTCTTCAGAGCTCCATTTCACAGGAAAGAAGAAAAAGAAAAAAAAAGAAAGAAAAACAATCTAGAGAAGTCCCAAATTAAACCTTTCTTTCACTCTCAGCACTAGGAAAAGTAAGTAATGAACCTCCCAAGAGGCTGCACATAATCCAGTTGCATCCTGCGAGTCATAAAAGGAAAATGGAGAACAGCAGCTGCTTAACACAAGGAATTAACATACATAACAAGACGAAGAGTTACCTCTCTTTTAAGATTCCAGAAAACCCTTTATGAGAGCTAACAAATTTAGTTATGCCAACATCACTTTCTGTCAGTCCGTGCTTCATCATGTCTGCAAAGCTCTCTGGATCTCCATCTTCATCACTCTCCTCTAGTTCCTCATCTTCCTGCTCCTCACTTTCCTCATTGGGGATTATTTCATTTTTCGTGTCCTCAAGCAGAGATTTGTCAGGTTGTTCTGTTACAGTCTCAACGCTCTGCCCAGAGTTGTTCCCGGTCTTAGACTTCTCTGAGATCTTCTGTCTTTTAATTTCATCTGCATTAGCCACATCATCCTCAGAGCGAGGACGTTTCAAGGATACACTATTCATTTCTACAGTTTCCATGTTTAAGGCACAGTGTAGGATAGAAATCCCTGAGGAGCAAGAAGAATGGCTTACTTCCTGTCTGTTTAAGAGCAATATCAATACATAGTCTCTTCACTCCAAGGACTCTTCACCCTGCAACAGTTCAGGAAAACCACATAACTTTCTGCATTTTTAAGTTAAACATCAAGGAAAGATTTTGTACAGCTAGAAACAATATGTTTTTGGGAAGAGAAAAGGGAGATGTTAGGGGGACTTAATACCCACCCAAGGCAGCATGCATGTTAGGCTACAGAAGAGCAGGATTCAATACTACACTGACCATTTACCACCATTGTCACTCTTGCCAGCTCTTGCCACAGCTGCATCCAGCCCTGTGCACATAGGCTCTGCTATCGACAGCAATTTACTGCCCAAGAAACTTTTTGTTCCCAAGCCTTCTGTTAAAACATGACTACTCTTGATTATTCCTTGTTCTACCAAGATTCCATCTTACAAGGATTGAGAGACAATGGCTCGATTCCCCCAAACCTGAAATCTCATCTCTTTTAACAGACAAAATCCCATACGAAAGTCAAGGTGGCAGCATTTCAGACCAAAAGATAAGATGGATGAGAAAAAATCATTGAATGAGTGGGGCAAACAAAACAACAAGGAAGTGAAATGATCTCCGAGAAGAATGTGACTACTCACATTGGTGGAGCAGAGCTCTGACTCTTCCCTGGCAACCTGAGTTGCCACCTTTGTGTCAGCAGAACTAGTACCTTCAGATCTGAAAAACAGAGGAAAACTAACTCTTTGAGAAAGTTTTAGGCAAAAAACCCTTGACTATGAAAACATGTATGAATGCGATCATTACAGAAACCAGCCACCTTTGAACCCAAGTATCAGTAGTTACAGAGGAGCAGACATTACCCAGACAGACAAGTTAATAAGCAATACAATGATAAAAGTTTGTGTCCTGGTTTTGGCTGGGATAGAATTAATTGTCACTAGGCTGGTAACACTTTGTTGTGCTTTAACCCCAGCCAGCAACTAAGCACCATGCAGCTGCTCGTTCACTTCAGCCCCCACACACTGGGATGGGGGAAAGAAACTGGGGAAAAAAGGTAAAACTCGTGGCTTGAGATAAGAACAGTTCAATAGAACAGAAAGGAAGAAAATTATAATTAAAATAATAACAATAATAAAGTGACAATAATAATAATAAAAGAACTGGAATATACAAAACAAGTGATGCACAGCGCAATTGCTCAACAATCGACAACCGATGCCTGAGCAGCGCTCCTCCCCTGGCCAGCTCCCCCCAGTTTATATAAACTGAGCATGACATTCCATAGTACGGAATACCCCTTTGGCCAGTTTGGGTCAGCTGTC
>JAVKLA010000005.1:15157951-15169969 GCA_034782735.1 Sagittarius serpentarius | reverse complement strand
TGGGTCAGCTGTCCTGGCCGTGTCCCCTCCCAACTCTCTTGTGCCCCTCCAGCCTTCTTGCTGGCTGGGCATGAGAAGCTGAAAATTCCTTGACTTACTCTAGACAAAACTTAGCAACAACTGAAAACATCAGGGTGTTATCAACATTCTTCTCCTACTAAACCCAAAACACAACACTATACCAGCTACTAGCAAGACAATTAACGCTATCCCAGCCCACACCAGGACATGAACTTAGGGTAAAGAGGCGGGAACAACTAGTTTAGAAACACCTGAAATGTTCTGCTCAAATGAAGAACTGAAAATGGACACTAGGAAAAAAACAATGGACAAAAGGGAAATAAGGAGAGACTTATAAAAAAGTGTACGTGATGCCTGAAGAGAGCAGTGACAAAACACACGCAGAAGAAAGCGAACAATTAGCAAATCAATGTACCTTCAAGCAGAAAGCACCAATTTCAATTTGTCCTCAAATAAAAATAAAGTACATAAACCCCTTCTTTAAAAGTAAAGTCATATGCAAGAGAAGCAATTCACCAGCATTTCCAGATTCTTCTCCTATGTTCCCAAATTTACGGAGCCCGAGTTATAAAGCACTGATGTGGAAAAGGCTTCTACATGGCTTGTGAATGCCTTTACATGGCAAATAAAACACCACTTGGCACAGTGAAATCCTCTGAGACACCTGCCAAAGGAGGTAACAAGACAAATCTCATGTTTCTAAAATAAAATTGTAATACCTAGTTATTGAACAATACAAACTGTTAGAAGAATTCAACGTTAGCCACAAATACTCCAAAGCTTTCAGATACAGTCTAGTCTCACAGCAGAGGAATGACTCACATACAACAAAGTACTATCCTGTGCCAAATGGTGGCCGTCATCTGGGAAAATTTCTGCAGGATAATTACTTGAAGGAGCAAGTTGAAGTGAGTGGGGCACACACTCTCTCACTTGTGCAGGTTGCTAGTGAGAGGTGCCTCTTATTTTTTGACAGCTGCTCAACCATCTCGGTCCTTTTGCTAGCAAACAGGTGTTTCTGCAAGAGCCAGAATCTGCATGAACAGCAACTCCGCAGCAATTTCAACAGAGACCATGTTTTAGGAGAGACTGAATTTGCTAGTACAAATAAAGGGCTTGATTCTCCCCAGCAAGAAACGCTGAGAGATTACTTCTGGTGTGGTACCTGCCAGGCAGACACACAGGCTGGTGGGAGCTACGGGGTACTTCCCACTTAATAAATAAAAGAGTAGGCGCACGCCAGCGCTGGGTTCGAAGCTCGTTTCTTATGAGACGAGGCAGACCAGATTAAAAGCCGACCGATGAGGAGTGCACGATGATACAGCAGTGCCCGAAAGCAGCCCCTCCAGGCGGGCGCGGGAGGCAGAGGGGAACCCGCCGTGGGGGCTGGGAAGCCAGCAGAGGCTCGGCACCGACGCGTCGACGCCGAGTCGGGCAGCCGCAGCAGGCAGCGGGCCGGGCCGGAAGAGCGGCGGCAGGTCCCGCGGCTCGGCGCTGCCGCTGCAGCCCCGAGACTGCCGGGGCACGGCGAGAGCAAGCGAAGGGGCTGGGGCAGGGGGGAGGACGGGGCGGAGGCAGGAGAAAAGCGCTGCCGCTGGGGTCACGGCACCACGCGGCTGCCGCCCGCCGCGGGAGCCCAGGAGCGGGCCGGGGAAAGCCCGGCGCAAGCGGGGGGAAAGTTGCCCCGAGGCTCTTCCCCCCTCCCCGCCCGCCGCCTACGGCCCCACGCCCGGGCTGGGAGCGGGCGCTAGGAGCCGGCCCCGTCGCGGAGGCCGCGGCTCCCGCCCGGCCGCCCGGCCACCGAGGAGCCCTGGGCAGCCGCGGCTGCCGGGGGAGGACGCGCCTCCGCCCGCCGCCAGGCAGGAGCCGGGGACGGGGTGCCACTTACCCGCACGCCGGCACGGGAGGACGGGCCAGGCGCCAGCGCCGCGGGGAAGGAGGAAGAGGAGGAGGCGGCGGCGGCCGCGGCGGCGGTGGCGGGAGCGAGCGGCACGGGCCCGCCCCAGCTCCGCGTGTGCGGAGGCGGCCTCCTGCCTGCGCCCGCCCCCGGCGGGCCCCAGCGCCGCAGCGGCTCGGCGCAGCCCGGCCGGCGGGGAGCGCTCCCGCTCGCCGCAGCCATTTCCCGGCGGCAGCGCCTCCGCGCCCCGGCCGACCCGCGCAGAGCCGCCGCTTTGCGGTACAGTGCTCGGCCGCGGCTCCCGGAGGGAAAAGCGGCGAATAAGCCCCGGCGCTGGCCGCCGGCTGGAGCCCGCGGGGGCGGCGGCGGGTTGGGTCCTAACGCGGAAGGAGGGACGTGCTCTCCCGGCGAGGTGCCATTAGCAGGGCGCCTTGCGACAGCTTAATCGTGTTTAATTAAAGAGTTTCCAGGCGGGACCAGCCCGCACGGGTGGGTGCCGGGGAGCGGCGGCCCCGGCTGCTTCCAGCGGGCAAGGTGGGTGCGGGAGGGGAGGAGGTGGTACCCATCGGGAGGCTGCTCTTGCACATGCTTCTGTCACCTCCGGCCTGCTGAAGCTTGCTTTGACAGTGATACCAGTTTGAAGCATCTAGGGGAAGCAGACAAGAATTTACAAAAGAACAGCAACTCTACAGAAAAAGTTCAATTTCCAAAATACAGCCATAGCGGAAGCAGGCAGTCACGTACATGAGAGAGCGGCCTTCCTGAGCTCCCCTAACATACGAAACAGATTCCCCTAGTTGAACATTAGTCCCAGGTCACTGGCATGTTCGAGTATCATTTCAAATCCTACACCGTATCTATGCAAATCATGCTACCATTTTAAAACTAAATAAAACCAGGCTGGATCGGTACTGAGTCATTTCTGACACTGTCAGAATGTCATCTTCCACCCTGTTTTCTATTTTAAGCAGTGGTGCAAAGAACGTCTTTTCGTTAACTTCAACACATATGATTTGTCTACTTTTAAGACCCTTTGTCTCATAGCTTAATCCTAGCCAGCCTCAGAATTCCTCTTTGCCAGGCTGTTAACACCACTCTTTAGTTTCTCATACTTCTCATTCTCTAGCTGTATTCTATTCATCACGCTCAAATGTAATGGATGAGACTTAGAACCGCTATGCATATATGGGTGACTTATTTTCTCATCCCTTGTACTTACTTTCTTATTCTTCTCCAAGAGGGGAAGTAACACAGTGGAGTGCTTTGGTTTGGATTTAAAAAATCCCAGGTATGCATGCATTGCTCTATGGCTAGCTTATGAAAGACCACATCAAGGAAATACATGTTGCAGTTAGAAAGGAAGGAGCTAAGATTTGTGGCTACCCTTAGTTCTGAGCGGAGATGGATCCATAGAGATTTATTTTATCAAGTACTAGGGGATCAAAGTTTTGTCCTTATCACAGAGCTTTAGTTTACCCCCGTCCACCCGTCACACTTGGAATTTAAATAACCTACTGGAAGCCAGCAGGGGTATCAGGAATGGGTTTAATGTGCCTCTGTGAAGAGGTCAACAGTGGACTGGAAACAGCAATAGACATTAGCAATCGACAAGGCAGAGTATGGTACTTCTGAAGACTGCAGCATCAGTGAGGAATCCAGAGCTAGAACTACTATTGTCCAACTCCCAGGCTGTTTCGGTGGTAGGGGAAATACAAAAAGAGCTATGCATCATTTGAACATTGCTGTCATCTGACCAATTACTATCGCTGCGCTATGTAGATGTTGAAAGGTATTTCCTTCACCTCTCCCAGGCAAAGAAACATTATCTGGCTGGGGAGATCCTTCCACAAGACTTCTACCATGCATCGGTCCCACTTTTTTTCTCATGTAACTTTTTGCTTCTTTCATCTTGTGTGGGAGAATTTCCCTAAAATACTTATTTTTCCTCCTCCAAATTCCTACATTAAGTACCTCCCTGTCTACAAAATCCTTGTCAGTAATTAAGTAGCTTGTATGTTACAACCTGTGCTTGGTAGGATAATTACCCTACAGTTAGTTCTCCCTGTTGACTATGTTCATCTATCATCCATTACCATTAGCTTGGATTGAATAGAATTTGGAGTGGTATGAAGTGCCTCATGCAGTGAAGAGCCAGCATTTTGAAGGACCTGCAGGTGCTACAACAAGGAAAATAGCTAATAATATCATTACTATGCATTTCTCAAGTTTTCTAATATATTCAGCAAAGTTTATTGCTCCTTTCTCTATACCAGTAAGCAATCTCCAACATATTAAAGAACTATTTACCTGTGTCTGAGAATCTACAAAATCCTTGAGACCATCCTTCCTATGATTCAGGGGCTTGAAGGAGGGGAACCTCTAGTTCTGCTTCTGAGTTAAAACTGAGCCATTCTGGCAAGCAGAGACCATCAGTACTTAAAAGATGGCATGCTCAGTCACCTTCCGTTACGGTCTACCCCTAACGTGGTTTGCAAGTGCAGGCTGGCAAAGGGCACGCAGTCATCACCACTTTCTCTCTCCATTAGTCAAGTGCTCCTTTTATGTACAGTAGTGTAAAATACAAGAAAATAATGATATGGCTGTAACTTCAGCATGATTTTTTGCTCTGGTTGGTTTAACAATTAAAAATACTTTACTATAAATGGTCTAACATACCCGTCAGGTGGTATCATTAAAACATTTTTTTATCTCAATTAAAATGTGAGTATCAGTACATTCCTATAGAAACTTTATTTAATGCAACCTAAAGGAAGTTTGATTTGTGGAAAAAAATTATGAGCCACCGTAGTTATGGCCTGTAATAAGCTTATAATGTCTTCCTACTCTCAGGCTCCCCAGGAAGGGCAGTCGGGGTAGCACATATTGGCAGATGGGAGCATAAATCTGGCTAGGAAGAGAACACAGTGAGAAGCATGTTGAGTCAGTCTTCTCGGAAGATTCTCCTCGAAAACCCGAAGGTACAAAGTTGAGCTCTTCCCACTCCATAGGAGAAAAAAAAAGTAAAATAGAGCAGCAATAACTGCACTCAGTCTTCTTCAGTTTTATGCCTCTCAGGGGCACGGACAATCAGGCAGGTAAGTTGTAATTTTACACCTCTTTGCACCAGCTGCACTTAACTGGTCTCATTTTTACCTGTCACTAATAGCACCACAGAGAATTAAAATGAAAGAACTATTAAAAGCCTAATGTATTTTTCATATGTAGGTTGTTTGCATTTCTAATGCTTATTTTGAAGCCTTGCATAAAGTGAAAAGTGGAGGTGATAATTCATTACCATGCAAAATCTAAAAGTACTATATTATGAAAAAAACTGGCTTTTTTTGGAGATAGAGAACTTAATGCACAAGGTAAGTAATTTCAGTGAGGATGTTCTTTGAAGAATGTTGAAAATAGTCCAAAAATAATCATACAGATTTCCAAATGACAAAAAATGTTTTTCAGAGAAGAAAAATTATCAAGGTTTATAGTGCTTTAATAGGCTACCACCTTTAAGTTGATTCTTCCACTTTTCTCGTCCCCCATTGATTTTTTTAAATGAAAAGCTGCTTATTTTTCAAATTCATCTCTCCAAATCCCTTGATCAATTAGTCTGCAATAGGAGAAAGGTGGAAAAGCATCATATCTAGACAGACAACGAGAATTTTAGGCAGAGAGGACTGGGATTTTTTTGACCAAGTTTGTTCCTCTCTAAAAAATCAATATAAAGGTAGCTGTAAACAAGTCATCAAGTACTGTGCTGTACATGGCAATTTTAAATTAAGAATGTATGTGACTATAGAAGATTAAGTAAAACCTTAACCATAGGATTGGGAGGTAACTGTGAAATGTATTTTCTTTTCGTACCTTTGTTTCACTGTCAGAACTTTGATTCAGGGATGTTGTAAGCTTGCAGCAGTGTAGGCAAAACAGGATGTTATCGCCCACAGATCAAGTATCTTTGAGTGGCAGTGTTCAATTTTTGCTAAGACAGTAGAGAGCAAGTATTACAAGAAACAGGAATCTGAGCTGGGGGAATAATTATATCTTTCTGCCTCTACCCACAATTATCTCAGAAGGCCTTTCACCTCCACGGGCTGAAAGACCGTTCTGTGTATTTGGGCTAGGGCCATGTGCATGGCAGGAGGAAAAGAGCTGGGACAGGACACAGAGCCTGAACTATGAGCTGCCAGCAGGGCTGGGGGCTCCCGCTGCTCTCATTAAGGCCACGGAAGAGCAAGGATGCCAAGCAGTGCTGGGTGGGACTGTCTCCTGCAGCAAAGCTGCTGCCTCGCATGTAGGAAGAAGAACGGAAGGCTGCAAAGCTGGAGGGAGAAAATGAGCTATCGTGGCAGCTCATGCTGCTCAAGCGCTGGCCTGCAGGGTAGCAGAGTGTGCTCTTTATATGCTTGCCTGCCTTGCCTGTGCCTGCTGTCATACTGGGTTTTCCATAATATTTTTGTGGCTGCCCTTGATCACTGTTACTGATGTGCAATTTTGTCCCCTATTAAGCTCCTGGTAAAATGCCTGTTGTCCTCAGTACGACTGGATCTGGTCACTGAAAACACTTTAGAAGTCACAGCATTCATGTCAAAGATTGACAGACTAAATTGAAACTAAAGTGGATTATGACAATACCTGTGGTATTTTTTTACTCATAGCTGTGAATGACTCATCATCCATACAGAAAATCCTGATACCCACGTTTGATTAACTTCTAGGCTGTAGCCACATCATAGTATTCCCTCGTTACATGCCTAATTCTTCATATAGTTTGTGGATGATAAAATCCAGAATACAAGCAATCCTCCAGCTTTCTATCAACTTTCTCTGTCCTGCTGCCTGGAGATACTATTGATCCTTCATTCACTTACGGAGTTGTCCAAACTGATCAGCACTGGCAAAAGTAATCCCTGGGTCCTCCTGGCTGCTTAACAAAAGGAGCACAACTGACTTCAGGCTACTGTCTAGAAGGAATACAGTAAACACTCATGATTTCAAACAGGAAATTCACACTGGGCATTCACACTGGGCCAGTGCATCAGTACTGGGAGCACACAAATAAGCTCTCCTATGCAGCTGAGGATGAGGACCAGAATCCTGAAAATACCCCTGCAAAGTTTGCCTGTTACATGGAGCGAGAGGTACTTGCCAATTTTTAATCATTGACCTTAGTGACTGGCATGACATCAATTTTTTGTCAGGGAAATTATTTATGGGCACTTGGAAGGTCTGTACAGAGGTCAGGAGGCTGGCTCAGTGGCAAACTTACAGCACGCCTTTCAGTGAACCCGGTCTCTCAGGTACCTGCTTGCTGGTCAGCTGGGAAGATGGAGTATGTTGCAAGAGCAAACACCTTCACTGTATTTTTCAGTGTACAAAATTACCTTTTAATTATAAAATAAGTGCAGTATTAGGGAGGATTCTGCTTTGAGTCTAAGCTTGGCTGTGGGGCATGGTGGAAGCTGTATAGTGGGCTAATACAGTGGTTTGCTTGATTCTGTTTCTTGCTGATGTTGCTGATGAATAGTAGGAGGAAAAGAAATCTGAAAAAGCTCTAAACCAAGTGATAAAATAGAATATTAGTTTCATATTTCTGCTGTCAGACAGTCAGGCAATCCATGGAGTTACTACACAAGGTTTAAAATGTTGAGACAGAAATTCCAAATATGATTTTTAGTATCCAGATAACCTCTGAATCTAAACTCTAATAAAGCTTTTCACCAATATGAGAGGTTAATTAGTCAACACTCTATGCAGACTCTTTTGTTAAGAAACCATTTACTTCTGCAGAAAGGCACCCAAAACCTGCACAATTTGTGCTACTCTGTTTCTGTGGAAACTGTGTGTTGGAATGGAATAGGAAAAACAGGGGGGAGAGAAGGAGAGGTGAAGCGGTTTTGGCTGAAGTCCCATTGGCCCGTCACTATTTCAGCTGGGCTAACTGAGACAAACAAGCTCTCAATCCTGAGAGAGTTTTCCTCCCTCCTCCCTTTAACTTGCAGTGAGGGAGGAGTCTGGTTCAAGAGACACCATTCAGAAAGTGGTTGCTCAAGTAATTTATCTGGGTTTTTCCTTGATTTTTACTCATATTAAAGAGGTGATATTCACAGATTTTTTTATGCAACAATAATTTTACTCAATCAGTAATGTTAGTCAATAGCTACCTAAAGTGGTAGAGCAAGGTTTGCTCTGAAATGAGCCTTCCACTGACAGACATGTTGCACAGTCACTCGTCTTCTGAAAACCACCATTGTATCCTTCAAAGGACACTCTCCTCTTCCGAGACTGCAAAGACACCTTTTAATCATTCTGGGGCTTCCAAAATATGCATGTTTTTGATGAACTGCTATGAAAGACAGACAGCCTTGGCTAACAAGCTCAGCTCTTCCTGTTCCCTGATAACTGTTTCACTGACAGTCATATTGCTTTCTCCTAGAGTAAGACACCTTTCCTAAAATCTAAATTAAGAAAAGAATATATTGTGAATTTTCTGTATTGTTAATCAATATTTGCCTGTTACCTGTGGGTGTGGGTCAGGGTAAAAATTCTAACATGATACACTTGTGATTGATGGCCTTATTCTGTAGAAGGTGGTGGTGGTGTCTGTTTCTATCACATACACACAAAAAATGACCAAACTGTCATTGCAGTCTAAGGCTCCACACTGGAGAGCCTGGGCATTTTACTGTCTAGCCTCAGTACACACATGCTGCCATGGAAGACCAAATAGAAATGTGCAGCACGTAACATTATGTCGTTCAGTAGAGAATTCTGAATTACTGCAGGAAAAGAGGAAGGAACAGAAAAAGCAGCTTGCAAGAATGGAGATTATGGGGAAAAAGTAACTAAGGAAATTACATTATCTTTTCAAATTCAGGTATAAGTGTATGCAGACCTAAGAATTTCAGAAGAATTTCTTACAGGTAGAAGCTAAACGGTAGGGCCAAACTCACAGGGACAGTAGCTGTGCATGTTCCGGCCTCTGCATGGAGCAATGAACACCCTACTTCTTGCTCTGCTGCTACTTCAGGTTCTTAGTAAGACATTAAAATCTCTTGAAGTCTCTCTCTAATCTCTATGCATGGGAGTTAGCAATCAAACATGAAGAGAGTTACCTGGAACAATTCAGGGAATCCTGCAGCCCTTTCCCTTTGTATGCCTGTAGTGTGTTGCTCTGTGCGTGAAAGAAGCAGGAAGGGGAAAGAAAAAAAGCAGAGAAGCAGGCAGTTGGTATCAGACGCTGGTGCTGCCTTCATTCTTTTGTGTATTACTGTTTTCATAAACTACAACTGAGTTGCAGTTCAACCTAACTTTTGAGTTTTATTTGATTTGTAAGCCATTCTACATTTTAGAAAAGTGTTCATTGTTCACAGTTGGCAGGTCTGATTGCACTCCTCCTTAGGTTATTCAGGCTTTGAGTTTGACAGCTTAAGAAGTATCTGTTTGTTAAGTGCTTATGGCTGTTCACCCATTTGTACTAAATATGAAGTTCAGGCCACACAAAGACATTATTGATACAGTCAGAAACACAATACATTGAAGCAACACTCCATTAACCCAAGTTAGGTAGTGCAGAAAAGTGATCACATTTATATCAATATATACTTTAGGAGACAAATTAGCCTTTTATTCACTGCAAACCATAAAATTCATAGGCACAAAACAGAAGGCGTTAATCAGCAGCTAATTGGCTCTACACTCCTCCCTACAGTAGGGTCTGGAACTGCCCTTTTCAAACTGAGAAAGTGTGAAAAGCTCTCTCCAGTGCAGCATGAAAGTCCCATTTGAAAATCATGATAGCCATGCTAAGTAAACAGCCTTCACAGAAACACTGTGGCTCACTGCTGCACTGCAACATCACACAGCAGCATGTGCATCTCTATACAGCTACTTTCCTATGCACAACACAGTCCTTTGTGGATAGACTATTCTTTGCATAGGTCCATTAAGTTTTTATGCCACTGTTAGTCATCACTGGTCTACAAATAATAATTCCACTCATGTTCTTGGTGTTAGTTTTCCTGCTACAGAAATACAGTTGTGGATAGAGTGGCAATTACAACATTGATTATCTTGCACAAATGCATTGTAGTTCCAATGCTTTCTCTCTTGCTGACAACCATATAGTCTAATAAACCACCAAAGCTTCCTTCTGCATCTTGAAGCGTCCCTCTACACAGCTGTTCAATCACATACTCAGGATACAATCAGAAGAGATCCCTTTAAAAAAAATCCATAGTAAGTGTGTATTTCTATGAAATGCATTTATATAGCGTGTGGGCAGCAGCTGCATCCTCTAGCAGTGTACAGTATTTGCCATTGATATGACACTAAGAAAAAATGCCCTACAACACACTGCAGACAGATTTTTAGAAGGGTTCTGCTCCAGGTAGGTTGAGGAAAACTGAATTGGCTCCAGGTACTTCAAGGTAACCAGCTCACAGTTCTGTACCCAAGTTAAAAGAATTTAGGTTCAGGATTTTTCGTAACTTTTACAAAAACTGCAGACATGACAAGGGCAAGTTGCATGAATACCACCCTGCTCAATAACTGCTTATTGATAAAGGCACACTCAGTTTTTCTCAGCAAGACTTGCCATGTAAATACACAGTCAACAAGCAAGCAGCTTGACTGACTGTGTGGCTGCAGCTGAAACAATGCGCCTTAAGCAAAGTTGCAGCTCAGACTAACAAACCCATGATTTGCTTTAAAGATGCCAAATTCTGATTTTCTATTGTAACACTAGACAGTTCACAAAACTGACATAGAGACAGTTGTACTTTCTGAGCTAAGAATACCCACAAAATATTTCTATTTATTTGACTTCAAATATATTTGAGACACACTGGTAAAAATGTGAAATGGGAAGAATGCAGTTCAACTAGTCCACGAAAGAGTAATGATCATAACCCTGCAATTTCTCTTGCATCCCTCAGTCAGAATCAAGGTGTAGGGTTCAATGCTCATTTTAAAACCTCTCTTAGTTATACGTCACAGTATGTTCATTAGCGTAAAACAAATGTGATGAAAATGGAACCAATTTCTGATCACTCATCAAATTTGTAAAGCCAGAACTCTGATTTTCAAACCATGTTTTCTCAAGTTTGAAAAAGATATGGAAAAAGGGAAACATCATGCTCATTTTCAGGAGAGGGAGAAAGGAAGACCCAGGGAACTACAGGCCAGTGAGCCTCACGTCTGTGCCTGGGAAGATCATGGAACAGATCCTTCTGGAATCTATGTTAAGGCACATGTGGGATGAGCAGGTGATCTGAGTCAGCCAGCATGGCTTCACCAAGGCCAGGTCTTGCATGATCAACCTGGTGGCCTTCTATGATGGAGTGATAGCATCAGTGGATAAAGGGAAGGCAACGGATGTCATCTATCTGGACTTCTGCAAAGCCTTTGACATGGTCGCACACCACATCCTTATCTCTAAATTGGAGAGATATGGATTTGAAGGGTGGACTATTCGATGGATAAAGAATTGGTTGGATGGTCGCAGCCAGAGGGTTATGGTCAATGGCTCTGTGTCCAGATGGAGGCCAGTGGCTAGTGGTGTCCCCCAGGGGTCTGTCTTGGGACCGGTGCTCTTCAACATCTTCACCAACAACATAGACAGTGAGATCGAGTGCACCTTCAGCAAGTTTGAGTGGTGCAGTTGACACACCGGAAGGAAGGGATGCCATCCAAAGGGACCTGGACAAGCTTGAAAAGTGGGCCCAGGACAACCTGATGAGGTTCAACAAGGCCAAGTGCAAGGTGTTGCACTTGGGATGGGGCAACCCCAGACGTGTGCCAACTGGGAGACGAATTCATTGAGAGCAGCCCTGCAGAGAAGGACTTGGCGGTCCTGATGGACGAGAGGCTTCACATGAGCCAGCAGTGTGCGCTTGCAGCCTGGAAGGCCAACTGTCTCCTGGGCTGCATCAAGAGTGGGGTGGCCAGCAGGGTGAGGGAGGTGATTGTCCCCCTCTACTCTGCCCTCGTGAGGCCCCATCTGGAACACTGCGTGCAGGCCTAGGGTCCCCAGCACAAGAAGGATGTGGAGCTGCTGGAGCGGGTCCAGAGGAGGGCCACAAAGATGATCAGAGGACTGG
>JAVKLA010000005.1:15143865-15157851 GCA_034782735.1 Sagittarius serpentarius | reverse complement strand
GATCTAGTGGGGTGGCCCATGGCATGAAGGTTGGACTAGATGATCTTTAAGGTCCCTTCCAACCCAAGCCATTCTATGATTCTATGAAATCCCAAGACAGTGTCCAAATTACACAATCATTTATACCAGTTTCTTCTAATTTTAAATACTGATTCAAGTTCAGACTGCAAAAGGTTCTTCACTGAGAGGGTGGTTAGTCACTGGAAGAGGCTCCCCAGGGAAATGGTCACGGCACCAAGTCTGTCAGAGTTCAAGGAGTATCTGGACGATGCTCTTAGTCATATGGTTTAGTTGAAGGCAGTCCTGCGAGGAGCAGGGAGTTGGACTCAGTGATCCTTATGGGTCCATTCGAACTTGAGATATTCTATGATTCTAAGTTCAACAGGTACATTTTAAAGAAAAGATGTAGAAACCCCAGCGAGAAGTTGCATTTTCAAACAACTCTGGCAATTATGACGCAGATAGGTTCCATTAAAAAGTACTAAGAAGATGCTGGCCTACGAATCCACTTTGTTTCACGAGTAGTAAAACCAATGAAGGTCGGGTTTTGATAAACTTATATCCTGTGTTCCCTACATCTTCCCACTATGATACAATCAGAATACTCTCCCAGTCTTTCTCTTTGCCTCCTCCACTTCCTTCCAACACCCTCAGCTCCCTTCTATATCTCAAATGCCTTCCCCCCACCTTGTGATATTTCTAGTTCATTTGTACATCGTTCTAGATGCCACCTTTGTGCTCTGCTTACCCTTTTCCAGCTTGTTGCCTGGACCACAGTAGGAGAATGGGCTGATTCACTGGTGAGGATGCAGCAACTCCTGCCAAATAGAGTAGAAGGCTCCTGAGTTCTCCTTCCCTTGCTGTCAATGGAGACATTAATAGCGTCTATCCTTAGTATCTTCACAGTAACTTTGACACTTCTAACCTTCTGCCAGCTTAATTTGAAATTGGACAATGAATTAAAAAAATATCAGATGGGGACCAACCCTTCATACAAATGTTGTTTTCTTAGAAAATATGCTAAGAAAACAGAAATACAACTCCTACAAAAAAATTAAAACAGGCATAAAATAGCAATTAAAGTAGCTTTAGGTATTATTCACTTAGATATTTTAATTATTTTAGAGTATTAGTTTGCTTGCACTCAGTACAAATAAATAATTTTCCACTTCAGAAAAAAAGCTTAAGATTATAATTTAGAAAGAGGTTAAGTGTGTTATGAGATGAATAAGTTATTTCAAGTTAAAACTTTAAGAACCTAACTAAAAATTTCTGACATTTGCAAATGTGCTGGTGCTAGCATTTCTTGGCATTTTAAAATGACTGTGTTGCAAGCTGTAGTACTTATGCAGGGGAGAGCAATTTGACACATATTTCTGCTTAGATTCAACACTTTTGCCCCTACAAAAGGATGATTTTCCAATTTAATTAAATACTGCTCGAATAAAAAACTGTCTGTGGTTAACTGAGTGTCTGGTCCTCATTAATAGATGTCTCTGTTTTAGTGCTTAGAAAACAAACAGAAATGCAGCATGGTAACAAACATGAAACTTTTGAGATAGCTGTTTTGCGAAGTTTTCAGACATTGCAAAGAGAAGCTGAGACTTAGGGTACCATGACCTCATTAATTAAATTAAACCTTCCTTAAAGGATGCATGTAGTAAAAGCAGAGATATTTTTACATTCTAAGTGCTTAAATATACAGGGTGAATGGTTGCTATATATAAATAGGGATTATTCCTTTAGCCAGAGGTCAAGCCTAGAAAGCCCCCATAAAGGTAACTCTTAAGAAACAGGAAATTAATGATACGATACTTTAAGAAAAACAGGGAAAGAATCTGAAATATCTGTGCTCTTTTACTGTCTGCTGGGGAGGCGTGATTAAGCAGTGACTAAATTCAGAAAAAAAGAATTTTTATACACACAGTATTCAACAAACTCATTATTAATCTAAAATAGTCTAAACTTTCTCAAGTCCTGTCTAAACTGCAGAAGTGGTGTGCTGCACAATATACCCGTACCCTGGTTCCTTAGTTCCTCCAGATTGGAGACCAGACCAGAGCGCAGTATAGCCGTTTTCTGGCCTCATGCCCAATTCTTACTCCACCCATCAAAACCAGGTGGTGGGGAAGGCCGAGTGCGGGTGGATTTCATTTCAGTGTAAGGCTGAGAAATAGCTGGGGATTCTGGGTCCTGAATTTCAGATCGACTCAGTGATCTACTGGCCAATGAGCCTGAAATGTATTGCTACATGACAGACTGTAATTTAGGGTCTAGGAACACAGAAACAGTTCTCAGCTCTGCAGATCCTGTGTAACTACAGCTTGTATTAAAAAATGTAAGCTAACTTTAACTAGTTAGCTTGGGTTTATCCAGCAGTGTAGCCTGCTAATTTTCTAGGTTACTAATTCATTCAGTAATTTAGCTCAGAGTAACCACAGGTCACCAGTAACAGGCTGCTGCTACAGTACCCAAGCTGGCTCATTTAAAGCTAATACAGACCTGCATATGCAAGTTGCACCTGTATCTTTGTCTGCAGTGGGGGTTTAAAAAAATTTCAGGAAGGGATGTTTGGTCCTGACAACAAAAAAGTAAAATTAATAGGCTATGATGAAAAGCTGAGCCATTTCTTCTCAGAGAGAGGAAATGTTAAAGAGTTACACAAGGCCACTGATGTCCAAAAACAGGACAAGGGAGGAAACATGGCTTATACTTTTACACCTTGCGATCTCTTCCTGAAAAAGTCGTATTAGGAAACATTCTTGAAGTCCTCTGAGTCTAGTCTTATCTGCATAGCTAAGGGGATAAATTAAAGTCATGTTTTGTTTACTAGGTATCCATCCCACCTATTCTGCGGTGTGAACATGAACTATGGCATGTGCACTGTGATGTTATTCTGGGGGCCTGCACAATTCAATACAACTTCTGTTTTTGCTTATTTATTCATTTTCCATTTACCTCCTGAGTATGTGGGACCATACAGCAGTTTAAGCCCCTGTTTTCCCATAACTTTCTCCATCTCTGTACAGCTATTTCATTCAAGAAATGCTAAAAAAGAGACTCTCTGGGACAGCTGTGTTCCAGCATGCTGTGAGCTAGCTGGAGACTTGCAGTTGTGCAAGGAACAAGTGGTCCTCTGGGGTGAGCACAGCAAAAAGATAATTCTGGATGGCACACTCTTACAGATGACTATTGTCCTGGTTTCAGCTGGGATAGAGTTAATTTTCTTTCTAGTAGCTGGTATACTGCTATGTTTTGGATTTAGTAGGAGAAGAATGTTGATAACACCCTGAGGTTTTCAGTTGTTGCTAAGTTTTGTCTAGAGTAAGTCAAGGACTTTTCAGTTTCTCATGCCCAGCCAGCAAGAAGGCTGGAGGGGCACAAGAGAGTTGGGAGGGGACACGGCCAGGACAGCTGACCCAAACTGGCCAAAGGGGTATTCCGTACTATGGAATGTCATGCTCAGTTTATATAAACTGGGGGGAGTTGGCCTGGGAGGGGATCGCTGCTCGGGGGCTAACTGGGCATCGATCGGCAAGTAGTGAGCAATTGCATTGTGCATCACTTGTTTTGTATATTCCAGTTCTTTTATTATTATTATTATTTTTTATTGTTATTATTTTAATTATAATTTTCTTCCTTTCTATTCTATTGAACTGTTTTTATCTCAACCCACAAGTTTTACCTTTTTTTCCCGATTCTTTCCCCAATCCCAGTGTGTGGGGGCTGAAGTGAACGAGCAGCTGCGTGGTGCTTGGTTGCTGGCTGGGGTTAAACCACGACAATTATTTTTTGTAAGTTTGAGGAGGAAAGGATCAAGCAGGGAGTAATTCAATGCCAGAAAAAGAAAATAAAATGCATCTACTACACTGGATATCTTCTGAGGCAGAACAGTTTGTCTCAGATTTTAGATTGCGGCAAAAATTACTGTAGGAAATTCCTGCAGCAAAGGTAGTGTAACCTAGATATGGAGCAGACCTCAAAAACAACCAAATGAACAGAGACCACAGATTTATCAAAGGACAGACTCACGTAGAAACAGAACTGATGACAGTGCCACCAGGTAAAAGGTCTGTTCTTTGTTATGGATAGAATTACAGCATCACTGCAGTATAACCTATAAAGGTACTAGTGTGGGGGACAGCAGACGGCATAGTATGACCCTTCCTTTGGTAAAGGACAGGAGTCATATCACTCCCCTGTCTCCTTTTCCCCCTTGGGCCCCTTATTCTAGTGGGTATGTGCAGATATGATCCACGTAGGATGTGGGTATGTGCACATAAATTCCAACTGGGGAAAATTTACCTATGTAATTAATGATTAACTCTAGCCATGGTTTAATTGGTAACTATTAAACCTATTCAAAGCTGGGATTAGATGCTTAGCAAGAACCAAGTGCCTATCCTTTTATCTATACCTACTGAATTCTGTCAGTGTTATACAGGTACTAGTATTAAAGCACCGTTCCAGGGAGTGTCCGTAAGTCCCACTTATATTAAGTGAAGAAATAATTTTGTGCTTGCAGTGTTTGGTCTCCTGTGACTTTTAGTTCACAGTATGCTTTCCAGCCAAAAAGGTAAGAATCAGATTTATTTTTAGCTAGCCTTGGCATCCTAATTATCCTTTTTTCAGCTATATATTTTCCCTGTTCCTGCTTGATGAGTCTTACAAACAATTGAAATATGAGAAAATTACAGTGGTCAGTGAAATTGCTGGAGAGACCTAACTTCCTGTATCTGTTCTACAGCTTATTGGCTCTCTCCATTCAGTGGTTTGCTAATCAGTCACCAGATTATAATAGTCTTCTACCAGATGCCAGGAAAAACTGTTTTTTCTTCCAATCTGGGACCTCCAACCGATTAATATATTCTCATGGCACTGCTGTATGAAACCATAACTGGTTAACATCCCTTTTATCTGACAGTCCCAGTCCCTCAGCAAGGGCCTCCTAACCATCACAATTTCTGTGTAAGAATGCATTAATATGAAATACTATAGGCTCTGTAGACTGGCAGCATGGGATATAACTGTTTCTAAACAGAAAAGAGATGAAATGAAAGCATAGTAAGCACATAAAATATTAATTAAGGCTTAGTATGATACAAAGTGTTACAGGGGTGATACTTTTTTTCCTTTTCTCTCTGTGGGCAAAATCATATTTGGTGAAAAGGACCCTGATCCAGCAAAGATTAAAAAACCCCAACAAAACCAAAACCAAAACAACAAAGATTCAAGGATAACCTGCTGCAAATAAGCCTTGGACACAGGCCTAAGGTGCATCTTGAGTTCTACTGAAAAAGGAGCTGGGAAGAAGGAAAAACTTGTTGACAATAACGTAGAGAACAACCGGAAAGTTAGAATACACAAGTTACAAAATCAAGTATACTTTCTTGAGTTGCTCTTTCCCCTCATGTCCAATAAGCTGCAGCCCCCACATCTTTACCATGCTGTATGTGATATACAGGGGACACATATTTCACATCATCAGGTTCTTCCTTCAGCTGTCTAAGCAACTCCAGAATTTGAAGAGTAATAGCCAAGCATAAACTTGTGAAAGGGAAGACCACCTGCACAGATGTACTTCTTTTACATAAGGACCAGGCTGGCTCTAGTCAAAAGGAGAATAGTATGCTGGCAGTGCAGATTTCTATTACAATTGAGATTATTGTTAATTTCACTGCAAATAAGATTTTTGCACATTTTTCTTATTTGCAGGTAGATTTCACTACTATTTCATACAGTAGTTTGTAACAGAATTCTTGATTTTGAACTGTGTATTATTTTGGGGAAAGAAAGAAGGGACAGGGAGCCTTTTTCAAAGCTTTGAATGGGCAGACAAAGATGCTATAACCAGAACAGTATTAGATAAATCGGGATGAGGACAAAACCATCGACAACATCACATTTCCACATGGATTTCAACTACAATTCAAAGGAAGAGACAGAAAAGGCACACTCTGTTCTGGATTTTCAGTGATAAGAGGCATGCTGTGAGTGTATCCACTGGGTTTAGCAGTGTATTGAGTTCATAGTATCATTTCTTGCTTCTGTCCCCATAGAAATGGTACAGTGCATTCAGAAATGGTACAGTGCTTTCAGAAATGGTACAGTGCATTGTTCCATTGAATGCAAATAGCACCAAGCATATTGGTAAACAAATAGATTTGGATGTATCCCACCATCAACTAATGAGATGTGCATTCTATTACCATTTTGCCATTGGTTCTTACCATTCTGCTTTTTCTGCTGTTTTATGCAATTGTGTTCTTACTTTAAGAATAATGCGTAAGTCAGGACAGAGGAGGAGATTTTAGGAAATGGGACTTATATGCCTATTGTAACTCATGTCTGAAGGGAATAAAAGCCCTTATTTTCAAAACAGGTTAAAGTCAGGTATCTGGACAAAGAATAAATCATTGTCCTACACTGGGTTTCTTCCTCACTAGGAACTGAAATAGCCATAACCCTTTAGTTTTGTGCTTAATACCTCTCCGTATCAGGGCAGCCCAGCTAGTAAAGTACGGAGTGCTCTGGAAGGTGGGTAGAAGTCTTGATACTTAGAAGTTACTGTAAATAGATTGTAGTCATAGAATCACAGAATGGTTTGGGTTGGAAGGGACCTTAAAGATCATCTAGTTCCAACCCCCCTGCCATGGACAGGGACACCTTCCACTAGAACAGCTTGCTCAAAGCCCCATCCTACCTGGCCACGAACACTTCCATGGATGAGGCACCCACAGCCTCTACTGGGCAACCTGTTCCAGTGTCTCCCCACCCTCACAGTAAAGAACTTCTTCCTTACATCTAATCCAAATCTACCCTCTTTAAGTTTAAAGCCATTACCCTTTCTGCTATCACTACGTGCCCTTGTAAAAAGTCCCTCCCCAGCTTTCCTGTATGCCCCCTTTAGGTACTGGAAGGCTGCTACAAGGTCTCCCTGGAACCTTCTCTTCTCCAGGCTGAACAACCCCAACTCTCTCAGCCTGTCTTCATAGGAGAGGTGCTCTCGCCCTCTGATCATCTTTGTGGCCCTCCTCTGGACTCGCTCCAACAGGTCCATGTCCTTCTTATGTTGGAGGACCCAGAGCTGAACGTAGTACTCCAGGTAGGGTCTCACCAGAGCGGAGCAGAGGGGGAGAATCACCTCCCTTGACTTGCTGGTTACATTTCTTTTGATGCAGCCCAGGATACGGTTGGCTTTCTGGGCTGGAAACGCACATTGCTGGGCCATGTTGAGCTTCTCATCAACCAACAGCCCCAAGTCCTTACCTGCAGGGCTGCTCACAGTCCACTTATTGCCCAGCCTGTAATTGTGCTTGGGATTGCCCTGACCCATGTGCAGGACCTTACACTTGGCGTTGCTGAACTTCATGAGGTTTGCAGGGGCCCACCCCTCAACCCTGTCCAGGTCCCTCTGGATGGCATCCTTTCCCTCCAGCATGTCGACCGCACCACACATCTTGGTGTTGTTGGCAAACTTGCTGAGGGTGCACTCAGTCGCACTGTCCATGTCACCGACAAAGATGTCAAACAGCGCCAGTCCTAGTACCGACCCCTGAGGAACACCACTCATCACTGGTTTCCAGTTGGACATCGAGCTGTTGACTGCAACTATTTGAGTGTAACCATCCAGCCAATTCGTTATCCACTGAGTGGTCCACCCATCAAATCCATGTCTTTCCAATTTAGAGACAACGATATCGTGCGTGACAGTGTCAAACGTTTTGCCCAAGTCCAGGTAGATGACATCCATTGCTCCTCCCCTATCCACCAACACTGTAACCCTGTTGTAGAAGGCCACCAAGTTTGTCAGGCATGATTTGCCCTTAGTGAAGCCATGCTGGCTGTCACCAATCATCTCCTTATTTTCCACGTGTCTTAGAATAGTTGCCAGGAGGATCCGCTTCACGATTTTGCCAGGCACAGAGGTGAGATGGACATACTGTGTGAATGCAGTTTTACAGTGTAGTGATTTCAAAGGGTTGGCTTCAGTGAATACTGCAATGAAGACATACCCTTTGGTGACAATATTGACATTCTTAATGTTTATTATATTTTGCAGCTCTGAAGGCAAAAGCGTGTGAATATTTCCTACCACAGTCATTTGTGTTACTACAATGAACGGCAAAGTGGGTGTAAAATATGATTAAATCAAACCCGAAAAATCAAGCCCACTGAATTCATTTCTAAGAAACAATGCACAAGGCCGAACTGCAATGGATTCTTTGTGATTTGAATGAACATAGCTGACTGTTTATAATATTTTCACTGTTATTTGATGTCACGCATCTTATAGTAGGAGCACAGGGAATTTCATGTGCCTAGAGGTGGATAATCAGTCTTTATTCAGTTCTTTTAAAGTAACAAAGTTCATTTATAAGTGTTCTTTGTGAAGACTAGAAAGAAATACTGGTTGGCTAACAAGCCAAGCCAGTTCAGCTTTTATTTTAATGATGAGCTATAACATTCTCTGCTTTTAAAAAATTCATTTTGCTGTTTTACATGGTATAGATATAGTAAAGACACGACCAGATAGAATGAAACTGAATGGCTAGTTCACACTTGTTATGAACCAGGCTGGTAATGCCTATGACTATTGAAGCTGGCTGATATTATCACTTTGTAAGATCCAGTTACTGTTAAATTTGTAAAATTTTAATCATATGGGATGAAACATCCCATGCTGAGTAATGAAATATTCACACTTTTAAAAAAATGTTGTTTTGATCATATTAAAAGAATCCTGAGATACTTCTTGGAAATGCCCCTCTGGCACAGAAGTTCCTTGGATCCAGTATGTAGTCAAGACTAAGTAAGCAAAAGTGGCACTGTTCTGTGCCTTAATGGTAAACAATAGTGTCCTGATAACTGTAGCTGCTAATGCATGTTGCCTGTGTAACTGAGCCATCATTTACCAAATGGTTACTTCCTGCAAAACAGGAAAAGCTTACTTTGCTCTTGAGATGAAGTTCTCTAACTGTACCCAGACAAACCAGTTTGGCCAGTGCTTCTTTACTGGCCCTAACAGAAGTTGATTTCAGAAAGCATTGTAACCAGAAAGTTTGCAAAGGAACACTGGTCCTTGTGAAGACATGGTAGGGTAATGGCTATTAATTTCCCAGAAAGGTATTGGCGAGGGTGTTATAGCAACGTCACACTGAAGGATGTGTGAAGAAAGGACATCTGGGGCACTACAGACATAACATGGCATCATCCTACCAGTCAGCTGGTGTCTGATTTTTCTGAAGACTGTGAAAACATCTTGTATCAAGTAAAAGTACAGGGGAGGTTATGGAGAAGAAAGAGGCTTTATTCTTCAAGAGAAAATGAGTCAATTGCTTCCTCTTACATTAAGCTTGAGCTTACAGTTTGTCCCTTGTTGTTTTCATTGTGACTATTGTTTGTGTAGTCCAAGCCAAGAGAAAAGGAAACTGGGTAAGCCCTGCATCTAATTTCTAATGGATTCTCATCTCATTGGTTGGCAATCCCTACCTTCGAGTAGGAAGCTGAGATTTCATAGAAAGAGGCCTTAATATCAAAGATGTGCCTTTGCAGTCCCTATGAGTCTATTCTCAGATTTGGCCAAATTATGAGACTTTGTAAAACAGCATTGTGCACATGTTGGATAAAGACACGTGAGAGTAATACTTAAGTCACAAAATATTCCATGCTCACTTAGGAGATAAATCTCTCATGCTCATGACCAGATTCCTAGACGTGAGTCCAAACCACTGCTGCACCACTGCTGAAGAACTTTCCCTATAATTGCTTGTGTTGTGTTCGATCAGGAAACTGAGAGCAGTCACTGATCTTTCTGTGATCATCTCTTCCCTTGCTGACCTTTAATCAGCATAAAGGAAGAAATCAACCAATTTAAATAGAGAAAAAAAGGCAATAGATTGGAACAAGGAGATGAGGGAGCTTGAGATGAGAAAGGCAAGCTGGGTAAAGAGCTGGGAACCAGTAGGAGAGGGGGCTAATGAAGAAATTTAAGACAAGGACCCAGGAAAGCGGAGGAAGTTTAACTGAAGGGGTGTTTGGGAGCCTGCTGGAAGTAATGGGAGAAGCTAGAATGAGTCATTCTGAAAATTGGGGTACTTCAACACTTGAAGAAATATTATCATAAAAATATTGCCACATTCTGTTTTAATCCTTTTTCAGATCTGAGTTAAGTCCTGCCAGTTCATGCCCTATTTTAGACTATGTACAATACGTATCTGGGTTGATGCAGCTATTTCTGGGCATAGGTGAGTCTTTAATTTCGTGTCAAATTGGTGTTAAACTGGTCTTTGTCCTTTATATATTTCTTCTTTTATTAGTAATCCCAATTAACTTGATAAACAAGAATTCTCTACCAATGTTAACTCTGTGCAGCTGGCATACACTGAACCATTTTATAGATGAAGAAAATGAGTCAGGTGAGTCACATAATTTGCTTTAGGAAGAGCACAATGAATCAGTGAATGAGCCAGGAATCTAACTTCAGGAATTTCTGACCTCCTGTTTTTTCTGGAAATTCCAAGTCATGGTTCCTGCTATTTTTTCTCATTACACTATGGACATAACAAGCCTACTTTTCTTGTTTAACGTGTGCATTGCTCCTGTTAATGTTAACTGGTTATACTCAAGCAGTGATGCGCCAACAGTTCTCCTGACTTTAAAAGCAAACCCAGCTTATTACCTACTGTTGCTTAACACTTCCCATCTGTAAGTTTGTTGTCTGTGTGGCTCAAGACCAAGCTGAGAATTGTCCTCTCTGCTTTGCTTATATACTAGAGGGGGAAAAAAAAGCACGTTGGTAGCCAGAAAATTCTTTAAGTGAACAAGAGAAGGACAGGCTCATTGTTTGTGCGCCTACACAAGTGTATCATACTTCAAGAAATGCAGAATGGGGGTGGGAACTGAAGGAACAAGAGACAACCATGAAAAGCGAGAGGATGAGAAGGGTGGACTTGCATATTAATAAGAACTCTCCTTTAATTGAGAATTTCCTTTCACTACGTTGTTCTTTTTCCTTTTTCCACCACCCATCTTTTTTTTTTTTCTTCCTCTGCCTTATGTGTTATTTCTCGTTTGTTCCATTCTGTGCAAGAGCAGCATGAAGTTGGCTCATATCCTGATTTCTAAGAAAGTGCAGTTCAGAGAGCATGCTACCACACAGTGGGAAAAGCAGTGCTGAAAGCAACTGGTACGGAAATCAGGGCAAAAGCTTCTAACATTCCTCTGCTGAAGGAAGAATTCTGAATTATTCTCAGAAAGATGACAATATCATGTTTACAGGATTGCTGCTAGGTAACTTTTTATTCTGTATGAATGTATTCCATTCACATCTGAAAAGTTAATGTCTCCTTGTGTAAGTGGGATATTTCAAAGCTAGGTGAAAAGGAAATAAACCAAACATCTGTGGGGTGGGGTGTCAGGTAACTGGTCCAAACTGTATTATAAACAGGTAAAAATATCATTCCATTATTTGATATTTTCTCCTTCCTCTCCCCTGATATTTGGACCTAAGATCACCTAAATCTGCTGTTGTCCCTCCTTCCTGTATAGGTCGTATCACCTAAATCTCATAGTGCCCTTCCCCAGAGTGAATGAGCTCTATGGTAATCCTTGTAATAAACCTTGTAATAAACCATAATCCCATATTATGTTCAAAGAGAGACAGCCAGAAACAGATACATTCTGACCCAGTTCACCGTTCTTTACTTATGTTGTGTACTGATTTTACAAATGCCTGCCTTTGCTATCTAGCCTGTTTTCTCTCTTAACTCATCATTTATTTTTGAAAAAGCAAAGTTACAGTCAGTGAGACATATACTGAAATTAGGATGGAGAATTTCACTGAAATGAGTGGATTCAAATAAACATAATTCAGGGTAGAATCATTCTTAACAACCACATACCCTGAATTATTTCTGTAATTTTTAAAATTTTCACTTACTGTTTGTGTTCTCAGGAAGGGAGTTACACTCACAAGCATCTGAGAAATAAGGTGTTTGGGGTTTTTTTTTGTTTGTGTCTGAAATACGTCTAGCCTCTGCTGACCTTAATTTACTCTCCAGTAAGTTAATAGCCCATTCTAATCCTCTATACATACATATAGAGTTTCAGTGATTTTTTTTGCACTTCTGCATGAGCATCCTCTGAGTGGCTCTTCGGGGCTGGGTGGGACGAGGAATAAAACAACAAAACCCAGTAAGAATACAGTCCCAAAATATGTGTCCATTAGAACTGAAAGAAATTGACTGTGTAGTATACACCCACCTGGTCTTAACATAATTCCTTCTCTGTGCGCTAGCAGATTGTTCCCTCTCCCTGATTATGTTGCTGACATTATGCTTGTGAGGGAAATTCCTTCCTGACTCCAGATTTGGTAAATTTATAATCCTGTTGATGTAAGCAAAGCTCACTGTACTTATCTAAGACCCAATTGTCCAATCAATTCTACATATAAAACTCCTATTGAAGTAAATAGAATTGCACACGAGTAGCTGAAAAGATGATTGGGACCCTGATATGGTTTCTGCTCAATAGCCATAGCTACAAGGTAACTTAAGCCACCACTGCCCTGACAAAGAAAAAAGCAGTCTCACCGTTTTCTCCATCATCCGCTGCTTGTCTCTGCTGTTCTCTGTACAGGTACAAGAATTCATGCAGGAGCACAATTTAACCAATGAAGTTAAAATTAGCCTGGAAACAAAGGGTAAATACGTAATCTGCTTTTTAACATTCAACTATTATTCATTTTCATGCATCTAAACTTTCTCAGCAGAAAGCCTTCAAAATTCCAGTACAGTGTTCTGTTGCCTGACCTATCACACTGAACTATCACTAAAAGACTAACCACAACAAGGAAGACATGTAACAGACCAACATTGCACATTACCCAAGTAGTAGTTTACACTGGAAATGTTTTTTTTTTCCCTGTGTTCTTTTATGATGGAGGATGGGACACAGAAAATGTTTTGATTTAGAAATGCAGCTGCGGTGCCTAATGAGAGCTGTAGTTTAGGAACTTCATGCTCCTATTGTTTTCTGTTCACCAGGCTCTCTAGTCAGACAAGAAAAGTATTATGCATTGTGGTACCTCCTCTCTGAGTTGTCTAGCTTTATCTTTCTGTTCCTGTTCAACTCCTAGGCTGAACTAACCGCAATTAGGGATTCAATTTTCTGTCTAGTTGAAATCTCAATGATCCAATTACTTAAGACCAGTGATTACTGCTAGTTCCCTTCACTCTCATAATACCTTGACCACAGCCGCTTTTAGATCTTCATCCTTATGGATTCTTTGTCTTGCCATTTAGGGAGGCAGTCCTGCCTCGAAATGTAGTAACTGTCCCCTGTTATCTTTCAGTTACTACGCTTTTGAACTCCAGTCCCACGTGAAGATAAGCCAGACAAGCCTCACATTCATACTGGAGTTTTTGATATGACCCAGATCATCTTCTGCACCAGGCATAAGTTATAGACAACACAAAATTTCAGTCATAATGCTGTCAAAAATTGAGCCATGCTATGGACAGCACAAGTAAGAAGTGATAGTTTTCAGCAGGTCACTACTAGGCCAAGCCTGGTATCACAGGCAACAAGATGTCATCAGCAGGAAAAAAACAATTGCCAGGAGTTGTCCGTCATGACAATCAAAAACTTGGTGAGAATCAGAATTAAGGAAATCTAATTTCCCTGGATTTGTGTCATGAGGTTAATCGGTTCTGGCATCTGACCCCACACAGGTCTTGGGACAAGCTAAAGCCGATCTCGCCCCGGCTGCTGCCAAGGAGGCAGATCGCCACCCCCCACCCCCGCCGTTTCTCTCCTTTTCTTCTCAGAGCTCCCAGCACTTCACTACTCTGACCACAAACCCAGACGTCTGGGAAGTGGCGTTTAGCGAAATTAATTTCCAGTTGGTTCCACAACCTGACAAAGCCCACCTCGGCGGCAGCCCCGTAGCACATACGGACCTGTGAAAGGGGCAGCGGCTGGTCC
>JAVKLA010000005.1:15101017-15143642 GCA_034782735.1 Sagittarius serpentarius | reverse complement strand
CGCGCGGTCGCGACTGGCGGCGGCGACAGGGCGGGGGAGCGGCGCGGCGCGGCTGCCCGGGAGTGTGCGTCGCGGGGCGATGAACTCGCGCAAAGGTACCGTACCGTATCGTACCGTGCCGTGCCGTGCTGTGCCGGGCGGCGGGGCGGGAGCGCGGGTGCTGCGCGGTCGCTGCTCACGCCGGCTCCCGGCTGTTCTCTTCTCCCCGGCAGTGCTGGCCCTGCAGGCCCGCAGGCGGCGGCCCAAGCAGTCCGCGGCGGCCGGCAGGAGGGACAAGCACCCGCCGCCCCACAAAAAGTGAGTAGGAGGACCCCCGACCCGCTGTGACGGAGCCTCTCCCCACCCCGGGACGGCTTCGTTCTCTGTCCTTCCCTCACGCTTTTCCCCCGCCGGCCCGTAAGGTCTGTCAGGGCAGTCCCGCGGTCCGGCCCGTCTGCCCCCGCGCAGTCGCGGCCCCGGTACTTGCTTTCACGGGGGAGCTCCCCCGCTCCCGCCGCCGGCGGGACAGACGGCAGCTCCCCCGGCAGAGCACGCCTGCCCGCCCCGCGCCTCCGGCTCGCACCGCGCCGGGGCCGGGCCCTCCCACGGGGGTGTCCCTAGCCCTGGCCCCGGGCTCAACCTCCTTCGGGGAGGGCCTCCCCGTGCCGCACGGGCCGGCCTGCCTCCTCCGTGGAAACCCGCGCCGGGCACTCCGGCCTCGCCCTGGGGATCGCTGCGGCACTCGTCTCTGAGAAAGCCCTCTTTGTCGGGGATCTGCACAGACTTGGTCTTTAGAGCCCTTTTTGAATCGCCCTCCAATTCTCTCATCTTCATGGTCTTCCTTCTATCCTTGTGCTTTCTGTTCTGAGATTTCTTTCTGGCGGCATTGTCCCATCTATAGGCAGTCCATGATACTCTCATCCTGCTCTCTGCCTCCTGCTCGGTACTGTCAGATTATTTCCTGTTCCCAGATGTGTCTAATTGCCAGCAACGCCGATACCAGTATTTTGTTATGTTTTAAATCTCTGTTGGTCTTGCAGAAACGGACAGAAGTTATGGTCTGCTTTTCATACCCCGTCTTCTACTAACCCTTTACATTCTTGTCACTGTCCAGTTCATCTTTTCTCATTCCCACAATACCTGTTTTCACTAAACCATGCAGGAACATTCTCCCAACTCTGTAGTGTTCGCACTTTAACTGCTTTTCCCTAGGATAATGTGGCTTTGGACTCATCCCTATTTTATTTTTTATCCTTGTAGAATTGTGTGCTTCTCTCACTAACTTTTACTGTATTTTGTTCTGTGAGACTTTATTGGTGACTCATTATGTCACCAATAGACTCTTGTCTTTGTTTTTGTTGCTTGGGGATCTGGTCTACCTGCTTTGTTCTGACAGGGAAACACGTCCTGATGTTCTTCATCCCCCTCTCCTCCAGGTCTGCCAGTCTTTAGAACTGGAAAGCAGGGTATGGTGGATGGAGGGATATATATGGGATGGGGTAAAGATGTCGCTATGTGCTATGCAAATTATTTAAGGGGCAAGGTCTCTTTCTTTCTGATTTCTATAGAAAGAAATAATGATACATCCCTGACCCTGGAGTTTTGGGGTTTTTTTTTTTAGTTATAATGAATGGGCTTTTTTTCCTGCTTTGACATGGGTAAAAAATAATGTAGGATGAAATGCTGGTGTATTGGTCATCAGGCTTTGACAGCTAACTTTTGTTCACAACCTTTTTTGCTACTGCTGTTTCCTTCAGCGTTATATGAAAGCTGCATTATGCTTTCAGTTGTGTGAATTTGGAGTTATTGCAATGGAAACAAATTTTATGCATGATATGTGGTCTGATTTGATTGGTTCCCTTGTTTCCAAAATCCTTTTGAAAAGTTTGTAACATGACATGGATTTGTTTTGCCACTTTGAAAACAGAAATAGGTTAAATTTTATTGTAACTGTAGGTTCAGAATTGGTTTTGTAGCTTTCAGTTGAGTCTTAACCACAAGGTTAATAATAAACTTCTGTTCTACTTAGATGATACAGCGTTTAATACGCTTCTTAACGGGGCTGCCTTGCTGAATGAGTTTGTCAAAAGTTTCCTTTCACAGACACTTATTAAGTGCAGAACTGGTACTCTTCTCGTGTTTGCTGAAGAAACTGGCTATTGTTAAGTCAGGGTGCACAGTCAGTACCTGGCCATTTGCCATACTGAGTTGGCATTTCCAGATGCGATGGCCTAGTCTGTTCAGTTGCCTCAGGAAACAGTGGTTTTGCTGTGGTAGACAACAGAGCCATCATTTCTATTTATGTTTTCTTTTCTCTGCAAAATCCTATGGAGACCTCCTACTCTTTCATAAAAAAGCATAACACAGGGAAACTCCTTTCAAGTTTTTAAGTCTCTTTCCATATGGCTAAATAGTTTAGGCCGCCAAAGTAAAGCCAGCATTGGACATTATTTCAGAAGACAATCTCAACAAAAGTATCTCTTTTGTCCTGTTCCTAGCCTTGGTTTAAATTCAACTGCTACAGCATGTACTAGTGTGTTAAAGCCATACAGTATCTGTGATGCACATGAAATGCACAGTAGCTGCAAATGAAAATGTTGATTTGAGGGGTGGAAATTCTATACCGTAAGTTCCCTGTAGTGAACTTTTAACTATGCGAAAACTGACTTGGTTTTGAATCCAAAGCTGGCTGTTTGTTTTTGTTTTTTTTTTTAACTATGGTTCTTAGGAAGACTCTTCTCTGCCGGGTTGTAGCTTTATGGAGCAACTTCCATTGTTGCTGGTAACAATGTGCTTCAAAGGAACTGCAGGATTCCTCTTCTGGAATTGGCTAGGAGAGTTATATCGCGTTGTAGCTTACTTGCAGGCTTTTGTTTGAAGAGTATTAAGATGATGACACAAGAAGAAATAAAAATTACAGTGCTTTTTGTCTGTTAAGGCCTTAATTGCCATAGAAGGCTGTGAGATCAGTCCTGTAACTGCTCAGTGTTGACCCCTTAAGTCAATGATGAGAACTGGTTCAGGTGAATCCATATTTTTTATGTAATAGGGGGGAAAAATAAGAAAGCAGAAGTTAAGTGGCTCATGTTCTGAAGAGGAAGAACTTTGTCTTGAATCAAGACTGTGTCTAAAATTGCATGTAATCTACTTGGTGTGGCCTTACTTTGAATTCAGTCATCCAGGCTACTGAAAAAAGAATAGTATCTCACTATTTTAAAGTAACAGTTAGCACTTGATTTCGGTTATAATAGATGGACTTGCATGCAGTGTGTACAAACTGCTTACATATATTTTGAGTCTGGCAAAAGATTAATCAAAATGGTTAATTCAGGTCCTCTGTGAATTATTTCTCCTTAAAATGGAGATCTGCATTGAGAGAGGTCTGTGACACAGTGTTTTCAGCAGATGCCCCAGTCTGTGTTCAGCGATCAACTTGCTTACAGAGAGACAAGCCTGTTTACTCTCCCTTACTTGGCGCTAACAGAACCCAGTTATGTAAGAGATGGCCTCAGGTATGTCTACCTCTTGCGTTCAGCAGAATGGTAAGCTTTTCTTATATTCAGACTAGCACTGGCTTCAACTGGAACAAACTTCTATCTTGGATATTTTTATTTTGCTTGACTTTATTTCTAAGTGAATATGACAAAAACCAAGTGAATACCCAATCAGAGATTTGTCATCTTTAACACATTTACTATAAATTTTTATCCAAAGTTAAAGGACAGAATTTTGTATATGAAAAAAAAAAACCCAAATGATGATGTGTGGATGTATGGAGAGAGGATTAAGTGTTGAATAATTAAATACAAGTGCATAAATCCAGGTATCAAGATTGACTTTTCCAAATTCAGTTTTCTTGTAGTTTTTTTTGTCTTTAAGCAGTACTTTAGAACAGGTGATAGAGACCATGTGGTACTGCTTTATAGTGATGAAGAGTATGTATGTTAGATAACATGGGAAGCGCTAAGATTTCTGTACTGTGTGCTTCCAGCTGACTGTCTTCTTGGACCCACAGGTATTGTACAGCTATCAAGGTTTTGAATATGACATTACTGTGGAATCTTAAATGTCTGAAAATCATTCGCTGCTTTTGTTTGTCACTGTTTCTCCACCACAGTATTTTTCAGCCTCTTTCAGTAACTCTTTGAGGAGAATGAAAATACCCATCATGCACAGCGTTACAGTAGCTTTCGTTAGCTTCATTTATTTTTTTTCTTGCAGATATTTTGCAACACCCCTCCAAGCTTTTTCATTAGCTTTTTTGCAAGGGTGAGAGAGTGAGGGTGGAAGTGTGTATATGTGAAATATGTGAAATGGGCCTGGTTTTTTGACCACCAGTGGTCTGAGGCCACAATATGTGGATACCCTAGAGTAGATATATATCCTAGGGTGGATCAGAGTAGGAAGTCCACTCAGTGTTGTTTTGGGTATTTACTAAAAATGTGATGTTGATGGGAATTGCTACTCTTGCCACCTTTCTTAATACCCTTTCATCTTCTTGCAAAGAATATTTTAATTGGAGCTTTATCTTCCTGTTTCTGTCAAATTTTAAGATTTCATTAAGCTACCTATACTGCAGGGCTGTAACTTCCTATCTTTGTTATTTGCCCACTTAGTGTATGTAGACCTCAGGTGCTTAACATTATGCCTTCTTTAAGAGTACAATATACAGAAAGATTCAGCTGGAAGAAACAAAGTTGATTTTAGTTGTCTAGGTATAATACTAATAATTCGTTTGTAAAGAAGTAAATAATTGCGTGTATTGAGATTACAGAAATTTAATTTAAAGAAGGTGGTGTGACATGTTTGATCTTGAATGCCTGAGTCAGTCCAATGTTCACCTTTGTAATGTGATAATAAAACATATCAAAGACTTTTTGTGGGATCCAATGGAATCTAGAGTAAATTTCAGTGTAAAGTAGCACACGTATTACAAAGTGTGTTCATCTTTCTGTTTTGAACTGTGTGTCATGTAGTAAGAAAACTGCAGCTCTAATAAACTTAATTTCTGGAATGGGAATGGCTCCAGAATTTCTAATATTCTGCAGAGGTCTACTTGCAGATTTGTATGATGAAAGTAGTTATTGTCATATAAGTGTCAGGACATCTGTTATCAAAGAATTATCTGATTGTACAAATTTGCCAAGATTCATGCCTTTTTCATAGAACAGAATCATAGAACAGCCCAGGTTGGAAGTGACCTCGAAAGATCATCTGGTACAACCTTTTGTGGGGAAGGGAGCCTAGATGAGATGGTCTAGCACCTTGTCCAGTCAAGTCTTTAAAACCTCCAGTGTAGGGACTCCACCATGTCCCTGGGGATGATGTTCTAGTGAGTGATTGTTCTCACTGTAAAAAATTTCTTTCTTGTATCAAGATGAAACCTCTCCCAGTGCAACTTTCACCCATTGCCCCTTGTGCTTTCTGTGTGGCTCCTTGTGAAAGGAGAGACTCATCCTCTTTGTAGCTACCCTTTAAGTACTGGAATACTGTGATGAGGTCACCCTGAGGCTTCTCTTTTCCAGGGCGAAGGGGCCTAACTTCTTCCTTCTTTCCTCAAAGGGTTCTCCAGCCCTTTGATCATCTTCATGGCCCTCCTTTGAACCCTCTCCAGTCTGTCCATGTATTTTTTGAATTGTGGGGACCAGAACTGGACACAGTACTCCAGGTGTGACCTGGGAAGTGCCAAGTAGAGTGGGATGATTACACCTCTACCTCTGCTAGTAATGCCTCTGTGAATGCAGCCCAGGATTGGATCTGCCTTCATTGCTGCGGTGTAGTGCTGACTTGTGTTCAGCTTTGTTGTCCACCAGGTCCGTCGGGTCTCTCTCAGCAAGGCTGGTCCCTAGCCATGCACATCCCAGCCTATACTGGTCTCCTTGGTTATGTCAGATTTTGAACAGGCAATGAATAGAGATGCCACCCTGGGACCTTAATTTCATTTGTAATAATTTTATTTCATGAAATAACATTGTTTTTAGTATAATGGTTGTTCTGTTAAGGAAAATACCCTGGTTCGGCACAGTTATGTTAAACAAGAGTGCCTTAGTGGGGGAGGGAAAATGACTGCATTTCGTGTTTCAGGTCACAGTGAGATGAGCTGATGGGGTGTAATGTTCATGATGACCAGGCCACTTGTTCTGCAGTGCATTTTTATTTTTTTAACTCTTTTATTTACTGTAACTACAGAGCAGGATGATAACAAATTTTGTGGATAAGGCCTGGACATGGATTTTGAAATATAAACATCTCTCTCCTCCTTTTGTTCTGAAGATGGTGACAGACTGTGGAAGCTATCGAGTTTGTTTTTTTTTAAACTACAATTTGGACGTGTTTATGACAATATTTACTGCATAAATAAGAATGTCGGGTTGTGTAACAAATGTAATTTGGTTTGGTCCAGTCTTTATCAAACCAAATTACTTTTAGTTTTGGACAACTTCATTGAATTTGCACATGTTAACATGAAGGCAAGAATTCCTTTATTACTTGGCTTCTTGATGTTGTCCTAAATATGCTTTGTGACCATTTAAATGATTTAGTGTGTGTGAAAAAAAGATTGGAAGTCATGCACACCATCCTTTTTGATTGCCATAGATTATCTAGACATAGGTCAAAAATAAAACCTGGAGAGAAGCCTGTTCTTCTCATGGCTATGCTAAATACTCAACTTTTTGATTGCTGCCTTACAGCATGAATCTTCTCAGATAAAATTTGTGGTCAATTTCAAGCATTTTCTGGAGCAGTAAGAGTTGTGGAAGTAAATGTGTCTAGCTAAGCTAGAAATTCCATTAAAGAAATAGAAATGTGAGACAATGAAAATACTATATCAGAACATTGTATCAGATTGAACTCTCGCCATTTCCTCATTTAGAGGAGAACTGCTGGTCCTGTTGAGGAACAGACACAAGTCAATTAAAAGTCAATAATTTGAATGTAGGAGACTAAAAGAATCAAGGGCTTTGGTTGCCTTGAGCTATTGTCAATGCTTAGTTTGCAGTTTTCTAAAGTGGAAGGGAGAATTCCATAGTTAGAGGTCAATTACATTTTCCTATCCCTGAGGAAAAAATTTAATATCTCTATTGTTCTTGTTGCAGCAGTAAAGGTCAGAGGTGTCTAGGTACAATATCTGTACCTTGAATTCTGATATTAAAATCAATTTTTACTACTTTTCAAACTGTACTGAACTTATACTGTTCATATATTCGTGGCTCTAAAGAAAATTCTCTCTTGGGATATCTCTTTTTTTAATTCCCATTGATCTGTTTCTTCTAGTCTCCCCTCTCACCCCAGTAATTTCTCTAATAGTTGTGCTTGTCTCCCACTCACTACCCTCCTGCTGTTGCTCACCTATGTGTGATGTTATTCCTTCTTCATAGACTGAGACATATATGTTTGTATAAAATCATTATAGAAGAGGTTCTTAGGTAGTTGCGTGGAGCCTGGAGATGGGTGTGATGGAAGTGCTGTTTCTGTGTCTAATTGCCTGAAAGGTTGATGTGAGGGGAGCAAATGCATGATTGAGCTGTATTTTCAGGAGACGGTACAGTCATTAGAGCAGGGTGACTCCTCCCCCTTCCAGAGTGCTTAGGAAAGAAGCAACTCCGAATTCCTTTCCCAGACCTTCAGAAGGTTGGGCTTTGGTTGGGCTTCGTCCTGCTGAGTGGTGGGCAGTTACACAGGCTGGGCCTGCTCTGTTGCGCTATGCAGGACTGCGGAAGTGTGTTAAGGAAGCTGGTTTTATTCATTTCTCCCGCCAGAGTCTGAGTACCCAGTGGTCACTTACCACCTCTGGTGAGAGACAGTTGGGTAGTTTGAGATCATGTATCCTGTAGAAAAAAAACAGTAAAACACTGAATCCTAGAAGAAAATAAGGTGTAATTTATTAAAATCCAAGTAGAAAGTAATTAAAAGAATGCCAGTTAAGTGCAGCTAAGGCTGTAGTTAAGTAAGGTACATAGCAAGATAACTTTATTTAAACCGGATTTTTTAATGGCTGTTTTAATGTTTGAAAGCTAATTATAAAATATTTTAAAATAAATTGTGCTTCTATATAAATTTTGGTTTATATTCATGCTCACATTAAATGGTTCACATCTTACCATCTCAAAAAAGATGATGTAGAACTAGAAATTTCTCAAAGAAGGAAGTAGTAAAGTGATTGAGGATATTGGACAGCTTCATTTATGTCTAGTGCTTTTCCAATATGTAAAGGTAATTAAGGAGCATTTTGACATGCCTGAAAAATCATTACTGGTATAGAAAGGGAAGAACAAATAACTTACCTTTTTTCATTACACAAAAATGGTATCCAAAGAGTGACTTTAATGCAAAAGAATATACTTCTTTTGTACAGTACAAATGGCAGAATGTGGCTTTGCAATATATTGTAGAGGTCAAATTATAGATGGGTTTGACAAGGATAAGATTGGACACTGGAACCATCAGTAGTTTTTAAGTATACTATTGTTGGTGCAATTTGACCTTCCAAGCCAGGGTTTGCTGAAGCCCTGTCATGTAAGTTTGTCCTCATATAGAGCGATCCACTTGTATGCTCTTCTCTAAACATATGTTTCTGGCACCTAGTGGTGTAATACTGGCCTAGGTCCGTATTTGATCTAAATTAGTGTGGCAGCTCTTAAATTTTTAAGGCCACCTCAGTAGATCACTTGCAACATCTGATAGTATGTGTAAACCTGACAGTATCCGTGAGCCTAGATCCACACAGGGCTTGAGTGATCTAAACTGTGGCATTCCTGTACCTGGCTCAGGAAGGAGCTGTGAAACTGGAGGTAGCTACTAAATCCAAGTCTACAGCGAATCAGTAGAGGTGTGTGTTTGAGAAGAGCTTTCATAAACATAAGAACAGTAAGGTAGTGAGGGGTGGGGAGGCATGCCAAGGAATGCAAAATACTGAAGGAATGGGCATGCCTGAAATGCTACTTTTTCTGTAGACTTTGATGCCATCTGCAGGTCTGAGTTTGATGCCAAAATAAGTCTGGAATTTAGAGTCATGAATCTGAGAATTGAGTTATTTCCTCTGTTGCTGTGAACAGCTAGCTTTGTTTTAAAGTTTCAGTTCTTGTGCATATGTAGTAGCTCAATAATTCACTCACCTGTGAAATAAGAGTTAGATGCCTGAGGAATTTCAAGCTTATTATTCCAACCTGCCATGTGCAAGTGTCAGTCATAGGATTGTAGGCCGTGCTAGGCTGTGGTGTTTAAGGGACAGCCAGTAGCTTTACATCTCTTCTGCGGAGTAATCGAGAGCAACAGAGTGATGGTGTTGGAAGACAAGGGAAGCATTGCTATCAAGTTTCATTAATACACAGGTATCAGCATGCCGGTTGACTGTGGCCAAGTAACTGAGTTACAAAACAAACACATGGTGATTTGGTCAGAATGAGGCTGTTTGGGTTATTAAATGATTTTTCTTTTTAGCATAGCAGTCACAATTCAGCATTTTTATGAAAGAGGGAGCTTTCAAGTTCCCTTTCCTGGTTTCACAAAGCACAGTATGACAGATCCTAGTTGCCAGAATCTGTTCCCAGGTGAATGTTTTAAAATTTTAGCAGTGTCAGGGAAACTTGGAAAAGACCAGGAGCTTCATGATACTATTATGAGTTCTAGCTCAAAAGAATAGGAATCATCTTGACAGATAATACTACCTTAAAAAAGCATTTTACTTTTCTTCTGTTTTCGGTTTCTTTTTTTTTTAGGTAGTCTATTGCTTGGGGTGACCTGTTTTATATTTTTGTATATTAGTAACACAATGTTCCAGCACATGTTGATGTCCAGGTCCATGATACTGGTCCTAGACATTTAATTAAATTCTACACAAATGCTAGTAGAGCATTGCCTCTATTTTTTAGTGTCAATTAGAGATTTTCTTTTTTTTTTATTTCCCAAAAATGTTTGCTATATAGCAACTTTTAAGTCTTGAACCGTGTCAACAATGTTGAGATGACACGCAGCAATTTTGGTAGTTGCTTCCAGCATTGTGCATTTTATAGAGTCACTCTTTAATCAGGGACAAGCAGTCCTGGGAACTGGGAGCTTTGTGATGAACTCGGTATTGTTGTTGTGGGCAGACATATCTGGGCACACCTGCCAGTCAAGGCTCTTGGAGAAGCTGAATGTGAAAACACAATGTGAGAATCTCAAGTTGACTTAAAATGTGAGAATCTCAAGTTGACTTAAAATGTGAGAATCTCAAGTTGACTTAAAATGTGAGATAGAGTTATAAACAACTAGGCTAAGGCTACCACTATATTTTAGATCACCAGATACATGTTAGATAACTACTTTGGTCTTTAGTATGGACCAGTTACTTTTAAGTATTGCATTCTCACTGCTAATCCAAGTTGTTTAGTAAATCCAGCATCTAGAAACTAAGTTAAAACTATTTATTCAATAGACAATACCTGTTTTTCCCCAGTTGTCTAAAACAAGTATTGTTGAGAATTGATCAGTTTATCTAAAAATATTGCAACAAAGCTGGCAAACTTTCTCTATATTCTATAGGAGACATGGTGCAGAAAATAAAATTATTTCTCCTGTTCTTATTATTGAGAAATAGAATGACTGTACTCTCTAATGTTTATATCTGACGCCAGCAAAATCAGTTTTGTGTAATGAGAATATTTGTCTTGGGAATAAAGATTTTATTCTTTTAAAGTGATCATTTTGATCTAATTTTGTGTTTCCAAAATGACTCACTAGCTTGTGTCTTGCAGGGTGCAATATCTTGTCCTGATTGTAGCATTATGAAAACTTGAGATACAGTGTAAGTAGACCAGACTCCTTTCTCCTCCACTTGTACCTTCTCTGTAATAGCTACTAGTCTTAACCCTTGCCCTGTGCTTTGGCAGGCTGGTGAAAAAAGTATTTTTAATAGCTGCAACTAAAAGGAATGTTAAAATAAACCACAACTGAATATGTATATTGAAGCGAAAATACAGATTTATTCTGAGACTTTTCCTGTTTTCGTTATAGCTTTTTCCATACCTCAGTGCCTGGTGTCCAGAATTCATATTATAGATCACTGGTGATTGTCTGAATTGTGAAAGATCAATGGATTAAATTTATTTTGGGGATAATATTTCATTCAACCAAACGCTTTGTTTTAATTTGGATTTGTTGTTTGAAATAAGCACCCTTTTATGGAAAGCTTCATCTATCTTGGGAGGATTCATAGGAGAGAACATGACAATCTAAGTCTTGTCAGATGCAATGGTAAGTCTAGTTTTAATACGGACATTGCTGACCATGATGGCCAAAGGTGGCAAGTTGTAAACTCAGTACAGTTTGAAACTAGCAGGTGAATTTGATAGAGAAATTTTAGTTGGTAATTTGATCCTTCATTCTTTCTGGTAAATTAGGTGTTCTCTTTCCCTGCTAGTCCGTTGGAAGTTTGACTAGCAGTCGCACATCTGGCCTGTGGGCTTTGCTGCTTCTCTTTTGCTACTTTTTCAATGTTACAATCCCCAGATGTTGCTGACTTATTTTTGAGAATATGTATATGCTATACTCCATATTTTTGTAGTTGACTGATACAGGTAATAAATAATGGTTATGTATGTGTATGTCGATAAAATACTGCCTTTACATAAGAAGCTTAATTTGAGAGTCTTTAAATACCATTTAAGCTCAGTACATAAAGTTTCTTAACGCTCTACAAAGGTAGTAGCCTAGTAGCAGGGATGAAGTTTGTAATCTCTTAATGTTTCAGGAGAGGCTGAAAACAACAAAGTGGAAAAATTGGTCCCCTCTTACTTCTTTGCCTAGTAATAACACCTTTCTTCATGGATTTGCTTCTTGTGGTGTTGTCATCAAAGCATGACAGTTAAGCAAGTGAAATAAAAAGGAGCAAGCTGCCTTGTTTCTTTTTTAAGATGTGGTTTCCGTCAGACTGAATTACCATAGATAATGTGGAATTAAAACTTAATCAAGACTTAAAAGCATCTTCACCCCATTTCCCCGGAATAGAGTTTAATTTCTGCTTTTATCAGCAGCAATGGAAAGCAGCAAAGCCCAGATTTACTGCCAATAAATGTATACCTAGAATATCAAAATGAAAAGTGAGTGAGCGTATAATGACATTTCCTTATCTAAGGAGATACGCTTGAATATGGTGGGGGGTATTTGGAGGAAGGAAATAGAAGACAGGGCAGAGGCTGAGTAAGGGGACCATTACTTAAGCAGAAAAGGGAAAGCCTGATTTACAATGTAGGGTTTCACTGATGGGGAAAAAATGGGTATGCACTCTGGCGGGTGCGAGCAAACACCCAAAATGCTCAAATAAGTCTGTGAAAATTGGAAACTGGGACTTAGTGAGGTGAAGTGAGCATGTGTCTCTGTGTGTGTGTGTATATAAATAAAATTTCTTGCTGTTTCCCTTCCTAATAACACATTGTTTGTCTTATTTAGAGGATGATAAATTAACTTCATTCTGAACTTAGTTTTCTTTACGGAGGCTGGGAGGGAGGGAATCTAGTGACTATTCTGGGTGTATGCTTTCTCAGCCTGAAGTCCTTCAGTGCTTATCTCCCATGTTTGCAGCATGATTCTCACCCATCAGGTGCTGAGGTATTGTATTTAATGCAGCTTGGATCTGTGTGTTTCTCCTCAGGCTAAATAGCTACTAATGGATGCACGTGTACCTGCTCTCCTTCCAAATTTTAGAGTCTCTTCTCACCACTTGGTTGCATCCGGGTTTCAGATAGGTTGCTTGAATTTGTTATGCTCAAAATTTTGTTATAAGCAAAAGGAATGATCACTGTTTGCAGAGTCAAGAATTTGCATTTAGTCTAGTGAAAGTCTTAATGGTCCAGTCAAAGAATTATTGATAGTTGAGTTAGTGATACTAGTATTTGTTTCAAATAGCACACAGTCAAAATGATAAATCCACAGACTTTGTAGTATCTGCTCTTTCTCTGGTGCTATGTCCACCCTTCTAAGATAAATGGTTTAATTTGGGAGGAGGGAGGGATATGGCCAGTCATCAGCCTCTTGAGCCACCACTGGGAGGTCTATGAGGTCAATGTTGGTAGCTTCTTCCTCCTCATTCCGAAATCCACTTGGGTCACTCTTACATGTTTCTACAAGTTGTTCTTTCTGTGCTGCCTTGTAAATCCATGTTACAGTCCCTGTAAATCCATCCAGATTTACTATATAATGATGTATTTTAAATACGTTTGGTACTTGTTCTTTGTTCCCCCCATGAGTGGCTTTGCCCAGCTCCCAGGTTGCAGTCCTGTGGCCAGCAAATGACTGTTGGTGAGGTGTTTGTAGCCCTGGGCCTCTGTATCATCCTATGACTTTCTAGTCCTCTACAGTTGTTCCACATCTTTAACCCCTTACGCTGCTTTTTATTCCAGCATATTAAGTACTCCACTTTAGATAGGATAATTATTACTGCTATGTTAGTTTCAGATATGTTTAACAATAGGTGCTACACCGCACAACTATACAAAGCTAAGCGATAGCTAAGGCAAAGTAGGTAATAGTCATTTTATCAGTAGACTACTGTTGTTCAATGCTAAGACAAATCTCCAGGCAGGCCAAGACATGTTCAGGCGGAGCCCAGGATGTCCCAAGGCTTGTGTTACGAGCCTAATGCAAAGCTTGTGGCCCGTTACAAACAATGACAACACTGTATGTACGGGCTACATGGTCTTGGTTTGTGTAGTCTGTGGTGAGGAGTAATCACTGCTCTTCATTCAGGCCACCTGGATGCAAATATGCTGAATTTGTAAAATTGCTGCCATGCTCTGAATCTTGCTGCTGCTGCTCAGGTGATTTCAAAGCTTGCAAGAGGCAGGTAGGAAGTGACAAGGCATAAATTTAATGCTGATCTGGTGATGCCTAAGTGAAGTGGCATTCTGGACCTTTTTCCAAGAAAATGGATGACCTTGGAATTCAAAAGATGGTACTTATATTCCCTCAGATGTGCTGATCTTTGCAAGTAGCTCTCCTCCTGTAAGCAGAAACTGTATCAGAGAAAGGGGCTCTTTCTGTACATTTGAAAAATTTTAAGGGGATTAGCTTTGAGTTAAAATTCAAATACAGTCTGTCTTGTTGTTACAGAAAGTCTATATGGTCTTTATTTTATTAACATTTTAAAATTATTTCCTTTCTGGGAACTGCAGTAGTAGATGGTGGGAGAATCCTGCCTAGTGGGAAAGTTCTCATTTGCAAATTGGCTTTGTGAAGACCTCTGAAGGTTGAATCTTGTTAAAGTAGTATCTTAAATATTGGTGGTTTGCAGAGTAGCTTTTGGTTTATTTACATTTAACATGTAGTTATTCAACATTTAATTAGAAAACTGTTAATTCTTCTCTTAAAAGAACCTTTGTACCTGCCATCATGAAAGAAGCTCTAGGGGCTTTTACATATAAGTGGACAAAGCTATGTAGTTGAGAAAAAAGAATGATTCCTTTCTATGACAATAGTAGCATTTTTATATGAAATGTGTAAAAAAAGTGCAGTAATGATAACCAATCTCTGTATGATATATATGTATGTATGTATAAAAATTCATATATTTGAGATGTGCTATAATAATACCAATTAGGTAAAGGTTAAAGCAGGTATAGAGATAAAGGAAAGTGAATGTAAGGTGGATAATTCAGTGGTGTTACATATTTCAGTGTACTGCATAAGTTAGAGAAGCTGTATTAAAAATTTTGGTTCTGTGTGTGTTTATATTGAACATCACCTGTATCTCGCCACCACAGTAGCCTTGGTTCTCTTTTGCATGCGCTGTGGATACTCCTCTCTGCTCTCTGCCTCAAGTCCCAAATGTGTTCACTTCTCTTTCCATGCCCACTAAGTGGAGTCTCCAGTGCCTTTGTTCTCTCCCACTCTTCAGCTGGCCCTCCTCAATAAATACAGCTGTTCCTTGTCTCTTAAGCCTAACTAGTGCCGTACTGAACCTCCCTTCCTGTAATCGATAGCCACCTGCATGAGGATCTGAGCTTCTCCTGTAGCTACTACCCATCTTTGTGTGATGGGCTAGCTCGGCAAGAAGTGTAGCGCTTGTAGTGACTGGTGTGGAGTTCAGTCTGGGCTGATTGATCAGCTAGCAGCAGACCGTCAACAGCTAGACAAGCCAGATGGAAAATGTGAGAGCTGGGCTACCATGACTTTCCCTCTCTGAGGTGCTAATAAGGTTGTTTTTTTTTTCTTCCCAGCTGCCACAAAACTTGTAGAAACGTAATAGCTCAGAGGTCTCCATCCACTTTTTCAAATGTTAGAACAGGCAAATACAATTAAAAAAAAAAAGGTTGGATAGACACGAAAATTGCATAAGCTCTGTTTTTAAGCAGCAAGGTAAAAAGGAAGATGGGAGTTATATTAGTTTGCTAGAAGAAAAATGGATTTAAAAGCAAATTACTGGTTGAAAATAATTGTTTGTTCAAATTTTATCAGTGTTTTGCATGCATGTTTTATTTCCAAGAATACTAAAATCACTACCACTGAACTGTTTGGAAACAATGTTGCCAACTGCTTGAAAATTTTAATTTTTCATGAAAATGTAATTGATACTGTTTTTTGTCTATTAGCAATAGGGACATAGAAGCAGAAAGGATTAAGGTGACATACGGTCTTGTCAATCAGCTGTTACTAATGCTGCATAATAAGCATCTGGGTTTCCACAAGATACTGAAGGTAGCTGTAATGTGAACAAAGAACAGGACTATCTGTAACTGTAGGAGTCTCTTGTGTGTACATTGGTTTGGATTAGAATGAAATAGCAATGGAAAAGCTGCATAAATACTAAGAACTTCTTGTCTAGTTTGTCTCTCTTCTACAACTAAACCAAACTTGCTAGAAGAAATGTTTTGAAAGTTGTTTTTCCTTATATTAAATGTTCTGCATTTTATTTCCTGTATTTAGGGTACTCTAGATCATCTTGCCATTAAGCATGTAACAGTAAACCTACAGTAAACCAAAGACCAGACAGATGGGAAATATGTTCCTGTCCTGGTTTCGGCTGGGATAGAGTTAATTTTCTTCCTAGTAGCTGGTACAGCGCTGTGTTTTGGGTTTAGTATGAGAAGAATGTTGATAACACCCTGATATTTTCAGTTGTTGCGAAGTCATGTTTAGACTAACTCATGGACTTTTCAGCTTCCCGTGCCCAGCCAGCAAGAAGGCTGGAGGGGCACAAGAAAGTTGAGAGGGGACACGGCCGGGACAGCTGACCCAAACTGGCCACAGGGATATTGCATACCATGGGATGTCATGCCCAGTATATAAACTGGGGGGAGTTGGCCAGGGGAGGAGCGCTGCTTGGGCATCGGTTGGCAAGTGGTGAGCAATTGCATTGTGCCTCACTTGTCTTGTGTATTCCAATCCTTTTGTTATTATTGTCACTTTATTGTTGTTATTGGTGAGCAGCTTTGTGGTGCTTAGTTGCTGTCTGGGGTTAAACCAAGACTGTTCCTTTTCTCTATTTTGTCTTCAAGAAAGTGAAAGAAATAAGCTTTAAAAATAGATTTTTTTTTGTAATGGTACTTTTCCTCTGAAGTGATATGTTTGGAGAATTATTCAATATTGGGTTATTACATAATGTAAACCAAATTTTTTGGTGATACTGTTTTATTCTGCCCATAGAAATAACTGTATTTTAAAGGGAATGTACTACCTTAGACTTAATTCTCTAAGGAGTCTTTGGCCATTTCTTTTGTTTTGGGTGGAGAGCAGTATTAGATTTTTCTGTATTGGTGAAAAAAAAAATGCGATGGGTTTTCTCAAACTTACTGTAGATGTTGATGTTCTTATGCTGACTTTGATGATTATTTAATTGTTGAAACAAACCGCTAGGTGGCAATATCAATTAAAAAAATTCCAAGAAGTGCAATTAAAGTTGTCATCTAAAATGGGACACCAAACAGTAGGTTTGGTTAAAGTGAAAACATTAAACTTTCTTGTATGTAAAATTGTTCTGATCTAGAGAGGAGGTGTGGGTGACTGGTGACTGACGACAGCTAGGTGTATTTGCTTGGATACAGAGGAAATGTTTTGGCTTTCATACGTTTGCAATACACATTACACATTTGAAAAGGTGAGTTATCATACTACTTCTTGATGAAACTTGTTTTAGCCTGCCAGTTAGAAAGAATTAATTGGGGTCATATCAGTCGGTGCTACTTGAGAAACAGATCCTCACTGGTGTGAATGTAAAACATTTTAAACTAGTTAATGTAAAATCAGTATGAATTTACTTATGGTTGTGGATTCACTTATGAAATATCAAATGTATCTGTTACAAATCGACACTTGTTAATGGATGTGCTGGCTGTATCTTCTTTGTGTAGGTGCCACTGCGCAGCACACAGGCTGGGTTTGTATGTGAGGTAGGAGACTGAAGAGACTTGTCATTAAATAGCCTGTGAATGCCGTCTGCTTTCTCCACAGCTTAGCACATGCAGAAACCATATCCTTACGTCACAGGCCTTCTCTTATCAGAGGTATCTTGTCCTTTTATTTAGATATGTACATCCTTTTTCTTTTTCAGCACATTTATTGAAGATGCTGTTGCTAATGTTCCTGCTTAGGAATTATTTAAGTTTATATCACAGTCCTGTTTGTGTTTTTACTTTGGGGATACATATAATGAAATTGCTGGCATGCAGTAACCGTGGCATTTCTACTTGGGTGTGGTTTTACTGGAGCTCCTGTCTGCCTGCTCCATCCTGCCTGTACCATTCCACATGCATTTTTGAACCATCTATGTAGTATGCTGTTCTCTTGTTAGATTTAATTGGAGTGTGATAGCCTACCCCTCTTCCTGGGAGCTTTAGCTCTTCGGGGTTTATTCCCAATGCTTTGTGCTGTCACAAAAGGGTAAGTCTCTAACCCTGCTGTGGTTCTTGAGTATTTTTCAGAAGGTAGTGCTTTCTCTTGCTTTAGCTCTTGGTCTTTATTTTGTCAGGTTTTGTAATCATTTTATCAGGCAGTGGCTAGAGGAGCTAATTTATCTTGGAGTGATTTGTATTTTGCCTTTCTGTGTTCTTTCTGTCTGCTGTGTATTAGCATATTGCAGTGACTTTGGTTCTCAGTCCTTATGTCATGCAATTTCTTCTAAACTATTTAGTGTGGATGATACAGCATAAGCATTCCCTTGAAGTACTATTTTACAAGTGGAGTTGAAAATGCTTAATGTGGTGGTCTTTGTGCTCAGTTGACTGTCATACACCAGACTGGGCTGCTTGTTAGAGAGGTTGTAAGTGGTCCTTCTCAAAATAAGTGGTAATGTTCCTGTAAGTTGCTATGTCTAGGTACGTGAGGTCTAGGCAAATAAGGATCATGCTTGTTTTGGGTTTGGTTTTTTTGTTTGTTTTTTATAGGTTTGATTTAACTTCAACTCCTCCATGTTTTTTAAACATAAGTAAGTACATCATACATGGTGGTATTGTCACTGTAACTTGATTCTGTGCATGCGTTACCTTTGTAAGTGTAGATAGTTTAATCTTGCTGTATTACAGTAGATATTTAAACACTACTGGGACAAAAGGAAAAGATTTACAAAACTTTATTCTGTGGTGAGACCTATGTTTGTAGAGTCTGCTGCTATTAAGATTTTTATTAAGTTTAATAATTCATAGTTTATGTACTATACCATCAGAGGATGTGTAGAAAGTGCTCCACTGGTATGGGCTGTCTTAGGCATAAGGTGTGATAGAACCACATCAATACTGTATTCTGGCATAATTGAGCGGGGAATATAAACACTAAAATGCACTTAGGAGGGGGTCGTGAGGCAAAATGAGTTGGGAAATGCTGTTAAAGGTTTTTAGACTCTGACCCAGAGGCCAATGCTGACTTTACTGCTATGTTTTTCCTCCTGCTGGTATTCCTTGTTGCATGTTCCTGTAGGTGAGGTATCCTGCTTGTGTTTGAGGTGGTCTATGTTAGTGCAAGGCAGAAAGTTGCTTTGTGTGTTCTATAGGGACCAGGACAGACATGACAGGAACTGAACATTCCTTGTGATTCAGTGTCCATTGTACTTTGCTTGTTCTCACTTTTTTCCTGATGTTTGAATGATCCTTCATTAGAATTTTTTTTTTTTCCTTCTGAGGGATCCTATTAAGAATGAGTCCTGAATGCCGTTGTTCCTGTAAAAGCTGGGTCTTCTGTTACTGAATTCAGCTGGGTTAGTCACTAAGCAGGTCCCTGATCACACTCATATCTGGGAGAACATTTTTTTCTTTGAAAATAAGAATCCTTGAATAGGTTAAAAAAATCAACAACAAACCAACACATGGACTGCTTGAACTATCTATCTGCCTCAGCAAGTATCCTGTCAGGATTGGTGCTCTACAGATAGCCCTGCATTTTTGTCCAAGGCATGTCAGAAAGTGGGAGGTTTTGTGGGATGTCTGGTTTTTTTTGTCTGCCTCATGCTGCAAATGTTGGCTCTGTTAATTCCTTCCATTTATTCTGATTTTTTTTTTTTTGCAGTGCTTTCCAGTTTAAAGCGCTTAGACTGCACAGGCTTTCAATAATTTTTCCATGCAAATAACAATTTTGTTCTTTTCCCCTGTGCGTCTTGAAGATAGAGTAAATTCTGTTGGTATGCGCTTGGTTTATGTCTCCCAGTGATCCAGAAAAACAGTACCTCATTTCATGTCTAGCAGCAATGCTGCCCTGGGGAACAGGGACTGCAGGCTGCTTCTGTGGTAAGGAAGATAGGGGCTTCTGAAGAGAAGACCTTACAGAGAAGGTCCTCTAAAGCAGTAGAGGTCGAACACTGAGTACCCGAGCTAATTGATCCATTTTTCCTTTAAAATCACCAGAAGTGCTTAAAATAATTTACTGCTTCCTCCTGTACCTTATTATTTTTGTGTTGTAGACCCCGGTAAATAAAAAGTTTTTGTGGTTCATCTGTGTTCCAGTGGCTCCTTAAGTGTGACCTGACAGGCAGGGAAAAATGATTTGCAGTGACTTTGCAGAACTATAAGAACCACAAAGTTGACAGTAAGTGTTGGTGATGGTCTGAGAAATTTCGAGGGATGGCAGTGGTCCTGGCTCCAAAATCTCCTGAGTTCATCTGCTGCCTGTGTGGATTTTCATTCTTCTTAAGTACTGCGTGCTTTTGAGAAATGGGATCAGCAAAGCCTGGATCTATTTTTGGTAGCTGCAATACAAAAATACTCCTTTGTGTATAGTAGAGCTATTTTCCTTACTTCTTTTTTCTTTGAAAAAGAAGAGCAAATGCAATGCAATTTGGCTACAGGGAATTATATGACTTATTTAGTAAATACTGACTACAAAGAGAAATAGTTGTTTCTATTGTATTGTAGTTTTCTGCTGTATGTTTCTGTTGTCTCAGATTTTAATAGGGAAATTATACAAGTAGCCTAGGCCCAAGATGTTCTGAAAGATAACTAAATTATATGCTACAAAATCTAGGTGTTCCCATTAAATTAAAATTTCTTTCCATTTGTGTTCAAGTATTTGTTTACAGGGTACATGTTGAATTTTACTTCATTTCTACTGCAATAAAAGGTGACTACTCTGTCAAACATGAATGAAGTTTGAAATATAAAGAGCTGTGTAAATGACAGGCAATGTTTACAGGGTTAAAATTGAAATTTTAGCTGGCAAACCAGCCACTTATCTATGTACTATGAATAATTTGAACATAAAGACAAACTCAAATAGTAAACGGGAGTCAGTTCTACTGCAAAAAAAAAAAAAGCTGCTTCTTTTAGTACTCTTTAGTCCATTTTTTAAATTACAATTTTTTTTTCTCTTTAGTTGTCCTGGTTTTGGCTGGGATAGAGTTAATTGTCTTCCTAGTGTCTGGTACAGTGCTGTGTTTTGGGTTTAGTATGAGAGGAATCTTGATAACACCCTAATGGTTTCAGTTGTTGCTAAGTAGAGTTTAGACTAAGTCAAGAGTTTTTCAGCTCCTCGTGCCCAGCCAGCAAGAAGGCTGGAGGGGCACAAGAGAGTTGGGAGGGGACACAGCCAGGACAGCTGACCCAAACTGGCCAAAGGGGTATTCCATACCATGGGACATCATGCCCAGTATATAAACTGGGGGGAGCTGGCCTGGGTGGGGATCGCTGCTCGGGGACTAACTGGGCATTGATTGGCAAGTGGTGAGCAAATTCTGTTGTGCATCACTTGTTTTGTATATTCCAATTCTTTTATTATTGTCATTTTATTATTGTTACTATTTTAATTATAATTTTCTTCCTTTCTGTCCTATTAAACTGTTCTTATCTCAACCTAGGAGGTTTACTTTTTTCTGATTCTCTCCCCCATCCCACTGGGTGGCGGGGGAAGAGAGTGAGTGAGTGGCTGTGTGGTGCTTAGTTGCTGACTGGGGTTAAACCACAACAATTAATATTTCCACAAAGGTCTGGGAGTCCTGTGGGAGCAAGTGGGACATTGCCCATCAGTTAGTTTTACAACTCAGCTGCACGCTTGGATTTTTCCCACTTTTGTTTGTATTGCATGATCAATAAAATCAGTCAAAAATGCAGTATTTAAAGTGCTTCACGGAAGTAGATGCTTGTTACTAGGATCACGGGGAGTATAAAAATAAATGCAGCTGTCCTTGTAACTGTCATAGTATTGCACCCAGCCTGATTTTTCTCACTCAAAAAATAAGAAACTTAAGTAATATCCTACTGAGATGTGTGAAGGATCCCAACTATTGTCCTGTTCAGATTTTCTATGAGTGCTGTCCTCTTCTACAATGAGGTTTTCTTTGAACAAAACTTTTTATTCTGCAGTATAGGAATTATATTTTGTTTTGCTGGACCTAAGAGCTGAGAGTGCACTGGCTTAAGTTTTTGTCTAAAATGGTCTGTCAAGTAGAACAGGTCTCATTTCTTTATGCTGTGGTAGGTTTAAAAATCTGTTCTAACTTGCTTAAACTGTATCAGCTAATGAAACTAATCTCCATGTTAGCATGTTGAGGGGCTAAGATGCACTTTATATGTTAATAAATCCCTTGATGTGCATATGAATCAGGCATAGACTAAAAATAGTAGTGAGCACTAAAATATATTTTTCTGTAACTACTAAATACAAGTAGTACTCCAGAGAAGTCAAGAGAGTCTCAAGCTCTTCCAGGGACCTAACAGGCTTTGCAAGCAACTGCCTTTTTTAGGCTAGTCCTTAAGCTGAGTAACAGATATGGGTCTCAAAGACAAACCATAAAAATGCATGGGAATTGCCTGCTGGGCAGGGAGTGTTGGACTGCACACCCTTGGTTTGGGCAGGTGACAGTTTTGCCCTCCTGTGTCAGGAAGGGATATCAGAGGAGTGTTGGAGAAGAGTGCAGTAACTGGAGTAAGAAAGTAGTGGGGGGAAAAAGTTTCAAATCATAGGAAATCAACATCTTTTAATTATGCAATTCATTTATGACAACTTTCAGTTACTTATTTTTGCAAGTATTTCTACCTCTTTCAATTTAATTTATTTTGTGAACATACTTGAAATCTTAATATAGAATACTTCTAAAACTTAATTGAAACTGATTATATTGTCTTAATAAATGCTATTAACTGTGAAAAATAGTGTAGGAAGGAAAAGAATAAGGGTACTTCTGTCTCCTTATTTAAATTGTGGACATGGTTAAATAAAAATTTTTCCTAAAATCAGCTTAAATACTAACCAGAATTGTCATTAAGAAAAAAATCACTCCTGGATGACCTTGTCATCCCTTTTCCTGCTGAAACAGCGCTTTGTGCGTAACACATTGTGCTTCCTTGTAATTCTGAAGGAATGAGGAAAATTGTAGAATTACGTTTCATAGCGAGAGTAAGTTCTCTGTATAACAATGCTCTTTATAGTCCTGGTGTTGAATTTCTACATTTCAGTGAGGAGGTATGGGAGCTATTGCGTAATATAAATACATAGCTTGAGTATTTGACTGAGTGTTCTTGGAATATGAGATTTTTATGGCTTACATGTTCCTCTAAGCATGAAGGCAGTTGTGCCTGGTTTTTGTCTGAGAACTGCTTTGTACGTAGCTTATGTGACTTCAGTTAATATTGTTTGGAGAAATTCTCATGTTTTTTTCCTTCAGTTTTCAATCTAAAGGGATTTTAGGTGGTAGCTCCATTAGGCTGCAAGACTTGTGCTAAAATTAGGGCTGACTTGTCGGACTTGAGATGCCACCATTTGGTTTGCATTTGCGCTTGCTATTTCATAAACGGAAGCATTTTTTAGTAATACACGCATACTAGTGTGCAGGTTTTTAATGGAGAATTTGTAACTTCTACAAAACCCTGGAAAAGAGCTGATTTTGGTCAATAGCAGTGGATCTGTTTGTCACAGTACCCACTCCGTGAATTTTTGATTTAGAGTTTTGCTGTCTGGTTTCAGTACAGCTTTGACCCAACTGTGCTGTAGATTTGCCTTGTGCTTGAGAGGGAGCTGTGCTGCTGTGAAGATTGTTCTTATGCTGTACTTGAGATGTCCTGCTTTGGAAAATGTTCTTTTGTGTTCTGCAAACCTGGAACTTCTGTCTAACAGGGATTTGTGACTTCTGACTGTGTTTGTGACTCATTGCTGGGCTGTGGTGGGATGGCTGTAGAAAGCAAAGCTTATGGAAACTCTCATCACTGTGTTTTTAAAACTAGAACTTAAAGCAAGTATTATTCCTATACCTTTATTTTTGGCTTTAGACTATGAGTCTATCTGAATATCTTAACTGCAATGATCAGGAGTGTGGATTTGACTTTATAGATGTAGTGTTTCAGGACTGCAATATGTACATTTTGGTGCACTGCGTTTATAAATTCAAAGAGAAGCAGAGGTATCAATTTTATGCTGTTCTTTATCCTGTGCAGTATTATTTCACAATGCATAGAGAAATGACTAGTATGAGTGAAGCTAATGTTATTTAAATTTTTTAATACCATGAGGATGATGTCATTGCCTTAGATACGGCATTTTGCACTTGCACTGATGTGAGAAGTACGGAGTGGGCAGGAGTGGTTGAAAGGCTCATATTCAGTTGTGTGAGAAGAGCAATCAAAGTGCTAGTCTTATTATATCAAATTAAAACACCAAAAAATATAATGGGGGACAGCTTAATTTTAATACCAGGAAAACAGGGAGAGAAAGCTAATTTTACTTTAAATAAATTAGATCACTGAGGAAGCTGCTTGGGAATTATTTAAAAAAAGTAATCATAGAAATTGGCATACTAAATTTTTCTGGGTCAGATTTGGGGAATGAGGTTTTAAACCAGACATTAGGGCATTTATTCGTATTATTTGAGAAGACTTCCATGGAGATACAAAACTGAAGCAACTAGGAATACTTGGCTACTTATTAAGGCAATGTTGGGGGGGTGGGAAATGTGGCTTGTAAAGGAGAACCTTACAGTAGCTTATAGCGGGCTGAAACATGCATAATTAAAATATTAAGTCATGGTGGATTATTCCAGCATGAGCCTACTTCTCAATTTGCTTCATTATTTGATTGTGATGCTGCTGGTGATGAACTGAAATCAAGACCTTTTGTAATTTAATAAATCCAGTATAAGGAGATGAATATGATTAGATTTATAATCTCAATGTTGTACTGATTTTTAGGTACTTGCACAAATGCATATACTTGATTCAAGTGTTCCTGAATCACTATTTTAAAGATATCAGTAAATCAGAGTGTTTTATTTTGCATGAGACCTGCATTTAACTTTGTTTTGCACACTTCATGTTGCTCATTTTTTGTTACTTGTAGCACATTGATACTTTAAATTGAACAAACCATTGTTTTTAGTAGCTTCTGCTAGGTAAGTTCAAAGCCTTTAGCAAAGGTCACATAGGAATATAACCTCAGATTTAGAAAAGCTTTAGGCGCCTACTTTAAGTGACACATCAGAGGTGACTTAGAAAAGCACCTTTTAGGTAGACAAAGGAGACCTTTTGTTATCCCATTTCAGGTATCAACTGGTGGGGCTCTCCAAACAAATTCTTTGTGTATGTGCATCTCATTTAGTTATTAAAATACCAAATGAAAGTTAAACGCTGTCTTAGGCACTCAGAATATTTGTACACTCAGATTCTCCATCAGAGTAGGAATTGTCAGGTCTAAAGCAGATCAAAATTAAGAGGGTGTGTTTAACACTTGTGATGTTTTGAACAGGACAAATACTTTTCTTACCCCTTCAAGTGACTTATCTGTGTGCTACAGAGTTTCCAAAAGTAGAATTGTTTGTCAGACTCATTTGTGGACTGACAAATCTTTTATGTATCTTTTACTATATGTGTTTTAGAAATTATTTGCTGATTTTGCCTACTCTCGATATTTGTGTTAGAGATGACTGAAGATGTTAGAAGTTCTTCTATGTAGCAGTATCTTTATCTTAAAAAAGATAATTTTATAAGATAAAATTTATAATTTTAAAAGTATAGTTATAAACCTGGAGCCCTAATACATCATAGGTGACAGCAAGCTTTTCCAGTGCTTTGGTGAGAAAATAATTGGCTAATAGCCTATAAGTAAAGGGAAAAGATGAATTCCTATATATGTTCTCAAGTTCTTTAAATTTGGAGAAGTATTTGATTTTTAGTCTGCCTTTCAGGAGAAAAATATTTGTTTTCAGCCTCGTTACTTCCAAGTTTTTATCTGAAAGATTTCCCTGTTGGCATTGATTTCAGCTTTCAGAACACAGGCTACTAGTATAAGGAAGACTCAGTTGTGCAAGGATTGCATGGTGTTACACGTGCATCTGAAATTCCTTTGGCAAATGGTTATGGTATGTTTTAGAGCAGCTGCACTTTTATCTGCTCTTAGCTTCCTCCTGCCCCTTACTGTTACTCGCAAAGGCCAAAAAATTCAAAAACCAAACCCAAAAGAAACTCTTAACTGAATCAGCAGTTAGCAATGCAAAGTCATGTGCACTCTTAGAAAATGATCACCCTATTTGCGGCTGAATTGTAAATTGTTCACATTGTGACGCTACTGAACAGCATCTGCGGACCAGTATTGACTAGGCACTTCCTAAGCACTGTTCTAGTGATTTGGCCAGGAAACATTCACAACACAGTGTCTTGTCCAGGGACCTTCCTTTCTGCTTCAATCGTGACTGGTTTATAGCTTTGTCAAAATCTGTATTGTCATCTCAAAAAAAAAAAAAAAAAAAAAGGCATGTTGCCAGTTGAGATGCATTAAGCTATTTTACTATGTATTGTATACAAGTTCTTTGTTTTAGCTTTGAGGGTGATGTCTTTTTTGTTTCATTTTTCTTCCTATACATGTATTTCATTTTGCAGTTTAAACCTGATGTAGTGACTTATCTTTTAGATCATGATAAGCTTTGTATTATCTTTTAGATCATGATAAGCTTTGCAATTGTTTTCTATAAATAATACTGAATATTGTGATAGCTCACCATCTGCCAGCTGTCCAACAGAGAAAAATACTTCACATTCGCTTAAATTACCCTCGTAGTAGGGTACTGCCCCCTTCTAGGAAGCAATTTTGAGCTGAAGGCTCTGGAGGCCCTGTTGGACATTCCTCACTCAGGCTAACTCATGAACTACCTCATCAGTAACAGTGGCTCTGAATTTTGAGATGTCTTTCCCATATGGAGAAATACCTCAAACACAAACCCAAGTCTGGGGATTGCTTGTGATATCTTTCTTCAGAGAGAATTATTATTCTAATTATTGTGTTCTTTGATTGTAACAATTAAAAGTACAGTAGTCTACTTATATTTAAGTAATTACAGTAGGTATTGCTTTGAAAATGAATGCCCTTAAGTGTGGCCCTGCATGTTTTGATTAGTGATCTACAAATATTAAAGTATTATCCTGTGAAACCCTGTCCCATTAGGTTCCAGAAATTATTTTTCTGCCTTCTTAGATACCTTCTTTATTTTTAATGTGATACAGATTAAATACATTGTTTGGTTAAAGAGCTCATTGAAGAGGTAAGACATTCTAAGATTCATGCTTGTATGCAGACTACACATGAACATAAAGCCAGCAGAACCTACATAAAATTTTTGAAATAAATATTGCAGATGTCCCCAAAACTTGGGTATCTCTGACAGCTGCACTTAAAACTCGGTGGTTTGAGTAATATCATTCCACATTATTTTTCTTACTTCTAGATTTAGTTTTATGGAACTTGTTTTAATCAATTGCCTTGATGCTAGAAAAGCAAGGAACTTGGAACTGTAACGTCCTGATGATAAGGAGAGTTGGGACTCTCTCATCCGTGTGTTGATGACTATGACCATTTGAAGTCTTCAGAGACTCTTCTTAGTGAACATGTAGTGCTTATGATAATGATACAAGATCATTACATTCGATTAACGTAATTTGACTTAATTTAAAATAGGGCTTTCTGCTCAAGAATGAGAAGAGACGCAATTGATAGACAAAAAAGGTTTTGATCTTTGTTGTTTATTAGCTGGTATTTGTTTACAGGAGATCATTAGGTGTATGCCCTTTGATTTTTATACATACATACCTAAAGCTGTTGTTTAACCTTTCTCTTGCATGAATTGTCAAGCCACATGCGGTTAGAAATTCTGCGTGCTATGTTTGTCCTTGAAGTAGTACGTAGAGCTCTCTTCTCTTAGATAGAATTTATTGTAACATTGGATGTTGAGAGTAGATTCAGAGTGAAAGCTGTAGTGGGCAAAGGCTACTTTGATTTCTCTAGTGTCATGAAAGAATTGAGATAAGAGACCTGTGATCTTTGGTGAGCTAGTTGTCATTTAGCATCTTTTGTGTTTTGGGGTCAACTGTAAAAAGGAAATGTTGACGGGTCATGTGACATTGTTGATAATTACTAGCAGTTGGTGACACTGTGCAGTTACCCATTTCATGAAACAGAAATGCGTGAATTAAGACAGACATTAGAATATACGCATACTGCAGCAGTCTCTCCATATTGCTGCAAACTTAGAGGCAAAAAGCAGATAGAGGTAATGTTAAATGTGTGCACCAGTGTTTTAAATGTTGAACAATATTACTGAGATATCACTAGTAATCTACCATTTAGGCATGTAACTCAGTAAATATAGAATTCAGTTGGGATTTAGAAGAGATATACATTTCTTTGAGATCGATGTAGTTTTGTCATCCTAATGATGTCATGCAACAAATAAGAGGAAGGTATTTTAAAGTATATGGTTCTAGAAGAAACAGTCATTTAATTCATAATATTTTCATATTCCTGCTCTCTGAGGCATTACAGCAAGGAGATTACTAATCCCTTCTCCTTCAAGATTCTGTATTTTGCATAATATTAATCCCATATATTAAAGAACACTGCGCTGCTAAAGATACCATCTTGCAGATGAAATTGCATTAGACTACCAGTTTGTTTTATGGGAAGTTTAGTATGGAAACATGAAAGGTTTTTGGTTTTTGTTTTTTTTTTTTTAAAAAAAAGGCTAGAGTGCTCGATGTTGTGCTATCACTTAAGATACAAAATGCAGAAGAGCATCTTAATTGAGTCTGGAAGCCATAAAATATATTTATATGCTAAAAGGTAGCTTCTCAAGTGGGTGGAACAAATTTATGCAAGAAAGAAAATGTGTATGCTGTATCCACCAATTAGATTACTGCAGGATCATCCCTTCGAGTCCTTCCAAGAAGCATGTGGAATATATTGTTTCTTATTTTGACCAAAGTATCCTTTCAAAATTTCTCATCAACATTCTCTGTTAAGCTGATCCAGCTTATTTTTTTTTCTTATTATCTGCACTTGCCCACTGTGTTCCTCCCTCGTGTGCAAATCTGATTGCATCGTCTGTGTCTTCATATCTGTCAACATTGTAAGCCTTGCCCACTCATTCCTTATCTCCTGTAAATGCTTCATTCTTCCCGTGGTGTTCCTTTTCCTATAAATACCCTTTATCACCAGCATTTGTTGCTGCCGCACTCTTTTTCAACCTCCTTAGCCATTTCTGCCATTATACCCATAAGGCGTTAAGGGGATGATGGATATGGTTGGCAATTGCATTACTCCTAATTATAAACATTGTCTGTGTAGTTGCATTTATAAATGCTTTTATGTCCCCATGCCTGCCTTCTCTTCCGCCATGGTATACTCCTTGTATTCTAGTCTGTAAACTCTTCATTCAGGGGAGCAGTCTTGTCTCTGCGTTTTTATATGGAACAGTACGTTCTAACCCAAACTGAAGCTAATGTAATGTAAACACTGTATAAGAATATTTCATTATTATGTAAGATGTTCTGGCTGGTGTAAATAGGAGCCTCAGCATTTGCTGTGAACTCTGTGTCTGATGGCAGTGTTGGAGCTAGAATATGGAAAACTGGAGTCTTGGGAGGCTTTGAGGTCTGTCACAAATGCTCCATGGCTATAATGCTGGAGGAGATAAAAATAAGGACTTAGCATGAAAGTGTATATTAAAGCAGCTTTAATACTGTAAAGTGGATATGTGTTTGGAGCACACCTATCCTAGCCTTTCTTTGTGAAGGTACAAAAAATACCTACAAATGTGCTAAGGAAAAAACCTACGTGATTTTAATTGGAAGGCAATATAACAGTCCTCAAAAGGGAGACTTTTTGCCTGGGGATCTCCCTGACATTTGGCACTCTCCACAGTCACTGGAAAAAAAATACATTTTGTATTTTCGATGAACTTTTGCTACAATGCTATGTCAATAAAACACAAATGTATCCTGGTACTTACTGGCCATGATTGTAGTTTTTTGAGGAACTGCATACAGTACAGCCAACTGCGAGATGAGAGAAAAGCAGTGCTTCAACAGCATCATCAGTGCCTAGTGTTCTCTACAGCATTTTGCTTACAAAGAGAGAGAAGGCAGTATTATAATCAGTCTGCCTTGAGGAATGCCAAATGGAAAAGATGACTAAGGAATTTTTTTTTTTTAAACAGTAAAGCAAACTGTTAACTAACAGGGATTACTAGAGGGATTTATAAATGTGTTAAACATGGACTGCAATAAAATACTGTTTTCAACCCTTTTTCCGCTCCACCATGTTACTGAAAGTTTTCATTAAGGGTTAACATGTACTTTGTCCAAATGAGTCTTACAGGGCAGAATTTAGGTCAGTGATAAACATTTCGTCCTTTTTCAGAGAGCTGGTCTAGCTGTATTGGTACAGCAAGGCTGAAATGGTTTTTCTCTCAGCATCAGAAACCTGTGATGAAACCTGCTGTGAGATCTTCAAACCTGGAAAACACTGAACTGACTGACAGGGTCAGATGAATTGAAGTGAATAATAATCAGTAGCAATCTTTTAAGGTAGCTATGGCGTGTATATAGCTTTGTGTTTAAAAATGGAAAACACAGCTATTCACCATGTTTGTTTTCCTAGTTACTACATAACCATTTACATATTCTTTTCAGGTTCAGCAGAAGGTTGCTGGGTTTTGAGCTGGTCACAGCAATCCCACAGTGTAACAAAGCTGTTTGAGAAAATTAAATCTGCCTCATAGAAGCTGCCATCTGAAAAAAAAAAAAATTGCTTTGTTTTTAATCCATATTTATGATTTTTCTCCAGACTTTCTAAAGGGTTGATCTTCATCTCCAGTGCTCATATTCACAGTCTGACAGAAGTGTCTCTCTAATTTTATCCTGCTGTTGCTTTGTTATCTGTACTGTCTTTGAGAAAAGAAAATATCCTTTAAAAATTCTCTCATTAATGTTCCCACACAATATAAAGGAGACTAGTAGTCTAAAAGGTGTTTTCTCTGAGCACGTTCTCTCTGAGTGGATCTCAAGAGGTTAACATGCAGCTTAAAACATATAGATAGTCTACCTGGTGTATAAAAATAGTCTAAGGGAAAAAAAAAAAAAGGAACCCTTGACATGATTTAAGAACACGTACTCACAACTGAGTAAGGAAAGACGAGTAAAGGCCTGCCAGAGGGCTTAAACTGGGGTTCTGGCTAATAACACCACATGTGAGTAATACATGCAGATCACAGGTTTGCTTTTGGCATGTGTTAGCAGCTAATGATGTGCAGGGTTTTATCTGTCCTTGTATGGCCGAAGTGCGGTTACATTTTATAGTCTCGTACTTGTGTCAGTTTTAGCCTTGCCAAAAACCCTTTAGCTGGCAAAGAGGGCCAAATCTTGGCTGTAAACTTTCAAGCCTTTAAGGAAAAATTTGTGAAATTAGCAGCAATCTGGAATATTTTTGGTGGGTGTTCCAAGGACAAGAAGAGAAGGAAGGTCCTCTTCCAAGCATACCAATGAAAGCAAGAGCTTTGTGTGACAAGCAGTATTGAAAAGCCAGTTTAAGCCAAAAGCTCTTGCTTGAGGAGAGACCGTAAGAACAAAGATGTATAACTAGCCGTTGCAGAAAATATGCCAATATTGTCCTGGCTTTCAAACAAAGTAATCAATAAAGGAAACCTTCCTGACAGAGGCAAAAATAGGCTCTGCTCTAGTTGCTTGTACACCGAGACTGTGCAGACTGTAGGGCCAAATTGTCAAGGCTAATACCTAATAGTAAGGCACTTCTGATATTTTGTAACCTTGTAATGACTAAGAATCCCACGCCTGTGTGAGCCCCCTGCTATTTCAGGCTGTTTTGCAAAACATTGATGTTCCAATCTCAGAGGAGAAGTTAAAAAAAAAAAAAATTAAGTAGAGGGAAACAAATCATTCTCCACTTGACTGTTTTTTGTGGGTGGTGTGCCAGAAATACACAGAAAGTAGTCTGAGTATGGTTGCATTTCATGTATTTATTTATGTTAAAAATCTGATTAACAGTATCTCATACAACTATACTTGCTTGGACACTCAATATGCATATACTGTTGCCAGGAGGCTAATGTAGAGATATTTAAGCTTGTTTTGGTACCAAACAGTATGCATGGTGGTATGCAAGATGTGAGCCTACCTTCCCTGGTGCCATCACTAGACAGCCTTCGGTTAGCTTTAAAGATATTTAAGTGTTCTGACACTGGAGGTTAATTGGCAGAATAAAATCATTTATACTTTGTGACATAGTTTAATAATAAAAACTAGCTGCAATTTAGGTAGTATTTTCACTTTAATGATCACACTCTTGGCTTGAATTTTAACTGTATATTATCTATATGTTAAACCATCTGCATAATTTATTTCAGTATAAACATTTATAATAAAAGTGATAAGTCAAAACTAAGAGACACCATGTGTCAGCACTCTGGGATAGATTTCACTACACAGCAAAAGGTGCTATCCTTGTTCATTGGCCTATTTATCTTTCGCCCGTTGCTCGGATTGTGGAAGATTCATTTCTGTTCTATCATTCAGCCACCTCATAGTAGACTTAAGTTGAAACTTTAGTTCAATGAATGGTTACAGAACTAAGCCTTCTGTTGTTTAACTGTTCTGTTCAGTTGCTGTTTGCTAAAATGTGCCCTACTATAAGATATTTAAGTCTTTCCAATGAGTAGCAATTTGAGGATTCTGGTTCTTGAACCTGCTGCGTGTCTAAAACCTTGTCTTCTGACATTATTTCACCTGTTCATACATCAACTCATAAGGTGGTATTAGCTTCACAGTTTAAAAAAAATATAAAATGCACAACTGAGTTGAAAAGGGCCAATAATGGTTGCTGTAACTGTGGCAATATCCATATTCTTTCAGAGCCTGGTGCTGGCAGCAGAACACAGACCCCAACTGTACCTGCTCTGGAGCACTCGCACTCTGGGAACAATATAGTGCCTACATTGATAGCTCTTGTTGTGCTGATGACAATAACAATGTATTTATCCCCACTGAAATTTTAAATTCTCTGGGTCAGTAAATAAAAATACTGATTCTGCAATGGCCCTTAGTGTAAGTGTCTATTCCAGGTTTTAAGAGTTTGGTTTGATAACCAGAAGTTTCATATGTATAGAGATTTGAAGCAGTATAGGGATGAAAATGTTCATCAGTCCTATATGTATCTCTTAATCCACAAATATATCTGCTCAGACTTATCCCATGTAACTTTATCTGCCTGAGTGGAGTCACATCACTACTTAAAATTTCCCTGTGCTGCTGTGTACTTCATTGTTTATCTTGCCATAATACATTTAAAAAAATTTTTAGCTTCTGTGTTACTTTACGTGAGCATAAGAATGAGAATGAATGAAAGAAATACAGCAGAAATTTGTTTGGTTTTCCCTGTCTTTTTTAAAATTATTTTTCTCAGCCAACATGCCTGTGCACTCTTCTTTCAATGTTTTTTTTTTTTAAACTTTTATAGGTGCTTCACTTTTTCTCCACTGATACTGTCCCTGATTTGTGCCTTTCCTGTCTTCAAACTGTCATATCCATATTCTTTTCTTCTTCAAGGAAGAATAAATGTTAATATGATTGATGGCTTGCCTCTATATGGGGGAATTTATGTGCTAATGTAGCTATTCCTACCTAACACCTGTTCCTAACCTTTATCATATGTGGATTGCAATGAATAGTAGCAATTTAAAAAACATTTTTGAACATCTGAGTGACTCCACTGTAAAACAAACAAAAAACCCATCAAAGCCATAGCATTCCTTCCCTGTTTATACTTTATGGAAGGAAAGTGGGTTGGTGTAGTTAATACAGAAAAAGGGTGACATTAAATGATATTTTAATCCCATGTTAAATCACAACAGGAATTGGTAACTAAATAGGTGAAGACCATATGCATTGATATAGCTACCTGAATCCATACAGTAAGGATGGGATTCACCTGACCTCATGTGGACGTCTGCAGTGCAGGCATCTACATCCTGTCTGGTTACCCAGACTTCTTTATTATTGGTGGAGAGACACTGGCACTTGGGGTGATTAATCTTGTTTAGGATTAGATTAACCAACTAACGAGATGAACTCTGTCCTGAACTTCCCATTTCCCCACGTACAGCAAAAGGAGCCTGCTGTAACTTAGAGGTAGACATTAGCAGGTAGAATTCATTTAAACTGTCTAAAAGTTAGTGGCTGAAAATTGTCGTCATGCCTCTTCAGTCAGTTGAACAAGTTACCATGGGAAGGCAATTTCTTTTCTCTTTAAAAATAATGCTGATATCCTCAATGATCTCCATAGTACACTAGGGATTTATACACTATAAATGCTGGGTTTGGTAGCTTTTGAAACTGTTCCAGCTAGATTTTTAAGAGGACATTTGGACATAGCCAAGTGTAATGTAAAATAATTTAATTTACACTTTTTTACATACTTCTTCTGGATCTGGCCTTTTTCTGGTCACCTTACATGCTTTCTCAAGCAGATTAACAAAGGAACAAAATAATTGTAATAATTATCCTTGGGGGATAAAGCAAGTCTGAATATTTTATCGCTTTCAGTCACTTTTCCTGTTGATATTTCTAAGTGAAAATAAATCAGGGCAATGTCTTGCTGTCTTTTTATTCTTGTTGGAGGAGTGGTTTGATGACTCATGTTGGCTGGGAGTTTTTCCAATTTTAACATACCAATTGAGGGTGTTGCAATTTTTTTTTTTTTTTTTTTTTAAAAGCAAGCTCTTCTACCCGGTCTTCTAGTAAAATAAGGATGAAAAACAGCAGCAAAAATAAAAGTCTGGAAAAGATCCTATTTTTAAATGCACATTTTACTTTTTGTGTCCATGATGTCACTCTGCTGCCTTATTCACAGGTTTTTTTAATGGGCAAAAGCTGTATTTCTGATGTAAAAAAGCAGATGCTACAGGTTCTGTAAATATACTTTGGACTCCCTTAAAATAGGTGTAAATTGTACTCAATATATCCTATTTTCCAGTATATAGGAACCTCCAAAGCATGGTTTTAAATGTAAGGTGCTGGGTACAACTCAGACCTGACACTTCCTCAGCTGCTCTTGTCATTGCTTAGCTGCTTGTTGGGGTAGCAGGAGCAGTGCAGGAGTGGAGGGAGTAGTAATCTGCTTACTGTCATGTCCCTTTTTTGGGGGGGAAAGGAAGGATATGTTATTTTCCAGAATGTATTCTAGTGTATCGTGTAGACAGTGCATAGAAGAGCAGAAGTTGATCTTCCTTAAAATACTCAAAGTGCTCTCGCCTTCCTTCTCTTAAACCACCACACGTAGGCTCACTTCAGTTGAGCACATTTGCTACATTCAGTGTTATCCCTTGCAAGATTTAGTCCTCGTCTTTTTTTAGTTTGCTTTTCTTCCTACACTCTCCTGAGCTTTCTCATCCTTCTTTGTCTACTGTCTTCAGCTATCTGTTTTTGCCTTGGCAACATACCTTTTCTCCCTCTCAATGTTCTTCCCTTCTCCTTCTCCCAGTTTTTTTTCTTTTTCTCCTCCTTGATTTTTCTCTGCTCTCAGTGATTTCTGCTGGTTTTATTTTGCTCCCTTTGTCTCCCAACAGTCTCTGTACTCTCATCTCTTTTCCTTCATTTAGTTCTTAATTAACATTTGAAGGTAAATTGGTGATTCTTATGACTTAACAAAATGACATTGTTTAGAATCGATTTGCAAGGTTGGCTCTTCTTCTGTTGCTTATTACTTACTTTTATATATACATAAAAAGGAAAGAAAAAATCTCATTATGGGTGTTAAATTCCAGGAGCAAATAAAGATTATATAAATCTATTTTTAGATTTCCTATAGGTTTCCTATAAGTAGGGTGAAGTAGTAGTGGCATTTAAAAATATATACAATCTTTGAAGCCTGTTTCTGTCACTCTAAGGGAGCCAGGATGATTGTCGGTAGGCTTTGTCTGGGCTAGACTCGCCAGTCCTGTTGAAACTTGAATAATCTGATTTTCACGTATGTATCTTCTATGACTGTAAACTTAGGTACTTTAGGGAATGGTGAATAAGATAGTGAAACTAGAAGAGAATTCGGATAATTTAACTTTCAGTACTCTTTCATGAGTTTTTTTTTTTATTTAACATAGTTTTCAATTTTTTTAACTGTGTTATAAAAAGGGAAGTGCTCTAAGGACAGACCCCTTCTCTGAGCCCTCAGTGAAACCTAAAGTAGTAGGTAGAATATTACTTGCCAGTCTGTTTTTTTCTTCCCATTTTCTTCTTCCTTTTGATGTCTTTATGACTATCTACATTGGTCTACTTTCTAAACAAAGTTTCTTTTAGTTCTAGTAGGGTTTTAATTTTATGAAAGAAATAACTGACACTGGCACTCTGTTCAATATTGTATATTGTTTAAGTGTTGCTCTAACAGCTGCCAAAATTAGGACTGTGTTGTTGAAACCTAAATTTATAGATGCTTCTTGCCAACAGTGAAGTCAAGGTGTTTTGCTCATGTATGCAGGAAAAGACTGAAATGTATAAGAGTTCTAACTTTATTGTTTGAAGAAATTAGCTGGGTATGGACATGTGTAAATGACATGGTTTGCTGACTCATTAGATGCTAGCCACCAGGACTGAGACCTGGAGAGGAGCTGGTAGGGTTGCAGGGGAGGAGAAGGCTGAGTGACGTACTTCTACGCTTTCAGCGGCAGCGCTCAAAAAAATCCGCTTCATACAAGGTAGGAGGAGATGGGAGGTAACAAACCGTGACTAGCTACTGAATGACGTCACCACAGATTTACAGAGTGGATGGTGATGACTTGCCACCTACACCACTGTGTCTTCATTGCAGAAGAAACTTATTTGTAGCCAGCTTTTAGACAAGGCAATACTAGGTTTCTCATGGGATTGCTGAATAAGTGGCGGGGAAGTCAGATGGAGAAGGGGAGAGGGTGTGAAAAGAAAAAAGGTAGAGCTAAAAAAAAATAATCTTGAAAGTCTTAATGTTCAAGAGGTGGGCTTGCAGACCGGCAAAGCATGCTCTGAATTCTTCGTCAGCAATAGCTGATTGTGATGTAATTTAGATGAGACATTAATGAGGGAGAAAAAAAAAGAGCAGAGGTGTAAATAGCTTTACCGATTGCAATATCGGATCTCATGTCTGGACAGACCTCTGCTTTATATAAATACCTCTGTTATTGTGGTTACTTTTAACTTCCTTCTTTCCTATGGAAATACTTTGTCTCTAGTAGCCAGGATTTTTCTGATAGGATTTTTAAAAATTTCTTATTCCTTTTCTCAAATCTTGCGGTAAAAGTTTGTAGATACTTCTCTAGATTCCTTTCTAGTCATTTATTGTTGTGGCATATGTATAATGTTGCTTTTAAGAGAAAACCAAAAAATCAGCATCCCATTTCTTTGAAGAACAGAGCAAAAGCAAAGCAAGGGGATATTTTGGCATGTATTTGCATGTGTGTGTTTGTATGTTTTATCTATAACATTCAAAATATTCTCAATGGAAGTGCTTCAGGACTAGAAGGCTTTCATAGTGCTCCCTTAACTGGAAGCACCTCATATTTTTTCTTTCCATTTTTGTGAGTATAGTATGTTCTTTTCTTATATATTCAATGATAGATATTCAATACACATACGTATTATACTGTAATTACAGTCAGACTTTAGAGACAGGCATCTGAAGAATTAAAGGTATTACTGTTCCTTTCAAAAAAAAAAGTATAAATAGAAGAATGTCCTTTACTTGAAGATTTTGCCAAGTTATCAGTGTTGGGGTGTTTTAACATTTTTATCAGTTTAAATAAACACTTTCCTGTGTTACTGATATGTCCACTCTTAGCTAGGGAGAAGCCCAATAGAAAAATTCCCATTGTATTTTCACGTTGCTATGTAAATTCAGGGCACTAGCAGTTAAAGAGTGAAAATGTTGTATGTGAGAGACACATTTGAAATGTAATTAGAAGGTTCCTCCTTCCGTGGGCACTGCATGCATGTTTAAAATTTGTCATCAGTACAATTTTATCTCCAGTAATTTTAAAATTTAATTTTTCTGTATTATAGCTTTACTGAAAATACTGTTTCTAAAAGCTTAAACTTGATCAAGATGTAATTTAAGAATAGGTAGATCTATTTAGTTAGCTAAAATGATACTTTAAAATAATAAAAAGATGCTGTATTAATGGAGAACCATACTTGTTCTCAGGTATGATTGTTACTGCTTTATTGTTGCTACTAGTCATCCATTACAATAGGCAATAATTTCCTTCTCTGCAATGTAACAGGTTTTTTCTGCTTTCGTTGGCAATGGGTATGGTAGTGGGAAGGCAGATCCACGTGTGAGAAGCAGGTATGATCACAGCGCACGTGCATTTTGGATGACTGGAAAGTGGTGATGGTTTCACATGAAGTTTCTTCTGCCAGCTGCGCGCTTCACCTCAGAGGCAGCAAAGGCATTGTGTGCAGGTGCCACGATCCAAAGCCTTTTCCTTGCAGTAACTGATATTGGTCTGACAGGCTCTAACAGAGGGTTCCAGTGACCTTCAGGAGTTTGTATTGGCCCTTCAGCTGTCTTTTCAACAAGAAACAAGCTGCAAAAAGCATGCTGAAGGATGGCTAACTGGTTGTATATGGAATTTTGAGGTTTGTTGTAATATTGGGAAGGTTGCTGTGAGACAAAGCCTTAGTATTTCATTCAGTGGTGCCAGTGATTTCCAGAACCTAGACTACGCAGTGGGCATGGGCAGGCTTATTTACGCAGCAGTTGTACAGTGTCCAAATGAAGGAACCATAGGTAAAACCAGAAGGAGTATTGCATGTTATTTGGTGAGTGCGGCATAGTACAGCTGACATCAGTAGCTTGGTTTTGGCAGGTTTAATGTCTGCTGAGGATGCTCCTCCTGCTGTCTGACAGACGCTCTCATTCTTTCTTCATGTAAAACCACTTTTTTGTTTCTCTCTTTTTCCCCCTTGTGTCCTTCCTTGTAAACTAGGAATATCTTAATTGAAGTTTGACAGAGACAATTCTGTAACCTCCTCAGTGTTTCTGAAGAGTTATGCTTTGGATGATTGCCATGTGGACCCATGTCCCTGTGGAGCACAACTCACTGCTAAAGTAGAGTGGGTTTTGGCTTGCTTTGTGCTCAGGATGACAGGTACATTTTTGATGGAGCTTTTTCTGAGAACTTAGGAGGCCAGGAAAGGTGAAACAAGTCCTGTCTCTCGTTCTAGAGGAACAGAGCTGAGAATGCCCTCTTTACAGCTGAGGATTCAAGGAGTATAAAAGCCTGATGATCTGCTGGATAAGAAATGTTGAAAATCTTGCAAGAATAGTTGGAAAAAACAGCTAAGTAGATACTGTGGTGGTGATCACAATATAAAAACTTAGACAGAACATACTGAAAAACATCCTGTGACTATCCTGTCAAAATATCTCAATTCAAAAATATTTCTACTATAAGGATTTCTAACTGTAGGATTTGTAACAAAAAGTGAAAACATAAAGCTTTTTAGAACAGTGAATGATAATAAAAAGGCTAAGGAGAAATTCTAACATGGAGTTTAAGGTTATAACATGTATTCAATAATTGTGACCCAGTTTAATCCTTTTGGGTAAATTATGTAGCTTCATCTCCTAGGAGAGGCAGGAATCAAAGTGTGTGCAAGATTGTATGAGTCATTGCTTTAGACTTTAGAAGGTAACGTATGCTTGACTCAGTTTGGATGAATAGAAACCTGTTTTTTCTTAAGATTGGAATTTAATTTGTCATTCTGCAACATTATAGCAACTTATTTTTTTCTTGAATTTTGAAGAAAAAGCACATAACAAATGAGTGGAAAAATAATAGTATTTGAAAATTTGAATAGCACTTCAGGCATTTAGGCAAATTGTAGACCTGAAAGAAAATGCTATTATTGAAAGAATCCTAACACAGGAACAATTGTACACTAGATTGTAAAAGGAATAAATCAGAAATACTTCAGACTAGAAATCAGAAATTAAGCATTCTGTATAGTGAGTTAAGACAGTGAAGATACTAGAAGTGATGTAGTTTGAGGGTGTGAAAATATTAACATTGTGTTATTATGCTGGAGGTTGAATTTCTTTTAGCTTTGGCAGAAAAGCTGACAATGCACGCTCAGCAAACCATTTGCCTTGCTCTAGACAAGGTTGGGAAAATAAAGCAAATCTTTTATTGTGTTTTAACTAACAGAGTAGTAACTTCTTAAATGACTGTCTCTAGCTACCTTATATACAACTGTTCCCATATGAATATTTTTTTTTTGCCTAGTACTAGGAAGCAATTGGCAGCTGATTTTAAAGGATAGGAGGATACATTTTAACATACTTAGTGAATATTTTTTTCCCCCAGAATGGATAGACTTGTAGGGATAAGCTTTCTGTTTTCCAGCAACAAAGAAATGTTCTCAACTCTGTCCTTATCCCCTCCAAATAAAATCTTTATCATGAAGGTTATAGACATATAAATAATAAAGTTAATACATTATTATAAATAATATAAACAATATAATATAAATCATGTTAATACATATAAATTATAAAGTTAAATACGTAAATAATTAGAAAATAACAAGCACAGTCATATTTGGGTTTAATAACGTTTTGGGGTGCTTTACTGGTATTTCATCTAACATAGTTATGGAAAAAAGTTTAAATTTTGTGTATTTTTTCCTTTGAGTTTTTTTCTTCTTTGAAGAACGGCTTTTCGTACAACCACAGATTTTCAAACAAACACTGGGCAGAGTTGGTTATTGGGCTGAGATGGGAGGAGGGAGGGAAAAGCAGCAACTTGGTGCTGGGCGTGCATCTGGTTCAGCAAATGCTGCCAGACCCAGGAGAACTACCAGAATGAAGAATTCCTCTTAATGTCATCTTCGTGTTTCAGTAAGCACTTTATTAATGAATACTACAGCCTGGCAAAAGATTAAATGCCAGATTATGTCAACAAGGCTTAGTTAAAGATATGTGGGTGACTTAAAAGAAATTCAAATGCATAGTTATGTTTAACTGTAATTCTGTTTCCCTGGGTTTATAATGCACCATTTCTAGAGTAATTGTAGCATATCTTAATGCTTTTCTTCTTAAATATCTAATGCTTCCTGAAGTTTATCTACAAACTTCCTTTAAAAATGTCCATATATAAACATAAACAAGAAGCTCAAGAATTTAACTGTATTAAAAATCCTTCAGAGGTATTAAGTATGTGACTTAGGCTGTATATTTATATATTTGGAAACTAAATATTTAAACAAGTAAAAGGCAGACTTCTCTGTGTATTTTGTATGCTTTTTTCCCTTTTGGAGAAGCAGAAACAAACTTGACTGTATGGTGGATGTTCTCAAGCTTATAGTTTCCACCCCGAGATCTCCTGCAGTGCATGTTTCCTTCCTACCATGTTACATTCCTTTCTGTATCCCGTGCTTTTCCATGTCCTCGTTATGGTGAAGATTCAGTGAAATTAAGTTTTAAAATGATAGTACTAGTGTTGCTATTTTTCTTGAATAAAATACCACTGTTCAGTAAGTTCTCAATGAATGGTTTTCCATTTTCCTCTGCAAAAATAAGGCAATGGCTACCATTAAAGGTATATACTGTCTTTCAGATTGGCTTTGGCCGCCATTTGTGTTAATGAGAACAGTGCTGAACAACTGGCAGTGTCATCTGGATGAAAGATACCTGTCTTTAGGGTAGACTTCTCTCTTGGGTACTAACAGGGGGTGGCATCCGTTTTGAAGGAAGACAGGTTTTACTCAGAATATTTTGTAAAAGTATTATTTTTCAACCTCAGTTCAGGTATGAAAAACTCAGTTTGTAAGGATAACAGTGATACTACTATGAATACATTCTTTAAAAGTACCTGAGCAGATGATTCCAGTAGAGTTTTAAGTATATCAGAAATGTGGAAAATCAGTGTTTATGTATCTCTGAGATCGCTAGGAGAAGATCAGATGCAACCTATAGTTTCTTTAAAAAAAAAAAAAAGGACTCGGTATTGTTAACATGAAGTCCGCTTAATATACCTGTAAATACCGAGTAAATCCATCTTCCCTTTTATGCAGGGGAAAATGAAATACTTCTTTTCATCAGATTTTTCTCTTGATTTCTATAAGTTTGGTTTTTTTTCCTGGGCAGATATGGACTCCTATTATATATGCCTGCCAAGCTGAGCATGAGTGGGACCCAGCCTTACTCGGTGCTTGTGCGTGGACTTGTGCAGTGTATACAAATAAAGGATCTGTGCTTTTACTACTTGTGTGTGTGGCAGGGGAATGTTTTTTAAAAGATACTTCTACATTCAGAGCAGTAACTAAAACATGACTGTTACATAAATGTTTAAAATGCTGTGCATTTGGATACTACTTTTTTATATGCCCCTTTAGTAAAGGAGGGGGTTTAGCTTTATCAATTTGAAGTAAACAGTTTTTTAAAATGGTGATTTTAATATTTCAAGTATGGTATAACCTTAAAGGTTCTATTGTAATTTCCTCATGCCCTGAGCAGAAATATTACTTAGGATACTGAAGAGGAATACTACTAAAAATATTAATGTAATCTCCCCAACAGGAGATTGCGAACAGCTGTTTTTCTGTCACTCGTCAGTGAGACAGTCACTGGCTTTGTGTATCAGCATTGCTGTTAATGATGTGCATGAGAGCTGAAGAAGTCCATAAAGCTTATTGATTTTTTTTTCTCACTTCAAAAGCTTAATAACATGGGGAAGAATGATTTATTTTAGAGTAATTATACTTTTTGTGCTTCCATACTACCCCATAATACTCTCAAGTTCTGTGTAAATCTGCCTAATTTTGTCCTGTGATACCTGATGCCACCTCAGGGGAATTTTAAATTTATTGCTTTCTTTTGTACTGTTTTGTAATGGGTTTACGTGGCAAGGTTTTGGTAGTGGGGGGGCCACAGGGGTGGCTTCTTTAAAAGTTGCTAGAAG
>JAVKLA010000005.1:14988984-15100917 GCA_034782735.1 Sagittarius serpentarius | reverse complement strand
CCTGTTTAATCAAGGAGGGGGAGTGAGAGAGCGGCTTTGGTGGGTACCTGGCGTCCAGCCAGGGTCAACCCGTCACATGTTTGGTATGTCACTTTGTACAGCAGCTATCCACAGCTCAAAACATAGATCTGTCCACATAAAATCACGTTAGTAATACTTCAGTTCCTAACACATTTCATCGTTCAAAGGCTAAAAATTTATTTAGAATGAGTCAGTTGGTTAATTTGGTTTGCATAGTATTTTCAGGTCTGTCTTTTTAGGATTTGGGAAGCAGGATTATTTATTTTAACAGTAACACTGGAAATGCAGTCAACTTACTGCAAAAAGAGATTTCTAATAGACAAAATGTAAGATCCAAGCAACTGTACCACTAATGTGACGTAAAGAAGGAAAAGACAACGGGGGATAGACTAGCATGGATATTGATGGGGAGGCAGAAGTTTAAAGACACTGCAGAAGAAAGGCTGAAAGCATCTTGAGCTCTTGTCCTAACACAGACGCTGCACAGAAAATAGAAGAAAAGCACTGAACCTGCTAGTTTATGATCAGGCTAGATTAACAAAACATCTGGATGAGGCTACACTACTAATTAAAAACTAACTATATTTTTCTTGCATCTGCTTAGTATAATGTTTATTTTAAAAGGGATATATGGAATTCTGTATGGCAGGGGTTTACATCGCAATACATCGAAGGTAGTATGTTTAGCTGCCACTTTGTCTCTTCCCTTGCTCCCAAAAGGCAAAAATAAAAGCTGTACTAGTTGAGATCTGCAACAGTGGTTCTCTGCCCTGGATAAATTTAATACACACACTGTCAGTAAGATATTTTAATCTTGATGGATGAATGTGTTGTAGGCCATCAAGATAATCTGTTTACAGTAGACATAAGTTTTTAGTGAACCAGTGACTTCTGTCAGTTGACTTTGAAATAGCGGTGACTCTGGTATCTACCCGTATGTTATAGGAAACAGTTTGTGCAGTGTTGTATACCTTGACCGCACTTTTCCATCTGTGCTTAAGCAGCAGCTAGGGCTTTTTTCTTTTGTTGTGGAGAACACTCGTTTTTTTCCTTATTGGTTTGAACAAATAAACAAAACTCTAGCCTAGACCTGCTCCTCTCTTCTTTTTTCCAGATTATGTATATATTTGTCAGAGTTTCCCAATTCCCAGATCACAATTTTTTTCTTCTTTCACATTATTGAAATAAAATAGCTTATTTTCTTTGGGTTGTCTGGAGAGTTTCTTCCCTTATTCTTTCTGAGGTAGTTTGTTCTAGATTCATTGTAGAAACTTTAGGTGTCTTGGAGCCTTTGGCGTGATGCTCTCCTACAAATTCCCTTTGGGTTTAGAAACTGCTAGCATCTCTTTGTAAGGCTCTGCTCTCCATTTTTCAAGCTTCTGGTCTCTTCTTTTTTGGTAGAGCAAATGATCTCTCTCTAAAAGGAGATCCCTTCCCATTTTAACTTTATCTGATGCCTTTTTCTCTCATCTAACCCACAACCTGCACCTGAAAATCTGAGGAGACAAACAACTGGGCAAAAAAAAATAGTCTGAGCACTGATTCCTCTAAATGGTTAGTCTCTGCTTTGCTTTGTTTGGTTTTTTTTGTTTTGTTTTGTTTTAAAATCATGATTATGTGATTATGAAGCCATTTTGGGCAGTGCAGAGCCTTTCTGAGCTTGTTTTTTGTTTTCATTCAATCACAGCTTGAATAGTATGGCTTTAGAGACTTAGTGTATCTGCTTCGCTCAGGTCTTGGATGAGAGCCAATTGTCTGCCACTTGATCTGTACACAACGTAAAATTATTCAAAGTGGGCTGATAAAGTGCATGGAATGACTGAGGAGAGCTGGTGATGATACTGCTGCCTGTAACTCAATTTATTGTTATTTTGTAGCTTGGGAAATATATTGTATTAGCTGCTGCCTTGGGATTTGCAGGCACTAATTTTCATTCATTTTTATCTTTTTTCAGCCAGGATGCTATGATCTATTCCTCTGGATGTGGTTCTACTTACAGTGCCAGCTTTTTGTTGCCTCTGAAATTAGGACAGTCCAAAAATCTTCAGTGAGAACATAAGTGCTTGCTCGCTAAGCGGAAGTTCACTGTACGTCTGTGTGCTGATCAATACAGTTTATCTAATTAACTCATAAAAGCCATTCAAGGTGGTGTTCTTTGAATCTGTAATGGGTGTTGGTCCTGAATAGCCAAGCGTTTACCTCTGTGCCACAGCACTTGAGGTCAACCAAAAGTTGAAGTGTTAGCTCTCTGTCAGGTTGGAGTGGCTTGAACTGAGAGGCCTTCAGGAAGAGCTGCTTGGTTGTAAAACTTTTCTTTTTTTTTTCTTCTTGTTCTTCTTCTTCTATTTTTTTTTTATTTGGACTTTAACAAATATTACTGTAATTTGCATTCTTCTGGGCTGCGAAGGCTGATTGAGTATGTGGTAGGGTAACTATAGTATGGAGGGGTTTTCTTTTTATTTGAACTTGGGATGCGATTTGTATGTTCTAATAAATTCTGTAAATGAGCCCAGATTTCTGGATATGTAATTTCTAAATAATCAAAATAAACAAGTGATAACATTGCTGTTTCTGCAGCTGTTTTTCTCTTATGGCCTAGAAGGCACTTAGTGTAAAACTCATCTATCTTATTTTGGTGATATTATTTCCATGATCAGTTTTGTATGAGGAGTGATAATGGTGGTATCAGCCTGACCTTGGGGGTGCGGTATGGATGTGTAAAGGTACAGATTTGCTTTTAAAAATGGACGAAATGGGTCCACTTGCAAAAATTTCAGATAGCAGAGACAAAGACAGATAGATCCCAAATAAGAAAATATTTCAAATTGACTGGAGAGAAGCAGAGAGGGGAAAGAAAGAAAAATCCCAACACCTTGTGGTGGAAGTTTTATCAGCTTGTGGAATGGAACACTCATTAATGATGCTAGAATTTTTTTTTCTGTGAAGTCTGATTTTATTTAAATTCTTCTTTTTGCTATATTAAACAAATTTTTGTTGCTACTTTGTTGCCAAAAGTAAAAATAAATTATGTGGTAGAATACCATCAGAAAGAAATGTCTTTTTGTATCTCTTAGAGCATCCAGGGACTTGAAGTCTGCAGTGAAGTAACATATCTTAGGTTTTATTTTTAACATCTTGTTGATGTAGGTAGCAATAAAGTATAAATCTAATAATCTGTAGTCATCCATTGAAAAGCCTGTCTGGAGGCTTGCTTATGGAATGGGTCAGTTGATCACTTTATTCGAAGCTCTGTGGATTTTGTTTTGCCATAAAATCCTGCCTTGTTAATACCTGTTTAAACAATCCATTTTAAATTTTAACAGGGTTAAGCATCTTCAGAAGGAATTAAAAAAATTGTTGGATTAGGAGATTGAGAACCATATTTAGTCAGTCAGTGTCAAGAATCTGTAGTCGGGGAAATTAACTTTAGTTTGCACCTCCAAATTATCAATTTTATATCTGCCCAGAAGAGGGTAAGCAACTGAGAGCTGCATTCTAACATTCCTTCATGGGGAAGAATTAGAGTACTAAAGGGATAAGCTTTCTCTACAAAGCTGTCCAAAGCTTTAGTCTCCTCCATACCACAAAAATTTCTGTGGTGTAGCTTTCAGTACTGACAACACAAATGTGTTATCACAATGTGTAATGAAGCATCCTGTTCATATTGAACCATACTGGGTCAGAGTATGAAGAGAAAATCCATACGGAATTGCGAGTGTGCTAGTCCTTAAGGAGAAAAGTACATATACTTTCTTTTAACTGGTGTAATAAAAAGTAGTCTATATTCAAAGACTTGTCAAAGTAATTTTTTTCTGAATTTTCTTAAAGGCAGTCTCTTCAGAGAAATATTTTTGCAGTGTTCTGAATACCTGGTTGAGCCCTGCAGTAGACGTTTTTGATCACACTGTGCCACTGTTCTTTGGTCTATTTGATCTTTTACACTGCCTTCATACAGTTTAAACATAAATGTGTTGGAAAATACTGTTATGATAACCTTAATATTACAGGGTTAGCCTTCCTCCGCTTGTTTAAAACAAGCTTTAAAATAAGTAACAGTATATCCAGTACATTGCATGATTTCTATGATCAACACCAATGTCATATGTTGCACTAAAAATTTGTTTTAAAATAACAGTGTGATTGTATAGTTGGAAATGAAGAGCTATTAAAGCTGTTCGTGGAGCCTTTATGCAGTACAGCATAATTCTTAATGACATGTCAGAATTTTTTTTACTGTAACTTGACTGGGTCTTTCAGTTGTCAGGTGGATATTCGGTGTTTTCAGTTCTTAGCCACTGTGCGGTTCTAAGTTGTACTTAATAGCCGTTTTCAAGACTACACTGAGTACAAAATTAGATAATTTGGTGTTTGGAAGTGCTCATTGGTGTTTTATCATAGGTTATTGAGTTGGTTTTTAACTGGGAAACCCCCCCAGTACCCCAGGGAGTTTAGTTGATGCTGTCATCCTGTCTTGATAGCTGGAGAACTGAGCCACAGAGGGAAAGATACGTGTGGCCTAAACGAGAACTGCTATGGGCTTTTGGTGATGAGGTCCAAGAGACTAGATCAGCAGCTTATTCTCCAGCACACTGCAGCTCTGGAGCTGCCCAGAACCTGGGAGGTTTCCCAGCTGCCGGCCTGGCCTTTCCTGCAGCAGCTGAACTTCTGCCTGTGTTGGGACGCGAGTCTGGGTGGGCAGACAAGTCCTCTGGTAGCTGCGGCTGGGGAAGCACCTGCTGACGGGGATGGGCAATGGTAAAGGAAGTTTTGCATAGTCCTTGCAGTCACGCAGTGGAGCCAGTTGTGGACACACGGACATTTCAAAGATGTGTCTTGAAAGCTCTGAGAAGCATCTACTTCAGATGTGAGAACTGAGATTCTTCTTGGAGGCTTCTCCGGTCTGTATGTTTTGGGAAGAACAAGTGGCATGCACTTTACCAGGTGCGTGATCACTGCTAACTTGCAACCCCCCCACCAAAGCATGAGGATGATAAACTCGTTAAAGTAGTAATAATAATTTTTTAACTTTGGTTAAAAAAAAATCTAGTTTACCTTCTTCTGTTTTCAGAAATTTCTGAGGCTTTGTATGTACAATATATGTAAAGAAAGAAAAAAGTCAGATTGCAGCTCTTGTGTCATAGAATGGTTAATCCCAAATTGTTGAAGTTTACTTTGGTTGTAAACAAGTGGACATAGTCTTAAGGCTGCACAGGTCTTACTGGTATTTCCATAGGTGGCACTACGGTCTCTGGCGAGGACAGGATCTTAAAATGATGCTGGCATCCGTGACGTTATTCTTTGCGTTTTTTGGGTCACAAACCTCCTGACTCCAGAGCTCCTGGTGAATTCATTTTTCGGTTGCCTGTCTGTTCTGCTTCGACAGGATCTTGTGAAGCAAGTGACAGCACAAGGGTGCATCTCCCTCTTAGTAACAGTTGTTCCCCGGGGTGTCTGTGCTGGGGTGCTCTGCCAGGCGCTGTCTGTTGTGAGAGCAATGAGGTATCAGCCCAGGTTAGCCTGGTGGGTGTTTCCGCTTAGTCGTTACAAATGCTAGGTTGGTAATTAGTAGATATTAAAAAATTGAAGGAAAATGAAATACTACTTTGAAAAGTATGCTTGGAATATATGTTATAATTTATATTTAGAGGCAGGGCACTAAAAAAAGAAAATCCAGGTATGCATAGCATTTTCCATGTCCGATTTCTAACCCATGTATGAAAGTAGTGATTTAATACTTCATTCTTTGTGACAAAAATGATTCAAAGAGCCATGTTTTTCAGGGCTTTTGATCTGAAGGTTTCCGAGGGTGTTCCAATACAGCTTAGACAACTAACCGGGAAGATAATCCGTGCCATAAATCCTTTTTTTCCGGGTTTTTTTTACCCCTCACACTCACCTCCGCGCACCCGGGGGCAGCGGTGGCGGTAAGAATGGCCCGGTAACCGTGTCGGCTCCCGCTGAGGAGCGGCGCCCCCCGCCACCTCCCCCTTCCCCCCCCCCCGCCCTCCCGCGGAATGGTTCCGCCCGCCGCCGTGCCCAGTCATGTGCGCGGGCCGGCCCGGCCCGCCGCCTCCCGCCTCGTCCCCTCAGAGCGCGGCTGGGCCGGCCCTCGCACAAGCACCGTGGCTCCTGCGGCCTCCTTCCGAACAAAAGGGCTTAGGGAAATAAAATCATTTGGTTAATAAGACTGTGGAAGGCGAGGGCAGGCGGTCTCGGTTGTGAATATTTTCTGATTTTTCCAGAAATCAAGCAGAAGATTGAGCTGCTGATGTCAGTTAACTCTGAGAAGTCGTCCTCTTCAGAAAGGTACAGCTGCATCTCTTGCATGAACGATTCATGGTGTAGCATTGCCAAGCAGCGGCGCAGGGCTTTTTTCTTTTCCTTATCAAGTTTGCTAGCATTGTTTACGTATTGCATGCTCGTTATTGTTCCGTATCCGTTGAACCTCTCTCTTTGGTTAAGCTTTGTGCATTTTTGCAGAGATTTATTGATTTCATTTTTTAATGAAGCCTACTGGGCTGCAGCATGCATATCATAGTACAGCAGGCTGCTGGTTTGTGTGTGCTGGTGTTGCAGACCTTGCTTCTTTTCACTGTCATACAAACAGCGGCTCGTTTTCTAAATTCGTTTTTAAAAGACCTCGCGTTTTCGTTGTGTTGCAGGAAATCGTTCCGCGATTGCAAAGGGTTCATTTCTATTTAGATGGATAGGAAATATAACTTGGTGAAGCGTTTCATGTCCTGTTATGTGGAAAGGGAGTGTCCTTTGCAAAGTAGCTCAGGAATCGCAAATCCTCCAATTAGTCACGTTCTGTAAGATAGATGTGATCCTTGTTCAAGTCTGTGCTAGGAAATGGAGCAGTCGCTGCATGCAGTAATGGTTCATGCCTGCAGGTAAGGACAAAATGACTCAGAAGTGTTTTTAAAGCAATTATTTTATCTGTCAATCAGATTATTACAAATTCAAGTAGCGCTTTCATTTTAAAGAAATATTTCGAGGTACTAAATGCACATTAAGTTTTCTGATGTGAAATAACCTCCTGGTGATTATTTTGTTGATTTTTAAAGGATCCAGCCCTGCTCACTTCTATTTTGCTTGTGACTGAATTTTAGGAGAGATTTTTATTTTCAGAATTGCTTAAATCCAGAACAACATTTTTTTTCCCCAAAAATTATTTACAGTAATCATTTTGGCTGTATGCAAAAGACCATCCAAATGTTCTGTTTGGCTATTTTAATATTGGATGTTGGCAAAAAAAAATTATTAATTTTAAGCACTCAGACTTTATGTTTAGCTGAAATTATCATCTAAAGTACATTTTATTGAATGGCTCAGCATAAAGACATGATGCGCTGAAAGCTATCTTAAAAGAAACAGGCTAAAAGACATCTTTCAGAATGCACAAGTGCTGTGTGGCATGCATGGTTTTAAAAAACAAAATGAGCAGTTTAATTTGGTTTATAAGTATATTTGTGTAAGATACATAGAAGCAAACTGCATTGCCTTTCACTAGCTGTAGTATAACAAAATATCAGCAATGAGAGATACAGAAAATGGTGGGGGGGAATGGGTTGTTAAGTCACCTTTCCAAAATGGAGATATATAAGAAGAGCTTTGAGAGATATTTTATTTATTTATTCAAAATTAAGAATCATGAAAGAAAATGTTAATGTTTATTTGTTTACCTCTATCCCACCCTGATGCCTAAATTTTTTAAATACAAGACTAATAAAATGGTGGTGATAACAGAGAGGATGATGGGGTGAAAATAGTAAAGGAAACAGGTGTTAACTTGATTTTGGAAAAGCTTTTGTTGGCATTGCTGGGGGAGGGAATTTAGTATATAATGTAGATATTTATTTTACCAATATGAATGGTATGCAGCACCCTAAAACTGATCAGTCTGTTTTTGAGCAAAACATGCTCATAGTTGAACTAATGGTAGTCCTAGATGAATAGGTCCCTGTAAAAGATTATAACACATGATTAGAAAAAGATGCATTTGTCTGAGATCCATTTAAATGCCATTCATTTAAAAAGTAAGATTTTATAACAGCATGATACGTTATCTTGCAATAATGATTAAAATGTGAACGTTATATATGCACATAGATTTCTTTTGAGGATTTAAATATGTGGTACTGTTCACCTGGAGATTGATTTGACACATCAGCTGCACAATTTACGTGGTCAGTTATAAATGAAAACAGTATATTATCTGAGATTTTTTTTAAATAACCACATTCTTTTCACCTATCTAAAAATAGACTGAATTTTTTTGCAAGCTGTTATGAAACAGTGCTGTCTATCCTATTAGCTGTCAGTTCCTTTTAAGGCCCTTTCAAAATTACTGTATAAGATTTTTTTTAAGGAAAAAAAAAAATAGTATTGAGTGTCTGAACTACTAAACTGTCCTCAAGCTGCTGTAGCAAAATTGCAGTGTGTGTTTATACCACACAGATGTGAAATTATGTATGTTTTTGACAAACACATAAAGGTAATTCATAGTTGCATATTTTATTACCAATTTTTACCCTTGCTCCTAGTGGTTGGACTTTTTGAGAAGCTTGCATTATCCAGGTGGAAGTGCCAGGTGGAAGTGCCAGGTGGAACATCTGAAAGAGTCCATCCATGGCTTGTTTCCCACATTAGCAGAGGCTGCTAGACAGTGCTTGCATAGCAGGAGGGGAGGGGAGAGGAGGTGCTCTGTGCATTTACAGAAACTGATGAAATGGGGCTAGAGAAGGAATGAGACAGAAGCCTGTTATTTGCCTCTTTCTTTGGTCTTTATTTGTACAAGACAGTTTAGTGTTTGTAGGTTTTCCTACTCACTTAGCTAGTTCAACATGTTATCCTATACTAGAGGAAAAAAAAATTATGAGAAGGGAGCTGGAATATAATGGATGATTTGGCTGTTGTGGAAGCTCAGCATGTTGGAAATGCTGCAGCATTCTCTTAGGATAGTTTGTTTTGTTTTTAAGAGGCTTTTCAGAGACATTAGCAAGAAAGTGAGATGAACCCTTTTGTTGAGGATCCTCCTGAGATGTTAAAGACATTGCAGCCTTGAAAGTAAATACAAACCTGAGACATTTTTCATAGTGAGATTCGTCCTTCTTTTCCCCTTTCCTGCTCCCTAGAAAAACTGTAATTGCAGATGGGGGTGGATAAGATATCTCTGTTTTGCTGTGTTATGGGATATTTCATTAAGCAGGCAAAATCAGACAGCATCTGTAAGTCTTAAATTTCTGAGTAGTTAATGCTGCCCATGTATGTGTTAGCAGCTTGTGACAAAGTTCTCATTCCTTGTTGATAAGGTAACCTGGGTAACTACGGATGCATGTGTGCACATGGATGGTTACAGTGGATTAGGTAACCTACTGTAGCTCGTTACGCTGAATTGATTTGTTTGGATGCCTAAGCTTTAGGTATACTGTGGAAATGTTTTCCCACAGCATGCTTATAATGTGACGCACACCTGGTTTCTGTATGTAGTCAGTAGTAATTTAACTGCTGTGTGCCCCTGTGTTCTTTATGTTTCAGTGGAGGCTGTGTGAGGTTACTTGTCCAAGCCTTGCAAATGTCATTAAAAAGCAAGTAGCAGCAGTCAGATGGAGGAGGATGGTCTTTCAAAAACCCTCTAAGAAAGCAAAAATGCTTTCATTTCTGTTGTATGAGTTACTCTTCTTGTGTACAGTAAGGTTAACCCTTTGAGCTGTACAGATTTTCTTTTTTGCCTTTTTAAGGGCTTTGTGGAACTCCTTGCAAGTTTCTGTTTAATTTTGAGAAAAGTCAGTTCTTCCACCTGGATCACTTTCTGCTCTTTAGACTGCAAACCTAATGTATATAGTATTTTTCTTTTTCATACTTTAGCACAAGGAACTTGGTATTTTAGCTCTGATTTTTGGATTCTAAATTTACGTCATCTTAGCAATGCAGTTTGACCACAGGGTATTACTGGTAAAGTTTATTAGCAAGGCTGATAAGTCTGAAGTATTTCACCTGTTCTTTTCGCATCTTTCTGCAAAGGCTGCATATGCACGTTTCTTTAAAGTGAATTTCTGCTTCAGTGTGTTAAAAAAAAATTAATAGCAGCCACTCATGAGGAGTCTTAAAAGTCTGAGTGTATAATTCAGTTTTTGTGATTTTGAGGAGTTTTATAAACAACAGTAAAGGGAAGATAACTTTCAAATGACAGCACGACAGCAAAGTTTGGGTTATTCAATGTGTAGAAGCATTTGGGGTGGGATGATGCAGGCAAGGTTTAAGGACAGCTAGTTTTGGTTTTGTTTTTTTTTTTTTTTTGTTTGGTTTTTTTTTTTTTTTTTTTTTTTTTTTTAGCCTTGGGCTCTGTATACCCCTTTCTATTTGTAATTTACCTTTGCAGAGCAAATTAATGTATTTCTCAATGCCTTTACGTGGTTTCTTCATCAGGTCATGCCAAGAATGCAGTCAGGGATAAAGAGAAGGAGGAAGAAACCTAAAATAATGAGGAGGAAGGAAAAAGGGAGGCTGAGTACCGTCTGCTTCCTTTTCTAAGAGACCTAATGTTAGTTGATATAAAGAGGCATTGTGAAACAGGTTTAGGAACACGTTGGATTTTTTTGTTCTTTTTTTTGTGTGTGTATGTTTGTCTTTTTTTAATTTAATTTAATTGCGGATGCATTACTTCTCCTAAGGCAGAAGTGTCACTTGTAATGAAGTACAGAAATAAAACACATGTTTAAAAGTAGAAGAATTATCAGCTCACAACATTCAGTATGAGCTCACACTGCTATGTGTCACATAAATGTTTTGGAATAATTATTAGATAATAGGGCATTATAATTCTATTGTTATTTATGTAACTAACATTGAAGCAATAAATAATTATCAGAATAATGCAACTATTTCATCAGTTCCACTAACTTTTAAACATGTTTTTAAAATACTGTCTTTTTTTTAGCTGTCTTCCTGCTTTACTTTTTTTTTTTTTAAAAGTGTAAAAGAAATTTTGCATAACTTCCATTTCAGGGCAGTTCAGATTTATTTTTAATAGTCACACAACTTCAATTTTTCAGTTTTGTTTAAAATAATATATGAACAGTGTATATTTTCCCCTTTTTTCTAAACTGCAAACTAATACTGCTATTCATTGTATTTTATCTCAGAAATAGGGAGGAAATCATCCTATCTTAATGTGGGCCATAAGCTATTTGTCCGGGGAGGCACCTTATTCTACCACCAAACTCTGGTGACAGTGTGCCTGTATAGCTCTCTTAGACTAGATGCTTAATTATAGATTACTAAAATTGGACCAAAATAAATCCTATGTTTTGTGTATTTTTCATGTTAAAGGTTTCACAGGCTCATTGTTTTAGCATGCAGGGCTTTTAAGTGAAGTATGAAAGGGGTGTAGAGACAAGGAATGCTGCAACATGCTGTTTTGCTTGTGTAGAAAAAAAATGGAAATAGCCTATATAGAAGCAGCCGCTTGTGGAACAGCCTTTTCACTCAAGGTGATATTTTTAGGGGACACTGCACTCCATTTTGAGTTGATAGCGCCTGTATCAGTTCATCAGCAGGCTTTCGAAATATTTAGAATTTGAAGTGTATTTTATTTTTCAGTGATAGACTTTGCTTATTTCTGTGTCTGGAATTTCTGCTATATGTAAGAAAATCATGTACTTCGATATTTAATTATAAGTGAACTGTATCATTACTGTCCCTACTATTCAGGTGATCTTCTGTGTACTACTTGATTTTTTTATTCCTTGTTTATCTTAAAGAGCTTTTCATCATGCAGTTATTTGTGAGATATTTATTACAGGGAGGTTTCTAATATACCTTCTGAAAACACAAATCTCAGTTTGTGGCACTTACTGTTGGAACTAAAATAAGAGAATTTTGGGAAAGGGAGAGATTGCAGGTGCTGGGGGGTTGTACAAGATCTTCCTGTATGAGGACTGTTCACTGGAAACTGATTCCAGCAATCCAGTGACGATTAGAACACAGTTAATGGCTGAAAAAACATGTATGTAAAAAAATTGAAAACTATGACTTCAACAATATACTTTCTAAGGTAAACATATGTATTCCAATTCTACTTCAGGGTAAAACGTCAGTGAAAAAGTAATGGGTCATTTTAAGCAAAGCCTTTCATTACAAATTCAGTCTGTTTCATGACTTGAAACTTTTTACCTAATCACTGTCTTAATCATGACTTCACTAAAATGTCCATGCCAGGCCCCTAGACAGATGGTAAGGGAACGTTACCTGATAGATTGCATAAAAAAAGTGTACTTACGCCAGATGACTGCAGTTCTGTTGTCACTGTACTGTGTTACAGGATAAATAATTTGTGGGTTTCTGCATCTTCACATTATATACTTACAAATGAATAATAATATATTTAGATGTTCATATAATTCAGTAAATTTACTGTGATGTGGTATGTGTATTTTCATTGACCTGCAGTTGATGTAGCTACCGAGAGACGCTAAGCAACAGGTTAAGAAAATGTATGCCTATTTAAGCATTCCATTTTGTTGCATGTGTTGTGTATTATGAGCGTATTATCAGGAAATTGTGGCATCTTTTAGCTTTTGAGTTGCTGTGAATCCTGCCATACAGTTCAGAGGATACCCATCAGTCTTTCAGTTTGATTGAAAACCACCTTTTCTATCCAAAGGGTGTTGTGACTAGAAGGTCTTTTACTAGTTCTGTCTTTAGGAGTTTTACATTCCTGAGCCAGTATCTGCCCCAAGTGCTTCTGTATTTTCTTCAAGACTCACCCTTAGGCTTGGGTAAACTCTCTGACAAAATCTAGTCACTGTTACCTCATCTAGGATGCCTACCAAACTCATGCTGCTGGTTGTGACTAGATTGATAGTGAATTGCTATTTCCCTTTCTTTTGCTTCACCCTTTTTCTCTCTTTTTATTATTTAAAGCTCCAAGCTCTGCCTGTTATATATGCTACAAATGAAGGAGTGCCAGTTCTTTACCAAGTTTGTCTACACAGCTTTCCTCATCTGATTATAGCTTTAGGTCAGTCAGGCTGGTTGATGGCTTCTTTTCCATGACTGGACAGTGTTCAAGACCAGAACCACATCCCATGTAGGTGTTTTGTTTGTATGAAATTTTAACCATTGGTTTTAATAGGATATTCAAAGGCACTTTAAATAACCTCTCTGTACTGATAAATGTGTCCTAACTCTAACTTCATCTTGTCTGCTAAAACAACAAATGACTGTAAATTGGTGATACCCTCATTTACTGAAAGATCATATTTTCTTCTCTTGAAAGCTTGTGAAACATCTGCATTTTAATGTTGTGTTAGTTAATCTTGAATACTTTTTTCCCAAAACCTGCAGCAGCGTAATTCTGTGGAGGAGAATTTCTTCAGGTTACTTCTTATTTGGCAAAATGTCATTGGAGTAACATGAAACATTTTAAAAATTCAGTGCTTTGTTTTCATGAAACAAGTTCCTATGCCCCAAATCTACTGGGATGTTCATAGCCTTCCGACGAAGGACTTGTCCTCACTTCTGTTGCTCAGTACTACTATGCATGGGGATAGAGTAGTGTATATCTTTTTTGGGGGCAAAGAAGGCTATATTAGTACAGAAACTCTTAAGATATGTGTTTGTTCTGTGTTGTCAAAGCTTAAGTATTAGCAGTAGTTCTGGCAGAAACTGGGAGAATTGTTTTTGTCATTAATACTACTATAAAGAGAGCGTGTTATTTTTTTTTTGTAACCACTGTACCAGAATATCCAGCAGTGATTTTTTTTTTTTTTTTTTAATGGAGGTGGAAAAGGGGTCTGAAATTCCTATGGGTTTCAGTGGACAGCTGTTTTGTTATGCTGTATTGAACATCAGGACCTGCAGATTCTTGTTGTCTGTCATCTTCAGCTGCTATGGCCACTGTCCACAGAAGCATTCAGTTCCTGCCATGCCGACATACCAAACACACCTATCAACCTCTGTTTATTCCATGCCATGAACTAGAATGGAAGATGTTTGGCATTAGCTCTGCTTTTTATGAATCCTTCTATAAAAGGATTACCTTACCCATAGGAGGCCACATGTGGTGGTTTCCTCAGAGTGGTGCTTTGTCATCCCCAATATGACAGCGTAAAGCCTTTCTGACAGCTCCTATTGCGTATGTGACAAGAATCAGGAATTTCCACTGCTGCTTGGTGTCTTAGCTATGAGAAGTGTCTGCTCCCGAGATGACTGTAATACAGCTTTGGACCAAGACTTCCCTAAGAAATATGAAAAGGATCATCAACCATAGTGATTCTGAAGTACATTTTTATCAATTAAAACATTTCATTCTAATATAAATAAGAGTGCAAACAGTCTTTATATACTTATATATAAGTGAGACTGTCTGAAGTCTCACTTGACTCCTTCCCAGGTAATTAATGTTTCGGAGTATTAGTCTAGCAAGCCAAATAAAAAAAGATACTGCCTTCCTTATAATGGTTATGTTTCACAACAGAAGTGAAAAAGTGCAGAACTTACAAAGAAATTATTGGTGATCAAGGAAGAAAAGTCCTTTCTTACAAGTACTCTTGATACCTGTGGGTGGATTACTGAGATGATGAATTAGCATAGGCCCTGTTCCTTGGGTACACCAGCTGTAGTATGCTACCAGAGAACGCATGTGTTTTTGTGCAGATCACTATTATTTAAAGGTGCTGTTTCTTTTTAAGGAAATCTGTTTACAAGTTTCTCCAAGGCAAACTTATTAAATATGTTCCTGTAATTTAATTTACATCTACTTTGTTTCATCTGTATTTTTGCTTTATTTGTGTTACTCTTCCGTTATAACGGTGTACAGTTGAGTCCTGACTTGAAAAGAAAGCACATAGGAAAGATCGGGTCAAGATTCCCTTCAAACATGTTTAGCACATAGGAATTTCAAGGGCTGTTAAAAGAACCAGAGGACATCCAATTGAAGTAGAATGGTGCTTGAGAATACCAATACATATTTTTTTTACTAGCATTTAAATAGTCAGTGATTTACAAAATACCGTAGCAAAACTCCATGGAGTGTGTCCAGTAGATGCCAGGACAGCTTTAGCAGGTATAGGTTACTCCGAACTCGAACCTAAAGCAGATTTATACACTTCACCTTCAAAGTGTTACTGATAGCTTTGTTAAGAAGCTTGCTGAAGGTGTGTATATTTTTAGCCATGCCTGTTAGAGGTAGCCAAATGTGGAGGGCTTTGGGTCCCAGGGGCATGCCTCCTGTCCCAGCTAAATAGGCAAATGCAAGACTGCTGCAGTTCTGTCCCCAGGGCCACCCAGTAATGAAACTGAGTCCTTATTCCCAATAGGTATGTGTGCATGCACACACGCTCACATACAGAAAATGTGTATGCAGCTGGCCACACAGATCAACAGAGACTCAAACCAGTGCTTTTTTTGGCACCCACATAAACATACACAGAGCACTCGAGCAAGAACTGCACAGACAGCCCAGTCCTGTTCCTCCTTTCCAGCTCCTCAGGATGGAAGTTCACTAGTGACATTTTCACAGAAACTCACACACATGCTATATGGGTCCCCTGAGTAGCCAGTTTTAAATGGTCTGTGTAGTTGCTGAAGTCTTGACCTGTTGGTGTCCCCCAGTTGTTGGCACCTGTAGGCTCATGAGCCCCTCTACTTGCTGGCCAGCCTGGCTTGAAGTTGGCTTGAGTTCATACATACACAGTCAGAATAGAAAGTGCATCCACAAAGAAGAAAGAAATAGGGTTTAATGAGAATGTAGAATAGACGCTCGTGATAAAGGGCAGGGCTCAGTCAGGCAAGTGCACTGACCAGCCATCCGTTTGCACTGGACCTGCCCTATTTACCCATTTTCCCTGCTGTTTTCCCATACTTTCTCCCTTATCTAACTTTATGCCTGTGTTTCTCTGCCTCTAGTGCCTTCTCCTAAACATTTAATAGTCTTGCATATTCTCACAGTCCTGTGGTAAGTTTTACACAATCTCAAAATGTTTTTCCTCCTTGCATCCCATAATAAGTCCTCTACCCATAAGGCAATAACCTTTAGTTTTCAAGGTGTTTGTGGGGAGAGAGTTTCCTCCTTGACTCATCTTGGTAGGTTTCACACTGGGGGAATATGGTCTAATTGATGGTCTTGGGAGTAGCTGATTCAGGTGCTCCATTTTCACTGTTTAGGTGGTTATGGTTTCTCTACCTATGCTTGCTGGATCTGTTTCTATTAGGATTAGCCTTTAATCAGATAACTTAACACTGATCTCCCAGGGCCCTAGTAGCACCTGTCAAAACTGGATCTAGGTCTGTTTGGATTTTTGGCCATTTGACATGGGCATCCAAAAGATTGAGATCAGCCGAGGATACAAAATGCACAATTCCTTTGCTACTACTTCTCAGTGTCGTGGAAATTCAGTATTGCAGAGTTTTGTCTACTACTTAACTCCTGTTCAGTTTATAGATGTATATTTCTAGAACGGAAAAGTGAAGTATCTTCTTTCAATGTGTTAAATACATACTCTATGCTTCGGACTTACACCTGATGGAGATGTTAGGCTCGTACATCTAATGAAGGCAAAGCTCAGCAATGACCACAAGCAAGTAGTGCTACTTAACTGTGCTGAACTTGTCCTCTGTGCTTGTTGCAAAACCCATTCGAGGTAAGATAGCACAGGAATGAATAGTAATAGTAAGGAGTTCTGGAGCATAAACCAACAGACTAGACACCCTGCATCTATGCGTTCTGGTCCATAAAAGAGCTGTCTGATAATAGCAATCAAAAAGTATTTCTTGGGCCAGTTTAAAAAAGGCAAAAAGCAATCATATATCCTTGTTTAGAAGGAGAGTAATGTCTCCAAGGTGAACAGGAAGGCCAGTTGTTAATTTGACCTGCAAGCATTGCTCAGTTCCTTTGCAAGGTAGCTGAGCAGGCAAAAAACAGACGCACAATGTCTATTAGCCAATATTTGGCTATCTAACATCTGTATTCAGAAAACCTGGCATGTATTATTTCTACTATAAGAGCCCAAGAGCTAGCTAATGCTTGAGGCTTTGCCAAGTTGCTTCTCTCAGGAAGGAAAATAGATTGTGATTTGAGGGTTGTGAGATTTTTTTTTTGTGTGTGTGTATGTGCACTCCTGTTTATTTACAAAGCATGTAAATGGAGCTCTGTTTGCTTCAGCAGAGTAGAAACAAAGTGCAACAAGCAGCTATTTTGCTGATGTTTTCAAGTCTGCCTGTCTAGCAAGTACTGTACTAACCCCCTTCCAAACTTCCAAAAAACCCACCCAAAAAAACCCACACAGCTCTCCCTCTTGAGATCACAGGCACAGCATGTTTTGCTGGTTTTTTTCTGCTTAGAACAAAGGTGTATATATAACTGCAAGTTTCCCCCAGCTCCTTTGATTTCATAATCGTTACTTATAAAATTCTTAATTTTTCACACACTTTAGAGTCTGACTGGATTTGATGTGCAAGTGCTTTGGAGAGTGTTTTGGGGTTTTTTTTTGTGTGTGTGTGTTTTTTTTTAATACAGCTGTTGTGTAAAAGACCTTATGTTCTTTTTACTTAGACTAAAAGAAGGGCGTTCAGCCCAACCATCAGCCTTGATTGCAGCCAAATACAGAGTTCTTCAAAGACCTGCTTGAGCACAGACATTTTTTTAGGATAACACCATACCTAAAATATAACTTTCAAAAAAAGTCTTTGTGTGCTATAATACCTTTATTCACTTTCTGAACTCTGCAGTTCGTTCCCAGGTCATATTGCATGGCATCTGAAGACTCCTGCCCTTTACTGCAAATAGCTCTAGTCAGGCCTTTGCCATGGACAGGTGTGAGCTGCTTTAGGATCTCTCTTCCCAGGCTTCTGCCAGTTCTTCACTGGACTTCTCTAGGGCAAGAGTGTTTAGATTTAGTCTGTCCTGGGTGTTGGTTTTTTTTTTTGTTGTTGGTTTTTTTTTTCCTTTCTAAATGAACGCTTTTCTTCTCTAGAAAGCCTGACTCTAGGTTATCGCATGGTGCTTCGTCACCCTGCTCCGTTGGTCTAAGCCTGTATGAGTCAGCTGGAACTGACGTACATGTCTTCCTTAACTCCTGAAAGCTTCCGAGCCTCACAACTTCTTGGCTCTCTAAACTTCTTTTAAGACCTCAATGTTTTGTCTACAAGTAGCAGTTCACGTGTGTACTGTTGCCCACAAAAAGTAACCGAACATTCAGTTGCAGTGGAGTTTTATATGCAAGTTGTATCAACAGGAGGTTTATCCCAGAGCTTTCCCTTTACCCCCCACCTCAGTCCTCATCCTTCTTGTCCCTCTTTGTGTTTAGGTACCATCTGCTTACAGTCCTCTGTCATCTGTTTGCTTTGTTATCCCCTGCCTTTACTTTTATGCTGGTTATGTAAAAATTGATTTTTAAGTACTGATGTGTTGAAGGAGATACGGATTATGCGAAGTGAAAGTTAGACACATGAAAGTATGGTAGTACTTCACTTGCTTCTGTGTTGTATATATGTGTTTGAAGGTTTTATAATGATTCAGTTATCAGCTTGTAATGACTAGAGCTCACAAGAGAAGTAACAGGACTTTTTGTGATGCATCAAAAAAACAGTCCAAGTATGTACTGAAGGACAAAAATGTTAGAGACTTAAGATAAATTTAACACTGATTAAACAATAGCAGTGTCTGTTGTTTGTCTTGACTTTAGCAAGAATTTTTGCACTGTCTGCCATAACATCTCAACTGGCAAACTGAGGAAGTCTGGCCTAGCTATGTAGATAGTGAAGTGGATTGAAATGTGGCTGAACTGCTGGGCCTAAAGGGCTGTGGTCAGTGGCAAAAATTCCAGCCTGGAGGCCAGTTGCTAGTGGCGTACTCCAGCAGTCGTCTTTTACTGAGGCCAGTACTGTTTAGTATCTTCATTAATGACCTGGCTGATGGGACAGAGTGCACCCCAGCAAGTTTGCACATAATACAAAACTAGGAGGAGTGATAAATGCACCAAAGGGTTGTGCTGCTATTCAGAGGGACCCCAACAGGCTGGAGAAATGGGCCGACACAAACCTCCTGAAATTCAGTACAGGGAAATGCCAAGTCCTGCACCTCGGTAGGAGTAACCCCATGCACCAGTGCAGGCTAGGGGCCAACCAGCTGGAAAGCAGCTTTGCAGTAAAGGACCTGGTAGAGAGCACATTGAACATGAGCCAGCAGAGCGTAAGGCACAGTGTTGCCAACAAGTCAAGGGAGGTGATCCTTCCCTTCTGCCGAGCCGTGGTGAGACACACTGGAGTGCTGTGTCCAGTGCTGGGCTCCACAGTACAAGAGAGCTCTAGAGGGACATACTGAAGGGCCACAAAGATGGTGAAGGGCTTGGAGCCTCTTTTGTACAAGAAGAGGCTGAGAGGGGTGGGGTTGTTCAACCTGGGGAAGAGAACGTTCAGGGGGATCTTACCAGAGTACATAAGTAAATACCTGATGGGTGGGTGTAAAGAATACAGACTTCTCGGTGGTGCCTAGTGACCAGAGAATAGGCAGAAGGCACAAACTGAAATACAGTAAATCCATTCAGATGTAAGAAAAACTTATTATTGTAAGGGTAGTTGAACGCTGGCACAGGTTGCCCAAAGGGGTTGTGGAATCTCCATCTTTGGAGATACTCAAAACCAAACTGGACGTGACCCTGAGCAACCTGCTCAACGTGACCTTGCTTTGAGCAGTGAGGTGGGACCAGGTGACCTCCAGAGGTCCCTTCCAGCCTCAACTGTTATGAGACTGTGTGAAAACAGAGTATTTGGACAAAGCTTGCTTTCTGAAATTCAGCTAAACTGTGACAGGAAAGACACATACTAGAGTTCTTAAAATCTATTACTTTTTTTTGAAAATAAAGCCTTCTTACATCAGGAATTTGGTTTTCTGACTTGTATACTTAAACTATAATCCTATAAGACTAGTTACTTTTTTAGTTGGTCATCATCTTTTTCTGTTGAAAACACCTTTTTCTGTAGTCAAATAATTCACATGAGAGCACATAGCTTTTCTTTGATACTGTTCTATATATTCCTGTTTATTTACAATAAAAGTCAAACCCTGTTAAAAAAAGCCTGTCCAAAAGACATCTGTCTAGTCCAGTTCTATGTCTTTGGCTATTTGTTTCCCCTTCTACAGTGACTGGGGCTTCACTAGCTTTACAATACTAAATCTTTGTCTTTTTCATCTAGCTGTTTCTAAAATGCACTTCAGAATTTGGTATTTAGCTGTTTTGCATCTAGGGAAGGGCTTGGGTCTCAGATTTATAGGCAAAAGTTTTACAGTGCATTTGAGACAAAGGTAATCAATAAGGGAGGTATTTGATTGTTGTTCATTGTCTGTCCTGGGTATTTCAGAGGTATATACTATTCCTGCATCCTAATTTCTGATGCTCTGAGTTATTCATAGTTAATTATGCTTTTCGCTTATTAAACATTCAGCAGATTCTAAGATAAGATTTGGCTTAGGAGGGGGGTTGTTTACTTATTTATGATAAATTCAAAGTCTTGATTGTGGAGAAAGCTTTTTACTGAATTATATTAATGATGTGATAATTTAACTCCTTTGACACACGTGATTAATATACTTGTCATATACCAAGTAATACAGAAACTTTCCCTTTTCTTGGGCAATCTCATCTTTATTCACTGATAATAAAGCCATCATTTTGGTTTCTGTGGAAACTGCTGTGAGGTAATAACTGGGTAAACTGTAACAACTTCTTCATAATTAAACACCTAGAAAATTATTTTTACCTGTGACTTTATCTTTTAAGTTGGTACCAATCCCTTCTAAGTAATAGAATGTAAACTGCAGATACTCAAAACTACAGGAAAAAATGGAACACTCAGCTCATTGATAGGAATTTGGCGATGAAACTTTTTAATAAAAACAAAGGAGGATATGGAATAAATATTTGAAGTGTCTTTAAATAAAATGAGAACTTTTAATGTAAAGAGAGATGGGTAAAAACTGATTGAGTGTAATGCAGTTAACTGTCACCATGGTACATAAGGATTTACTTGCAAAATACATTGCACTGCATTTTTGTTAGGATAGGCACATTATAATAATCAGTGGGCTACAGCTTTCTTAATTCAAATGTAAACCTCAGTGATTTATGTGGTGCATACTGCAAGCATGCGGTACTATCAACTGGAATGTCGTCTTCCTTTCTAGCCCCACCTGCACGTATTTTGTGTCCCCTATTGATTTGTTTCTTGCCTTGATTGGATAGGGGGATCACAAGCTATAGTTCATCAACTTATGTTGTAGCTGTTCAGGTAGTGCTGGTAGCCTGCTGTATGACCTAGATACTGAAGAATCAGTAGGCAATCAAGAAAGAAAATAATTCTTGCTAAGTAAGACTGATTTTTCTTTTTTTTTCTTTTTTTTTTTTTTGGAAGCAGGATTATGCAGAATTCTTAGAGAAAGATAGTGACAGGATTTTCATATTCAGTCTGTCTGCAAAGGTCAGTCACAGGCTGGGGGATTATGAAAAGTATTTCTTATTTTGACTAATAATTTATATTGTTTAAAGATAGCATTGAGATGATAAACTAAAAATTATGTTCTGTAACATGCCTTTGTGCTAAGTTTTTTTTTAAAGCTGTGTGTAAATGGACCACGGTGAGTGGTTTGATTAGAGGAGGGAAGGTATTGGTATATCTAATTTTAAATTTGGGGGGGGGGGGGTGTCCAAATAATCTAGTCCTTTTTTAATCAATTCTTCCTGAGTTGGAAATCAAAGTTTTGTAATTTAAAATATAAGTGAAGATTGAAAGTAGTAAAGTTTCTTTCTGGGGGGGGGGTTGGCATGTTTGTTGCTCTTACTAGCATTCAGTCTTATCATTTCATAGTAATGCGAAAGTCTGCTTTCAGTTACAATGTTATTTCACTGCACGTGCTAGAAATTGCTAGAACTTCAGTGACGTACAGACTGGCTTCCTTGTGCCAGATTGGAGGATTTAAATTGCTGTTGTGTAGAGGTGTGGGTGATGTTGACAAAGTGTCAGTGGAGGTGATTTGTTTGGAGTGAATCACTAACTGGATAGGATGGTGAAAATTTGAGAGTTTGTAAGTCAGCTTTTATTTTCTATGTAGATTTGACTTCAAAATGTAAATCTTAAGAGGCAATTACTAGAAACAAAATATAGGGAAGAGAGTAATATTTATACTATTGTAATAAATACATCCTTTGTCAGTATCTTTTTTCTTAATTTTATGGGCTTTATGCTAGTTAAGTTTGGCAAATATGTCTAGATACTGCTAATTACTGTTCCACTGTTACTGACATGACTAGTTTAATTTTTCCAAAATCTGCTGAATATACTGTGTTTTGCTTAAGGGTTTCTTTTTATCTGTGGGGTTTTTTTGTGGGTTTTTTTGTGGGTTTTTTTGTTTTGTTTTAAAAAAAACAGTTTCAGTCAATTGTGCATTGTTGTATTGGCATACTTCAGAACAGTCCGAGCTCATGTTGAACTGGAATCTGTAAACATAATTAAAATGATGGTGGTGTTATGCTGTAATTAGGTTCATTAATGATATAAACACAAAAGGGAGATGTTTTCTTCACAGGAGATGCTAACATCTCTTTGATTGTATGACTGTGATTTGTCTGTTTAAGTTTTCTTTCAAATAATTAGGTTTTTCTTAAAGACTGGGATTCTTAGTGTAAAAGATGCATATATGTGTTTCTTCCAAACAAAGACGACTAGTGGAAAGACATGATATGTATACACTCTGAAGGGAAGGATTCCCCCCCCGCCTCTTTTTGCTTTTAGAGGGAATGAGACTTCAGTTTTTTTGAAATTTTGTTTAATGGTTTTCTGTAAAGCTTAAGTATAAAGGCACACATAAATGCAATATATCTTTGAAAATTTGTTATGTATTTAACTAGTTGAGTATTTCTTGCCTTGTTTTAACAAAGGTGCTAAATTCAAAAATTCACCTGGGCTTCTCTTGGACTGGTTTTAAGTCAGTCTTAACACTTCAGCATTGTTTTGTTGACTTTTTTTATCATAGTCCCCACTGTTGTTATACCTGCAGTTTCAAACATTAAAGCATTAGCTAAAAGAAACAGATGCTAACTGAGGCTGGTAAAACTGATTTCAATGAGCTGTATTAATTTGTACACACATTGACTGTAAGTACCTATCTCCATCTTGCATTCCTATTTCTAGCTTACTTTTGCCTAGGTTGATGAATATAACATCTTTGCCTGAGGAAAGCTTGATGCATCTCCCTCCAGGACTCATCAATAACTATTTGAATTGTCCTTAGGGTTTTAGGCAGAGCACCAGAAGTCATTACTCTCCCTCAGGATCTGATTGTGCTGTGTCTGAAATGATGCCAGCCTATGACAGTCAAAGCAAAAGGCCTGTGTTTGATTATCAAACGCTGTTGTATTCATACTGCTTTAATTTCTAGGCCACTTTGTTCATTCTTGCAACCAATTTCATTTTTATTTCTCCATGTTGTCTATGAGGTTACAGATCAGAGAGGAACTAAGGCATGGTTGTGATGATTCTTTACTATTTTTAACATGCTTTGATTTACCTTTTGATGTAGCTTGTGCTCTCTCGGAGTATTTTGATGTTACAATGGGAAATAGCAGTTGTTCTCAAGCTTTTAGCAGGTGCTTGCTGTGTGTGTCTCCATGCCTGCAAAGAGTGTGAGGACTGCTCAGTTAATGTGACAGTGCTGCTGCCCTGCTTTGGTCTACCTAGGTTTATTAGGGAGTCAGTCTCTGGTAGTACCTGGATTAAAGATAGATTAATTCTGGGTATAGTATTAGTTGAGGATGTCCCTTTTCTGTTCACTTTCCTACAGGAAGGCTCATTTCTGGCATAGAAACAAGTATCTAGAGACCTAGTGATATCTTACACTGTCCCAGCTGTCTTCTAGGTGGGTATTTCCTGGATTTCCGGTTGGCAAATTCTGTAACAGGATTTTGGTACTGGTGACATGATAAGCTTACCCAGATTCCTTATGCTTTGCAGCGAACTACAAGGGATATATACTTCTTGTGTATGGTTCTGTGCAAAGGACTGACTTCAGCCTAACGGTTTTGCAACTGAAATGAGTGGTCCTGCCACAGCTTTTCCACTTGCGCCAGTCTTCCTGCCCCCTCTGCCCCCCCACCAAGTGTTCTCCACTTCAATGAGCTGAGTTAGTTCACTGGGGCATTGGGTAAGTGCCAGAGCTTGTGTGCTGGATGGGTGCAGAAAACATGTGAGCAGGACAGTAACTGCATATATCACGAGCTATCAAAGTGTTTTTTTTCTTTTTTTTTTCCCTACCATAGCATTAATGTTCAGGTTTTAAAATTTCGCCGAGGATTCTCTTGTGCTTGTTCTAAGTCAGCCTTCACACTTCAGCATTGTTTTCCGGACTTTTTTTAAGTACCCACTACTGTAGTTGCAGTTTGCAAACATTAAAGCATTAGCTAAAAGAAAATGTTGCAATTCAAATTTTAGGATTTAACAGAAATTCTGACAAAAAAGAATATGTTGATCTAGATGAATGCTTATTTGTTTTATACAGTAAGAATATGGCATGTCTTTCAGTGTATTTAGTAATGAAATGCCTAATAGAGTTTGTGCATAGTTCCGCATAACCAGTTATTTAGTAATCCTTCTAAAGTCTACCTGCTACATAGGCAGACATATTAGATAGTGAGATTTTAAGACTAGCATATTGCTTGGGTATTTTGGGTTTTATGTACATTAAAATGAAACAATAGTAAGAAAAAATCATAAAGTATTCTTGCGTATATGGTTCCCACTCAGAAATTACAAAGACAGTCACTACTTGAAGGTCAATGTGGAAGGAGAGCTCACCTACACAGCACAGGCTCATTTGCTCTTGTAGAGCCTTAACACTCAACTCCTTCCAGTTTGGGGGAATGAAATTTGAGACATTTGGGGTTTTTTTGCTATATCCTAGGTGTCTGATAGGAACATCATGAGCATGAACATTTTATCACCTCTTTCCAAAAGTGGCTAGGGTAGCTGGCTATCCTTGCATTTTGACAATTTCTATTTTTACAGTCTCTCTTCAGCATTAATTAATCCAGCATCTTTCTTATCTTCTATTTCACAGATCAACAGCAACAATTAATCTGTGTGGTATAAGGCATTTAATTTCTTGTCTCAGGAGTTCTTACAGCAGTGGAACTCTTAGGCTTTTAAAGTGTTCTGGTTCTGTTTGACAAAGTTTTGAGAATATTGGCGTTGATATTTTAAAAAACTGTGTAAGGTGCAACAAGGCCATCACTGTTTGGGGACAGATCGCGTATCTGGGGAACAATAATTATAATTCTCCAGAACAGGGACTTCATTACTGAAAGGGGAAGGGGGGAGGAAGGCTGATGTTAACATCTATGGCCCCATGTTGGCTGTGGAAGTCAAGTGAGATTTCCATTGGTAGTTTAGTTTAGCTGTAGGTTAGTTACTAGCATAGCATTTTTACCTGTCAAGACTGTATGTACAGCATGCCTTCTGTGATGCATTGCCTCTGTATTTCTAAAAATGAAAATACTGCTAAGGCAAGGCATTGGCAATCCTATTAGAATTCATATCAAGTAATGATGTGTTCACAGTGTAACATCCTCCTTAGTATATCATGCATGGCAACAAATAGTTATTTGTGGAATGAGAAAATGTGTTCTCATCTGTAGTCAATACTATAGCTTTTTTTAGACCAGTCTTGGAGTGGAAAATTCTTCTAAATACTAATCCTAGTTCAACAGTAACATTTTAAGAAAAGTTTTTTTCCCCTTTCAATTCAGAAAAAAACCACCAAAAACCGCTAGAAAACTACCTTATGTGTGTGTTTGTCCATTTCAGTGATCTGGGTACATCAGCCGGGAGCTAGAGATCTAAATGCCATCAAAGACTCATTTGAAACATGAAAGCACCCATTATAGACCATAACAAGTGTTTCAAGTTCACTGTGCCCAAAACCTGTTACGTTTTTCTTGCAGGAAAGATGTTAAAGCTTTGAAGTTAGAACAGTATATAGCTAGATAATGCTAGTGTGAAAAGACATTTGACCTAAGGCTTAATAACCCCAGGAGACAGGGCTGCCTTGTTGATAGTCCTGTTTGGAGGTAGGAAAAGAATATTTACAATTCACTGAGCCTTTGACAAGGTGACTTAGGAAGGGTGATGGCATTTGCTCTCTCGAACAGTTTAAAAGAAGGAGGGACCTGAGAAATTATAGTTCAAATATCAGTGACTAAAAGTATTGCATAATTCAGTTTCATTCTGAGAAGAAAGGCAACACCTGGCAAAGGAACCCTGTTAATACAGTAAAACGTAAGAGCTTCCTACCTCTCGCAAACTATCTCAGCTCAAAATGGAGATAATACCCATCTTTATAAAATTTTCACTCATTTATAGATTCTCTACATTATTAAAGTCAATATCTGTTCAAAAATGCTTTGCTTCTTCTTTATCGTAATTTACTGTACAGAGTGTCAAATTAATCAGGTCAGTAAGGCTTAGTTAAGATGATGCTGAAACCTATGGAGAATGCCGATGGTTTTTCAGTACAAGGCTATCCGTACTGCACAGACTGAGAGTATAGTAAGATTTGTGTGTGTGTGTACGTATGTGTGTATATATATATTTATTTCAGTGTTGTTACAGGAGAAATGTTGGGGTGAATCACCCAGGCTTATTGTAACCTGAGAGTTTTGTTCTTTGTAAGAAGTCCATCATGAACCACATATGTTTACCCTTTAAGCCATTTGTACTGTATGTGTTACTGCATAGTTCTTAAGGTTCTGTGTAAAGTTTCATGGAGGAGATACTTTGTATTGAAAATACACATCAACAGCACAGTTTTGCAGTTGGCTTAAGCCTACATTTAAACTCTTACCTTATCTCCAGCACTTGCTACTTCTGTTCTTCTCTAGTGCTGGCGCTAGTGCTTTTGATGCAGTCAGTTGGATCAAGGTTTGATCAGCCTGAAAATTGCCACAGAGGATGGGAGGAGGTTTTCATCTGGATTAGGGAGCTACTTGGCATAGTGGCGTGAGCACAAATGCAGGCAGAAGAAATGCCTGGAAATAAGCAGAAGGCAGGACAGTTCCTCTCACTGGAAGCATCAGCTTGGATCACTCTAAGTCAGTTGTGAAGCTTCACTCTGACAGTTCCTAAGAGATAATTCTAATAAATATCACTCAGAAGATATGCTGAATAACAGCAAATCCAAGAGCTCATTAGCATTGAAATAACTGATCCATCTTCTGTGCTGTCTTGTCCACATCATCTTATCCCTGCATTTGCACTCACATTGCAACTTGCTGGTTATGCTTCAGCATGTTAGAACAACCTCCAAAAGAAGTGAATAAATGAGTGCTAGAGCTGGTAGAAAGGAGGATGCAGGGCTGAATGCCCATGACTATGAGAGAGAGGAGCAAGACTGACTCTTTCACAGCCATAGCAAGCTATCAGGTTGACTCTGTGCATATGACTGAACCACAGATCCACTCTCAGCCCCCTGAAAGGAAGAAGCAGGGAGATTAGCTCCCTGCCACCAAAATAAGTAAGCAAGGGAAGGTGATGATTTATTCCTTCTTCTGCTGTACATATTCTGCTGCTGCTGTTTATTTTGTGCCCTATCTTGCATCAGCTGTATCACTTGTGGCTCTTCAGTGCACTGCTTTTAATTTGAGACAAAAACATTAAGCAGTTTGGTTTGCTTTGGGGATTTTTTCCTAGATTTAGCAGGAGAGGAGTGTACAGATGGAGGCAGGAGAAAAAAATTGGAGTAGGGAGCATGACCTCCTGCTCTTGTAATGCTAGTACTGAGCGTACTGATTTGTTCTGGATAGTAAAATGGAGAGATTCCTGAATAAAATTTCAGAAAAAACTCTACAAGAGGGAGATAATGTACATAAAAGTGTAATAACTGTAAAATGAAGCTCATGGGGGGAAAACACTTTACATCTAGTGATGGGATCTAGTGTAATTATTATTAATATTGGAGGAGTACTGGATCCATGGAAGTCACAGCTCAGTGCTGTAATAGGATTGTAAGTAGGAGATTAGGGACTATCAGGAAAGAAATTGTGATCAGTGGGTAAATAAGCAGTGTCTAGTGCCTTTAATATGGCCATTGATGCCTGCTTGCCATCTCAGAAAGAATATAATAAAAGATTGAGAGAAGTGACATGGAATTTATAAAATCGTGAGTGACGTGGAAAGAGTAAGAAATATTTTTTCACTGTTTCTTCCACTACAGGAAGCTTGCAGGCAGTTTCTGAACAAACAAAAGGAAATTATTCTTCAGATGTGGGTAGTTAAGTGTGTGGAAGTCCTTGCCCCAGGATGTTAATGTTAAATTTTCATCAGTTCAAGAGGTGACTGAACAAGCTTACAGAAAAATACTTCACTGAAGACTGTTGAGTACAAAGATCCCATTTGTGGCCCAAGAAGTCCCTATGGCAAATTGTCACAGCCTGGGCCAATGTTTGGCTGTAGTCATGTGTTTGATCATTCCTGTACTTTTCCCAAGATGTCCACTTTCAGCCACTATCAGGAATAGGATAAAGGACTAGATGCAACTTTGATCTGACTCGGTGTGGCCATTCTTCTGCTAGCGGAACTCAAAGTAGCTACGTGTATTGTCAAGATAAGTTTTATTTTTGAGAAGATTGAGTTGTAATGTGAAAATGACCCAAGTAAATCTAGACTTTTTCTTACTGAGCGCTAATGGACTGTACTTGGCACTGATTAAGAAAAATATTTTTTTGAACATAAAAATATGCAGCTGTTGATTATTGTTTCTCTACAGGTAGGATAACAGTTGTGCTGTTTTATAGTAAAATTGCAGCACTTTGGTTAAATCACATATGCAAATATTGAATGTTGCAACTTCATGGCAAGTTTTTAAAGAACTTGGTCAATGTAAATCTGGAAGTCTCATGTTTATAGAGAAAAAAATGAGTGTGTGTGGGTTTGGAAGTGATCAGTAGTATGGAGTAAAAATCACAAACTCAGTGTTCTTTTTCTAGGAAACAATTCTGTAGTAGTCCTTTATTGTGAAGATCATTTTGAAATAGTGAATAGGAAGTTATTGAAGCCATTTCAGGTGCTAAGCAAAAGGCCATAACCATTTTCTCCATAATTATTGTTATTTTGAACGTGCCATGTACAGAATAAAGAAGAAATAAACTTGTACATTATTTTTGAAATGTATACAGAAGTTATGAAGGTGTTCTGCACTGTTCCCCCCCTACTTTCCAAAATGTTTTTGATACTCTCATCCAGCTTTTTACATCTGTTAAATAGCATTTCTAGTCTGGTATCTTGTTTTGCTGGAGATCTTTTTGCATGAGTCAGATGTGCACTAGTAGTTCTCACTGTTTTAATTCAAATGGCAGAGTTGTTGAATCCTTATCAAGGCAGCCTGGGGTGGAGGGCACAAAACAGAATAAAACCTCACGTCTCATCTTGATTCTTAGGTTAATCATCCAGAGTGTCTCTAAAGTCATAATCACATTCTTTTAACCATCTACAGAATCTTCGAACATAGATGGTAGTTTAATGTCTAAAGTAAGAACAAGCAAGAAAAATACTTAAATTTCAAAATGAAAATTTACAGGTTTTCAGACTTCGTAAAGAACTTGTAAAAGGAGGATGTGTAATCCTATGTCTTCCTGTTGTTAAAGGGGTTTTTTTTGCTTTTTTTTTGTTGTTTTGTTTGGTTTGGTTTTTAGACAACAGACTGGTAAGCAGGTGCAAGATAATTTTTGGTGACAGTAGCAAGGTAATTACCGTATACATGAGACAAATACAAGGTTATGGTCTTCACACAAAACCGGGCAAACCTTTTCAGTGCTTACATAAAGCAATCACAAAAGCAGGTATGCATGGTATACATTTTTTGTGTATTTTTATAGATACAGAAGGACTGGAAGTATATACAGAATCAGTGAAGTCATGACAGTGTTTCGGAGTCCTCCTTTAATGTGTAGAGAACCAAAGCCAGAACAATTTGTGAGAAGAATATTAGTTTTTGGAAAATTTCAGTTCTGTTATCTTCCTAATTTGAACAGTTACTGAATTAACCTGAGGGCTTAATATTAATGTCTTGAGGTTGCAGTCCTGATTTTGAATTGCTTTGAAAATTAAAAACTTGAAAAATTTAGCAGTTCTGTTCTACTCTTTATTCAGTCTTTTGCTTCTGTTACAATTGAGAAGTTTCAAGCTACCATATAGCCTGTTCCTAAGATAAATGGGGTCCATTTTCAATTTAAATAGATCGAACTACTACTTTCCTGTTTTCTTAACTGGTACATAAATTCTCTTCTCCTGTGCTTACAAATGGTAGCTGGCATCACATCCACCTTGTCATTTGTGTGTGCTTCAAGATCTCTGTGATGATTTCCCAGCTTAGTTTCCATCTCTCTCAGCAATTTGACTAGAGTCTTGCAAGTTAACTTCAGTCTTTCTTTGGCATAGTAATGCAATAAAATTTTTTTGGTTGCACCCACATGCTAATTTATTTACTGAATTTTCTGAGCTATGTTCAGTGATACTGTGTTTATGCAGAGCCTTAGCAATATTTTAAAATGCTGAATATCACCCTTGCATAAAAATAAGTTACACCTCTCCCTTTTCTGTAGCAAAATGAGAAGGCGCTTTTGTAAGGTTAGTCATGAAATTTTGACAGTGTTCAGATTAGTGACAATCTAATGGAAAATGCTGGTTTATTCTACTCGCTTATCTTTTTTGGAACTCCTCAAAAAGTTTCTTTAAAAAAACCCAAACAACACGTGATTGCTGTAAACTTAAGGCACTAGAAGATTCCTTAAAATCTTCTTCACAAGTTTTTAATATTCTTGATACTTCCTTTCTTAAAAAAATATAGTATTAAGGCAAGCCATTTTAGGGTCTGTAAAGGCAAAACCAGTATCTCAAAAAAATTATGAAGTTGTAACTTTATTAATGCTTCCTTGAACCCAGGCTTGTTTGGGATTCTGGATTTAAAAGATGTATAAATGAGATGTAGCATAGCTAACTAAAAGAAGGCCTCTGTGTTGTGTAGAAACTACCCTGCAAAGCTTTGCTACTTGGCGTGTCCCTGAGTTTGGGAATTGTGTGAATGCCAGTTGTGCCTCTTGAACTCTTTATGCATGCTTGATAGATACTTAGATTATGTGCTTCCTTTTTTTCCTTCTGTCTTGGAAAGGAAAGTCACAGTAGAGTGTAAGTGCAAAAATCAGTTGTAATTAGAAACTAGAAATAAATATTAAGCAAATCTTTGCCTTGCATGTCACTTCCATTTTTCTCAAGCCTGGATTTTTATAGATGTTAATAGTTCCTTATAGTCTGCTAAGAATTAGAGTTCCCTTTCACCACTAGGTATGTGCAGCACATGCAGCTTGAATATTGCACCCGCTTGTCGGTCTATTTTTTTTTAATTTTTTAAAATCTGGATGACAGTTCATTACCAGTTCTTAAGAGTAAGATTGTACTCAGCCAGACAATTTTGCAATTTTGAAGGCAGGTGGTGTAACTTTGGTTTTATGGTACTGTATAAGTTGTGTAACTCTGGACTGCAGTTCCTTCCTTCTGCCAGAAGGCAGAAGAAAAATCCTCATAAAAATATGGTTTAATTTCATTAGACTCTTTTTCTCACAAAATTCAAGGTTATTTTTAACTCAGATTTTACACAGTGTTTTACAGTGTTGTTACAAAGAGCCTCCTCTCCAAGTCAGCTCGTTGACTCTCAGGCCCTGCAAGTGATGCTCTTTTTTAACAAGAACTCTTTTGATTTTGGAGAGAGTACAGTATATTGGCAAGTGACTTAAGCTCCAGGCTTTGTTTGATACTAGTGTACAGACATTCAGTAACTATCCATGTCCAGAAAATGCAATGATCCTGTTTCTTAAGAGATCTTTTTTTTTTTAATCTAAGTACAAAATGAGAGTCTAAATTGGATGGCTTCACATTATATTTGAGTAATTTTCTTTGCTACAGTAGTTTCTCTTCCCTCATTTCTTAATTTAAGAAGGGAGAGAATCCATAATACAAGCAGTAGGTCCTTCAAAAGCCCTCAGCTTTTTATGTTCAAAGGTGGCATCTCCACTTTTCTGCTAAAGCCTCCCTGGTTGTGCTGACAAGGCTGCCGATATCTGTAATGGTTTGACCTCACTGCATGGGTAGAGAGGTACAACAAGAAGACTTTAGGGGGACTTTAGAGTGCAGTGGGGTGAGCACCCCTTACTGTGCCTTCAGTGTTTAGCCCTGGCAGGCTGTACCATCATACCTGAGGACAGCTGTGCCTATAGCTGGCTGTACTCGTCAGTGCATATCTGCTCCGGCACTTTCACACATACCATGCTCTTCCAAAATTCCTGGGACCCAGTGCTGGAGAGGAGTGTGGAGATTTCACCCTGTGGAAAGCCGGTGGACGTACTGGTGACCAGGGAATGGAGCTGAGCCTGAGGGCAGTGACAGAAGTGTGGCAGCCAGCCTGCTTCCTGTAGAGAACATGGTGGTACTGTTCTGGGGTGGTTGTCATCAAGGAGGTGCTGAATGGCACCTAATGGAGAAACAGAGATGAAGTCAAATCTGTAAACCTTTATCTGAAGATTTCTGCATTGTGCGTGCGGAAGCATCATTGTTAGAACTACACCTAACTGCTCAGTCCATCATCTGGGTGGATACAGGGTTATCAAGAGGGTGATTTTCTGAAATAACTTTGCTGTGCAAGCCATTAACATTACCGAATACCTTATGCTTTTATTAGACCAAATTAGTTAGAAAAACTGAACGTCTTTGGGCTCAAGAGCTTTTTCCTCAGCTCTAACAAGAACCAACTTATTGTCACTCTTGATGAAAAACTCCAAGTCTGAAAGCTAGTCTAGTCTGCTTTTCATTCCCAATATCAAGAACTCTTTATTAAAAGATTGTTGCTGTTCTTGGTAAGCCTTATTTCCTTACATCTTTAAGCCTTTAGAGCTTTAAACCACTGTGGTGCACTTGCGAGTGAAATCTGAGTCCTATAACAAATGTCTGGTGACTTTGTTTTGCATTTTGAGGTTTGAGTATTCATTTAATGTTGTCATAAAATGGTTCTTCATCCTACCATTCAGGATAACTTGGCCTGTTTTAATGATCTAATTATTTGCAATGTTGTACTTGTAGATCAGGTGGAAAAAGTTAAGGAGATAAAAGGTTAAGAGGTGTTTGTGTTACAATTTGGATTTAAGTCATTTTGAAACATGGCCTATCGTGGCCTCTGAAGTTAAGTTGGCAGAAGAGTGTGTCCACATCTATAAGCTTTTGGTGTGGATTAGATCCTGTATTCAGACATGTTTTGATTTAACTACAGTGTCTGTGCTGGAAGGATTGAGGGCACATTCTGCTGGTTTGAAAGCAGACTTGCAAAACTGTCACTTGCTGTTCTATTCATACATTCTTGCAGCAGTAGGTTTTAAAATTTACTGTCCTTTCTGCATGCTAATTTTAGGAGTCTAGTTCTGCAAAAAATGGCCTCCTTTGGTTTGGACTGGTTATTGAGCTGTAAAAATGGGATCTGCAGAGTGTATTTTTAAGAAAAGGTTGTGTTTTTTTTTTTAAAGTGAGTTGCTATTTTCAAATTTTTTTTTTTTTTTATATTCCTCCAAAGACCTACACTCCAGAACTATTTTCAGTATTTTGATTTAGAGGGAAAATACAGAAGAATACTTTGTTCGTAGCCACATTCTCTCTTTTTGACCTTAAGCTTTTAAGTTCTTGCAGAGGAGTTTGTCCAGTCTTTATAGTCACTTATGCAGCAATATACTTAATGACACAATTATTAAGCATCCTTTTCATTTCCATTACAATGACTTTTAGCTTGTAGAAGATGTAGTTGTTAGTCTTACTTAAGCTCATGCAAGTGTACAGTAAAGAAAAAAATGCAATACAAATTCTGTGACGTTTTAAATTTAGCAGATTTATTTAGCAAATTTATGTGGGTCATTTAGGTATAGTTCCTAATCATGATTTAATCCTAGGTAGAAGGAGAAACCAGACAGAAGAACCGTTATTTTATTTTCAGCCATAGGCTAAATAAAACTACTGTGTTTCTAGTACCTGTGCTTTTTAGGTAGGTTGCTTGATAAGTCTGGGAGGTTTAGCAAGGGTTTTAACACTTTAGGCAGTCTGTTCATTTTTAGAATTGATCCTTCTCATGAATGAATTACTTCCCATGAGTGAATTTCTTCCTGTCTCTTTCAAAGAGCAGAGTAATTTGAGTTAAAAAAACCACAACAATCCCCCCAAAAAACCCAAACCAACCAAAACCAAAATGTCAGAACACTGCAGGCGTTGCAGGGATTTCTCTAAGCCTATATCCATAAACCTTTTTTAGGCATAGAATCATATGCTCAGTTATTTAGCCTTGCAGAATTGTCACAAGCTGAGGAAAAAAAAAAATTCTAGAAACTTATTTCATGTATGTTGCGACAGCAGTATGGCTTTGCAGGCCTTGCCTCTTTCCTTGTTTCTGTCCTGGCTCCTCCACCATTGGGAATGGAGACAGGGCAGTCTGCACCTACCTTTCAGGTCATAACTCAGTTTACAATGCATATATGAGTAGGAGAATGCTATAGTTTGAGTTTGTTCTGGGATGTAGTCAAATATAGCACGTACAGGCAGCCAAGTTCTGATTTTCTCTGAAGAATCAATAAATAAAACCACTCTAAAAGAATTAATAAAACTACAATAAGTAGAGCATGGGAAATAGCACAGTGCAAGCAGCAAGTTGTGTTTTCCAGTATTTCCAGTTTTTCCAAAAGAACCATTCCTGTACAAATATGCAGCCTGACTGCTGCATTTGGGTTTTAAATTACAAAGAAAATCCTTCCTAAGCCAGATATGTATATACAAATAACAAGTATGGTGAAGAAAATAGAAAGCTTTGCATTTCCCTCAGACTTGTTTTCAGGTATTTTTTTGTGTTTCTTAGAGGACATCTGGAATAACGTCTCACGAGTCTTAAAGCCCTCTTCCCCAGCATTTGTGTGACCCTAAATCCTACATTTGTTTTGTAAGGAGCAAATAATGTGGTTTTTATTTCAATGTGGAGTCTATCCACATATGTTTTGCATTGCACATTAATTGCAATGCAAATTACTGCCATATTTCTGTAAAATTGTAGCAGCAGTTTTGCTCATGTGTTTCTGGTTCCTGAGAATTCCTTTGACCTGAATAAAATTCTATTGCAAAATTTAAGGATGCTTATGTCATCTACAAAATGAGTATGATCATCTTTTGCCTTCATTACATCTGACAGAACTGTGCTAAAACTCTTCTTGAGCCTAGAAATTTTGTGGTGGCTGTGTATCAAATCTGTTTTTTGAAAAGGAAAAAAAAAACCAACCCAAAATTACCTATCTTTTGAGCATCTGTGTTGGTGTTGTGTGTGCATGCTAAGTTGCTTGTATATGCGTGTATTCTGACATTTTTGTTTCATTACAGTACCCAGAGTGATACTGTATTCCGATCCTTCCTTTACACGTTGTTGATGAAGCTTTTAAGAATCATATTTTGCAAATTACTCTTCCATAGGCCATTGCTGAGATATAAAAAATAAATAAAATGATAAAGGCCAGGTCTCCTCTGCAGTCATTCTGGTGGTGAATGCAATGGATATTGGAAAAGTTCAGGAAATGTTTCCTGAAACATTTTATCCCTGTTTAGACTTTACTAACTTTTAATTTGAATAACATAGAACCTAATATGTGCCACTTGCTATTTTGATTTCTTTTTGATTCGCATGCTCTGATGCAAATGCAGGTAGTGTCTCTGGTAACGTGACATAGGCAAACACGAGCATTAAGCTGAGCAAAAGAAAAGCAGGAGATAGAATGCTGCAAGGGGAAGATGCCTTGGCTGTCGTAGGAACCAGTAAGTCTGTTCTCAAGCTATTAAATAGTAGCATCACAGTAAAGGTACTTGGAGAATCCACAGTGCTGTAGAGGATACCAAAAGAGAATGTCTGCCTCTGGTGACAATGGCATTGACTACTGTCACATGGTCCTAGTCACAGCCCACCTGTTGCACCCTCGCTTCTGTCGTTTCACTGTCTGAACTTGGAGTAACTAGGAAATGGATTAATTAATGTTAAATTCACAGTTGCATTTAATTCTGTAAGAGTAATTTTGTAATATAACACCGTTCAGCAAAACAAGTATTTGTGTAACTTAACCATCCTATACATTGCAAAAGGGGAAGGGAGGTTGATTTTTGTCTACTCCTGGCACTTCCTTTGTTAGGAAGATTACGTTTTACTTTCATAGGTATAATGTATTGCATAACTAAGCGTTAAACACTTGCCGTAGACGAATACTTGAAATAAATGGCAAAAAAGGAGGGGCAGAGGCTGAAGGGGCAAAACAGCATAGGGGTTTTTTTGCCTCTCAACTGCGGCAAAATCTTTGGATGACTTACTCGTTTTGCTGTGATCTCTACTCTTGAACCAAAAGACTTTCTTTGGGTGGAGGCTGTGGTAGCTGCAGTTTACAGTCACAATTCAAAACCTGGCAAGAAAACATGAGCTAAGTCACATTTCTGACGTCTCTGTTTTCCTTTAATTGATCTAAATAATTTTCTTAGCAGAGTCAGAAAATATGCAGGAAATAAATGAATGTATCTTCCTGTTTATATCTTATGACTGTTTTCTGCTCTCACTGGGATAGGTCAGCTGAAGGCTGTGTGTGGAGAAGCAGGAGTTGTCAGTGAGCAAAGCCTTGAAGAAGAACAGAAAAGTTTTCCCTTCAGCTATCTTTCTCCTAGCTTAGATTTGTATTTTACTCTGCAGATTGAGTTATTTACCCCCCCCCCCAAAAAAAAAAACCAACCCCAAAAAACCCCACTTCAAAACCCACAGAGCTTACAAACCCATTTTATAATAGTAATTTTGCTTCTGGGCGTTAAAGATCTGATTATTAGGCAGTATCTTTGGAAACCATTTCAACTACACGGAATTGAGTGTATGTGAGCATATAACATAGTGTGGCACTATTTCCAGCAGGACCTGACAGTAAGAAAAATAACTTTAAAGCAAAGTCAGAGCAAACTGCCTGAGGTTTACTATGAAATTTAAGTGTAAACTAATATTTTATATTTAAAAAGCAGTTTTCACGTACGGATTAATTCCTGTTCATTTTGTCATATTTATGTATTTATTACAGTGATCTTAGTCTTTTGCCCAGTTGATCTTAAAATTCCTAATACTGTTGACAAATGTATGCATTGTCAGTGTGCAGTGGAAGATCCACCTTTTGTGGAAAATGCAGTTGAGAATCCTGAATGTCAGATAATCTGAACAAAGATCACTGTAGTACTAGAGTTCTCATTTGCTCAAATGAGCAGCTGCTTTCAAACTAGAATTGCTTTATTATTCATTTTTATAGATCTTAATGATTCATAAAGAGATTTCACATTTTATTTAATGATAGACATAGGTAAATAACAGGCATCTCTGAGAATCGCAATTTGTACAGAAATAGCTGAAGGGAAGAATTTTTTTTTTTTTTAATGTTACTGGATTAAGTTGCAGCTTGCTACTATTTTGCAGGGTCTTTATTTTAATATATTCTTACCAGTTGATAAATAAATAACATTACAAAGGCCAGGTCTCCTATGCAATCATAATAATGAAATGAAAATGAAACATACAAATTTAATAAACATTTTAATATATTATCCTGCTACAAACATATGGAAGATTTCTACCAATTTATAAATTGCCTGAAGCAACTACTATATTCTCTAGACTGCTTAGCCAAAATCTGCTTTAAGCTCGGAGCTGTCTGGCCTGTACTGGCTGAGCTGATTCTAGACTTTTGCAAATAGGTAACAATGAAGCCCATGCAATTGATTTTATAATTATTCTCATTTACCGTTACCTGTTGTCACTACGGTACTTTTAGTGCAGCTGTTTCCAGAGAAGCATTGTTTTTCTAATCAAAACTTCATTTTTAACATATTTAGTTCACTTTATTCATGTTCTGGGAGTGTAAACATTTAGTTATCACTGAAATTTAAATAGCCCCATCTCTTAATTGTAATCTCCTCCCCTACTGATAAAAAGCAAAATTACTTTAAAGTTTGTTCATTCATTAATATATCACTCATCATTCATTTGAATTTACCTGATTTTTCTACTTACCTGATGTGTAAATTGCCCCTTTTTTTCTGCCGTTGTAGAGGGAGTTGAAGTCAACTAAGTTTCTAATAGTCTCCTCACCTTTCTAAATTAGGTAGGTACATTTTATCTTCCTGGCATATGGCTTCAGAATTGTAGTGGTAAACATTCTTGTCTTTTAGTTTAGTCTGTAGTGTCTAGTATTTTCATGTTGATGCTTTCTTCCTGTCAATGACAATTACTTCTTCTTTAAACTTGAATTTCTATGGATGTGGTGACTGTTTTGAAGTTACAGGTTGTATTGATAAATTGCATATGTTCTTTTCAAGAGGGATGACACCTGGGTAGTATCTTTGAGCTGAAGATATTACCTTAAAGAACATGTCTTCTCTGCATTATTTTGCAAAGTGTATGTTTTATGGGGCTGTCTGATGTTAACTAAAGCAGAGCAAGATTCTTTGTATATGACTTTGGTAAATATTTTTAATTTCAGGTCTGTTTACAATTCTAAAATCTCATTTACTTAAATTTCATGAGATACATAATTATTTTTATGTAAAATGATATTTTAAAAGGAAATGTCATTTCCTTTTAGAGCTACTGATTAATCTACTTCTATTCAAAGATGTAATAACTCATACTATAATCACACTCTCATTAGAAAATAATTAGGCAGTTCTAGGGAGTCGCAGTTATATGAGCTAGTCATAGACCTAGGATGTTAAAAACGGAAAACACCTGCAATCAGAACTAGTTCTTCGTTTCCGGAAGATACAAAGCAGCTTATTTTGGTTATATTATCTGGTGGAAGTGTATGCATTTCTTTTCCTTTTTATCTTGGTGGTTCTTGGTCAAAAAACTACATCAAGCCTAGTTCACTATATTCATACCAGCGTTTTAGATGTCAAAACAGCAAATGAGATTCATTTTAGATAAATGTTAAAGTGATACCCATTGAAAAATAATCATAACTTTTCATATAAAATAATGGATTCTGAGGTTATAATCATTATTTAGGGAACTACGATTGAAATTGTGTTTCATAAAAGCATCAGCTTTGTGTTCAGTAGTGATTAAAAAAGGCAAATACATGATTAGGAACAAAGAAGGAGACAACACAGTAGAAAATACCGTTATGCCAAAATATAAGCCCGTCACGCATCACCTGTGGAATATTACGTACAAAGGGTACAGCATGACAGGGTTTGGGGTAGAGTGAAGGGGAAGATCTTGAATTATGGAGTAGCTTTCCTGTGAGGAAAGACAAAATTGAGTAGGACTCTTCAAGTCTCAAAAACAGATGGCAGAGGGGGATACAGTAGATGTCTATTAAATTTTGTGCCAGGGAGAGGGTGACTGCAGAATGACTGTTCACAGGCACTTCCAGTACAAGAATCAAAGGATGTCAGTTGAAGCTATGAGATGGCAGATGCAGAACAAACACAAGATGATGATCCTTTGGAAGAGGTGTCAGTACCCTCTGGAATTTCATGCTATAGTATGTGGATGTTAGAAGTTTCCATATGCTCAAGGGGGAACTGGATAGATTTGTGGAATAAATATCAGGTGGGAGTTACAAAATACATAGGAATGCCGTATGGTAGTCTCTGAGCTGCTATTTGTTGGAAACCAGGGGTCTGCTTGGGGGAGGAAGGATCCCTATGTGCTTAGCTTGCTCTTACAGGTTTCCCTGGACATCTGCACATGGCTGTTTTTCTAAATATAGGACACTGGCCTATGTGGATCTTTGATCTGTCCTAGAAGAGCCCTTCTAACATCATTGCACTCAAGTTCTTGGGTCTGCTCCTTTTCCATGGGATTTCTGTCTCAAGAAAGATAATTCATTCTAGTTAATGTTTGTAACTTAAAACATTTTATTTGGAAGAAAGTCTATATAGGTGAGAAAGAGAGTAAGACTTGACTCTCTTACTCGATCTTGGGTATTGGCTTATGGCATAGGAAAGAACTACAGATACTTGAAGTAAAAATTACGTCTCAGATCATGGACATCAGGGATTTGAACCTGGCTTTGAGAGTCCTTCCCAGGCTGTCTACATGTAGAGAGAGTGTGCATGTGTGTCTGTGTTCTCTCATGCTCATATTTCTAGTCAGAAATTCTTGCAAACAAAAAAAAATACTTTAAGACCATTAGTTCTTTTCAAAACATGTTACCTTTGAAAACGTGTTCTGAGAAAGTCTAACAGAGGTGAGGGAAATCAGACTTCATTTTTTTTCTTCTATGTGTAAGAGTCTCTGCAGCATTGACCACCCATCAATAGACTCGCAAAGTATTTTCCATTCTGTCGTTTCAGTAAGCTGTCTAATAAAGTTGTTGGTACTGAAAACATGTTGGGGGCATTAACCAGTGGGTTGTTTGCCCTTCAGGAGTTTGCATGTGTCTCCTGATCTCATGCCTGGTGTTGAAAGCTGAGCACTGGCACGGGTTGGTTGCCCAGAGAGGTGGTGGAGTCTCCGTTCTTGGAGATCCTCAGAATAAGCCATCTGGACATGGTTCTGGGCAACTGGTTCTAGGTGACCCTGCTGGAGCTGCAATGGGGTTGCACCAGATGATCTCCAGAGGTCCCTTCCAACCTCAGCCCTCCTGTGATTCAGTGCAGGCTAGCTGTGCGGGTATACACAGCTTGTATTAAAAAAACAAAAAAAAAAACCCAACCCCCCCCCAAAAACCCCAAACCAAAACACCAGAATCATCAGGCAGTCTTTTTACTGCAATATTTTTATGGGAAGTTTGTTTGAAGGCGGGGGGGGCGGGGAAGAAGAGAAGGACATGCCATCCTGTTAAAAGAAGGGGAATACTGAAGGTTAGGTTGGCTTTCCTTTGTTTCAAAATCTGTTACAAAAAAGCCTTTATAGTCTTATATCATGGCTTTTTGAGAATAAGGCAAAGCAGTTGTCTCACTCTTAAAAGAATAAATTAAATTCTGGATTTTTCACAGTACAATTCAAGAACACATGATTTTATTTACTTACAAAGTACAGAAGTTGTCTGTCCTTTTGATTGAAAACAACAGGGAGAAAAGAATATGCTGAATTCCACATATGTATGTGTTCCCTATGCTATGATTTTAAGGCTAGTAATGTAAATATACTTTGAATGTCTGATAGAAACAGTCTGAGAATTCTTTAAGCCACTTCAGCCAGTCAGCAGGCCTCCAGTGAAATCATAAATGTTGTATATATGTTCTATGTTGCATGTTATATAAATATTACTTAAGGTCTTTTCCTGCTTACATGAAACCTATATTGGCAGTCAGAATCAGGGCTAGTTTCCGTGGCAACACGGCGGCACTGGGAGAAAGGCTGATGCTGTGCTGTGGTTGGTATTTTTATGCAAGGGAAGAGATGCAAGCCTACATTTTTAGGTAGGAAATGTATTTCAAGGCACAAAAATATTTACCGTTTTTTATAAATCTGTTGAAAAGTTGATCTGTATAACAATGGAAATTGAAACCTATTGTTTGCTGTTTGCAATAGAAAATTAATTTTTATTTTTATCTAACATTACAGAACAGCACGGTTAAGTATATACACAATTATTACTGCCATATTTGCATGGAAATAGCAAGGAGTCTTCTATACTGAGGACAAAGGAAGTTTTGTACGGGGGCAGAACAAGGACAAAATAGACTGGGTTTTGGCTTAGTCTCCTAGCCTTTTCAGTCTGCTTTTCACCTTCTGAACTCTGGAAATCATTTTCGCAAAGGTCTTTTGAGGACTTCCAGAAAAATTATATTCTTTTTTTATGGCAATCTTGTCCCTCTGTTTTTTTTATTTTCTCTGGGTTTTCAAAAGATAATCCTTGCTTGTTTGTTCTTTCAACCCTCTGTTATATTTCAGTGGTACTTAGTGTATTTTTTTCTACGTTTTGCTTGATCATAGGGAAGGGGAGATCTCTGACATTGACTCCTGTATTTTTATTCTTCTCCCTTCTGTCACTGAGAATGGTGAGGAAGCCAGGCCCCTCATTCCCCTTATTTGCTGAAGACTGTCCAGCAGTTCTGCACAATTGCTTCTCCCTGTATATTTTTGCTTGCCGTTTGTGTATTAGGTGTCATCATTATTTGTTCAAGAAATAGTTGTAGCTGGTACACAGATACCCAAGGGGAATTCAAATGAAACTGGAAGAATTAGACATTGTTTTACAGAGTGTCTTCCATGTACTTGTGAAGATTGCTGATAGGAATAGACTGGGGCATCAGGTGATGTGTGGTGAGGTAAAGAAAATGAAGGTTGTGTTTAAGATAAACAAAAAAAGGCTGCTTCTTGTACTTCCCTAGAAGTTATATTTCTGGAGAATTAAATCTACATTGATGAGATCTTCGAGTAGTTATTTTCCTTTGTTATTATTGAAAAAGTTAGGAGTGAGGAAGGCATGATTTAAAGGTGTTGGGGAGTTTTCTAGAAATGCTACATTTTCTTTTGAACACCAGGAGTCATTAAGGGAAGGGATTTCTAAAGTCTACAGTTTCTCTTTTATCTTTGATGGGACTAGGGTCAAGCTTTGCTCGTCTCTGCATTTCTCTGTGTCCTACACTGCAAAGTACTTGCTCCGACTTGGTGAAGTAGGATGTTCTGAGAAGTCGGAACCTTCTGAGAAGATGAACCTAGCAGTTTTCTTCAGAAGTGTGAAGGGCTCTGTTCATCTCAGTGAATCATCTTTCTTTCCCAACCCTAGCACTGTACAGTTAGTCTGTATCTGGTGTTGCCCAGAAGGAATTCATCAAATGTCTAAAGGGAACTGATTTATTCTAACTGGGACTCTTGTAGAAATCCAAGTAGATAAAATGTTAACAGAGGAATATTAGCCTCTTCCCTATGTCTGGCACCCATGCTATCAATCAGGATTAAGCTCGAAGGCATTTTACAGCTGTCCAAGGCTTGGCTGCCTTGTCATGCTGATGATTTAAAGATGTCTCACTTTATAGTGGAATATCTCCATCCCATCCTGCAATCAGCATGTGTTTCAGCTATCATCTTTTCAGAGGTTTAGCAAATCAAAGCTGTAAGTGATAGCCTGTGTGCACAGTGGCACTGGCTGCATGTACACGTTTTCATTCACGAGTAGAAAAACAGCTTTGCCTCTGCAGTAGCTATAGGTGCATAAGGTGAGATGAGCCTGGTATGCTTTCAATTCCTCTTAGCTTCGTCTCTTGAAACACAGTGGTTCAGCTCTGAGTTTCCTTCAGCTCTTTTCCATCCATTATTGCTGATAGTCTGCATACTTCTTGAAGACTTCTCTGAGGCTTGTCAGATAACTGAGCCAATGCCAGAGTAGACTTCAGCTGGCTTTGGCACTGACTCAGCTTAGTGAAAGTCAAGGCAATACATTGCAAACATATGTAGCGTGTCTTAGTTTTAGCACCAGTCAGATCAGAAGCTTTGCCACCACCATAACACCTTAACGTTTCCATTTTCAGCAGCAGTAAACTTGGTGTTCTTTGGACCTCGGTTTCTGCTTGTAGTATATTATGGGTTTGAAATCATGATGTCACTGTCCTTTACTGTCATTAGGACTTAGCACTAGAGTGTTTCTGACGTTTACTGTGCCATGCCAATTATCCTGGACATTTGACTTTTGAAACTTGGAATCACGAAATTCTTCAGTTTTGCAAACAGCTCTTTGTAGTGGTCAGATGCAGACACCATTGTCCTTCCCTGAGAAACCCTGAGATGGGGTTACTCATGGAAAAGAGGTGAACTGGAGGCGATAGCCCCCCGATAGTAATAGTTGCTGTCCACTTCCTGTTGTTAACTGGGTTCAGAATTTACCTTTACAAGATGAGCTTCCTTTCCTGAGGTGTATCGTTTACTGACCTTGTAGGGGAAGCTTCAGTCACAGCATTCTGGTATCAAGGCATAGCATATGGAAAGGTCTCACTCTAGGAAGCAGTTGCATCTCCTCTACAAGGGAGAACATTCGTCTAGGATACAATGACAGCTGGGGTTCCTTGAGTACTTCACCACCATGGATGAGACTCACTCTTGCTGTTAGAAATAGGAATATTCCAATAAGTGAGTCATCCAGCATCCATGCTGTGAGGTAAAGCATGCCAAGGCTGGGATGAGTCAGATGGTCTGATAACCTTTATTCTCAGACTTGCTGACACAAAAGAGATGATTCTGAAAACCTCATCAGGAATTGTCACAGTATTTGGAATCCAAAACCGCCTCATCCAAGCCAGCTGAACCAGCTAGACCGGGCTCTAAAATACTGTGGTGTCTTTGCTAACTCTCCTGAAACAGCTGCTGTTTGTTGAAGATTCAGTCAAATGAAAGGACCTTCACTTGCAAGCTTAAAAAAAAATGGAGAGCTCCAAAATAGGCTTTACAACCCAGAAGACAAATGGTTGATGGGAGGAAAGGATTGAAAGGCATTTCCCTGGGAGTGTTGAATAGGAAGCAAAGCACATGGAGGAATCTTACAGACGAGGAATAATGACCTCTGCATTGAGGTAACGTGACAGGAAAGGATGCTGAATGCAGTGGCTTTTGGAAACCTATGTCGTGAAATTTGCATAAAATAAATAAAAGATGCCATGTTCTATAAGGTGGTTGGGCAAGAGATGAGCTGTAAATTTTGCATTAAAAAGTACGCTAGTAAAGTGAAAAAAATATTCAGACATCTAGGCTCTTTAAAAAAGGTACTTTTTTCCCTCAGGAACTGAAGTTAATGTGTTCTTCTAGATCAATTTATCAAACAGTTATCCAATAAAGAGTGTTTCCATGTGTATGAACAGTAATAATTGCTACCGCCTCTATGAAGACAAGAAGACAAAAGAATCAAGTAAAGGGTCATGAATTGCATAGTGTATTACCTGAGAAGAAGATGAAGAAGGCCTCCTTGAAGTCAGTCTTATTACAGTGTGAAAGTCCTCATATTAGACATGAAAAGCCAGTCTCTTCTGGACTGTAATTGAGCTAAAGAGTGACCATGTTCTTGATTCCTTTTCTTTTCATCTGTATGAAACTGCTCCTCCAAAAACTGTCTCCCGGGTGCAGGAAAGCTCAGCAAAGCCACTGTGCAGATCTGAGCAGACCAGCAAAAATGTGCCATGTTTGTGCTTACTGGCAGCTCATTTCTTGGTCCTGGCTTAGCCATGGTCAGTGTCCAGGTTTCAAAGTTAGGTTTTTGCTTATGATAATACCAGGTATAGAAGAGTGGATGCTCAAATTTTGTTTGTCTCCAGGTATAGGTGCAGCCCTCAAAGTATTTGGGGACATGTTTTAAAATGTGTGTGTGTGTGTATATATATATATAAAAACATGTAAATATGCATATGTAAAATCAGCTGCTCACTATTTATCTGCATTTGGGTGAGGATGAGTTTTAGTGAAAAACATGTCTAATGTTGCCATTTTCTCGCTTTTGACTGCTACTGGACTTCGCAATCTCTTTGCTTCTTTAATGTATTTCTGTTATGAAAATGAATGCTTAAATTACCATGAATGAGCAATATAGAGAGAGAAACGCAAAGCAGGCATTTCATACTTTGTACTTATGGCCACGTGTACCCCAAGTGGAAGAATTTTAGTAACTTTTGAACACTGGCAAAATGTTTTTGAATGATAGACGTATTTGCAACTTATGTCTAATATTTATGGTAAAAAGTTCTAAGTTGCTCTTGTTTAGCTTGTTTTTATTATTTACTGATACTGCAGTGCAAGCATAGGTACCTTCATAAAATGCTAGGAGGATTTGTGAAGGGATTTGTTAAAATTCTTGTAAAGTTATATGGAGGAGATGTTACTAGTGTTTGGGAGCGGGGTTGTGTGTTTTTAGGAGGACGGAGATCAGTCCTTCATTTTGAAAGCAAGTCTGTTAGTTAAAAGGAGTTACGATTGTTAATGTAAAGAGTTCATGTAAAATGCCTATTCCAGCTTCTCGAAAGCAAGGTTAACAAGGTGAAGTTTGGTATCAATAGAGTTCCAACTATGGCATTCAGAATTTATCGCTGCAGTGATCCTTTGTATTTGCTGCAGACAGAGAGGTTCCTCTAATTTCTGGCTTAGTCATGCAACCTTGTTCCTTCAGGCTCTGTGGTTTTGTTTTTTTTTCCCCCTGCCAGTTACGTCCCTCAGTGTTTGTCCCATCCAAAATGCTTGTCTGCTTACCCTTTTCTCGTTGCCTGTGGAACTTTGTTCCGAGTCTTAATCCAGAGCTTGATGCATTTGCACTAACAGGATGAATAGGTCTTCAAAATATTAACTAAGCATGGAGACGATAAATGCTTTTTTGCATTGAGATGATAACATGAAGTCAGGATTACATTTTACCAGGGTGCTTTTGGTAGGGGGCGGAAAGCAAGGGGTACTCTGCTACTGATTGCATTTGATATTAAGTGAAGGGTTACAATTTCACTGTTCTTATGAAATCTGTTCTACTAGGCTGTTAAGTAGGTAAAAAGGGGTGTGAAATACTGCATTTGTTGATTTACTCCTGCTCATTTTGCTTAAGATTATCACAGTTGTCTTCCTATGGTTTCTAACAGATACAAATGGAATATATACTTCCATGTAGTGTATGTATGTTTATATTAACTCTGAGGAAGTTGTTGGCTTGTACTGATAAACAAAGACTAAATCCCATGGTTCATAATTTAGTTATGAATTCATATTTGAGTCCATCTTTGACTTCAAAGGGTTGTTGACTTAAGGTGTTTTGATGCCAAATTAAGTTAAATCTACTAACTTTTCCAGGGGCGGGGTAGGGCTGTTGTAGAGCTTCCCCCTCCCCTTCAGAACTTGCAGATTTGTTGCTAGTGGCAACTGTAAGATACTGAAGCAACAACAGCATATTTTCTGATATCTTATTAATAGGCTAGAAACACTGTAATTTAACATGCCAAAGAGAAAGTCAGAAATTAAATACTACAATGTAACATGCCAAAAAGAAAGTAAAAAATTAATTTTGATTTATACACTTGTGAGTCATTGTGTTAAAAGTAATCCATCACACAGCTTAACCATAGTACGAGGAAAAAGAAGTCAAATAGTGGCTACTTCCATTACCATGTGCCAGTGTTTCCTGTGAGGTCGTCTAGTTGTTCAGAAGTGGAGGTGGATGCACAGGGAGATGGAGGAAGGAGCTGTGCAGCATGAGAAAGGACTCTTGTTGCGAGAGGATTCGGAGGAGGTGAAGCTTCATATGTGGTTTGAGACTTTTTTTTTTAACTAGTTTTTTATCATTGCATTGCAGCGATATTCCTTATCTGACTTACTTCAGGTGGAGATTTCATTTTGGCATGTTAGGATGCATATATAAGAAACTCTGTATTCTCCATTGATCAGTATGATACCGTAAAAGTCGGTTAAGAAAACCCCCGAAGACTTATTTTAAAGTTTTAGAAGGCAGGCATTCTTTATCACAGTGCTGGATGCATGGGGGATCGCTCTGCCTATCGTGCATACTGGATAACCAGAAATACGTGATTTATATAGGATAAAGATGTACATAGTCATTATATTTTCTTGAAAAAGGTTGTCTAAAGAGTTCTCGGAACTTGCTTGCATAATTTCTTCCCAGTTGCGCATGCTCAATGATTTGTCGGTGGTCACCAGGGGTCTTTGATGGGTGTTGGTAGTCGCCCACTCCTGTCCTGTAGGTGAACCTAAGTTACCGTATTCCAAATACGGTGAGGAGGCACATGCAGAATATGTTGCAGGCCCAATCTTGCGAAACAGGAATCCGCTCCTTTTGTTAGCAGGATGTGTCAGCTTAAAGAGATGCTTTCCAATATGTTCTCCATTGTGTGTTATCTTCGCAGATCTTGTGTTTTTAGGCAATTTAGTCTTCAAACCAAGTATCTCCTATCAAGTACGTATTCCACAGAGTTATGACAGCTGTGTTTCTCCTCTTCAGCTTTTAGGAATTTGTGCATTTTAAATGAGTTTGGGGGTTTTTTTTTTTATAACTTTCTCAGCCTTTACAACACTTTACTGGTGACTAGAAATAGGGGTAAAGTGCAAACTGCTCAGAGTACATCTAGGTATTTTCTTTTTGTGTCACCAGCTGGGTCTGTTTTTTAACTGTTGACTTTTTTCCTCTGCAAGTCTGTAATGGATGACTGATCTGGAAAGTAGAACTCTGCAAGTTCAGTTAAGATTGAGGCTTCCTGGGTAGATTTGGCTTCTGATTTGCTGTTTTAAGAACATTTTAACAGAATTGCATGTGTTTGAGAACAAAATTTCATTTGAGACTGACTTTCAGAGCTTGAAATCAATTACTTCTGGGAACTTGGTGTAACTCCTGTCAGAGAAAGCCCAAAAGAGCTACCTCCTGTAACATCTACAAACCTGGCAGACCTTACTGCTTCATGTTACATGTGATTTGATATAATGGTAGGCTGCTACTGGTTCCCCTCAGCTCTGCCCTTGGGAATGTGCTCTTCCTCCTTGCCTTGCCTCCGATGTGGCTGCAGAGTGAGGCATTCCAGTTCATGGATTCATTATCCATCGTGGCTGTGTAATCGCTAGATCCAGCACTGAGGCAAGGGAGCAGCTGTGTGGTGAGGTGTGGAAAATGAGAAGAATCTCTTTGCACTAGCACTCTGCTGCTAGGCTGGGGCGGTGGCATGATAAGCCTGCAGTACTAGCTGCTTGAAATGGTACTTATTTATAGTACCCCTTGTTTTGAACGGAAGCAGGCAGAGTTCCTTGGCATTTTACTTTGACTTTGGGTATACATTGAAAGCCAAAGTTGCCCCCAAAAGGCTAGTAAGCAAGAAGGGAATGAAAAATTCATTCTCTGTCTTGTTGGTTGTTTGAGGTTACAGAAGATACCATGTCTCAGCCCGCTCTGTTCCAGGAGGGGTTTCTACTGGTGCTTTCATTGATGTTTGATGGTGTGATGGTATTTTTTGAAGGAATGTTAACAGTCCCAGGAGGAATGATAATTTTGTTTGATAATGACCAGATGTAGAAACTGTTCCATGCTTGCGACGTGCCAGCAGTCTCTCTTTTTATGCATGGATTTTCTAGAATTGGAAATTGTAGTATAGTTTTGCACTAGTATAAGAACACAAATAGCGCTTTTCATGTAAAACAAGGCTGTCTCTGGAAGTTCACATTAACAATTTTTTGGAGTTAGTTAAAAACATGTCTCCTTAGGCTCTGTTTCCTTCTGGATTTATAGACTTTGTTTTTAAAAACAGTAAGGTGTCCTCTGGCGTAATTAAAAATAATTATAATATTAAATTACAAATAATTTATCATAACTGTTAAAATTTAAAAATATTCAGAATTATAACCAATTTAAAATCTTACTTGAAGTATGCAACATCATTTTGTTCCTCGAGCAAGAACTTTGGGGTTGTTTTGATCTTTCTTGTGTTTTTATTGCTTGTTGTATGTGTGTGGATTTGTTTAGAAAGCCTTCATTTAAGGCTGCCTCCGGTTCAAAGAGCTTACTGTTAGAAGGCACCTGTCTAATTAAGCTAAATCTGCATTTGGGAAAAAGAACAGGCAACAGTTCAACTAGGAAAGCAGATGCCATTTGAACAAATGAGCAAGAGATCAAAATAACTGAGTCCTTAAGCAATTAATAACAGCTGGAAGAAACTTGTGTAAGAGATTTCAGACTTTAAGCTCTACAGCACCTGAGAGCCTTGCCTGGGACCATGAAGGATTTTGCCTTCTGGAGCTGGAGGGGAGCATAGCTGGAGCTCATTCCAGATGGACCCACACCTACTCATAGATTTCTTAAAGCTCACATCTCTTAAGAGGTTTACAGTACATTTCTTCTGATGTTTACCCTCCCCTGCCTCCTTTATTTTTTTTCTCTTAAATTTGAAATTCCCCAAAGAGCCTTTGTGAACATGTCAGGAGGTATGTAACATAGTTAGAATACAGTTTATTCAACATTTTTTTTTAATTTTGTTATATATATGAAGGAGTTTTTTAACTTCCTTTTAATTGCATTTTCTATTATAAAAAATTTCTCTGGTTGTGTTCATCTGAAAATCTTAAGAAGGGTTTTGTTTTCCCCTCAGACTGAGGTATTTCTTAGTTTAACCCCACTAATTTCTGCCTCTCTCCCAATTTTTTTTCATTTGACTCAGTCTGTTTTCCTTCTGAGACAATGCTCTCCTAAAGGTAGGAGAATCAAGTGCAGGTTTTAGCTACATTCAAGGTAAAGTTCTGTTTACCTAAAAGTAGTCTTTAAGTTAATAAATTCAGTAGTTCACCATGCCTACAGTACAGTGTTCATAGAGGAGGAGGACTCCTGTTATGTGCCTGTTCCCCATGGAGAGCAACATGAGGATTTCTTCAAGTAATTTTGTTGTATAGCAATCTTGCTTGCAGTGCAGCATTATCCATTACTTGATAATAACAATAAAACCAGTTTTTTTGTCTATGAGGTTTTTGGATAAAGAGGCCTGAAGTCTGTTTTGGTTTTTAGTAACAAAGTCATTAATTTGTTGAGGAAAATGAAGAAATGTCTGAAGATGAAGTGACTGCATGAGGTCAGGCCCAAGGTGCATCTGTGTTTCCTTTGGCCAGGAGTAGTTGCCTGGGGAAGAGTGGAGAGTTGGGCCCCGATGTGCTGAGTACTTTCCCAAATCCAGCAAACTCAGGCTGATGGGCTTCGTGAGTAAAAGGCAGTTTTGTATTATCTCTCTGTTGATTTTTCTTCTCTGAGTTTTTCTGAGCCCTCTTGGAACTTAGCTAATTTCTCCTGTCCATGATATCCGAGGAAAAAAGATGTTGTATGAGTAATTTCTTTTCTTCAGATTTTTTTTCGTCAACTTGGCTCAATTTGTGTGTGGAGAGGCAGGGAACAGTAATTTCCTATTTTCTGTGCCTCTCAAGATTTTATAGATCTCTGCTGTCTGTTTTCCTGGCTGAAGAGTTCTGATATGTTCACATGCTTCCCATACGGAAGGCCTTTAGTGTTTTTAATCACCCTCACTGGTCTTGTTTTACCTTTTCCAGAACAGAAGAATAGCAGACAACCCCACAACATCATCAACAAAAAACCTGAACAGCTCTTACTGAATTTCTCAGGATAGAATTTTCCCAGCATATTCAGTTTTAATGTTACAGAGGTTGCTTTTACTGTTGGCTGTTCCCCAGTTGGAACATGGAGCAGCATGTCTGTGACGACGAACAGTAAAATTAAGTTGTCATAAATTTTACATTTCTTAAAACTGGGCAATTGATTTTCTGTAAGACTCCACGCAGCATTTTGGCGTACTTTGCTTCAGGTTCACTTTAGAGGAGAAATGCTTCAGCTTTTCTTTTGTCTTTTATGAAGCTTTCCCTCTAAGAGCAGGTTAAAAATAGGATTTCATTGTATTTTGATTGGACTCTGCTGTAGATTTATTTTTGTCCATTTAAAAAGAGAGTAATTAAAAGATAAAACTTCCTGGCTAGTGTTTGTTAATTGTTTGTAGTGCTTCTTTCAATACAATTACAACATTTGTCATGGTAGCCTGTGGAGATGGTCAGTTCCCTGCATACCTACTGACAGAATAATGTGAGTCTAGAAACGGTGTGTCATCTTCTGTTAATTAAGTGTTCATGCTTGGATGGTGATGAATAACATAGTAGTGGTAGACTACAGAGTACCAAGTGATTACTTCAGAAAAAAGAAAAACAGATTTACTATGTGCCTCTGCATGCATGTGTAGCCTAATGTATGTCATTATATACAACGTTTTAGGAAATAAGAAAGAGTAACAACTTGATATAATGCAGCTGTTGAATATCTTATGTTATGATAGTTTTTGACAATTATGTTTCTGAAAAGGAAATGGAGGTTAGCATACACGTTTACTACTTAGGTTTCTTAATAGCTGTATTTTTAATGCCAAAGATGTTTTGAAGTCCACTTGGAAGAAAAAATAGTTCACGTTTTCCAGTATAGAGTTTGTTAAAAATGAAATCTAAGCCTAATAAAGTATATATTCATGTCATACAGCGCAAAGGAAGATATCGTTGAAACATTCATCATAGCTTATCTTTCCAATTCAATAAAAGGGCTACTAAGAAATAGCAAAACTGGAGTTCTGTCATTGACTGATGTCCTACCTAACACTGTGAAATTGTGTATTGGCAGAAGAGCAAGCATCAGTGATGCCAGGATGAGTTATTCAACTTGTAGGCAGAATTTAAGCAGCCAAGTCAGGTGTTGAAGACTTGATCTTTCCGTCTACCCCAGAAATGTAAAAGTGAACAAAGCCAAAGAACAATGCGAACAATCTCTTGCTAAGAGTCTTAAACTGAAGCAAAAAATGGCAAAATAAGCCAGTAATGCAGAATTAACAGTCAGACTGATGTAACTCAGCAGCATTTCTTTCCTTCACCCTTCTTCATGTTCTGATATTTGCTTCAAGAGGTGCAAGCAAAACTAAAAGGACAAATCTAAGTTCTTCCTCACTTTAAATCAGTGTTTTGTTATTTGCAGATAGAATCATAAATAACTCCAGAAGGAAATAAAGTAATATCTTTCCTTCCTTCCTGATGTCCATGAAGGACAGTAAGAAAACACTCCTGCGTACCAAATAAAACTAGGATTGGAGACAGGAAAAAAACAACCCTTTACAAAACAAAACCAAATATAGTAGCTCGAGAAAGACTCAGAAGCAGCTCTATTGTCTTAATCTATTTCCTTAAGAATAAATTCAGATACTGGCTTTTTTGAAATCTTGGTTTGTATACTTCCTTCCTCTCTTGGAGGGAGATTCTTGGTTTTCCTTGATGTTTATTTCAAAATGAATGACAAAATGTGTGAATCTCAATTCCAGAATTGCTTTGAATTCTCTTTAAAGTATTATTTTATCATGTGAAGAAATAGAGCAGTAGTTGTTGTCTTAAAAGACAAAATTGGCACAACTTCAATGGATTTTTGAACTTATGATCCATCCCTGTACTGCATTGCCCTAGCCTACCCTAGATTTTGCTATATTTGTACCATCTTATGTGACCAAAATAGTAACAGGGAAACTTGTGGTCAGAACAAAGTAAAATGATGGTACTGTCCAAAATAAGGAGTCAAACCACTGATGGATGTGGCTGGCACACTGCTTTCAGATATATTGATGTGGGATTGAGTGCACCCTCAGCAAGTTTGCCAACGACACCAAGCTGTGTGGTGCGGATTGACGTGCTGGAGAGAAGGGATACCATCCAGAGGGACCTAAGCAGGTCTCCAAACGCTCTGTCTGTATTGAAGAATTGCAGTGTGTAAAAAGAAAAAGTGTTGGGAGGAATTACAAGGAGGAGGACTATAGGAGTAGGGTAAACATAAATACAGTTTTTACTCATGATTAAGGAAGTAATTTGAATCTAAATTTTAGGAGCTGAAAAGTTAGTAAATTACAGATTTCTATTTTTTTAATTGTATGAATGACAAAATACTGTTAATATGGTGTTTTTCAGATGGCTTTACATTTGAAGTAGATATATGCAAATTATAGCAGCTTTTGATGGCATAAATGCTTTAAATTACTTTGCAAATGTATTGAGAGTACGTTATTTGGCAAGTATATTTTTTTTTATTTGTATGAAGTATGAATACAAAAAATAACAGCATCAACGTCTTTGGAGAAGGCTTTCTTAATTATTTGTCATACAGGTATGCTTCAACCCTGGATTTCATTCTTTATGTGTATTGAAAATACTGAAAATTTCAAAATGTGAGTAATTTGTAGGTGTATAGAAATACCAAGTACAGCCTTTCTCTGAATAGGATATAAAACGTTTTTTGTTTTTTTCTAAACTGGAGATGCAAGACAGTCAGAAAACCACCTCTTGGTTGGTGGTATTGGATTTTGGTGTGTGTTAGGTTTTTGGTGGTGTGTTTGGTTTTTTTCCCTCTCCCCCAATTAGTGCATATTAAAGCATGCTGTGTGTGTTCTGGGTGTGCATCATAGGCTACCTAGGAAGATTAATTTTTCTCTCTTTACTTCCTAATAGCTGTTCTCAGTATTTTGTGTACTGATACAGCTTTCCGTAGTCTTGGCAGCAGCTACAGATGAGAAGTGCATTAAGTCATCTGGTTTGGGTCAGTGTTGCTGGATTGTTTCTTGCTGTGTATTAATGACACCTTTCTTCCTTTAACTAGCAGGCAGGAACCTTTGAATACCTTGATATTCTCTGAAAAATATTTCTTCTCAGTCATGCTCAAGAAGATAAGTCTAATATCTCAGTTGCTCAGCAGGACTCCTAAAAGCTTGTCTGTATCTGGTTATATACTTTATATATCTTTTGCAGGCTCTTCCAGCGAGTAAGTCCAAATTCAGTTGAGACCTGCTTTTGGTCTGGTCAGGTACATCTCTGTCCATGCCTCCCTAGGGTCCCACAGGTGACACGAAAGATGACAGAACATAAGTGAGACAAGCTTCACTGGTATTTCTCAAGGCATTTTTTCCTCCCCTCTGAAGGGCTGGGTTGCCCCTGAGAGGAAGCTCTTCACTAAGTGTGCTCTGTCTTTCATTTCCAGGCCAGAGCCTCAACAGAAAGCTCCCTCTGCACCTCCGCCTCCACCCCCACCCCCACCTCCGCCCCTGCCGGAACCCACCCCGCCGGAGCCAGAGGAGGAGATTTTAGGGTCTGATGATGAGGAGCAAGAGGATCCCGCAGATTACTGTAAAGGTGTGTGCCATTAGCAGTGTTGATGAGGGTAAACCTTGTCATGTAAGTCTTAATTCTGGTTCTAGGGAGGTTTTAGAGACCTGGTCTTTAATTACAGAATTTATTTACACAAGAATTATAAACAACTGTTCTTTTCAGGTCCAGATGCACAACTCTCTTCGGCTTTACTTTCTCACTTAGCCATAGCTTATTTATACATTTTGCAATAAATATACAAATATTGCACACCTGATGTCCTATTTATAGGAATAGAGAAGAAACTTTTCTTGCTGTTAGTTACAAGAGAAACAAGACCACCCACACCAAAATAAACAACTCCTCCCACACTCTGAAAGGTTCTAAAATGCCTTGATGCCTTTAACAACATGAAGTACATTTATGTTTTAATCTATTTTTTTTTCCATTATTCTCTCATCTGCACCAGCCCGAGATGTTACATGCTGCTTTTTTGCATGTTGTCTTTCAGAGCCCTCAGCGTTGTCTGAGGTTCTCTACATCTTCATTTTAGCTCTTGATTTCCTTAATTTTTGTAGTTGCTTATATTAATTTTTTTAAGTAGTGTTAAATGCATAAAAACATGTGACAGCAGCACAACAGTGTCAATACTTGTTTGTTTTAATGGCACTGCTAAAGTTGCAAATCTGTTCCCATTAGGGTAAAAATATGTTGTGTTCTTGCATGAAAAATCATAAATAACAGGTCTATCAGCTTTAGGTTATCTATCATAGTAGATTTCAAGGATGTGAATGTACTTTAGGAAACATCAAAATTTTACCACTTCACATTAATGTTTTTAAACAGCCAAAAAGCACTGTATGCACATTGAATATGTCTGGTATTCTGTATTCCTCATATCAAGAAACACTTTCTGTGTCAAACAGGATGATGTCTTCTTAATCAGAAGTTTCTGTGTAAGCCTGGAGATGTGCTATTTTAAGAATCCCTTCTTCCAGCCTGGAACAAGTTGTTTGGTATTTTCAGATTTGGCAAATGAAAGTCACTTTCATTTTGGTATAAGAAGTTTTATTAATATGTGATATTTCAAATGTTTAAGTGGCTTGCAGATACCAGTAGTGAAAACCAAACAGTAAACTCAGACTAAATGTTGAAGTCTGCAGCAGGGAAAAGAAAAACATGTTGCTAAAGCATGATTGTATTTTTGTAAAAATTATTTCTGTTACAACACATTTGTTCCTTAAAATAACTCTTTTGGTATCTGTAACATCTTCCATCAGTGAGTAAGGATTTGTTGTTTAAACATCTGTTTACTTGTAAACATCTGTATTTCCTTGAGATTAAGCATTTCAAGGCCCCCACTTAATTCTTCCCTAAAGTAAGGGTTGCATTTAATTTCAAACAATCCATTGTTGTCTGTGTTCCAGTATCTTGCAAAATGTCACCATCTGGAGAAGCTAGATCACAAAACAAACAAAAAAAAAAATAGTTTACAGCCTGCTTATGAGTTAGCTGTTTAACTAGAGTCTCTGCGACTATAGCATTTCAGTAATGAGATCTTTGTGCTTTTAAAATGAACTACATGATACACTAAGAACACTTGCAGGTTTCCTGAAAAATTAAAGGGAACTTCTTTACGCTTAAAGGTTCTTCAAAATTCTTCTGGTCTTGAAGCTCTGAAATGATGGAATTATATTAAAGATGGTTCAAGCTTTGGTTCATTTGGATGTCATAATCATTATTTGTTTCTATGAGGACAGTGCTTTTGGTGCTCCAGTAGATGATTTACCTATTTTCGGACCGTAATTTCCTGTAAGACTGATCAGTACATTTCCTTCTTCTAGTGTGCTGGGGTTGAACTGAAGGGAAGGTCACCATAAGATTCTGAATCAAATGGCCAGATTGGGATGATCTGGTGCTATAGAGACCTTCCATTTGTTTATTTTATATTCAGTATAGGAAATTAATAAGTTACTTGGTAAAGAATTCCAGGAATGGTTCTTAGAAACATTATTTCCATTTTTTGGAGAGGTGTTTCATTAGTTTGAATATGGTTTTCTGTTTTGGGTAATCCTACCTGTATTTAGGGAGTGGACGATAAATATTTGGAAATTACCATTTATTACTGGATTGTCTCTTCTTCCTGATTTTATATGCAAAATGGCGATCTCCCAGGATTCTTGAGTGAGGCACAGAACGTACTTCATGTGTTCTCAAGCCCAATCTGAAATTTCATAGGAGGTCAATTTTGATGACGGCGTATATAATTAATTTTTTAAATGAATTCAGTATTTCACCTGTTAACTGTACTTCCCATTGCCAGGGTATTTTTGTTACTAATTTATTTTTATTCTTTATTTTTAAAGATATGTTACTATGTGCTGGGCTGACGTCTTCAGCAAGTTACATGGTGGTTAGTAAACAGTCATAATAGTATTTTTAATCAGGAAATTGGATTAGTTTGAATTAGCATTTGATGTGAAAGAGACAACTAACAGCCATAGGTGTAAAGCAGACTAACCTCTGTTTCCCAGGGGCTTCCTCCAGGGCCTGTTTAAATCTGTGAAATGACTTCTGTTGGTGCCACCAAATTAACATTACATGCTTTTCAAATGTTTGTTTGTTTAAGGAATAGAAATATCAAAAGTCCAACTACATGTTTTTTCAAGGGGTACTTAGACAGTAGTTTTTCTTCTTTTCTGAAAAGCCTTGAAACACTTGGAGTTTTTTTCAAGAGTGTTGTGTCATGGATGTAATTGGAATTCTTTGCTTCTCTGATCATCTGCTTTGCCCCCTGGAGATGTCTCCCATTCATCCAGTTCACAAAGGGAATAATTCCCTATACAAGCATAGAACTAGCCAGCTACAATTACCAATACATTCAGGAGACATTTAGGAATAATGATCTCATTTTTCTGACCCTCTTTCTTGAGTGCATGTAGCTAGCTAGCTAGCTAGCTGTGAGAGAGACTTTATTTCTGTGTTTGCTGCAGTGAATAGCACAACAATTTTTTTTTTGTTACATTATCAGCAGTGCCACTTATACATTATATATTTTCAAATACCGGTATTGTTTTTCCAAAAGTACATAGTTTTTCTCAACCTGTTAATTTTGCATAGATGCTTTCTTGTTACTACTGTATAGAAATACTTTCTGTATCATGAAGAACTTAAATAATTACATTCATCATAGGATGACACCAGTTTTTAAAATGCATTTAACTAAGCGTGTTACCTGGTTGTCCACAACCTGTAAATGAATATGTTGCTGACATGAATAATCAGGGAGTAACATGTACAGGAATGGTAACTGATTATTTCCAAAACTGCTCCTGTTGTGGCTTAGGACAGTAGAAAGTATCTTGTGAAGTATATATACTCAGAGAATATGCTACCACTATTGCTATCTGTAGCGTATACTGGTGTATTGCTATAATTAGTTAGGACAGTGCTGTAGGGACCAAAATAACATGGCTTTTACATATATACTATTGTTATACTTATAATACGTAGATTTTGCTAAAATAACTTATCAAACCCCAGTTTATTAACTTGACTTCGGTGTCTTTGATTTCCTGTGTAGGGTGTTCTCTCTTCTGTCTGTGAAGGGAAGAAACTATCCCAAGCTTTTGATTATTGTTGACCCTTTGAAGCACAAGTATGCCAAAAGCTATCTGCAGAGAGGCAGACTTATAAGGCACCTGTTTACCTAAACTATTCTTAGAAACATATGTTTACCTTTATTTAAATTCTTCATCATTGAGTCTTATGCTGTTAACATGTTAAAAAAGCAGACTGGCCCCTGCCGAGATGAATACTTGAGTGCTGCTTGCCTGATGCTCTGGCCTGAGCTGTTTGAGTCTCTGCCAGTGGTATGATGTGCAGAAGCCTGGGCAGCTGCAACCATGTCAGATGGATCAGCTTTTGATGGAGGCTGTGAGCAAACCAGCGAGTGTCTGCTCTCTGCTAAGCTTGAAAGTACACCTTAACATACAAATGTCAAAGCTGTGTGTGTTTTAGAGTTTTGGTTTAGACATACCAACATCTAAAGCAATACATTATTTTGGCTTTATCATTCTGTTGAATATGTAATCTTTATAGTTCTATCATACAGTTGTGTTAGATTTATTAATCTGCTCTGGAAGCATTTGAGAAAGTTCACAAATAAACTCTTAAACTTGTGTTAAGGCAAAAGTTATTAGCAAAGAAAGGATATAAATACGTCCAGATTTCATGTTGCTGTTCCACAGATAGAAAGGAGGTAAGAGAGAAGTCCCCGTTTTCAATCCAAGGAATTAAAGTGGTAGCTTCACATTGTTGTCTTAACTGGGCACCAGTTCTAATGATTTCCAGGGGATTTAAAAACAAATATAGCAACTTAGAGAAAGTAGTCTGAGGTTTTCCTAATTTTAAGTGGAATAGTCAATAACTGAAGATCTTGCCAAAGGACAGTTGGGTGTGGCATTGTGAAGGACCAGAAAGAGCCGAAGAAGTGATTTCTTGACAGCTGCTCCAAGTCTGATGCTAATTGATGTCCTGGAGGGTTGCATGGTGCAGCTTTATTATTTGTTTGCAATTTAGGCAAAACTGTGGATGTTGTTATTAGTGTGTTAAGGCCTGAATAATAATCTGTCATCATTGTCCTTCCTGGGTTTGACTGGGAGGAAGAATGTCTCTCTAAATACGAAGGAAATAAAAAGCTTCATTACACCTCCTCACACTGCCTAGAAAGCTGAGCTCCAGCCTGCTCTGTCCTGTTGGCCTTTCTGCCTAATGGGGCTTTTGAGGACCTGTGTAGTGGTGTAAGTTAGAACTGCAGACTGTCATAATTAAAAAGCAGTTCAGACAAAGGCCATAGCTACCTTACTCTCTCTTCTTCCTCAGTGTAAAAACCTCAGACACAAGAAAAATGCCTTGCTGCTATGGGTCAGGAGCCAAGCAGAAGAGCATCAATAAAGTCTGCATTGTTCTTAATATTTTCTAAGGAAATATTTTATTGTAGCCTTCATTAGTAGAAAGCAAATGGAAATTAAAACAATCTCTGTTGAGATTCTGCAATCATCCAAAATACGTTGACTGGAGAAGCTTCAAATATGATAAAGAAATAATGTAGATCTTTCCCGTACTCTCTGTGAAGTGGAAGATAAGCCTGGGGAAATAGAGAACAGATGTTAATATTACCACAAATAAAAGCCATAAGAGAGAAGGGTAAATAAACTCTACAGTAGTTACAGGACATGAGTTTTTTCCCTCCAGGCCTAGTAAGGCAGAATTTTTAACATTAGAGTAAAATTTTTTTAGCCTTTATATTTACAGTACAGGACAATTTGAAGAGGAAAATTTATGCTACAAGAATTACTTAAAACCCTGGGAATTATTGTTTGTTTTCTGAATATTCTTTTTCTACTCGTTTTTTTCATGAAAGGAGGCTATCATCCAGTGAAAATTGGTGATCTTTTCAATGGCCGGTATCACGTTATTAGAAAGTTAGGATGGGGACACTTCTCTACAGTCTGGCTATGCTGGGATATGCAGTAAGAAAACTATATATTTCCATTCACTTTTTTCTTAATATGTTACTTTATTTTGTTTGCAGTAACTTTTGTTTTACATACATGATAAATTTAAGTAAATGTTTGCCTTTTTTTTATGCAGAAAGATGTCTGCAGTCTTATTTTGCTCTTGGTTAAGGCTGTAGTTTATAAAAGCTCTCAGAAATAAGTGTAATTCTGTTTTGTTTGACAAATTAGCTTTGGTTATTGAATTTGCATGTTGTCTTGAACATGCAACCATAAACTAGTGTTTTTATTTCTGTTGTATCTTTAATGAAAAAATATAATTATACCTTGATTGAATGATAAAATGTGTAACCAAATTCCTCTTTTAAAGACATTAGCATCAAGGAGACAAAATATTCAATGAATCAAACTGTTAACAGAGTATTGTTAAAAGTTGGTTTTAAGTGTAATTTCAGTGTTTTCTGTCAGAACACATTAGGTCATGAAATATTCTATTTAAAATTTCCCAACCTTCAGCTCAGAGCATGTGTTGAAAATGTTTTTGTTCTTTTCAAGGGGGAAAAGGTTTGTTGCAATGAAAGTTGTAAAAAGTGCACAGCATTATACAGAGACAGCCTTGGATGAAATAAAGTTGCTCAAATGTGTAAGTATTACTCACGTAATATAGTGCTCAATACCAATAATAATAGAAATAATGAATTTTAAAAATGTAGCAGAATATTGTGTTTTAAACTTTTTTAACTTTTTTGTCTAAATAGCTGACATTATGTGTTAGTGTGATTTCTGAAGCTCTGAAATATTGTTTAACTTCATGTGGAAAGCTAACTAATTTGTATTTTAAAGTGATTTTTTTTTTTTTCCTAAAACATCAGTGTTTACATTCTTGGTTTAGGTTCGTGAAAGTGACCCTAATGATCCCAACAAGGATATGGTTGTACAGCTAATTGATGACTTCAAAATTTCTGGAATGAATGGAATTCGTATCCTTTTGAAAACATGGCATCCTCATTAAAAATGATCTACTGAGATAAGTAAGCATTTAGTTCTGGCTTTTTTCTATTTAGTCTTACTTTGAATATGTAACATAGGAACACCAGACTATATGTAGATGCAAAGAGTAGTCCAGTGTGTAATGCACTCACTGGAGTGAAAGTAGCTTAGCTTTTCTAAACACAATGCAAAAAAAAAAAAAAGAAAAATTCCATGAATCCTGTTCTGCTAGAACTAGAGATAGGTAGTTTACTTAAAAACTGAGTTTTACTGAAAAGATTTGTAATAACGGAGGTTTACAGGAAATACGTTTTGCTCTAGACAAGTAAAGAGAGAGAAAGTGTCATTGTCATGAAGAAGCTGGTTTCTGTTTTCTTGTGGGAAGTATGAGGGCATGGAGATTCCTCTCTTGTTCATGTGATCCTCTTTTGGCCAGGTGTTAACCTCTTTTTGGCAAAGGTTTTAAAGCTTTACTTTCAAATGCTTCCTTTACAAAACAAAAAAAAAAAAAGAAAGAAAAAAGAGAGACAGTAAAATATGACTGAATATTGTTCTTGGGAAAATTTTGGGTCTGTGGATATGTTTGATTTTAGAGTTGAACTGAAGTGAGTTATCCTTGCTTAATTATATTAGATATTTTAGCAGCTTATTATATTACTGTGCTTTCATTTACTGTTACAGCTGGTATTTGTATGTATGCTTGTTGTGTCTTGGAGCCCTAATAACAGACCTCATTGTTCATGGTGTTGTACTACCAGACAAAGAGACAGTTCCTGCTCTAGAGAGCTTAACACTAAGTTGATTTTGGTGATGGGCCTTCAGTCTTCAGCAGATCAGGTTAAGGTGCTCTTCAGCAACTCTCGTCCTCTAGGAGAGGAATCTAGAAGGTGACTGTACAGTAAATCTGAATGCCCACTAGAAAACATCCTTTCAGGGAGAAGTGTGCAAGCAGTTGTCATCCCATGCATCTGTCTCTTGACATTATTTAGGAAGCCTTTGGGTTTGTGGAAAGTGAGAATGAGAATGTGAGGACAGTATTCTCAGTTACAGAATGGTGTCTTAACTGCTTTCCCTTTCTCCCATTTTGATTTGTTCCCTGGTTGCTTCAGTGGACAGCTGCCATGGTAGAAAGCTGCTTAAATGTAGGTGAAGTTAGTATAGTCTGCTTTTTTCCTAGGTTTTGTCATCAAATTAAAATGAATTTAAATAAACCCCACAGTTGCCAGTAGTCATTTAACCTGAATATAAATGGTTTGTGATCAAGGAAATTGTGTAACACAGTGAGGCAAAGAACCCTGGTTAGGGTTTCTTGGTGCTGCTGTTGTGCTAAAAAAAAATAAGTTTTAATTTATGAGCCGAGAAGCTTATTAAGATGTATTTTATAAATATCTCTATCATCTAACTATGTTCACAAAAAATAATGCAACCAAAGCAGCTGTACAATTGAAGAATAATGAAAGTTATTTTTAGAAATCAGAAATTTTGACTTACTGTTTTTGTTGTAAAACAGTAATGTGAAATAGGGAATAAGAAAATGCGTTCATAACTATACATAGAAATAACTCTTAACAGTTTAACAGAGCAGCTGCCCAATAATGTTCTTAAATTATTGCTAAGATTCACATGTATGTATACATCTGTATTAAAGGTTAGAGCCATTTCTAAGTGTGAAGAGTAAATTTTGTTAGTGATAATATTTTGAGAGCATATCCAAACTTTATCTTTTGAAATATAGCACTTAAGTTGCCAAAGCCAAAAGAGACCACATAGTAGGAAAAATAAGGGTTCAGATAGCTTTGTGTTAGCAGATTAAAACTGGACAGCTGATACTGATTTATTCTATTTCAGTTTTACCTTCATGTTGAAAACTCCGGCAGTACAGAAGTTGTTTTATGTGGAAGGCAAATGTTCCTGCCTTACTGAGAAGTACATTTTTTAAAAAGGTACAGTAGACAAGGAGGGCTGATACTAGACTAAAATTTAAGTTACAGCTGGAAGTCTGTCAGTCTTAACCACCAGTGAAAATATATCAAGTATCCTGTGCTTTGAGTTCTCTTGTGAACAGCTTGTGCATCCTGAGTTTCACTGCTTATTTGAGCAGCAGTTGGTTGCATTGATTATTTGATTGACTCCTTTTTATCCTCTAGGGAAAGTAATCTTCAGTGCAGGTTCTTTTGGGAGGGAGCAGGTAACTGATTTTAAATGTTTTGCTGCTATTTGTTTCCATTTTTAAAATGCCGTATTAGTGCTATGTTAGTGTTACTGAGTTGAACAGTTGAGAGAAATACAGTAATTTGAGAATTTTTCCATGCCTTGCTGTTTCCAGCTTCCTTTGGGCAAGTCACTAAATATCTGTTCCTTGACTGTAAATTAAAACAACATATGCTTCATAGGGGCTTGATTATTGGTTCTGGAATACATTTAAAAGTTAAAGCAAGACAGAAAAGAGGTGGGTGAATCCTTTGGGTGGCAAATACTACAAAATGTTGTGGAGCTTCCAAACAGGGAAACTTGTCAAGACCTGCGTAGCACAGAGCTGGGAATGTGCAGAGCCGTTGGCCTGCACTGTGTGTCTGACAAGTCATCTTTCTCCTAGGAGCTGTAGTAAGTGTTTATGTACAGAGGGGTTTTAATAATGTGTGTTATGCTACACTGGACTGGTAATTTTTTAACTTTTACATTTTAAAAAGATTAGGATTAGGATTTTTTTCAGGAAATAACAGAATTCTTGAACTTGGGCAGTTTGGTGTTTTCAGTAAGTGTAGATTATTATGTTTGTCTGCACGGGATGTTTATTAGAGCCTTAATAAATGTTTCTTTCAGTGTAGCATTTTTTTGATAAAAGATTCAGATAATCATCTGATGAAACAAGTGCTTGGAGAGACAAGTGAAAAAATAAAGAAGGAAACATTCCTGACACAATCAGACATCATAATAATTGTAATAAATTGATCTCCAAAGAATATACAGCATTAATTAAATGCCATAGAGCCTAAATGCTGCTAATCCAGAAGCAGCTGAGGCACATCCAGAAGTGTTCTGTGTTGGTACTAGAGCCTTATTTCGTTTAGCTTAACTAGTCTTTAACCCTTATCAGATTTCTAAATGTTCCTGTAATGTGTGTTTGTAGGTAGGTAGATAGTTATTGGTAAGATTTTAGTCAAGAAAGAACGGTTTTAAGTACTTAACCCTGTCAGCTGATTGATGTTACACTTCCTCTCACTTTTGCTGCTCTGCTTAGTTTCCCCCATTCATACATTCCCCAAACTGCTTCAAAGAGCATTTCACGAGAGGCTTCAGGTTTATTTTTGCTGGAGGACTCTTTGGACATACTCATCTGTCAGGATGTTGGTGCCGTAGGAAGATCCTGGGGCTTGCAAGGCTGGTTTCTTAATAGTTAATGCACAGCTTTTCCCAGACTCTTTGTTGTGGGCAGTCTGGCCTACAAGTTAACGTTTTTCAGGTCAGGATAGTAAATCAGGTAACAGTCACATTTTTGCATGCCTGCTGCTAACACTGAGCTGCCTGTATGTCTTCTCCCCATCCTAGTTGCCTCCCCAGTACTGAGCATGCCTTGAGTTTGTCCGAGTCCTCCCAGCAAAATGTTGCAATCTTTTTTTTCAGGTAGACATCACTTGTCTTTCTTATGGCCCTTCCTCTCTTTGTCTGCCTCTGCCATTCCTCCTTGGATCTTCCTTCTCTGTGCCCTCCCCCTCACCTCTCAGCTTTTCACTTCCCTATACCCCTTTCTCTTCTGGTTACTTAGCACTTCTGTAAGTGTAAGGAATGGCAGGAATGTGCATTGGAGAGTCTGCAGCAGCAGTGGTCTGAAGGACTGTGGGCGAGTGTCCTAAATTTCATTTCTGAATGCTGCAGTGTCTTGCCTTTCTGAAATCTGTGTTGCTGTGGCATTGCAACTTCACTGCGTGGGCTAAGTTAATAAGCCCTGCAGAGCTAGTGAGCTCTGCTCATCATTTTTGATGGCTATGTGCTTTACTAGTGACTAGTAACCAAGACTGTTTCCTCTTCTGAATGGAACAGTTTTATAATATTCTGAGTAGACTTGATTGATATGATTGGGAAATCACTATTCACTGTCTCCTCTAATAGAGGAATTAAGGAACATGAAGTGAGATGAACAAGGTAGCAGCAATCAAAATGTTACAGTTCTTCACAATATGCTTTGACCAGCCTTGAGACCTTTTAACTTTGACCAGTCTTAAGATCTTTTAACTTTGGTCTAACTCCAGCATAGGGGGTGTAGATTTTAAAACTTTGGTTAGCTTTATGCATATAGGTTGGTACTGGAGAAGAATGTAAATGATAGACAACGTAAGTCTTATTTTGACACAAGTTAAGACAGTGACTCTAAGATCATTGCCAAGACTCTAGTTAATAGAACTTAGAGAAGTCAGGTAAGATTTCTCCCCTAACAATGTAGTTCCTTATGAATGGTCTCTGAGATACAGTCTAATTTCATCCATTGAGATTTTCATGCAGTATCCATCAATTAATTCATTTTCTGTTATTTGTATTAAATCAATCTTTGCAAGGTTATAGTGTCATGTAGTTAAGATTTTAACATTCTTTCTGATTTCCAGGGACATTAAGGTCATTCCCAGCTCATGTCTCAGGATTAACTCAGTATGGTCAAACTGTATAATTTCTTGTTGGAATGTTGTGGATGATAAAACTTAGAATTAGCTTGAATATCTGAATATTTTCTCAATAGAAAGATAACCTATCCAGGTGTATTAAGTGTAGAATCTCTACCTTAGGAAGCCCTTGAACCACAAATCACTGAAAGTTCCTACATCTTGTTTTTTCTAATACTCCTGCCTGATCATCTACTGTTGGCCTCTGTTGGTGACCAATAGTAGCTGCTGGGTCGAATTTTTGGCATTGTGTTTTTTGTGCGTTGCTTCCGAGTTCAGCATTTTCTTTGTACCTGAGTTCTTCGGTGATTGCCATTATTCTCTGCAGTTAAAACTGTAGGTGGTAAGAGATCCATTCTCTTAGTACTTTAGTCTTTGTTGTCAAGTGATTCTTAATTGAGCCTGATCAAAAAGGTGCTTAGTATGGTTCACTTTCTAAAATACTGCTCCTGCAGGCTTTTGTTGTTAAAACCTTCTATTCTTATAATTTAAAATTTATTAGAAACTAGAGATAATAGGCCAAATCAGTACTTTTAACTGTTTCAAGGAAAACAAAAATGAATTAGTTATTTTTTACAATTATCTATTTCATTGTTCACCCTAATGTTATTGTTAACATGTAGAAATACCTGACAAGGTATGCATAATTAAAATGTTTTATTTTAATTTGTTCTGCATTTGGGCACTGTTCTTGTATGTGTGAAATGTAGTACCAAAGCATATACCATGTTCTGCTTGTTTTAGGGGGAACTGTTTTCCCTCTGAACAGGGTGATGATTGCTTTAGCCAGTATGCAAACAAACATTTGTGTTGATCTCATCAACAAGTTTATTTGGAAATTATCCTTAATTAAATCCCAGATGTCTGTATGGTCTTCGAAGTACTTGGACATCATCTCCTAAAATGGATTATCAAGTCCAATTATCAAGGCCTTCCCATCCGTTGTGTAAAAAGTATAATTCGACAGGTAAGATTTGCTAATGTTTTAATGAGGTTTTTCTACCATTGTTAACAGTTTGAAGGTTAAAACGACGATATTTCAACTGAACTCTTACTAATGAATATCTAAGATAAATTTATTGGTAATCCCAGGGGAGTTTGCAAGAGCTTCTTTCTGGATAGCCTGCATTTCTGCATGCTAGGGTGGGGTTTTTTACATGGGTCTTTTTTTTAAATCAAGATTTCCCACTGATAAGGGAGTTTCCTGAGCTGCTTTAGAAAATAAAAAGTTGAAGCAATGAGTCTTTTTCATAGATGTAAGGATATTAATATTCAGTTGCAGTTTTGGTTGACACATCATGCTTTTTAATATAACATCTTCTGGAAAATAAAACAACATAACAGTGGGAATATTAATATTATTATTAAACTTGTCCTGGTTTCATCTGGGATAGAGTTATTTTTCTTTCTAGTAGCTGGTATAGTGCTGTGTTTTGGAATTAGTAGGAGAAGAATGTTGATAACGCCCTGACGTTTTCAGTTGTTGCTAAGTTTTGTCTAGAGTAAGTCAAGGACTTTTCAGTTTCCCATGCCCAGCCAGCAAGAAGGCTGGAGGGGCACAAGATGTTGGGAGGGGAGACGGCCAGGACAGCTGACCCAAACTGGCCAAAGGGGTGTTCAGTACCGTGTGACGTCATGCCCAGTATATAAACTGGGGTGAGTGGGCTGGGGGCGGTGGTGGATCACTGCTCAGGGACTAACTGGGCATCGGTTGGTGAGTGGTGAGCAATTGCACTGTGCATCACTTGTTTTGTATATTCCAATTATTTTATAATTGTTATTATTATCACTATTATTTTCTTCCTTTCTGTTCTATTAAACCGCCTTTATCTTAGTGCACAAGTTTTACTTTTTTTTCCCTGATTCTTTCCCCCATCCCCCTGGGTTGCGGGGGAAGTGACCAAGTGACTGCGTGGTGCTTAGTTGCTGGCTGGGATTAAACCACGACAAAACTGAACAAAAATTGTATCACTCTCTGAAAAGTAGGTTCTAAAGGAAAAAACTGTTCTTTGAAAAATTTTTGTCTATCTGTGTGTAACTTTTTGTAGAGTCAGAGGGTTAACACGATGAAACAGTTCAGAACATTTTACTGGGACATATTCTTTCAAAATACATTCTTTTTCTATACCATGAAAATCAAATTGCTGAGAGGTGATCTTGAGGAGAACTAGTGTCTCAGCAAGGAAAAATCGTATCTCTCATGCTCTCTCTCTCTCATATATACTGTTAATCTATGTGCAGTTAATGCCTGAAGGACAAATGAAGTATTTTGGCACTCTAGGTAACTTGTATTGCCTTTCGTCAGCATTACCTCTATTTTATTAATAAATGATCTGTTAAAGTAGTTATTTTCCTTGTAATTATTATTGTATGTCAAGTGGTGAATATCAGCCTATCAGCTCTTTAATCAGAATTAGCTAAATAACCTGATTGATGGGATTGTTAGTATACAGTTGAAATTTTAGGTCCATGAATTTCTGTACAACTAGGTGGCTTAGGTACTAGAAATAAGGAGCTGTAGTACTGCAGTGTTCCAGCCAAACTGAGCTGCCTGCTAAGAAATGGGAACGTGTGCATTTGTGTTACATGTGCCTATAAATATCCACCGTTTTCAGTAAGCGCTCATTTTTTTGTTTGGAATGTTTTCACTTTGGTTGCACCATTGTCCTGGAGTTTGGCCAAAACCTGAGAAATTTTGATGTAATTTCTTGGTACACTGAGTTTAGCAGCAAAGCCAGGTTTAGGAGCTCCCTGCTGCAGTTTACTCTTACCTCAGTTACACTGTCTGTTTGTAGAAACAGGCTGTAAGCCAGACCACTGAATGGATCCAAGCTGAAAACAATTCCTTTTTGGAAGGAAGGTGAGAACTTCTAAACCCATCTTCACAGCATCTTTGCCAACAGGCTCCTATAACCTAGCAGAGGAGGACTTTCAGGTGGGATCTTCAGGGATGGCGACCACAACCCAGAGAGAAGTGGGGTCAGCAAGGACAGGAGTCTGAAGGACAGAATTATGGGGGAAGCTCTCAGTGCTTTCTCTGATCGTCGTGACTGGAGGACCTGACTCGAGTGGCACATACAAATGCCTACAGCATGGGGAACAAGGGGCAGGAATTAGAAATCCATACATGATCGCAGAGCTACGACCTCATTGTGAGTGGAGAGGTGTGGTGGGATAGCTTAGATGCCTGGAGAGCAGCAGTAGCCTGATAAAGGCACTTTAGAAAGGATGGCCAGGGAAGAGGACTTGAGCTTAAATGTTTGAATCTTTGCCATAAAATGGGTCAGGGTCAGAGGGAAGACCAACAAGGGTGACATGGTATGTATCTGCTACAGACTGCCAATTTCAGAAGCAGATGAGAAGCACCTTCTTTAGACAACTGGAATAAGCTGGTTCTGATGGGGGCCTTTCAGCCACCTTGGTATCTACTCTGGTGGGGCACATGCAGTCAAGGAAATTTCTGGATTGTGTTGAGGACAATTTCTCAGCATGGGGTGAGCTGCGTCTCAGCAGGAAGAGAAGTTGGAGATGCACTTGCTGGACGGGTTACGAATAACGAAGAACTAGCTGAAAATGTGAAGACTGATGGCAGGCTTGGCATGAGGGGTCCTGGTAGACAAGCTGAATGTGAGTCAGTGGTGGGCTTCTGTGATGACGAAAGCTAACTGTAGTAGGCCACACTAGCAAGAGTGTAGGCAGCAGAACAAGGGCTCTGTTTTAGTACTTCAGGAATCTGTACAGTTTTGGGCTCCAAGTGGAAGACATTGGCTTACTGAATTGAGTCCAGTGAAAGGCCATGAAGAAAATCAGGGAACTGCAGTATATGATGTATGAGAGGTCTTGGAAGAACTGGTTTGTTCAGTTTTAAGAAGAAAAGGCTAATAAAAGGGGGAAACTTTTGATCTCTTCAGGACAGATAGAGAAAACGGAGCCAGACTTGTCTTGTCACTACACAGGGACAAGAATCAGTGTACACAAGTTACGACCAGGAATTCTGGTTACGTATTAGGAAGAAATTCTTTGTAATGAGGGTGGTCAGGCACTGGAACAGTTTGTCTACAGTGTAACGCAGTCTGTATCTTAGGAGAGAGTCAGAAATGAACTGGATAAAGGCTCTGAGCGGTCTGGTCTGATTTTGAGGTAAGATACAGCTTTGAAGCTAATGTGACTTAAGACAGGGTGAGTTTGAATCACACAGTCTTCCAACCTACATTACTCATTGCATGTAAGCAAGCAAAAGTAAAAATTCCAAGTAATTAAAAAACTTGATACCTGAAAAAAAAAGGAGCGGGCTAGTCCTGACCAGATTAAAAGCTTTAATTTTTGTGAGGTTGGAATGAACTGTTTGGACCAGTGACAGTGGCATTGACTGGTAAGACTTCCAGGTTGTTCATGTCATTAAAGATAACAGAGATCCTTATTCTTTCTTCTACTCAAGACAAAACTTGTGCTACACATGTTCTAAAAATTTATTTATAAAACTTAAATGTGAAACAATTCAATTACTGCACTGATGTTACTGTACAGCAAAAGATTTTGTTTCAGAAAGTACTATAATTCCATGCTACAATTGAAAAGGAATTTTTTATGCTATGATTTGGAAAATATTTTTTCAATTTTTGTCTACTTTAGAGCATTGGGACAAAATTAGGTTTATTTTAAAATGCGGCTGAGAGTTGAGTTTCTTAATAAGAAATTTCAGTTCAGTTTCAAGCAGGTTTTTTTCCCCTGGGGTAAAGTTATATGAACCGTCATGCAAGAGAAGACCTTGCAGAACTGAAAAAAGGCCTAGTTGCCGTAGTTCCTTTTTTGCAGTGGAGGTGATTGGAAGTGTCAATTTATTTAATTCTGGAATCCTTACTTTGGGTTATAAAATGTATAGCATCAGTCTCTTTTGAGAGGATAATGTTCTGAAACCAACGCTGAAAGGAGCATCGTGTATTTGATCAATGAAAATTTTCACTTTTGCCTTGATCTACAGTATAGTAAATAATCTGTTTAATGGGTCAATATGGTGTGGCTCCTTGAATGAAAAAGAAAAAAAGAAGTGAAAATTAATTAGAAACTGCAAATTAATGAGCTGCTTTATGTGAACCTAACCATGTGACCTTTACAAGGGAAAAAACACAGCCTTCTAATATGTTGTAATTTTTCAGTCACAATACATTAGCCATTTCATTTTTTTTGCTTTTCCAGTGGACAGATAAATAAAAACTGGGAGTGTTTTCCCTGTTCTCCATCATCTCAGAGCACGGTGCAAAGCATGTCCGTGTAGTACATATTTCCTTACCGTTTTGGTGGTACAATGTACTTCCATTTTTTAGAATGAAGCAGTCTGATCCACATTTTAAGACAGCTAAGAACATTCTTTCTGATTATAAAATTCTAGCAGAGTGATCCTTATGGTAAGTCATGGAATTGATGGATTCTAAAAAAGTATTCTATTTCTCTCACCCCCACCTCCCCCACCCCCCCGCAAAGACTCTTCAGCCAAATTAAAGACAAAGCTGTCACCCTAGCACTGTTACTTAAAAGGGGAGAGGCTGTCTCTTTCAAGCGGGAGATATCAAATCTAGTTTCAACATAAATTGCACTTCTATATATCGCAGTGGAACAGATATTTTTTTATTCCAAGTGCTAAGGCTTTCAGTGTACTCTGGAATCTTTTTTTTTTTCTTGGCCTCAGAATTACAGACACATAGTGGTAATTCATAAGATGATCTGTAGCGTAGTGGGGGAGGGAAGAGACTGTTATAATCCATCTTTATGTTGCTATTGCTGTTAATGCCTCTTTTAAAATTTGAAGTCACTTAACCACTAACTACCTTCCCAGTATAAGCCAATCTTTCTTTAATATGTCTTACTTTAGACATACTGTGTGTTCTTTCAGTTGCTTCAGCAAGTAGTCAAGCATATTTTGGATCTGCAGGGAAAAAAATCTGGATTATCAAGAACAGAGCAGTTTTTAGGTGTACCATTGGCACTGACACTGAGTCCTGCTCCAGTGAACGTACAGTTTTTATATAAGCGTGTAAAGAAGTGTTTTGGGCAGTTGCTATCTAGTCTAGCTTCAGAATGGGAAGAAGCAGAGCCATGTCTTTCAGGTGTTTCTAGGATACATTAGCCTGAGCATAAATATCATATGCATGCTGCTGCTTTTCTTCTCTTTAGCTACCTTGTGTGCTGGATGGGTGTACCATTTCTGGTACTAGCTCAGGACTGGGTGGTAGACTTGCTTGTATTCTGTTACTGGTATTTGAACCAAAACGTTTTGCTTTTAAAGTTCACCCTAGCTAGTTATGTCTTAAAGGATCCCAAGAGCAAGGAGCTTGCTAATTTATTTATAAAATACCGAGAATGGCAGGATGTTCTTGTAGCTGGAGCTCGTAAGTCTGGAGGTCTGTTTTCTGCTATAGAACATTCTCTAAAAATCAAAAGAAATCTTTTAAGTGGTGTCAGCTAGGTTTCTGCTTTTTTTTTTTTCTTTCTTGCTGATATTTTTCTACAATATTTATGTAGATTTTTATAGCAATAGCTTGTTTTACGCTGTTACATTATTCTGTACTGAATAGTTGTAATAATTGACTTCCACAATTTATCATACCTAGGTCTTACCTAAAATACTTGTAAAATCACACAAACTATTCTATTTCTGTTCCAGTCAGAATTTGAGAAATTTGTTCATTGTGTAAAAATCACTTTTTAATTTTCATCCCAGAATGCATTTTTAAGACTTTGGATATGCAGGTTTTATACGAGCTAGCAGAATTTAGCCTGCAGAGTGTGTGAAAGACTAGTGGAAAAATATATGTGGCAAATATAGGTAGACAAATCCTTATGTCACATCTTGGTCACATTAAAAGCTGAATTACTATTGGCATTCTAAGGAAAACTATAGTTAGCATTTAATCTTAACAACACGTTTCCCTTTTTGCTTTTTTTCTATAATCAATTGTATGATGCTTATTCACAAACCAGACTTCAGTTATAGTATGTAGTACTGCCGTGGTTTTTTTTCACATAACTGTCTTTCAAACAGTTAGTCAGTGAGCATCAGCCTTTCTGACCGAGCAGCCAAATTCCTTTTTCAAAGGAAGATGTATCAAGTTTTTTTACACATGTGGAGATCAGCTAAAGAACACTTGGGAAATGGAAGTCTGAGAGCAGGTTGCTATCATCAAGACAATTCAGCCAGCCATCATCTTACTCATGAAAGTCTCAATAACTGGGTTTGAGTTGAATAAATTATCCTGTCAGGCTACATATGGACTGCAGGCAATTGGTTGAACGCCTCTGTACTACTAATAAATACATTTAACTTGCTCCGAGTAATTAAAATAAACCTTTAAAAAATCCCTTTGTAATTAGGTACTTCAAGGTCTAGATTATCTACACAGCAAGTGCAAGATCATTCATACGGATATAAAGCCAGAAAACATTTTGATGTGTGTGGATGATGCCTATGTTCGTAGAATGGCTGCTGAAGCTACTGAGTGGCAGAAAGCTGGTGCTCCTCCCCCCTCTGGCTCAGCAGGTATGATAGTATATTTAAATGCAGTGTAGTAAAGTTCCATCAGTATATTAATGCTAACTGTTTAATGAAAATTAACATTTTAATTGTGTGAAAAATGCACGTCTAGTTAATTCTTATTCATGCTCTGGAAACTATCAGGGAGGTGCTTTCTTCTCAGTTTGCATGTTCAAGTTTTTGGGGTCCGCAGATACAGAAAAAGATTTATTGGTGTAAACTTACTCTACTCCCACCAAGCAAGCTTTAATGGCTGGGTTTTAGCTGCACTGTGGCCTTGCATCTTTAATATCAACAATAATTAATAAAGTTATCTAAATTACGTGTCTAGTTCCATTACAAGTTCATCAGCATCCTTGTGAAATTATCTGCCTTCTTGCCAGTTATAACTTGTTCTCAGAATGCAGTGAAAAGTCTTAAAGTCCATAGTTTTTCATGCTTGAAAATGGAATTTATTTTACCTAACTGAATTTGTGATAAGTCCTTCTCCCTAGCGCTATATGTGAAAAGTTTAATATAAAACTTGCCAAGAGTTTAGATGGAAACTGTACATTTTGTTTAGCTAGGAAGAAAGCAAGGTAAAGAAGTTCACAGCAATCGGTAAAAACAAACAAGGAGGAAGTGTGGCTTTTCTAGTGATCTTTAGTACTGTTGTTGCTATTTATTTGCCAGTTGAGCTCATCAGCTACAGGCAGTGGAGAAAAAATAACATATAAATACCTTTGTGGTATTGTCAGAAAATATATCAGAGATTGAAATCTCTGGTATAGTAAAAACATGTGCTATATCGGGGACAAATACTGTGGTCAAAATCCATAAATATTTCACAGTATTATAGATGTTAAGATGCAAAATCTTATAAATCATGAGTATTGAATTTTACATAGTATGTAATCACAGAGCTAAAGGCTGTATGTTATTTGTGTGGGAAGTAACTTGATTTTGTTCGTGCAGCCTTTATATTGCTTCCTGACATTAAAATAAATATTATTTTAAGGAATGTGTTGATGGAGTTCTTATCATACTTTGTTCTTAGTAAATTGTAATTAAATCTATGGCTTTCCACACAGGAGCTGATGTGTGTTCTTTACACCATTTCAAGAATAGGTTCTGCATAATTTCCCTTTTTAGAGCAGTGATGGTACTCAAGTTTAAGAACCTTTTTGAAAACCTTGCCCTTTCAGGGGCATACAAGCAGGTTTTTTTTTCCCTGAACTTAGCAGCAGGAGCTGAAGCTATGAAAGAACTCCGAATTCTCAACCGTCTCCATTTCTTATTTTGCATTTGTTAATTGCCATATGCCTGTATGTCTGAAGAAGTTTGTGAGAGATTCTCCTCCCCCGTTCAGTTCCTCTTTCTCACTTCCACTTTGCCTCTTGTCTCCCATATTTGGTTATTTCTATTGGTTTTGGTTATTGTGGGGGGTGGGTGGGTGTGTGGCTTGTATTGCTGTTCTGTGCATTATCACAGTTTGTAATCTCATTAGACCTAGTCATTGATGGTATCCTTCTGAGAGATGCTTAGGAAGAGGTCCATGCTGGAGATGCTTTGTCTGTGGTGGTGTGCTTTTTGCCATGGGCAGTTCTTCATGCCTCCAGTCCTAGCAGTCAAAACTACTACATGAATATTTGACTCTTCTATTGAGTGCAACACAGTAGTCGTCTTTGATATTCCCTGAACTATTTAAAATCTATCTGTACCTGCTCAGTTTGCTGACTACATACATTTAACCTGTGACAACTCCACTCTTCACTGATTCAGACTTTCCTTTCTGACTTTCATTAACTCTCCACCAACCACAACAGAGTGAACAGAAATTGATGCTAGCTCCTTCCAATTCCAGATGCTCTAATGGAGACATCAAATGATTTCAGGCAGCAGGTACTTGTAAAGAGTAAAAAAATCTGTCTAAAAAAAAAAAAATTAATTCACTGCCTTATATTTAGTTAAGAAAATTTTTACATGATTTCTACTACTTTCTGCTTTTATGGAGTTGTTTTTGTAAAAATATATCTTTAAATTTTTTTTTTCTTTTTAGTGAGCACAGCTCCACAACAAAAGCCTGTAAGTATTGTTATATAATTCAAGTTAACTATCTTACTTTCTGTGTTTCTGTAGGTGTTAGTAGCTATTAGACTGTTGGTTGTCTCTACGCTTTTCAAAAGCTTCCTTTGAATACAGCTTTTATCTTTCAAAGAACACTTTTAATGTCTTTGGTCTTACCAGTTTTAAGCACAGTATTTATCTGATGGAAACTCTCATAGACTTAGAATTGTATAGCTATGTCAAAGAAAGTTAAGTATTCCTGGTTTTGTCTTTTGAGGAATAATCCATTCCATTCAAATCCTGACAAAAATGGGTGCATGCACCAAATATCACGCATTGCAGATAGCTTAAGGACTTAAAGGCCTTAATCATCAAGGCCTCAAAGGAGAGGGTTTTTTATGAGGTTTGAAAGATCTTTTTGCTATATACATACAAGAAATAACCACTGATAATACCGCTGTTTAGAAATGCCTAAGATCAAACCTGCTTTCTACGTCTGTGTGTACAGGACGTATATAATTTCAGTGGGCATACAACATGGATGAAAATTAATAGGATTGTCAAATTAACTGTCTTGTTTTGACTGTACCATAGCTTCTTTTGAAGATAACAGGATTTACAGATAAACCTTTGAGAAAATATTTACCTTTTTTCCTTCTACCTTATTTTTTAATTATATGAGGATTTCTTACTGTGATATCTAAACAATGAATGAAAACTGGATAGATCTCATTTATCAAATAGTAAAAATAGAAGTCAGAATTCAGGTAAAATATAAGGAAGTGTTTCAGTCCTAGCTCAGCTGTGTTAATTTTTCCTTTCCTTGTTATTGTACCTGAGTTTTTAAATCCTTATGTTATATAAAATGTGAAACTTTTTGTAATGACCATCTGTTGTTTGTGATCCATATGTTTTGGGCCAGAATTGAATAATAAAAATGCTTTCCTTTCACAGGGAAATAGCTGAACAACACAAGATTTATTTAAAATTCTTTACTGTTTTCAATCTCTTTGGCTTTCTTGTATCATTTTTCTCAGCTGGTCATTACCTGCATTGTACAGAGAGAGTAATCATGTATAATATTTACATGTAAATGACTAGATACGATAGCGGACTATCTTCTACATGCAATATAATCTGTTAATCTAGATAGAAGTTTATTTTGCCTAGTCGAGATTACAGGATCATAGGAATTTTACTATGTCATCTTAGATGTATTTTGCTCTTGTATCTAATGAACAACCGTGTAAAAACATGTATAACTATGTAAAATTCTGATAGCTTTTTTTGCTTTATATAACCCTACATCATTCTTGATTTGAAGTAAAATGGAAAAAGCAATATATTTGCTATATTGATTGCGATCCAGTATTTTCAAATAAAAAGTAATCATACTGTAAGTGAATTTGGTGTGAGATGGCTTGAGAATAATTGTGTACTTTTTTTGTTTTCTTTTGTTTGTATTAATATTTCAGGTTGGAAAAATATCCAAAAACAAAAAGAAAAAACTGAAGAAAAAACAGAAGAGACAAGCTGAGCTGTTAGAAAAACGCCTGCAGGAAATAGAAGAACTAGAGCGAGAAGCCGAAAGGAAAAAAATAGAAGAAAATGTAACCTCAGCTGTACCATCAAATGAACAAGAAGATGAGTACCACCCAGAGGTGAAACTAAAAACAGCTGATATAGAAGAGGTAGTAGATGAAGAACCTGGAAATGATGATGGTTAGTATTACCTGCTCTTATTGACCCTGAATTTACTGTTTCAGAGGGGAAAGTAATTGCAGCGTTGCATCTGGTGCAATGAACAAAATCTCAAAACTGTCCTAGATCAGTAAGTTTCATTTTCTCCTGTAGGTAAAATCATAAGTGTAAAGTCAAAAAAGGAAAAGAGAAGTCCAACCTACTATAGAAGTGAAGGAAAACATCAATAACAGTCTAGCTATCAGAGTCCACAAAAGAGCACACAGAATATTCAGCAGAACAGTCAGTTGTCAGACCACATGGTATGGCATAACCAAGTATCTTGGTGAGGTAGAAGGAAAATAAGATGGGTTTCTATTCTATAACATTAATGTAGTTAAGAATCATCGTTGCTTTCCCCTTTTCTTCTTACAACGTTTGTTCTAATCTATCAGGTAATAATAATTGCAGCTTCTTCGCTAAAATTTTTAAGATGTCTTGTTAAAATTCTTGTTTAGTCCCAGTGATTTGGAGCGTAATTTGTTATGGTCCAGCTTCATTCTGGCTTCCCTGGCTGTCTTGTCAACTCTCTCCAATTGTGATAAAAATGTAACTACTGAGACTCTTTTGGTTTGGTTTAGTTTTGTTCTGCTCTTACTGTGAATTTTCCTACTTCTGTGATGACTCACTGTTTGACACAGATTGAATTATAGATCTGCAAAGCTTGCTTTCAAGACCTCATATATCTTCCCTTCATATCATTCTTCTCTTCTGAATTGTTCCCTCCTGAACCACTTCCTGTTGTTTATTTTTCCCAACAGCCTTTATTAGTTCTTTCTTTCACCTTCAGTTTAGATTTTAAGGTCTTTGCATATTACAGTGATATTCAGTGTTTCCTTGTGTGATATGTCGGAAGTCAAGTAGTTACTGAAGAGTTAAAAATTATGAATGCCTCATTTTAAAATGCTACATTGATTTATGATCTAATGAGTTGTTCATTGAAATTTTTCAGGTGAAGCAGATGATCAGGATGAAAAAGAAGATACGGAGAAAGAAAACACTGAAAAAGATGACGATGTTGAGCAGGAACTTGTCAACACTGACCCTACAGACCCTAAGTGGATAGAATCCCCCAAAACAAATGGCCATATTGTTAATGGCCCATTCCTATTGGAACAACAGATTGAAGATGAAGATGAGGAAGAGGAAGAATGTCCAAATCCAGAGGAGTATAATCTCGATGAGCCAAATGCAAAAAGCGATTACTCTTATAGCAGCTCCTATGAACAGTTTAATGGTGAATTGCCAAATGGACGTCATAAAATTCCTGAGTCACAGTTCTCTGAATTTTCAGCTTCAGTGTTCTCTGGGGCTCTAGAGTCTGTAGCTTGTGGTTCTGCTGTTTCTGAAGGATCAACTGTAACCGAAAGAGAGGAGAGCAGTCCATCTCATGACAGGAGCAGAACAGTTTCAGCTTCAAGCACTGGGGATTTGCCAAAAAGTAAGTGTTCCTCTTAGTGGCATATGCCATGCTTGAAGTCCCTTGGAGCTGTAGGTGATGTCTGATGTAGAATGAGTAGTGGGGTTAAACCTTATGTATGTGTTCAGTGACACATGTATGCAGATTTTACTTTTTATTTGTTTGGGGTATTTTTGGTGAATATTCAGTACAAAGCTTTATGGGTAGGCTGTCATACGGTTCTTTCAGTAACACAAAGGGAACTTTCAATAACAAGACAACAATGACAACAATTCTATCACGCCATTTCCCTGACTTTGAACACTAGGTCTAGTGCTTCTCAGTGATGTTGACTTTTTTCTACCTACAGGTGAAGTGTTTTAAATGCTTTTAGTTTCTGGGTTGCTGCCAAACCTACTAATGACCTGGCCTGCTTTGTGCTTGAGTCTGAAGAGTGCCCACTGAAAAGATGGTGCCTATGTGCCAGCCTCTGCAGTCAGAGAAATCTCTGCAGACTACCCCCAAACACTCTCTTTCCTAGGCACTACCCAGACTTGGGGAGGGAGGTGGGATATGGGGTCAGATTAACCATAGATATGGTTGGTTTACAGCTGGAGCCCACTACTGGGAACCATTTTTTCATTGCTGGCTGATCTCATCTTCTTGGTTTCGTCTGCACCAAACATTTTGCTCATTGAGTCATACATCGTGTGAACGCAAAATCTCAATTATGATTATTTTAAATTTAGTATTTCATCTTAGACTTTTAACAAACAGGCAGAGCAGATACCTAGAAATGAAGAGGAAGCTTTTAAGTTAGTTAGTTTGGTCCCAAAGCATTCTGGTTGAATATTGACCTCCTAGGACCAGGTTTCAAGGAAAAGCAAATGTGTTAGTTGTGAATGGCTTTTGAAAATAGAGAGGGGCAAGAAGACACTTTTGATTTGAATTGATGGAAGACTTTTGTCTAGTAGCATGGGTGTGTATTATATTGGGGGGGAAAAAAAAAAGAGGCAAGTAAGTGGAATAGAAAGGCAGTGGTTAAGTTAAGAAAAAATTGTAATAGTAAAATTAAAGGTAATAGCTTAGCTAAGCTTCCTTTAAGTCACTTGGATGATTTTTGTTGCATTCAAACCTGTGAGTTTGATAGATGCAGCTTGGAACACAATGCAAAAGCATTCTTGTTAAATTCAAACATTTACCATCTTAAATTTTAAGACAAAAGTAGAACTGCAAGGTTTTGTTTTGTTTTTTTTCTCCGCTGTGTTACTTGGTTTTAAGGGTATTGTTTTAGATGAAATATTCACATTGAGAGGTCAGTTGACACAGGAAAGAGAAAACAAAGGTTGTAGTTTCAAGTAAGCATTATTCCCATAGTTCAAGGGCAGAAGGTGATAATGAGATCATGTAACCTGACTTCCTTTTATAACAAGCCAGTAATACACCATCTATTAAACCCAATAACCTTTATGTTTGGCTTAAAACATATTTTCCAAAAAGATACCCGCTCTTGATTTGGACAAATGAAATGATAAAAAAATCTCATGTGGTTGAAGTGTGTTCCACTGGTCAGTACTCAGAATTGTTTCAGAAGGATTGTAGCAGTTTTGGATTTGTCTGGCTGCAGCTTCTAGGTATTACTTCTTGTTGTATCTTTTCTCAGTCTTCTCTAAGTTCTGTAATACGCTGTGTTTTCATTCATTAATGGTTCTTTTCTGTTTCAAACAGTTCCTCTCAGTCTTTTAATAAAACTTAACAAGACGAAGTCTTTGTAAGGCATGTTGCCAACCCTCAACTCATTATGGTTTTTCTGTATTCAGCATGGGTTTGGACATTTAAATTCTGGCCACTAGAACTGCTCAGATCCAAAACTTTTGCCTGTGAATCCTGATTATTGAAGACACAGAAAGTGAGATCTTGATGTCATTGCGAAGAGCTGGATTTTTGCCATTGAATTGAATAGCTCCAGGATATTACACATAGGTTTTATTTATAGTGCCATTGACTAAATGATAAATATATGGATTTCAACTTTAATAAAGAACATACTGAGACACTAAATCTGTAAGCAGATAGGAGAAAATGAGATAGCTTAGGGAGAACATAACCAAGCCTGCATCAACATTGTCCCAGATGAAGTTACTAAATTTAAATAGAGATGTATTGAAAAATACGGTCAAGTGTATTTCTTGGTTTAAGACTTTAGAAGAGAAATTCACATAATTTATTACAGAGTCTGACAGTTAAGGTAATCTGCAGGTAGGCAAGAAGTGTGAAGTAAAATACAAATGAGTAGAGCTGTACTTCTGGAAGATGTCAAGATCCAGGCAAATAAAGTCTTCCAGCCCATCTCCTTACATTCTGTAGTCTCTGAAACAATGTACAGGAGGCTCCTAGATGCCTGGTAGCCTCTTCCTTTGTGCCACTGGCAGTATATAGGCAGAAAGCCTCTAGTGCTGTTTTCCTGGGGTGATGTGTAAAATCCTCATGCCTCCAGAGAGTAAAGCCAGTTTTGTCATCATGGGAGCAGTTTATCTCCATAGCTGGGGAAGCAAACCTGCTTTATTCTTCCTTGATGTTATCTCATCAAGAGCAATTTACAGACCTTCTGTGCAAAGAAGGAAGAAAGTAATAGCCATAGCTCACTTCTTCCGCAGAAAGAGGAAAAGCTGAACATTATTAATATTAATGGCATCAATAATAATGTTGGGCTAAACAGTAATAAAACAGATTAAGGTATTTAGAAAGAAGACGAAAGATACAAGAGATGCAGCCTAGTCAATATTTTTAAATGGTGCTACTTTCTCGCTGTAACTGTAGTGCCCTTTTCTTCTATGGAAGTAGGCTTTATTTGTTCCCCTTTGTCTAGGCATTGCTATACATTATTAAGTAATATGGTCTCATCTTATTGTTCAGGATACTAGCTTCATTCAGTGAACAGACCAGTTTGTGTTCAGTGGATGAACAGCTATGAAGTTTTTATCTTGTTTCAAGTTTTCACTGTGTGACCAAATGCCCTTAAGATAGATCTATTAATTTCCTCATGACTCTCCTCTTCATTCCAGTGTTTGAATATTTACTAAGTATACTATTGTGCTGAGACTGTGAGAAGAGGAGGTGATATTTCTCAGTTTTAAGGAACTAGAACACACAAAAGTGAAAATCACTAATTTTGTTCTGTTTGAGCTCCTTTGTATGCTTATTTGAGAGTCCGTACTAAAAAGTATGCTTGTTTTGACTTCACTTTTAGTTGTGAATGATCTGTTTCTCAAATTCAGAATACAAGGTCTCATATTCATCTCTCAGAAAATACAGGGCATAAACTTCATGAGTTTCTGAGGAAAAAAAAAGAAGTTCAGGCACTTGCCTATTACCTTGTCAGATTCCTCTGTTAGAAGAAGGTTGAAGAAAGCTATCTGCTAATGTCATATTCAGATGTCTTACTGATGAGGCTTTTTTTTCCCCTCTTCATTCTGCTTTATTTACTGCAGTCCTTCACCTTCAACAAGATGTGTGGGAAGGATTTATCTAGCACTATCTTTTCTTTTTTTGCCAGGACTACTGAATGAGAAAGGTCCTGTTATTTCTTGAATAATGCATGTGATTGTGTTTAAAAAAAAAAAAAAATAGACTGTACTACTCAGCATGCTTGTAAGGGAAGACTTTAATATTAAAGCTTACTAGTTCCTGTCTTTTAAGTGCTGGATTGCAACCTTATTCTTTCAGTGTATTTTACTTTTGCGCCCTATATTGGTGCTTTTTTTAAACTTGAGTCTTGGACTCCGTTCCAGCTTTTTTAGAGGACTGTTTTGTTGAGGTCACTGCCACTCCTGTCTTATGCTATTCAGTCCTGTCTTTTCTTCTCTCCCCTGGTGGATCCTGCTACTTTCTTTCCTGGTTGGCCAGTATTTCAGTGCCCTGATGGCGCACCCCTTCAGGCTTGCTGTCCCAGCAGTTGAAGATCCTCATCTGATTTCAGTCACTCCTAACTCATCATTAGACATCCTGTATTTTTTCTCCTTGTTCCATGTCTGGTGTGTTTTCCTCTTCCAATTCTTAGCCAGTTTGACAGATCATTATATCCTCATTGGAGTCCAAGGTCTTTTTTGGATTTAGTACCTCTTTCTTACCTTACGACCAGTTTCCAATTTAGTCTTTGTAGCTTTGGACAAGGAAACTGAGATCAATCCTTTGCTGCTATGTGATATGTGATACCTGGTTCTATCTTCCATGTTCAAGTCAATCTGCTGTCTTTCCAATGCAGTTTAGGAGCTAGTAGGTGGCATGTCAAAACAAAGCAAAGCAGCAGTCCTCCACTGTTGTATGTTAGTGTCGTCAGTGTCCCAAGAGCCTCTAAAGATTGCAGGATTGATTAGATTAAAGTTCTTCCTTTTCAGTCTAGATGATGCTCAATGCAAATAGGACCTTCACAGAACTTTGATTCAAAGCTGAATTATCTGTGAAATGGGTGACAGTCCCCTAGGCTCTCAAATTAGCCAGGCTTTGGTGAGTCTTTTTAAAAAAAAAAAAAAAAAAAAAAAGAAAGAAAAAAATCCACCAAATTTTATTTACCTTAGCCAAGAACGGAAGTGCAGAATTTATTTTCTCAACCGAACAGTTCCAAGAACGTATCTTTCATGTGGAGTTCTTGGAGTTTGAGTTTTAACATTTTCTTTCTGAATCTGTTCTTGGAAACATATGCACTGTTTTTGCTTAGAAGCTCCTGTGGATATTTTAATAATAGTCATTTGGCAGTTAAAGAATGCAAAAAAATTGCACTTGAAATGTGTAAGGATATTTAGAAGTCAAGGTAAGAAATCCTATTTATGTTGCCTTAATTTCTCGTAACATTTAGCAAATAATTTTGATGTCTTCAGTCTATTACAAAACTAAAGTGTCATGGCAAAACTGCTTAATGAATAGTATGCTCAAAATACTAACTATTCTGCATTTTGCTTGTGTTAGCAAAAACTCGTGCTGCTGACTTACTGGTGAATCCACTGGACCCAAGAAATGCAGATAAAATAAGAGTTAAAATTGCTGACCTGGGGAATGCCTGCTGGGTGGTAAGTATAACTACATCATTTAGCTATTTAGCCTTCGGTTTTTAGAACAGCCCTTTTGATTGTTCATTTTTTTCCATTAATGTGGTTCTTTCCATTTTAGCATAAACACTTCACAGAAGACATCCAGACAAGACAATACAGATCCATAGAGGTTTTAATAGGAGCAGGTTACAGTACACCTGCTGATATCTGGAGTACAGCATGTATGGTAAGAACAATACAATGTGTATTTTACAAGAATGAATAAACCTCCTAAAAACAATTATTTATTTAGTGATTCCTCATGATGAGGATGGTTCTGACATTTTGACACAAATACATTATCATAAATTACGTCACATCAGATAACTGCTGATTTTTCCACTTTATTTCAATTTCTCAAGCATTCTTAATCAAAAGGGAGTATTTTGGAGAACACTTCTAATTTTCATTTGATGCATTTTAAACTTGCAATCAAAACCATGCAAGTTTGGAGGGAAATATATGTATATTTTAAATGACAAAGTCTAACTGAAATAGTACAACTGCATGGTTCCTTCCCATCTTAGAATCTATGTAACTGTTTGCTATGTTTCCATTTCTTTTTCTTGCATAAAGTAGCAAAGTAGTGAAATACTTCAAATTCTTGCCAAGTGCAGTGAAAACATTCAACAGATTAGGCTTGCAAATCACAGCTTTAGGTTCTAAACTTCTAAGAGAAGGAATTTAGTTTATTAGTAAAATCTGTGGTAACATTCTGTTGAATTAGTTTTAACACAGTAAAACTGAAGTTATAGATTTTTAAAGATTTTTGAAGAACAGAAAAAGTAAAAACTTAATAATTCAACTTTCTGAAACACTCTGTAGTATCTCTTTGAGAACAAATAAGCTACAATGTTCTCATTAAAGATACATCTTTGTTTTAAAAGTGAAAACCTATTCAAATCTTTATATTTTACAAATATATGTCTGAAAAGAGTAAGCGTGTGAGGAGGAGGAGAAGACTCAAATACTAGACACAGTTTTCAGGCGTGGGTGATGACAAGAATTGCAGAGCTCAGAGGGAGAGGAGGAGGATTGAAAGGAACATAAAATCCTACAGATATTATAAGCTCAGTAAGCCATGTGTTGAAAGTAACTAAAACAAGTAAAATTGCAAGTATGTTTTCTCTGGAGTTTAATACTAGCTTTTGCTTCAGTACACAGAAAAGAACATCCATTTCCGAATTTACTCTTCCATTTGGGGGCAAAATGTAGAATTTTTCTATTACATTGAAAACAAAGTGTAGAAAATATTCCACAGTTTTGATCCCTAATTTGTTGAATTATTCTTCTCTTAACTATCTACAAAATTACTATAGAGACTTTTTGCTCCTTTCACCTAATACTTTGTAAACCTCAGTTGAACTTGATACCTTTTAATGGTATTGAATGCTCTATATTCATCTTCCTTTAAGGTTGTACCTGCCCTCTACTAATTTTATATACAGTCTTGTAGCTAAAGCCACATAAAAAGGCTGAAGTCTATCTATGATTGTGTTTAACGAAAGTGTGGTACTTACCAGCAATATCACAGCTAGGGAATATAATATTCTTACATTACCTGGGGTGGTCCAGCCCCTTACAGTTTAATTCTTTTCTATGTTATAAAAGCATTACTACTTTCTTCATGCAAGTCCTTTCTCAAACTCAAGAGGGAAAAAAAGAAGCCTAAAGCATCTCTGCCATTAGGAGTATCTTAATTCAGATTCACAATTATCTATGAAATTTCAGTATTTTAATGAGAAAATTATACTTCTGCTTTTTTGCAGAACTTTAAAGATAGTAAAAGCATTTGAGGCAGAACACTGGAATTCTGTCTTCTGCTACAGACTTTGGTTTTTTGCCCTTAAAAAATGGTCCAGAAATTTTATACTCCTACAGCACTGACATGGAATTGTGGAATTCAGTTGTTGTTGTTGTATAGTCGTGTAAAAAATAGAGATCAGTCTCTCAAGCTCACCCCAAAAGTTCATCATTTTAGAACCCCTCAGGATCTGCTTTCATTCCAGTGTGGTTGAGAAAAATGGGTCAGAGCACTGAGTGCTGATCCTGTATTGGATGGAAAACAGCTCTGACGTAGGGATTGACTTGAAGACCTTAACAGCTCTTTCTGCAGAGGACCTGTGACAGAGATTAATGGCCAGGGAAACATTCCTAATGTGGAACTGCAAACTCCCAATTAACTGTAGGCTGTCTTTGGAAATTATGATTTGATTCTCTCCAATCCCTAAAGCAGCCAAGAACTGTAAAGTACCAAAGTGTTTTAATGTCATTGTAGTCCCACTTGCTTTCCCAAGTTTGGATTCCTTGTTTTACCTAGATGTGGTTCAGAAAATGGTCTTCTAGGTTACCTTGCTCTTGTTTCATATTTAATTCACTTTATTCCGTAATGTTTACTGTTGCGTGTGTTTTCAAAATGGTTGTCTGCTGGAGCAGGAGCTGGAGGTGTTGTTTATTTTCAGCCAAAATACAGCTCAGATACCCCATTAGCCATGTTGTCTAAGGCTCTCAAAGGAGAGCAAGGAGACTTCTTTGTCATGTTGCTTTGCTTGTACAAGAAGTTTGAAAGTCATTAAGGATGGTTTTGGAAGCAGTACTATGCAAAATGAATTGTATAGCAGTATTGCTATGACTTTTTTCTTGGTGAGTTTCCATCTTTCCATACTTGGCCCTATGTGACAGTACCAAGCACACATGAGGTGGTGTCCTACCAGCTGATTTTCTATTGATTGCATATGGTATTTCTCATTTCCTCCTTTTTAAAAATATTTAAAAAAAAAAGTTTGACAGTTAAGGGGTTAGCTATATGTTATTAAGTGACTTAAGTTTGAGGTTGTGTTCAGGTTAGGTAATTGCTCTGATCTTATTCACCTGTCAGAAATACTGTATTTGTGAATGGATAAGGTGCTACTGCTTTGCAGTGGGAGCTGTGTTACATAATTACAGATCTTGTCCTTCATTCTGATTATCTGATCATGATTTTGATTTCGGATGAGCTTTCTTGTCTCAGTTTCTCTACTGAATGATAATGCACATATTGCAAAAGTGTTTGCCTAGTATGAATGATGTGGATTAATGTGAATGCAAAGTATAGTAAGGTAGTATCAAAGCAAAGATGGGATATTATGCTTTTAAAACCCTTGCTCACAACTGAATCACTGAGCTAGTTCTCTGAACTGGCACTGCAAGAGGGTTCAAAATATTTTGACCTCATTTGGATGGAGTTGTGTGCAATTCCACATCTTGTACATCTGTGTGTACCTACAACCTTCATATCGGAGATTTCTGACCAGTATTCTCACAGCTCTTCACTCCATCTGTGTAGCTGTTGCTGACAGAAGACCTGCTGCTTCAAAGTCCTGGTCGTGTTCTCCATCTTAATGGGCGTTGTTTTAGTTACACAACGTGGCTGCCAAACTCTCCTGAAGGGCTTGCTCACAAGTAGTCCAGAACACTCTGCCTAGTAGTAAATGGCACACATGAAGACTGCTTAGCTTGCAAAATAGAAGAGATTATCCATGTGTTACGTATCGACTGTGTCAGATGTTCTAGATAATGTCTCCACTAAAAAAATTACAATAAAAATAGGCCTTTCTTTGAATTAATTTAGAGTCCATAGGATTTCCATGTCCGAGGTGCGATCTTAACTTGGTCTTGTGCTTTATGGATCTCCATTTGAGCCTAAGGTTTTTCACTGCCTTTTGCTTGCTAATGAAATAATCTTGCTCACTGGGAATAGCACTGACTATGAGAGTAGCAGAGCTACTGGTTCTTGTATTGGCTTGTATTTATGGCATAAAGTGTTAAGTCAAGCACAGAGCTCGTGTTTTATCATAACAGCAGCAGACTGTCTTCTTTCATGATACCATTCGCTCATCAGTTTTACTTAGTCTTTAGTAATGAGGATGGAGATGATGATGATGATGAAGTTTTTAAACAAATGCCTTTGATAACGGTGCCCTGAGCGTGCAAAGCATCCGTGTTCATTTGTGCACAGCCGCTTTCAGAATACCCTCATTATGAATCTGGCTTTTAGGACATGATATGTTGTATCTATGTTGGGTGCTCTCCTCACCTGGGTTCTGCTAATATGGATTGGCTTCATCTAGCCATGAACTCCATGGTGTTGATGCAGCTGCCAGTAAAGAATAGTCCTGTTTTATTTGTATTGTCTTTACTATGGGAGTAGCCAGAAATTCTGATCAGGGTTACTTGTGCTGGCAGTGTACATAAACAGAGCCGTGTAAGGACTCTACCCAAATAGCAAAAGAGGGAGAAATAATTTAGTGCTAATAACCTTACAGTTCTGTTTCTTTTGATGTTATGTCAGTGAGTAAGTAGCATTGTAAGCTAACAGCCTGAGTTGAATCTTCTAATTTTAGATGATTCGGCATGGCCCAGTTCTTGTGCCCCAAACCTCTCTGAATCAGATTTAAAGGGTGAGAGTGAGTATCCTCAGGCCAATACCAGTCCTTTGCTGAGGCGATCTGAGTTTCAGAGTCTTGGGGGGGGGGGGGCCGGGAAGAGGATGATGCATATCTTTGGGGGCTTATAATCAGCACACGCATGATGTGCTGCGGAGCTAATGAAAGAATTTGGATGCCAGTGGGCTTTTCCAGACTGTGACAGAGTTATTTGGTTGTTCTGTGCTCATGAAAGAATGCAACAAAGTGTAACTTAACTTTGTTTTTCCCAGACTTTGGTGACCTAGGTCTGAGTGATTGTTGCTATCATTTGCTGGACATTTTGTAAGTTTTGCTAAGGAAATTGCACAGCGCCCTTTCTTTTTCTTTTAACAATGTGACCTATTTAAGTGAGATACTCAGCTGCTGTCATGGAAAGCTAGACACTGGGAATCTCTCTCCACATTTATTAAATTCTAGAAAATTCTGTGTTCCCTTGCTGTACTAACCCTGTTTTAATTTTGCCAACAGGGAGGTGCATCTCTCCTTTTCACCCCCCCAAAAAAGGAACAGATTTGCAGCCAGCAGTGCCTTTGACAGGGTTGAAACCACCCTTGATCAATCAGTTTTATCAGGCTGAATTTCCACATTTGCAGTATTGAGAGGGTTGCTTTCTGTGGAGCAAGAACTGAACAGGCACTGCATGGTTTAGCATTTCCTAAATCTCAAAAACGATGGAGCACAGTACTCCACTGCTGCTGCCAAGAAATCCTGGTGAGATAAGGGCATTAGTACTGGCAGAGGGCATCCCCTTGTATTGCTCCTGGAAATGACTGCAAGCACCATGATTCCACTGCTTTTCCTTGTTTATGGTTTTTGGATTGGAGACAGGAAAAACACCTGAAATGGATGAGTCTCATCATCTGACTTGTGTTGTTCATTATGTACAGTCTTGTTTGAGCTGCGAGGAGGAGATCGCTATGTCCCAAGCTAGGACATTAACAAGACTATGTTTTTTAACACTTACCTTAGGTGGCTTTTGTGGTGAGTTGTGATTCCTGAAATATCTTCTTTTTATAATAAGAACTAGCAAATAGATCATAGCTGTAGATCGGCAGGAAGTCAGAGAAGGAGAAAATTGTACTTGGTGTTTTATCTGCCCAAAGAGAATACAAATGATGAAAGAAAATAGTACTGGGGTGAGAGGGAAAGCAGGCAGGCAAACAGCTTTCAAAATGAGGGAGATGCTACTACCAGGCAAGCAAGCTCACAGGGGTTTTTTTTATTATGAGCATTTCTATTCATGTGAGAGATCTCCATGGGACAGAATGAAGAACGAGCAGAATATAGTAACTTATGATGTTAAAATTAAGCCTACATGTAAGTGCTTGTAGTTCAGCCCCCAGTTTACTTCTTTGCATGATGTCCTCTAACGTGGGGTGGAGAGGTAACTGTCCTTAACTACTCTTCCTGTGTTGTAAGGTGGGAAAAAATGATCATGTCTCCATGGGATCATGAGTATCATTCTGATAGTATGTGCGAGTGGCAAATACCAAAGGTGTGGTGACAAGCCTCAGTCTGCACAGAAGCAGTATTTTGAGGAAAAATGGAAAATCAAAAACCTGATTGAGATAAGATAAAAACTTCAAGTCACTATGCACATATTTTTCAGTAGGCAGATACAGTACAAAATGCTGTTATTAATCACTGTACACCCTTTTTTTGAAGGTGGTGGGTGGACAACCTGGAACATTCAAAAGAAAACGATTTTCCAGAGAAACTGACTTTCCAAAGTAACCACTCAGCATGTGCGTGATTCCGAGATTGGAGTAGAGCAAATAATAGAAACCTGTTTCCTTTTCAAGCATCCCATGCATGTCTGTGCTTTGTATATCTGGCCTTTCTTACCAAGCACTAACCATGCAAAATGCCTTTTATATTCTTTCCATTGCCCAGCTCTTCAGAAGGACATGTCCATGGGAGAAAAAACTGTCAGCTGGTGTGCATATCTGAAAAATCTTTTTGCTTTTCTTCCCATGCTCCCACTTACCTGTGGAACAGTGTTCTTAAAACTAAACCTATTTTTAAAGCAGTTACAATCTTCTCATTCACAGCTTTTCATTTCAGCTGAGGCAGAGAAACTCTGGCCAAGGGCCAGATCTCGTCTGTCAAAATAATAATTCTGGCCTATAGCTTGTTGTCCTTTTTCAGCTGGGGCTTCATAAGAGGAATTCAGGGAGGCTGATCAGTCCAAGTGAATTGTTTTTCCAGTCCTCTCCCAGAGAGCTTTCCCTAGGCATGCATCCATTTTCGATCACCAGATTGAGTACACAGCTGTCACATTGCGAAAATGTAGCTATTTCCAATTGTGTGATTAGACGTGGATCCATAATAAATGATAGTGATGCCAACAGTTCAGTATTGTGGTTGGTTTGTATACAGTCACATGGTAGGTTCATATACAGTTGCATGGCAGAAAAGGAATCATAGCCTGTCCAGAGCCTACAAAAGCAGCAGCGTGACCATTTAAATGAAAGGTTCTCCATCTGCAGATGGAGAAAAGCAGTCTAGACTGTTTTTCTGCGATAACCTTAGGAAAGCATTAAGTAGCAATTGCCAGTACAGTCAGTAAGGATGGATGATTGCCTTGGGCTTTTGTGCCATATGTTGAGTATGCTGTATCTCATTTGTTATCTCCATATAATAATTGAAATGCTGATTTCTGATGAGGTAAATGTCAACATTAAGTAAAAAAGATCATGGTATTTCAAAGTCAGTTTCTGTCAAGAAACTAGTTTTTATAAATGAATACTTTCAAAGGGAAAGCAAGTGGATACGATTAATCTGTACGTGTAGCATCATAGAAATAATAGCCAAATTTAGGTTGAAAGAGATCTCTAGTAGTCCACCTCCTGCTTGAACCAGGGTTAACGTCAAGGTTAGATGAAGTCACTCAGAGCCTCATCCAGTTGAGATGTACATACCTGTCAGGACGGCATTTCTACAGGCTTTCTGAGCAGCCTGTCCCAGTGTTCAGCCAATCTTGCTGCTCTGATCTGTTCTCTGTTGGCCTTTCATTGAGAAGAGTGTATCTCGGTCTTCTCTGTTACTGCCTTTCAGGCAGTGGAGCACAGCAATGACATCCCCTCTTCTCCTCCCCTTCTCCAGCCTTGGACAATCACAGCCCCACCAGCCTCTCCTCCTGCATCCTCTGCTCAGCCCCCTAACACCTTAGAGGTCGTCCCTGGTCTTTCTCCAGTTTGGCAGGGACTCTCTCATACTGGTGGCCCCAAACTGGTCTCAGGTCTGCAGATGCAGGTGTGAGTGCTGGGGAGAGGGGAAGTCACTTTCCACTGAGGGCTGGTAACATGCTTGTTATGTACAGCCCAGTACGTGGTCAGCCTGCATTACCACGAGAGTGCACTGCTGACGTGTTCAACTTGCTGTCCGTCAGGGTTTCCACCTCCTGATTTTATCACAGAGTGTCAGCAACTTAGAATTGGAGACTGGGTGGTTTTGTGTACCTACAGTTGGGTGCAAACTGTAGATAAGTACTGAAAAGTGCTCAGGAAGTCCAGAGCAGCCCTGCATTGCCAAAACTGTACGTCTGAGTACAAGCAGCAGAGACCTCCTCTTTTGGTGGCACTGACTCAGTAACGGAGCTGCACATGCTTTCTGGTGCACTGCGCTTTTGCACACCAGCTGAAAGGGCAGAAGAACTCTGACTGATAAAATCCAGAGGTGTCATTGTCCTTCTTATGGCTATTTATGTGCTTATTAATGTATTTTTATTGCTGATTCTTTTACTTTATGGTAAAAGCCTAGGTCAATGATTTATTCTTTTTTAGATGAGGCCCAATTAATTTCATTTATCTTGTGCTATGTAGCCAGTCCATCCTACAGACATCTAGGAACCAATTACCAAATTGCTACAGATGCACCTGTGAGACATTGTCCTGTGTGAATGCTAAGAAGTTCTATTACAGATATTTATTGCAGCACCCAAAAGGCAAGGCTGTCTCTAGGCTGTCCCTCTGTGCATCTGAGTCAGAAGTTTCTTTGTTCCCAGTGCAGAGTCCTTTAAGGAGAGTCAAGAAATCAAATGTCTGAGACGCTGTGGCTCCAGCCCGTGCTGGGCATGGAGTCAAAGCTATACAAAAAAAAGAAAAAAGAAGCAGCAGCAGCATTTTGAAAAGCTTTAGTTTCTCTTAGCAAAAGGGTGGTATAAATACCCAAATCTATCAGAGGTTACAGCTCTTATTTTATACACACTGATCTAAAATTCAGTCTGTAACAGTGGTATGCTTCCTTCTCGTGCTTATCTCTGAACAGTTTTACAGTTTTTCCAATTTAATCTTTTTAGTCCCACGCAGACATATCAAGCTATTAATACTTCATTTTTTGGGACAGAAGCTGTATTCTTTTGGAGTCTACCTTTCTGGCTAAATTCAACTACATTTCCGTTGTTCTCCAGGAATCTGTGTTAAATAGAAATGAGTTTCTTAATGTCCTCAGAAATCAGGTCCATAAGCATGTGTTCTCCTAGGAAAGCTGGTCCAGCCCTTCCAGGGAATATATTCCCGTGAGACAGAGAGGGGACACTTGGGGCTTCTCAGCCTCATCTCAAGAGAATAACATATCTCCATGTTGTGTGTAGAGGTCTCTACCAGTGATGTCTTCTAGCTAGTCTAAAAATTTCTTCAGTTTAAATACCTGGTAATTTATGAAGTTCCTCAGATTTTTTTTCAATCTGTAAAATGAAAATTCTCAATCTTAAGAGTAGAATAAGAAAAAAAGTGAATGACTGTTAGTCACTAAGCGATAGTGACTTTAGAAATTAAAGGCCCATTCATAGGATTAACAGAAATGTCGACAAGGGGCATTCTTGCTTTTTTGGCTGCTGTGTGTGATTGCAATGAATTATTTTGGCTGTAGCCCACTTGGATGACACTGCAGTTCACAGCTTGAATAAGCCAAGTGCCCATAAATAGGCTAAATTTACAGGTGACCTAACAACTCCAGATTACAAATTGGAACAGAAAAGTGTCTATTTTCAGGAGACAAATATTTTGTAGGAAGTGTTCTAATGGAGTGAAATCCCATCCTAGAACTGTGCCAGGAAGTTCTGCCTGATTTTTGGAATAATTTTCTGGATCAGATGTTTTCCCTGGTCTTGGAGATGGAAAATAGTTTGATGTTTAAACTACCTGGAAAGAATTAGACTCCTTTGGCTGCTGGGGTAATTGGTGATCCAGAGCAGGAAGAGAATAGTTTAACAAATTAGGCTATATGAATCCATGTTTGTACACATGTGTGGGCTCTCATAGTTATTTCAGTGCTTTGTGGCTTTTAATATGCATTGCACCCATAAAGAGAAAACTCAGTTTTGTCCTGACCTAACGCAAGGTTAGCATGCCATCGAAGCATTGCGATGGCCTGAAGCGATCAGTCATCGTGGTATCTGCTCTGGATTCCTTCATCAATGTCAGTCTCAGTATTTTACCCCATGATCGCAGTATTTACTTTCTTGACTTCTGATTCAACAAAAATGCCGTTTTAAAAACTGTTCTAGATTTACAGTCATCAAGGAAGCTTACCCTGTTTGCTAGTTTCAAGTGATTAATTATAGTTAATAAATGAATTTTATTTCTGATTCAGACTTTATTTCAGTCCCCAACATGCAATCTGACAGATAATTAGCCTTCAGATACAAGTGTGCCTCTTTATTACATATTTAGAAATACATCTAAGCTTTATTACCTTAAGATATTTAACATGATCAACAGACAACACATTAGTATGTAAAAACGCGTTTAACGTCGGCTTACCCTGATGCCCCCTTCACAGCCCTGTGCAGCCAATCTGTTCAGAATCGGTTCCTCTGTGGCCAGGTGCCGTTCTCTGCCTCCCGCCACCGGGGACCAGTGCTGAACGTGGGGACCAGTGCTGAATGCATAGCATGACCAAAATACTCCCTGGTCAGCCGGTGGAGCCCTACGGGTTGCTGGGGAGGGACCGCAGTTCCACAGTCCTTGTCCATCTCCTTTGTTCATCCTGGCCGAGCAGGCAGAAACGCCTGGGTTTGGGCGTGCTGCTGGCTGCCAGATCTCCAGCCTCTCCTACTGACGGGGTGTGCCCGGGGCTGAACGTGGAGCTCTCTCCAGAGCCTGGGTTTATGCTGTCGTTGCAGTGCAGGAATGATGGTCCCCAGGTAAGTGGCTTCTCAGTCTCAGATTCAGCTGTAGGCCTTGAGCTTTGAATGGTAATTTGCTCTTGGTTCTGAGATACATGTGATGTTTTGCTGACATCTTAAGATTTAAAACATTATTTTTGAAATACCCATAAATATGTCTGTTATGTTATAGGCTTTTGAGCTAGCGACTGGAGATTATTTGTTTGAACCACACTCTGGTGAAGACTATTCCAGGGATGAAGGTATGAATCCTTTGAGATACTATATGAGTTTCTATGTATTTTCACACTCCTCTTAAATTTCCAGTGAGCTTACAGTGGGGTTAAGTTTTGTATTTGAGTGAACTGTTCGTACACATTGTTTTCAGAATATAAATTTGATTTTTTTCTTTTTAGTTTTAAGTTCCATCACTAGCAATGGGTGGGCAAAAACTCCCTTCTGCAGATACTCATCTACTTAACAACTGCCTGAAGGAATTAAACTGCCCTTCTTGTAAGATTGCATATGTGTGGAAACCTGATTGAGAATAACAACAATTTAGTTTAGAAAAGAAACAACAAATTTGACCTTTATAGTATTTTCTCTTTATAAGAGTGACACTGGAATAACGTTTACCTTGTGTATTTTTATTTGAATTAGGCAGTTACTAATTTTTTAAAAAATCAGAAAATTAACTCCTGCTGCCATCTGTATACCTGTCCATTTTCATGCTTGTTTGCTTGTAAATGCTCTTTGCAGTGGTAATGTGGGCATCATTCATTGTTCCTAAATGCTACTAATGATGCCAGAGCTCTGCTGATCCTGGAAACCTCTGCATGGATTTGCTGCAAACATTGTTGATTTGAAACTATTTCTGATTTTTTACTAATTCCAGTTTCTTTCCTCTTCTTTTTTATCCCATCCTTTCCCTGCCCCTTCCACTCCCGTATCCTTTTTTTCTCTCCCTCATAGACCACATAGCACACATCATAGAGCTGCTAGGCAATATCCCAAGGCACTTTGCTCTATCTGGAAAATATTCTCGGGAATTCTTCAATCGCAGAGGTAGTACCTCTTCTTTTTGAAAGGTGCCGTGATGCAGACAGAAGTGGAATTGCTGTTGCTGGTTGTAGCATGTCCCACTGAGGAGCATTTCCTGAAATCACACAACAAAAATTTCTTTTTGGAAAACAAAATATGCAGGAATCTGTGACAAAAACTTATTATTTATTTTTTTTTAGCTAAATGTTCTGCAAAATAACTTGATACATTTTAAATTACATAGCAAAACTTGTTTGTAGCAGCTGATACTCAAATGTTGTTTCGAGAAGGAAGTTTGGCTGAAAGTATTTTTCCAAATTAGCCACTGAGCAGTGTGCACGTGTCTTTTTTGCCAGGATCGATCTATTTCTGTCTGTACCGGGCCAGTGTTAGTGTGTGCATGCAATGTACTGATTAAACTGTTGTATGTTTCTGTTTTGCTGGCAATGTTCTCCAATGCAGACCACATAGCATTGATCATTGAACTGCTGGGAAAAATCCCTCGAAAATACGCTATGTTGGGGAAATATTCCAAGGAGTTTTTCACCAAAAAAGGTAACGGTATTTATGCAACACTAATTTAAAGCATAATACTATCCAAAAGGAGAATATGTTCATTTATGGGTAGTGAAGAAATACATCCGTTTAAATGGAGAGTTCTTACTAAAGAAGAACTTTGGTGTAAACTTGGCTTTCTGAGAAAAGCCACAATTTGCAGTATTCATTTCAGTATTTCATTTAAAATTCATTTTGGGATGTACTCAACAAAGTGTGGATGTTAACAAATGTCTGTGTGAATCTGTTGTCCAGTGTTCATGTAAATGTAAGGAATCAAGTGATGCGTAGCTTGTAATGTGATGGAAAATCATCTGTCAGCTGCTTTTGATCATATATAGTGGTCCAGCAGATGCTACTGATAAGGAATAACTGAGGTGGGATGGGAATACCTGGGCAATAGACACACAGCTGCATACGGTCGGTTCTCACACTCTTGTAACCTCACTGAAGAGAGAGCATGCAGAAAAGATCGCTCTGGGACAGAGCAATGGAGAAAGCTGCTGTGCTGTGCACCATGCTGTCTCACTTCAGACACTCCAAACTACTGTAATGCCCGAGTGCCACAGCTGTAGGCGATGACGTAGCTGTGTCTGGCGTTGTACAGAAGTACAACCCCTCTAAAATTAAAACCTTTGTCAATTGCTACAAGAAAGTAATTAATCTGAGCAAATGCACTGGGCCTTACGGTTCTTTTAAGACAGGTCTTTGACATGTGAGGGAATGTGGTGATGCTTCAAGTGTCTTTTGTCACCTCAGTGTATGAGACAGCGCTGTGTGGTATTGAGGGACAGGTTATGTCAGGAGCATCCCATTACGTGGTGGGGGAACATCTGGGGCTGTTGACTGCAGCTGGCAAGCACGCTTTCCTGCTGAACAGCGCTGCAGCTTCCCTCTTGCCGGTGACTCCACATGCCTGAGCGCACAGCTTGTCGGCAGGGCCAGGGCCAGCCAGCCGACCAGCTGCATCGGGCACGTGGGGTGCTGGGGGTTACTGAGGCTGCAGCGCTGTGCTGTAAGAGGTTGGGGTCATGAGGCAGGAGACAATCCAGTGATTCATCCCCCCTTGCATGAAAGCTGCCTGTTCTGTGCATGGATATTTCTGATACGGCAGGGACCTCTGCGTGCCTTCATTGCCTTAAGGAGGATGTAATGGTGTTAAACGTGGTGCGAAGAAGGGCCACAGTGATGGATGAAGGAGATAAAGCAAATGCCATTTGGGGGAGTCTAAAATGCCTGGGGCTTTTTGTTGCGGAGCAGGGAAGGGTGCTGGAGGAATAATAAAGGTTTACAAAATGGGGAAGTCGGTGGATAAGCTGAAAACAGAGCTGTTGTTTGCCAGCACCCACCATATGAAAGCTGAGGGACACCCAGTGAAACTTGTAGGGGGTGCTTTAAAACAAGCGCTTTCCTACAGCAGCAGGCAGTGAGCTTCAGGAACCTGCTGCCACAGGGGTCATAGAGAGAGGCCGTATCAGCAGGCTCAAAACCAGTCTAATGTTAACTGAGATGAACAAACTCAGGGCTGACAGGTTGTAAATGTGTAAAGCAGTAAGGGCTGGGCAGGAGGTATGCTGTGGCACCCCCCGACAGGGATTGCAGCTGCTGGAGTGAGAGCAGGGCCTGCAGAAAGGCTCCTCTGCCTGCCCTCCCTGCCCCTTCCTGTGGCCACTGTCAGAGGCAGGTACTGATTTAGAAAGATCCCTCAGCCTGACCCCCCCTTAAAGCATATCTCGTGTTCCTAATTTTCACTTCATGCCAGATGGGTTGGCATTTTCTAGTGGTGTCACAGAACCTTAAAATGATCTCACAGTTATATAATAACCACAGTGTTTGTGGTACACAAGAGGGCAGTTTGTAGAATTCCCACGGAGAGTTCACATGCTTCTGTGAGCATCTTCCACTGCAAAGTGTCACTGTTGTCCTCTAGGGCCTGAACTTCAGTGATACTCCTCAGAAGCACCATCTGCCATGGCTCTGGGTGGGATTTAAGCACTTTAGAAGACTTGATTCACGCACCACACAAAATGTAAGTGCATGTTTGCTGTGGACGCTTAAGTAGACTGGATCCCACCCGTTCTACTCAAAAAAGAAAATCTCAAATGCAGGATGAAGGAGTGATAGCCCAAGCTGTGCTTTCAGATCATACCAGTTATTCTGCTGTTACAAGTCAGGAAAACTGAAATGCTTTGTGGAGGAAAAATGGAGATGATAAGTTTCCTGCTCAATTACTTGAGATTTTTTTCATTGAATCAGGTACCAAATATCCTTTTCCTTTTTCCTGGCCACCCCAGTGCTGCCAGCCTCTCTGGTGCCCCCAGGAGGTATTTGCGTTTGACGGGCTGGCAGGGAATGATAGCCTTAATAGTTGGCCAGCAAGGTGCTGCATTTTGTACTCATCTGCTTGTGGCCTGAGCACCTGAGATCGGAGGCCACGTAGTACAGGCCTGAGGCTCTTCAGAAAATTTCTTGCTGTGGTGTAAAGGTGGGCTTAGAAATCTAACTGTAGGCTCTTATTTTGAAAACATCAGTCTTGGGTGAAAATCAGGAAATCATGATTTGGGTGTTGCTCCTGTCCATAAGCAAGTTCAACCTGAGAGAGAAGCTTTAAACATTTGAATTGTTCCACTGAAGTCACAGGCACGAAAGGAAACGTGTTATCAGCTGAAGAGTTCACAGGTTCGAGACCCTTCTTCTCAGTAATTGCCTGAAGCAGTTTGTGACATCCAAATAGGAGGGTGCATTTAAAAAAGGAAAAGCATTTGTAAGTTACTTCTTAGTCACTGTAACACAAATGCTCACGTACTTTTTATAGGGTCTTATCTTAATTGAGCCCAGTAATAACTCCAGTGAGTCCTTTTCTCCAGTGCCTTCATGGAAGCTATTTTGTCTGTAAAAATGATTAGTATGTTTTGGCACTAAAACTTAAAACCTGTCTGTTTTTTCTAGACTGTGGTCCCTTTTATTTTTCTTCTGGTATTTGCTAGCCCCGTTTCCTTGTGATCTAAACCTGTGCAAGATGCTGGCTAGTTACTGGCTTTGCCCGTTAGAGGTTGTGACAAGGAAAAGCACTGCTGCTTATGTAGGATCCTGGAAGGGGAGGGCTCTCCTCCACCTCCCTCGCTTCCGTCTACTGTACCATGGGACCTCACCAGCAGTTCTTGCATTAGTTCTCAGGAGCATGTCCTCAAAATATGTAGTAGCAGATTATATCCCACTGCTGCTTCCCCAGTTCTTCATGTCATCTGTTTCTTGCTGTTCAATAATCCATACTCCTCTTCCCTGGTGACACATCTTAAATTTATCTTTGACAAATTTCATAGACTAGCTCTGGTTTTTTGTATTATGGTCAGCAGAGAAATCTTTAACTAGCATCTTCCCCCCCTGCCCCCAGGTCCTTCAGAAATTTCTTTAGTAATTTACTTCTGACTTAACATTCCATTTTTCAGAGGGTCCGTTGCTGCCTCTGCTTCGGCCACAGGAGTTTTACAGTTCTGACAACTCTCTTGTCCTCTCTGGATATTTGTGTGCTTCACTATCAGAAACGTATATAAAGAGCTACTGTTAGGAAGTTTTCACTTACTATTACATTTTTAGCATTTCTTTGAAAATTCACGTTAATGCCCTGAACACTGATGGTGTCAAACCGGTGGGCCTGTGCTTTTCATTTCTCCCTTACATAGAGGTACTGCCTTTCTGTCCTCCAACTACACGGTACAAACCTCATGAACTAGATAAAAATACGTGTTGCCAGACACCTCCATTTCCTGTGCTGCTCTCCAGCATCCATTTTAGGATGGAAATGAGATGGACCCACCACATTAAAATAAATTTTGTGAGTTTTTGTCCACCTCAGTTGCCTTTTACTTACCCTTTTTCGATTCCATGGTCAGCATCCTGATCTTTATTGAAAACTGAAGCACTAGTTTAATTCTTGCCCTCCTCTCCCCGCCAGTACTTTTTACTGTATCCCATCACCTTGAACTCTTTTACACTCTTCACAGAATTTCTTTTGGAAAACCTCAGCCGCTAGAACTTCAGCCCCTAGTTCTAAAATAGTTTGTTCCTCAGCAGAACACTACTGCAGAATATTGTGCTGCCCAGGGTGTGCTGGTCTTCGCTTGGGTATTTCAAGTTTAGCTTCCACTTTACAAAATCAGGAGTGTTCAAACAGTATGAACTCGCCTTCCACAGTGACACCAGGAGCCTCATCTTGCAATCTTACTTTATACAGCCTGAGGGAGGAAAGATGCCTAAAATGATGTAGTTTGAATACAAAGGTGAAGACAAGTGGTGCATGGAAACACATGCTCCCCCAAAAGCTAGTCTAGTTTGGTAGATGATTATGGCAGCCCATACAATGAATGCTGTAAGCTGGAGAAGCTCTGGACATGGGCTGATTTTTTTTAATTTATTTTTTTAGCCATTTTTTGCTTGCAGTCAGTAACAAGTCAGTATTTTCTATCGCTTTTTGGCAATATTTGAGTTCTTTTAGATAGCTTGCTACCTGTTCTTGTTAGTAGTCACCAATACACACTTTTGGAAACCTTCGAAAGGGTAAGATTTCAGCAGTTAAATTTCAGAGCTGCATAAAGATTTTAAAAGGCTGAGAGTAAGCCTGGAAATGAATACACTTCTCTGAGATGTGCTCTCCTTTCCGTACATTCATACCGTGGGACACTGTGGGCCCAAAGCAGAGTCCTTTTGTGTTTGATTCGCGGGTACGGATGAGACATGCTTGTACTGTAAATGTACAGATGTAAACCATCACAGTCCACCCTCTGCTTTCATTCCTCTCTATCTCAATACCCCTCCTGCCCTGTGAGATGGAAAGAGGACCGTGGGGCCAGCTGTGGGCAGCACATCTTGATTTTCTATTACCAGGAGGCCTTTTCTCTTTTTCTCGCAATTGTCTGTTTGCACACTTGCTCTTTTGGGGTCTTTATGGTAGCACTCGGAGAGCTGCTTTTTCATGCGTTGCACCCTGCCTAGAACCTTCTGCTGTGGCCTGTGGTGGCTCTCATCTGTTGCCTTCAGATGCTCGGACTCTCAGGGGCAATCTGAAGACACGGGTTTCTTCTGCCCTGGAACTTCTGTAGCCACAGGGATGTACAGAAGCTCAAACCTGCACACTGAAGTCTGATGGCAGTTTATCAGCAGCAGATGACAGCCAATCAAGTTGCCAAACCACTTTGCTTAAAAATAGTATGGCCTGCGTGCCGCCATACTGGATGGTGGGTGTAGTGTGCTTGTGAAGCAATGGGTGAGTCATGTTCAGCTTCCAGTATTGGGTGAGAACCTGTCACCTTCCTCAGCAGTTCAGGGGACGCTGCGGAATCACCACAGGGGTCTCTGAAGTGCTTTCTGTAGCGTCACATGGAGACTGTCTGGCTCAGATACATGCCTGGTAAGAAGGGAGGTGGCAATAGAGGAGGGAGGGAACAGCCAGAAGAGTCGCCTTTTCCCCATCGTGCCGGATGACCTGTGGATAGAACTGGGTCATATTGCTGGTTTGAATGGCAGAAGGGTTCTCGCCTCCTTCGTTTGTTTTGTTCTGAAACACATTGCCAGGTTGGCCGTACGCCGCCTCTCTGATGGAACTCAAATCTTGCCGCTGCTGCCACCGCTTGTGTTGGTGGTTGGTTGAAGGGGAGGTAGGCGGCAGCAGGTGCTGCCTTCTCTGGAAGGATTCAGACCAAGCCTCTTGGGGGCGTTTGCCTGGGAGATGGAGCAGAATCTCCAAGTGCCAAACCTCTGGGCTTGGCTTGGTTTGGAATGAATTGCTGCTCTGCTGCATTGTTGGCAAATGCCACATAGCGAGGTAGCGCCCTGTGTTGCTGAGACCTCCATCTTAGGCTTGGAGCAGTTTTTGTAAAATTTGGGTTCATTAACTGATTAGGAAGGAAAGGCCTGTGGTGTTCTTTGCCCACAGTATGAGCATGCGTGGGAGTGCATGCCTTGGTGTGCAGGCGGCTGAATGAAGACAGCAGAGAAATCAAAAATGATGCATACAGTGGAGTCCAGGTATAACATAGAGTTTGCTGTAGAAATGATTTGTTTTTGACATCAGACATACTCGTCTCCTTTGAGGACCTTAAGCAAGCTTGCAATGCGCTGCCCTTCCTAAATCATGATTCTCAGCTTTGGTCAAGGTGCTGTGAATGCAGAGTGGGAGAAAAACGAAACAGGGATTAGTCGCTGACAGGGATAATGAGGTGTTTTTCTAATGCCAGTAATATTTCTGTTTGCAGGAGAACTCCGACACATTACCAAGCTGAAACCTTGGAGTCTTTTTGATGTGCTTGTGGAGAAGTATGGTTGGCCTCACGAAGATGCTGCACAGTTTACAGATTTCCTGATCCCCATGCTAGAAATGGTCCCAGAGAAACGTGCTTCAGCTGGCGAATGCCTTAGGCATCCGTGGCTGAATTCTTAGCAGAATCTCCCAGCTGTAAAAAAAGCCAGCAACCACTTTCCAATGCATCGGACCTAAATGGTGACTGTCACAAATTCTTTAGCAGGATCACACGTGAGCTGGCTTCAATCCTCAGACCTTTATTTTGCTTGAGGTACTGTTTGACATTTTGCTTTTTGTGCACTGTGTTCTTGGGGAAGGGTAGTCTTTTTGTCTTCGGCTAGTAGTTTACTCACCCACTTTCTTCAGAAAACACTTAATGTGTCTTTAAGCATTGTTTCTTGTGTTGTGTGGCATTCAGATGTCAGATTTTTGAACAAAGGAAACTTCCCCCCATGTGTTTTGGCAAGTTTTGTAACTATTTATGAAAAAAAAATATTTTAGCTGATGCATATTATATAATTTACGAGCGTAAGAAATTTATCAAGTCAGAACTGAGTTACGGCGAGGAACTGTACAATTTTATCTTCCGGCAAAGGGACGTCATTCTTGTATTATAGTGTATGTAAATGCACCCTGTAAATGTTTATTGCCATTTAAATATGGGACTGGGGACTCAACTTCAGAGTAAAGCGACTGAGTTTTAGAGAGCTTTATAGCAAACCAATTGCATGTAGTGGACTTTAAACTGCTTTAAGGAATTGTGTAAACTTTCTATTCTGTAGCAGTTCCCGTTCATTGGATTTTAAACAAAGTGGCTCTGGTTTACAGGATTTCATTCCCCAAATGGCACTTTAAAGGAAGGCTAGACTTCTTTCTAATAAAGTATGCATTAGCATTTAGCACTCCCTTTTAGAACTTTTGCCTATTTTAAGTGCTTTTAAGAAAAGAAAAATAGCAATTTCCCTTACAATGTGATAGTGAAGACATGGTACCATATGGTGTTGCCTTTTTATAAGCACTGTAAGTTGTACTATACCTTAAGAAAAAAAAAAAAAATTAAAAGTCGAGCATGAGAACCACTCTCTGTGTAGAATTACTGATCTTTTATAAAGAAAGTGTGTGCTTGGCCTCAGTTAAGGAAGGATATAGCTGCAGATATTTACAGTGCAGTGGGTCAAATAATGCAAGAAGCAAGATCATGCTCATTCCATTCATAGCTTTACATGTTTCTAAAACAAATTGCACTAGCTTTATTCTTTCCCATAACTAGACATACGATTACCTGTTGTAAGTTGCACGCAACAATTACGTGTTTCCTAGGAAAAAAAAAGCTGCATAGGCTGAAGCTTATAGGCAATACAGATTTTAGAATGTACAGTATGGAGGTGTGTTTTGGCCTCTTTTAGAAGTCAGTGGGATGAATGTAAGCTTACTTCTGATCTTCATGTAACTACGGTGCCACTTTTTTCTTGACTTTGTCCATATGAAGTTTATTCACATGCCTTTGCAATAACTAGATTGTGAGAAGATAGCCCCATGCTGTAACAATAACCAGTTGTTTGAGGTGCTTGCAGTTGTCTAATTAAAGTGTTTTGTTTTTTCAGACAGTGTGCTGGTCATTGGAATCTTTGCTAGCCCTGACTCCAACTGTTTGTTTGCTAGAGGTCCAGGTGGTGGTGGTGGTGGGTGGGGGGCTGTTTTAGCCTGGCCAAAGAAAAAAGCAGCTTTCTATGTTAATTTATAAAGTATGTCACGTGGTGTAAATCAGAGCATCCTGAAGGGTAAGGTGGCATGACAGGCTGTGCTAGGTGAGACATGACAAAACTGAAAAGAGTATTTCGTACAAGGTGTTTTAACTCCTGTAAACAAGCCCATCCCCGATAGGCCGGTGCAGCCACTCCTCTAAAAAGAAACTGCACAGCCACCACAGAGCACGACACACACGCACTGGTCGGGAGAAACGTGCCCACCTGCCGAGGCTCTGCCAGCAGCTGGGTTTCCGGATGGTGTGCCTTCACCCTTCAGGCTCCAAGCACTTCACACAGGAACCACTTTTAACAGCCACAAGGACGAGACTGGCGAGAAGGACGATGCCACAATGGACTCCAGAGCTAGAGGTAAAAATTATGTTTGGCTTCACACCTGGCCTAGCCACTCATATTGCCTAGTTGCTGCAACTAATTAGAAGCTTGTTCTTGGGTACATAGATTAGCGCTTGAATGAAGCGCCAGTTCAAATGCAAGCAAGCCAAGCAAGGCACGTAACCGTACCTCTGCCCTTTGCTTGGCCATGGGGATACAAGAGGCGGCAGGGAGCCTTGCACAGTCCTAGTCCTGTTCTGTGACCCAGTGTCTTGGCTCCTTACACTGCTCCAAGACCTCACCCCCTACAGCGTGTATGATTTTACATGCTCTTGTGTTTGAGATGGTGTAATGACTTACTTCATGGAGGACTGAAAGGTGATGTGGGTTTTTTCAAAACTGGTGTCTGAGCAGCTGAATAGGGTGGGTTAGGTTTTCCTGCTGTTGTTGATGGCCTAATCCTGTTCTACTTCATGCTGGTGCAAAACCTAGTATGTTCCATACAAGGTGTGTTTTCCATAGCCAGCAGTTGTTCAGGAAAGTACGTCTGGTGTACTATTTTTACTAATAATTTTTTTCAGTAATTGGGAGGCAGATTAGAAGTTTAAGTAGCCCCAGTTTTTTTCTACGTTAAAAAGACTTACCACCTTTTCTCAGTGGGTAGGAATAGCCACTTCCCATCCTATCCCATGGCAGGTTTTCTTGCACACTGCTTTGCTTCTGGGGTCCTCAGGTGGAGCCATCCAGCACAGTCCTGTTATGTGAGCAGAATTTAGAGCAGTCACTGCTGAGGTGTAAGTTACAGAGTAACTCCATACCTACTAAGTACAACATAGCACCAACCTAGCTGCTGCTGTTGAGCAGCAGGAATAAAATACTTCCTTTAAAAAAAAACCTGAACAAACCAAACCACAAAAAAACCTGCTACATAGTAACATTCCATACCCCATTTTAGCACCACTCACTCACCTTTGATGACTGGGAAAGGCTGCCTTAGAACTAGTCTAGCTTATTTTTAAATGTTGGGGCAAGTGTGGCAAGGTCTTGGTCCCTGCCATCTGCACATCTGCTACAGGAAGAAACAGGGACTGTGCTACAGCGTGCAGGTGGTTCTGTGGTCTTGCAACTGACATCAGAATAAGGTGCCTGATACAGCTTTGGTGGACAGCAGTCCTGGTATACAGGTACTCTGTGTAACGCATCACTACCTACCCCGTAGCCTATCAGTAAACTGACCCAAGACCCTGCTGTGCCTGGAGTGATCTTTCCTCACCTCTGGACACAGCAGGGGAAATAACCACCCTCCTACAGCCAGTCTTGCCCACAGCTGGAGCCTGCAGGGAAGTGAACAGCCTCACTCACACTGACCAGGGGTGGGATGTTTGTTTTACATGCTTAAGGCCACTTCCCTGAAGACATACCACCCTTTCAGGACAAGCAGTTAAAACTGACATAATTGTGATTTATTAACATGAATTAAAATGCCCAACCAGTGCTGCAATGTGACAGTATATTAAAAAAAATTAAAGATCGTATACTGTACTACTTTCACAAAGATCACACTTTTTTTTTTGCAAAAGAGACTTATTATATACAATACTATACCAAATGAAAGACGCTTTAAGCCATTTTACAAGCAAAAGAAATACAGTATTTACAGCACTCGTCAGAGACATTAGAAACAGTCTATACATTAAATTACAATTTCTGCAAATAACTGATGAAACAAAATGCCATGTCCACACCAAAACTATAAAAATTTGTATTGCATTGTTTTCTATCTCTATGCACACAAAGAACTGTTGACAGAAGAAAATGAAAAAAAAATTGTTAGTGCCATCACTTAACCTGTGTACTTACTTAATTACATATGTATAAACGTAATATAGAAAACATTCACTAAATGAATTTAACTGCAACAATAAAATTTTAAAGATTATGCAGCATCAAACCTACTGCCAGAAAAAACAGCTGGAATGTTCACTTACGAAATAAAAAGAAATACCTAATACTGGCTTAACAGCACATTTTCAGGAATTTTAAAAAGCAAAAAAATGGAAAGAATACAATGAAAGAGCACTGGTGTTCGCTTTTATACAAAGTATCATGTACAAGCTTTAAAAAGTACCTTGAACAGGTACATATGAAATATACACAGTTTATATTACAGAACATTTTAAAAATGTTTAGAATTAAAGGGATCAGTTTTAATGCCACCCTGAACCATGGTAATTGTTCTGAAAAGTGGGTGGCACCTGTGCTCTGTGAATGGGGATCTGTCCAGGCACCGGTGAGGCCTGCTGCGGCCCTTGCACTCCGTGGGGAAGGGTTACGGAGCCAGGGTGAGGGCAGAACCCCGAAGCAGTAGGTGTTGCGATACTGTTTGGTCCTTGAGGTTGGATGTGAGGACCCTGACCAGGGAGCGGGCAATGAGGTCCTGTTCCAGCAGGCTGATGTTGAGGTCCAGGTCCCAGTGTTGTGTGATGTGGGGCTTGTGAGGAATAGGAGGACACGCTCGTGTGAGCATTTGAAGGAAAATGGGGGGGTCCTTGATGAGATGGGTGGTGTAACCCTTGTGCTGATGCTGGGTGATGGCCTGATCCTATAACGTTGGAGGGTGGAGGTGGAGGGGGGGGAGGTGCAGAGTTTACAACATGCTGGTGTTGTGCTTGCAAACCTTGGTGTCCACTTGAAGGATGGGGAGGTTGGTGGTGGGGGAGAGGACCTGGTGGCGGAGGCGGTGGTGGCAAGTGGTGACCAGCAGCTTGAGAATGAACGTGCGATCCAGGAGCTACTGCCACGGCATGAACTGGACCGACAACGTGTGCTACAGAGTGCTGCTGATGAGTACTTTGCTGCTGTACAAGGTGAGGTCCTGGAGCAGGTGGCGGGGGGGGAGGAGGTGGAGCAGCAGATGCCGATGCCTGGTGATGAATACCGGGGTTCTGAGAGGGCAAAAAATGCCCTGCCGTTACGTGGTGTCCCGGCACCGCTTGCTGACCCGCAGTGCCAGGAAGTGCTTGATTTGGTCCAGATGAAAACACAGTCTGTTGGGGTATGCTGCCCTTCAGCTGACTGTAACTCTGAAAGTTTCCAGAGGGCTGCTGGCTTTGATAGTAAGTAGAAGAAGGGGGTGGTGGGGGCGGGGGAGGTGGTGCACTGCTGTTCAAATTTTGTTGGTTAAACTGGCTGTAAGAAGCTGAAGATTGTCCTGAAGTTGTCTGAGTGAACAGGGGTCCGCTAGCCTGCTGCTGATTACTAGGCTGAAGGGTTGGTGCTGCCGGGTAGAAGTTTCGGTGCGTTTCCCTCTGGGGCGTTCCAACTTGAGGTGACTGTGGATGATGAGGTCTGTATGGAGATCCCAGCTGCTGTGAGTGAGGCTTTGGTGAAAGATAACCATGCTGCACAGGCGCGTGAGGGGTAGAGGGCTTGGGAGGATTTTCTACGTGAGGCGAAGGGGGGCAATGCAGCTTCAAAGGTGCAGAAGGCAACTTCTGTGAATGTGAAAGTTGCTCAGCAGAACTGCGCAGATGTGATTGAGATGGATGATTTTTTGAAAGTGCTTGGATGTTGTTTGTCAGCTGTTTTTGTTGCAGCTCGGATTTTGGATGGTTCGCACATTCGGCCTCGGGTACATTAGCTGCAGTTTCCCAGTGCGAATCTGGTTTTGTGGGTGTTTTCCCAAGTGACTGTGTTGAAGCTACAGGACTTGGTGAGGAGGGCTGAATGAAAAGAAAGTCAAGTTAGTGCAAAAAATTCAAAATATTCAACTACGCATGCGTTAGAATAAAAAGAACTTCTCTGCATATTATTCTCTCCCCCTGATGGCAAAGAAAGTGTCGAGGCACAGGATATATACTTTGTGTAAGAAAAACAGCAACAATAGAAAGCTTATACTTAGCAAGACACTATTTTTAGCCAGTATTTATCAGTCATTCCCCAAAGTCAAAAGACTACCAAGTGTATTTTAAAGTAGTAACAGAAATACAATCCATCAGGTCAAAGTCAGAATCGTTATTTGTTGAAGTTTTAGATTCCTGAGTCTGAAAGAAATAATTCCAGACAAAACCACTTACAAAAATAAAGCTCTTTTTGGAGTGACTTAACATTTTAAAACTGGCATAGTGCCAGCAGACTAAACATTACAGCCCAAGTTACTTCCTTTAATACTGTACAGGCAGCTACTCAAAATCCTTCTCTGTATCGGTGCCTCTACTGACCAACAGTACCAAACCCAGGCATGGCAAGAGCAAACTCCTGTTAAGGTACAAAGTACATACAAAGTACATAAATCACATTGCTGCTGTAAGTTCTGACTGCCAGTTCCTTCAGCATTCACCCTGCAGAACTGTGGTGATACTGAATCCACTGACAGAATCTCTTCTGTGTCTACAGAATGCGAGATCATATAAAAATAGGTATAGCTACTGAAAGAACAGAACATAAACCAACTTTTTAGTGTGTATAAACTACCACAAATACTCTTACAAATGTTTACCTATGTTAAATTATTGCACTGTTAGATGCACATGTATGTACCCTAAGTAGTAAATCATATTACCATTTTTTTAAGATAATTCAGAGGCGTATGTACATATTCATATGTATATTGTGCAAACACATATGCACCTGCATACACTGTGCATTACCTTGCTTGCTTTTGACGGACTCTTACAAGTCTTTTGTGAAGGATCTGGGGATGGACATTCAGAAGTAGGCTCTGGATTTTCAGGATCAGGTTCTACAGACAGAAAGCAGAGATAAATATAAAAGTGGGAAAATCAACTCTTTTGCAAAAGATCGCTAAGCACTTTATATTTGACTTCAAAAGAGCTATTAAAGTTGCTGTAAGAGACTATTCAATACGTCAAGTGTCATACAAGGTCATCTGCTTACTGACCTTCCATAAATTCAGTGAAAGAAGGGACCTTAAGCTGCAACTGGGAAATGAGATTTGAATGAGATGAAGGTGGAGACTGAACATGAGACGGTGAGCAGGGGCTACAAGGTGATTCTCCCCCTACAGATGAAGCAGACCCAAACATAGTATTAGAATGACTACGGACTACCATGGGGGAACTGGTTAGATTTATCTACCTTCAACATAATAAATCAACTCACCACTGTCCTTGTCTTTCCTATGATCACTGAGAAGTAAAGCTCTCTGATAACTTCGTTCGCGCACTTGTTCCACAGAGGTTGATGCAGTCCTGCATGACAGAAGCATATTTTAAATTTAATTAAGAGTATGTACTCCCACAGACCAAATTTAGGACAATGTGTATGTAAATACTGGGTCACAAAAGTTTACCATGTTGACTGAGTGCAAGAGCCAAGTAACGGGTTGCACATAAGGAATTGATTTGTTAAGTATTTTATATCTATTTTCTCCCACTTTAAACATACCAATTTCCTGCAACCTTGTTATATCACAAGAATTAACAATTCCTCTTCATGTGGAAACAGCTGTAGATCTGTGGGGTTTTTTTTCTTTTTCTAAAGAGCTGAAATTTCAAAAACTACACTTCAAAACATAAAGGTTGCAGGTGCTGCTTCATATTCTCCATTTGTAGAAAACTTCTTCCAAAGCTGGAAATAACCTCTCTTTAAGAATTTGCTCTTTAATAGTGGACCCATAGTTGTAAATACTGCACAACTATCTCTCTTTAAGCTTCTACATTTAACTTGCCAGATAGTGGGTATGAAGTGACAACTGTATCTTCTCTCTACAATCAATTACATCTGACAGTCACAACCTGATCAAGAACAACGTTAAGTGACAGCACTCTACAAAACTCATTTTTTCTTTCAGGCAAGAACATACAGCATTAGTCTACAATACTGTTGTACTAAAAGAAACTTTAGTTGCAGGATTACTGCAAAAACTTACCAAAATTTCTTCCCTGTTTAGCCTGTTTCCACATTCTTGGCTTATAATATAGTACACTAGTTTCTGCATAGTAAACTTCACAGCCCCTTTTCAGTGAAACTTTGAAAGACTACAGTTACTGCACTTCAACTGGCTCTACAAAACCCTTCTACTCTGGAATAGCTGGAGCATCTGAGCAGAAGGATGTTCAACTCAGCCCATGTTCATCCCCAACAGTGTTAGGCCTTCACTACAGCATAAAGAACATCTGCAGGGTTTATTTTGTGCTAGTAACATTTTGGAGACAGCGTCACCACAGTTGACCATCTACCTTAAGGCTACCAAAAACGCAGTGGAAAATGGTTTTGCAACGTTTTTACAGACTGAAGTCATTCTATCTCATCCCCTCCCCAGGATTTTTGGTTGTTGGCATATGGCATGGCATCCAACAGAGCATATGCTCTGCACACAGGAGAACCATTTAATGATCATGAACAATGATGGAAGTATCACCGCATGCTCTGTGCCTGAGCAGAAGGAACCATCAGGGAGGCTGCATGCAGCCCTGCACAATGCACTTAAGCAACAGCAAACACCACAAACATTCCAGCCAGATCACTGAAAAATTAAGACTTTCCTGAAGTCTTCTAGAAGCTTTTGCTGATCAATACAGGTTATTCTGTTCCACACTTCTTCCCTACAGTAGTTTTGGAGAAGTTTTGAGATTTAAGATGGAAAATACTCTCTTCAACCCACAGACAAAGTAGTGGAGATACAACGACAAATGCAGAGCCAAGTTCATGCTGAGAATCAGACTCAAATCTCTCACAGCCATTAGCGCATCATCTCCATTGTACTCCTGTGCTCTCCACACACCTGAGCAAGCACACACAGCCCAACCTGTGCAGTGGTAGAAGGAGCATGCCTGCTCACCGATGTAATTTTCTACAGATTTATGGCTGTACTTTACCTATGCAATTTTATCATCCACAGAACTAGGCAACTTGTTTTTCTCAAGAGAATACCTATTTTGTTCTTAGAAAATAAAAAAGCAAAGCAGAATAAAAATAAATTACGCAGTACCTTATGCATAAATATTCTAATCTGTATGAGGTATCTGCTATATTTCTGAGGAAAGATGTAAGACAGCTATCCACTAATCTGAAAGAAGGGCTTCCAATCAGTAATCTGCAACTGCATCGTTATCAATGAAAACTAGATTTCAAATAGAAAAGACTCAGAATTAAGTAAATAATTCTTCAGCACTTGAGTCCTATAGTTTTGTGGCTTACCATTGAACTTCTGGCTCATTCTTCTCACTGGAAGAAGATTCCTTAATTGCACAGTTGTTGCCAATGTCTTCTGGAGCTGCATTATAGACAGTACTTGGCAGTGGTAAAGGTAGGTTTGCAGCGTTATCAGTTTGCTCCCCATTTTCACCACTGTTGTTATACCCATCATTAGCACCATTATTACTACTTATATTTCCTCCACCAGCAGCATGAGGAGATACAGTAACCAGGGGGAAGTTTTCTGTCTTTGAGCCACTTTTTCTAGCTTCTCGTTGTCTCTTACGGTATTCTAATAAGGATACCTAGGGAAGAAAACCAAACCAAACCAAACATTAGAAGGGAAGTTTGTTTCCTTTCTCACAGTTTCAATTAAATGTATTCTTTCAGTAAGACATACCATTTACTTGGTTCTAAAAGAAAATGGGGATTAATTGAAGATATTTCACCACATCTGCAGTGAATTTACAGAGAACTGAGCTACTAACGACTGTGAGGACAAAGGGG